>JAJTUV010000077.1:1010000-1610000 GCA_021653895.1 Mastomys natalensis
AGCTAAGATGCTTTAAACGATTCCTCTTGAGTCTGTCTGTGTGTGCATGCGTGTGCGGAACATGTTCATGCCATTCCTCTTGAGTGACTATCCAGTGCCCACCTGTGTCTGAGCCTAGGCCGCCTGAGGCAGGCACCGACCCTCCCCAGAAGCCTGGGGCACTTGGCACTGAATAGTGAGATGCACAGGAGTCAGGCTAACTTTGAAGTGTGGCTCTGCCACTTCCTCACACTGTGGCCTGAGGCCAGCTTTGTGTCCAGGGTCACTTCTTTGTGACCTGAGGTCAGATGACTACTACAGGTACTTGGCACAGCCTGTGGCATGAGAGAGAGCTACCATTTCTATCTCAGTATGTTGTAGTAACATCTCACTTTTCTTGGGATCTATTCATGGGAGCTGTTTTCTCCTCATGCTGTGAAAATTGAAGGTTGTGGATTTCACCATACTGGGCTTGTGCTAGACTGAAGAGCAATCAATGCCTTTCACCTAACAGACATTGATCAACAGAGATTAGAACGGGGATCCAGGACGATTTTTCCCCTTCACATAACTTCAGGCAAATAGGGAATTTTAAGGCATCTGATCTCTAAAAGAGATTCTAGCTTGTTAGAGTTACATGAGACTAATTCCTAATTAACTGGGTTATCTGATTGGATGTGTACTGCTAACAGCTTTCCCTCAGTTTCTTGTTCATGTAGGAAATGGATTGCCATACTCCTTGGGGTGTCCCTTATGGCTGTCATACTTCTTGAGTATCCTATGGTTGCCATACTCTTGAGATGTCCCTTATAGCTGTCATACTCCTGAGTGTCCCTTATGGCTCTCATACTCCTTGAGGTGTCAATTATGTTGCCATACTCCTTGGGGTGTCCTTATGCTGTCATACTCTTGGAGTGTCCTTATGTTTTTTTTTTTGGTTTTTCGAGACAGGGTTTCTCTGTATAGCCCTGGCTGTCCTGGAACTCACTTTGTAGACCAGGCTGGCCTCGAACTCAGAAATCGGCCTGCCTCTGCCTCCCAAGTGCTGAGATCACAGGCGTACGCCACCACTGCCCGGCCATCCCTTATGGTTTTAGGTTCTTCGTGGCTGGCTGTCTATGTCTGTTTCGAATCCTCATCTTATTCCTCAGGGCAGAGTCCCACCATAGCTGCTGTGCATTTGCACCAGCCATTTCTTGTTTGGACCCTTTCTTCTAGTGCTTCATTTGTTTGCTTGTCCTTCATTGCTTGTTTTGAGACAGAGTCTCCTTCTGTAGCCCTGACTAGCCTGGCACTCACCATCTTTTGACTGTGTCTTCAGGTGTATGCTTCCATGTGCAAAATCAGTCCACTGTTTTGTGAACAGTTCCACAGAGTTCCTGATGTCTGTTGTTCATACCAGTCAGTGTCAAGAGACAAGGGTCTTGTTTAAGTGATTGATAGAGACTAAGGTGGGCATTGTAGCAATTTAAAGTGATAAGGCAAGGTCCCAAAATTGTGTCATTTAAGCCAAGACTCCAGGATGAAAAGGAACCAGCTCTGTAGAAGACTGGAATGTACACTGGACAGAGAGAACAGCAAGCACAGTGCTTTTGAGTGTAGTGTGCTTCAGGCAGTGTCACAGCCCACAGAAAGTCATGTGGCCTACAGGAGGAAGGACGTGCAGGGAGTTGGAAGGAAGCTCCTTTAGAGCTTAGCCAAGAAGCAAGATTTTTTTCTTTTAAGTGCACTGATGGACTTTCCCACAAGTGCAGTAATGAAGCTGGGGGAGGGGCGGGGTTTGTTTGTTTGGAGTCTTTGAGCTCCGGTCTTTTTTAAAGCTGTAGACTGACATTGAACTCCTGATGCTCTTCTTCAGAACTGCCGTGGGAGTGCACCATCATTCCCAGCTTCTAAACTGTATTATAGCAAGAGCCTTTCTCCAAGTTCCTGTGGGAAGTGGATGGGAACAGGGGTGTGGGAGGAGGTCTTACAGGCTTGGGATGCCCATTGCTCCTCTGCTATCATTGGTGAGCTTTAAGAGTTGATAGGGTGTGGGGTTGGGAACAAAAGAGCGGGCTACACTGAGTTTCTGGATCGAGGAACTGGCTGGGTTTAGGAAGAAAATGTATAGTTAGTGGGGCCAATTAATTAATTAATTAGCTCAGAAGTTTAAGAGCATTTGCTGCTCTTCAGGGGACCCAGGTTTAGTTCCTAGTAGCTACATGGTAGCTGGCTCACAACTGTCTGTAACTCTAGTCCAGGGTATCCAGTGCTCTCTTCTCCCATAGTGCATGTCCCTGGAGCAACTGAAACTGTTTAAAAAGAATTTACAATTAGAGTCATCAATAAAAAAAAATATCAATAGCCCTAGAATTTTTTTTTTTTTTTTTTTTTTTTTTTTTGTTTTTTCGAGACAGGTTTCTGGTGTAGCCTGGCTGTCCTGGAACTCACTCTGTAGACCAGGTGGCCTCGAACTCAGAAATCCGCTGCCTCTGCCTCCAAGTGCTGGATTAAAGGCGTGCGCCACCACCGCCCGCGAATTTTTTTTTTTTATAAGTATTTCTTTCTTTTTGTTTGTTTGTTTGTTTTCCGAGACAGGGTTTCTCTGTGTAGCCCGGGCTGTCCTGGAACTCACTCTGTAGACCAGGCTGGCCTCGAACTCAGAAATCCGCCTGCCTCTGCCTCCCAAGTGCTGGGATTAAAGGCGTGCGCCACCACCGCCCGGCGCCCTAGAATTTTGTATAGGAGAAAGATGACCTTTAGTGTGTCAGTGTAGAATAGATGGAGTTTTACTAAATGTTTGGATAACTGGAGAGTTCCTAGGGAGGGGAATTCTTACATTTATGTGTATTTTAACATTTTTGCTTACAGTAGAATGGTAGATCACATTTTAATTTAATGTTTCATATGTGTGTGGAGGGCACAAGTTGATGTCAGCAGGCCCTAGAGGTCATCCTTTGTTGGCCTTACCAGCACTGTCATCACAGGTGCACATTCCTGGGCCTGGCATTTATATGGGTACTGGGGTCAAATTTGGGTCCTCATGTGTGGGCAAGTACTTTATTAAGTGAGCCATCACTCCAGTTCCTGCATTTATTTTCTTCCTTCCTTCCTTCCTTCCTTCCTTCCTTCCTTCCTTCCTTCCTTTCTTTCTTTCTTTCTTTCTTTTGTTCTTTCTTTTGTTCTTCTTTTTCCTCCTTACTTCCTTTCTTCTTTTAAAAGATTTATTTTATGCGAGTACACTGTCACTCTCTTCAGACACAGATCTCTTTATAGATCTCTTTATAGATGGTTGTGAGCCACCATGTGGTTGCTGGGAATTGAACCTCTGGAAGAACAGTTAGTACTCTTAACCACGGAGCCATCTCTCTAGCTCCCCAGATTTTCATTTTTTAATTCTTACACATTGAGGTGTTCTGAGTGTATGCATATCTGTGCACCATGTGTATGCAGTACCCACACGGGCCAGAAGAGGGCATTAGATACCCTAGGACTGGAGGTACAGATGGTTGTGAGCTGCCATGAGGAAACGGAAAATAGAATCAGGTCCTCTGGAAGAGCAGCCAGTGCTTTTAGCAGCTGAGCCATCTCTCCCTCTATCCCCTAGATCAGATTTTTTTTTAAAGTAATAAATACTAGAAGAAAACATTTAAAAAGTTATTTTATAATTCCAGAATGAATATATTTCTGAGTATGTCAGACTCTTGCCTCAAAGGCACATGCTCTAAACTTGGAATAACGCCAAGATTAGCATGGCCTCTGTGCACAGATGACATCACGACTGTGTCAAACTCCAGAAGATACAAAGGAAATATTGATGAACTCAGTACGGAGAAATAAAATGCTTGATGTGGGAAGTCCTAGGACAAAGTTTAAAAAAAAAGGCATAAAATTGGGAGACATCCTGATGGCATCTTAAAATGTGTATCTTAGGTGTTTTGTCTCAATAAAGAGTTTCTGTAAGTAGTCAACTCAGCTGGGAGAAAGTTCATGGAGTGGGCACAAAGGATGTGAGGCTGGAAAGGCCTCAAGCTGTCACTGTGCTCTATGCTTCTGCCTCCCTGGGTGACAAAGGTGACAGGTTGGAGCAGGTACCCTTCTGATTGTGGGCAGTGTTACACCACAGACCCATGCCCTTATTCTATAGAGATGAGAGATGCCGACATTCACGTGACGCCCTGTGTACCTGGTGAGCCTGCAAGGTTAACAGCAGGGTGTGCACACCAGGGCTTGGATAAGTTGTGGCACAGCCTAATTGCAGAGCATGGCGTGCGGTCTGTGTGGGTAGATAGGGAATACTGTTTGGGATTAGTGCAGAAGGCCATGTGCAGAACACCCTAATAGAACAAATAGCCATGCACAAAATGGTTTTTATTTTAAGAGACAATTATAGACTCTCCAGAAATCACAAAAGGAGTCTATAGAGTCCCATGAACCTCTTACCCTTCTCCCTCTGGTGACAAACGCATTAAAGTAGGGAAAGGCCATGGGTGTAGGACTGTTGCCTTACATGCTGGCTGACTTCCCATGAACACTTTTGTGCTTGTGTGTACATGTGTTACATGTCATTCTACGTTGTTTTGTCTAGAGGTTCATAACTAGCACCTAAATTGTGACAAATAAGTTTTGTTGTTGCTGTTTTGTTTTTTTTTTCCTTTGAGACAGGGTCTCATATAGCCAGGCTAATCTTGAATGCACTATGTAGCTAAGGATGGCCTAAACACTTCTGATGTTTCTGTTTCTTCCTCAATGTGATTAGAGGTGCGTGCCACCAGGTTTGGTTTGGATAAAGGGTTTTCTATAGAGTATCTTTGGCAGGACACACAAGAGACTGGAAACAGTGGTTGGTTGCCTTATGGGAAGGCACATGGGGTGGGCAGCAGGACAGTGTTGTTGGGAAGGAGACATTCCTTTCACTGTCATTGTACCTTGTAAACAGTTTAAAAGATCTCTGTGACCCAAGTGGAACTGTCAGAGACAGAGCCATCTGCAGCTCTTTCAGAGATGGATGGTGTGGGCAGTAGTCAGGGGCCGAGCTAGAGGTCCTGTAGGGAAGAGGATGGAGATATCTGGAAGAGAGGTCAGATGAAACTCAGGGTGCTCACCTAAGGGAGGCCGGGTGAAGATGGGGTCTGGCTGTGACGATACAGCAGCAAGTGAGGTAGGGACAGCCTAGGAATGGCTGTGAGCGAGAGTGAGGAAGGAGTGACATAATCTGGTAGCATAGCTTTTGTCTGTGTGAGAGAAGTTACTATTGGACTTTTTTTTTTTTTTTCGTTTGTTTTTGTTTTTTGTTTTTCGAGACAGGGTTTCTCTGTATAGCCTGGCTGTCCTGGAACTCACTCTGTAGACCAGGCTGGCCTGAACTCAGAAATCCGCTGCCTCTGCCTCCCAAGTGCTGGGATCAAAGGTGTGCCCCACCACTGCCCAGCTCACTATTGGACTTTTAAAAAAGCATTCTCATTATCTGTCAGGGGAGATACCATGATGGAGAGAGTGGTTATCCCGGGGATGCTTAACTGTTGTACTTGGGGTTTGTTGACTCCTGAGAGTTCCCCAAATGCCAGAAACACAACTGCATACTTTGTGGTAGTGGGGGATTGCATTTGTGTACTTCTCTGTAAAGAAAAAATATTCTCAGCTGCACATGGTGGCACACACTTTTTTTAAAAATTTATTTATTTAAATCACATCATAATTTACTTATTTACACAGCGGTTATAAACACAAAAAGGCAGGATGTGGGGAAGGGAATGGCACGGAGCATAGGTGTTCAGGGGGAGTACAGATACCTTTCAGAACAGGGTATCACCTGGGTGTAGGTTCAGGGGACAGGTCACTATGACTCTGCCTATGATTCACTTGTCCTTATCTAAGTTGGTACTGTCCACCAGGCTGCCTTTTATAAGACCTATGACTACTTGGGCTGGTAAATTTCCACAGAAGCCGGGTGGCACACATTTTTAATCCCAGCTCTTGGAAGGCAGAGGCAGGAGGATCTCTGTGAGTTTGAAGCCAGCCTGGTCTACAGAGCTAGTTCCAGAACAGCCAAAGCTACAAAGAGAAACCCTGTCTCAAAAAACCAAATTAATTGATAATGAAATCTTTAAAACAGGAAGAAAAGAAGGAGAGTGTACAGGTTCCACTACAGATTTAACTTGACTTGATTCAGTAACCCTACCTCACACCTCTATTTTTACAGAAAGAAAACTATTTTAGTTTATCACTTTATCTTGGTTGTGGCTTTATTATGTCATCTACAGTCAGGGGAATTAGTCAACACTGTGACAGCTGTCTGTCCGCCACACCCATCCCATCTTTCCACCTGACCCTTCATCTGTTCAGTTGGCCTCGCTTTAAAGAGGTTTTTTTTTCTCTGTTTGTTTTTGATTTTTGTTATCGTTTGTTGTTGTTCCAGGACTGGCTTGAACTCGATCCCTGCTCTCCCCGTGCGGATCAAAGGTGTGCACCCCCACTGCCTAGCTAAAGATTTTTTGTTTGTTTTATTTGTTTATAGTTTGTGTGTGTTTGTTCATTGTGTGTATGCAACTGGTTACTTCATGTTCCCCGAGAGGCATCAAGATGAGCACCCGATGCCTAGAAAGATTGTTGGTATTTGTAGTGTTGGTATATGGGTATGCCTGTATTAACCTAGAGCAGAAGAGGCAGTGTGCATTCTTCAGCCTTGGTGTAAACACAGAGCATCTGCTTCTTCAGCTCCCTAGCCTCCTGTCTCCTTCACATCCCGTATCCGTAATGACTCCAGGTCATGGATCCAGGCACAAGTTCACCGAGCCAGGTCAAAGGTTCTGACCTTAGACATTCCCGACTACCGTTTGGGATGTAGTCTAGTGGTAGACTACATGGTAGATTACATTTTTAGTCTATGTGAGGTCTTTGATCCATCCTCTGGCACTCCCTGCCACACTCCCAACACACAAAAAGCAAGTAAATAGGGCCCCATTTAGAGAGAGAGAGAGAGAAAGAGAGAGAGAGAGAGAGAGAGAGAGAGAGAGAAGAGAGAGGAGAGATTTATATATCCCTGCAGTTTGTTTAAGGAAAGTCTCAGAGGATGTCAACCTCTGAGCTATCTCTGCTGCTTCTAGACCAAACTGTTTAAAAGCTGTTTTAAAATTCCAGAAATAGCCAGGTGATGGTGGCACACACCTTTAAACCTGGTATGCAGCAGAGCCAGAGCCAGCCGCAGAGGCAAGAGCGGGGCAGAGGGCAGAGGAGGCAGAGGAGCGAGGCAGAGGCAGTCTCTTGAGTTTGAGGCCAGCCTGGTGTACAGAGTGAGTTCCAGGACAGCCAGGGCTAAACAGAAACCCTGTCTCAAAAAACCCAAACCAAACAAACCCAACAACAACAATAAAACAAAACCAAAACCACCCCTAAATTCCAGAAATAGTGTCCTTTTATTATATTACTTCAGTGTCATGAACTTAAAAATAATAAAATAAAATAAAACTATTTATTGCATGTATGCATGGGTGTTTTGTGCAGGCAAAACACATGTCTGTGTACCACTTGCGTGTCTGGTTCCAGAAGAAGGTATCAGGTACCTTGGGATAGAAGTTACAGTTATGAGCCGCCATGTGGGTGCTGGGACTTGAGCCCAGGAAGAGAGCCAGGTCTTATCCACTGAGCCACTTGCCGACCACAGAAATCCATTCGTCATCCAGGATCCTTCTCAAGGGCTCCATGAAGGCTGCTCAGAGGGCTGGGAGCCTGCGTGAAGCTGCTGTATTAGACCTGTCTGGGCTGTCATCGGGGTTAGCTCGGTGGCTCTGGCTCCACCTCTTGGAAATCAGATCCTTCCAAGGCATGCAGATGCAAAAGTTTTATTTCTGGAGATCTTCCAAAAACTCAACAAGGCAAAGATTGTTCTGCGGCAGTTCATACATGTGAGTTGACAGGGAAGAAACAAACCTCCATTTGAGGAAAGGAAGGCTATGTGACTTTTCGTGGAGGCCATTTAGGAGGGGCATACAGGATTGGCAGAGTCACAAGACCACAGGGACCTTAAAGAAAGGCCTACCAGGCTCCTCAGTGTCCAGGACTTTTGGACACTTTTGGAGGTGGCTGTGTCCCGGCCTAAGCAAAGGGCCTAGAGTTCTGGGTGTTTTACTGGGGTCCAGAATTGCTGGCAGTAATTTCTGCCTTGTTTTTTTTCAGATTGCTCATTGGCAAGTGGATGTACATGATAACATGTCCAGTGTGCCTGAGGAGAGAAGAAAAAGGCAGCACAGCATTAAGGAAGGTCTACAGTTCATCCAGTAAGAGCTTGACACAGCATGACTGCCGTGCTTGTCTGACGGCTACCCCTGTATTGTGGTATCCACACATGGAGAAAGTCAGGGAACTCTTTTGGGTTTTTATAGAATTGCCTGGTCTGTTTTGTGATAAAATCTGTAGCCCAAGAAAGCCATAAACTAGCAATCCTCCCTGCCTCAGCCTATAGGCGTGAGCCACCATACCTAGCAAGGCTGAAAATTTCATAGTATTCGGGTTGGGTTAGAAATGACACATTTCCATGCTAACAGTTTTTTCCTTATCCTTGGATATTTTTATATTATTTTTATTGTTGGCTTTTAGGGCTAAAGCTCTGATGTTACAGCGTCTTTTCATAACTTAGACTAGAGAATTGTGTTTCCATAAGAAGCATTCTGGTGAATTAAACATCTGAAGTGACATCGGTAGCGCAGAGGACTTTTGCCGTCAGACTGTACTGTTAGGAAGAGCACCTGTAACAGATAGCTTTTTCCAGGGGCACATGTCCAGGAAGAAGGGCCTCTCTGTTCCTTCTGAGGAGGAGACATTGGCCTACAATAAGTCAGATCACAAAGTGTTAATAGTTCTGTACTATTTTTAAATGGAGTAAATGCAAAAGAAGTGTTGAACTTAGGGAACAGTAATGGTGATGGTGTCCCATGTCTGAAGTCTGACCACTTGTGTTAATTCCTGCACTTGGGAGCCAGTGGTGGGACTGTGAGGGTTCGAGGCCAGCTTGGGCTACTGAGTAAGTTCCAGGACAGTCAGGACTACACAGAGAAATCCTGTCTCTGAAGAAAAAAAAAAGTGTTTTGAACCAACACCAAGCTAAAAACAATATTTGTTTTTTTTTAAGGTCAACTTTTATGTGTTTAAGTGTTTTCCCTCCATGCATGTATGTACATTATATATGTGCCTGGTGCCCTCAGAACCCAGAAGAGAGTGTTGGATCTTTGAGGTGCCATGTGGCTGTTGGGAACTGAATCGGGGTCCTCTGCAGGAGCACTAAGTGCTCTTAACTACAGAGCCATCTCTCCAGCTCCTGAAAAGCACAGTTTAAGATAACTTGTGGCTGAATTATGCTGACAGGGGGTCTGTTGTGGTGGAGTGTTCTTGTAAGCCCAGCACTTGGGAAGTGGAGGCAAGCTGATCTCAGTTAGTTCCAGGCCAATCAGGGTTACTGCCTTAGAACTAACAACAAAACTTTTAGTAGAACTTGGTAATTACAGGAGATTTGTTTCTTCTCAGGTCTCCGCTGTCTTATCCAGGGACCCAGGAACAGTATGCGGTAATGATCTGGGGAGGCTGTGGATGGGCACAGGGGCTCAAGAAGTGTAATCTGCAGCAGGATTCGGCAATCTAGTCCTTGACTGTCACACCAGGCCAGCTGCCCTCCTTCATAAAGAGAGCTTTACCTGAACATGGCAACTGCAGTTGTTTATGGGTTCTCTGTGGTGCCTGTGTGATACAGGGCAGAACTCAAATGTCCCGCAGTACTTTAAATATTCTCTTTGGCATTTACAGAAAAAGCTCACAACCTCTTCTGTATAGTGACCCTGGGCATTTCTGGACAGTTGCCCTGTGTCTTCTTTCCTGTGTTAGTGTAGTTTTGAATTAGTATGCATTTTTAGTCCTTTGCCAATTAACTAACATTTTATCAAAAATAAGTAGAATAGAATTCAACAGAGAAGGTGGGGTATTATTATTTTTGTTTTTGGTAACTCCTGAAAGCAGTGAAGGAAGATTGTCTAGATAGGAATGAACGGGCCAGACACAGGGAGAAGGTGGCCATCCTTTGGGCCTCGGACTACAGAATTGTGGCTTTGAATCTCTGCGGGTGTGTGTTTCCAAGTGTCCACCTTCCTCCTTCCCCTGTGTTCAGTTCCTCCTCTTCTCTCCACAGAGGAGAGTCATAATGTATTTGAGCTGAATACCCAGAGAAACCCTTTTGGTTTTCCACATATGGAACTGGGGCCCACCGAAGTTAAGTGATATGTTACAAGCCACATGTGGCTTCAGGGCCTCATTTGTTTGTCAGTAATCTAGTCATTTTAAACATGTAAACACTAAGACCAAAAAAAAAAAAAAAAAAGATCTGGTCATGTGATAGAAAAGGTCTTTTAAAGTATCAAGCCATTATTTTCACTTATCAAAAAATGGGTATAATCACTCAACAATCAAATTACTTAGCTTCATTTCCTTTCCGTAAATCAGGAAATGATCTAAACAAGTTTCTTAGGAAAGGAGAAATACAGGGCCAGAGAGGGGGCTCAGCATATAAGGATGCCAGGCAGTAAGCCTGATGACCTGATTTCTTCCATGGATCCCACAGAGTAGGAGAGATCCGCCTCCAGCTCTGACCGATTATTTGACCAACACTCGGTGACCTGCACACAACCACTCCTCCCAGTCCTGTGAATAATGTAATGCTTTTAAAGAACAACTGTAAATGGTCTGTAGAAATGTGGAAAGGTTCAACCATACTGGTAAAGACGTGCACATTCTAGAGGGCACTGCGCATGTGTGCACACCCCATGTCTATGTTTCCTAGTGTGCTGCACAGCAGCAGGCGGGAACCATTTATTACTGTTGCCTTATCAGAAATACTAGTCAAAGGCTTATACTAAAGCTGAGTGTGCTAACTCTTGCCTGTAATCTCAGCTTTTGGGAAGCAGAGACAGGAGGATGGCTGCAAATTTGAAGCCATAAATATAAAATGGACTCTCTTGACTGAGGACTTCCACCAAGTGTTTTGTTATCTGCACAGAATCTGAGACACACATACAAAGTGCTTTTGGCCCTGATTTTCCTGATAAGGGGAATATATTTTCTCTTGTTAACGTAGGCAAGATGAACTTCCTAGCGAGGTGGCAGCAGAGGCTTTCTCACGAAGGTCTGCCCTGCGGTGCTTTCTGGGTTTTAAGCATAGAAATGATATTTACCTCTGTCTTCGCTTGTTCTGGCTTCAAGAGGCATTTTCTCTTTTTAGGTGTATTTGGATGCTCTCGTGAGAAACCTTTTTAATGAAGGAAATGATATTTATCGGGAATGTGACTGGAGTGGCTCTCTAATTCAGTACTCAGAAGCTTTGAATATAGCTAATTATGCAAAGTCTGAAGAAATTGTAATTCCTAAAGAAATCATTGAAAAACTTCGTATAAATCGTATTGCCTGCTATTCTAATATGGTGAGTTGGGAGTTTCAAAATAATTTTAGAGGGTTTTCTTCAGTGATGTAGTACATTAATAAAAAGTCATTTTCCTAATCTTTGCCCGGCATGAGGTGTGGGACCTTGGGTCGTGTGCTTTCAAGGCCCTAGCGTAAGAGTAGGACGTCCACACTGAGCTGCATCCTGGCCCGCGAGCTCTGTCCGCGTGTACTCATAGATGGCTAATGTTGCTTTCTGTAATGGATTCCTGATCATTAGGCTATTTAGGAGTTAAATTATAGTTTCCTTTTAAAATTGACATGTCAGCACTGGAGATATGTGCTATACCATTTGGTGTACCAATGATGTTTGCCTACACTATACAGTGTTCAAACTAGGGTAAGGGTTATTTGTAGTAAGAACATAGGCAAATCCTTCTTTTTCTTTTTCTTCTATTTTTAAAATTTCTTTTTACTTCTATTTTTACAAAGAATAGTTGCTGTAGCTCTTTGCTTCTGAGGGCTTCTGGGTGCCAGCCAAGAACAGCCTCTTGCAAGATAAGTCTGCAGTGTTTTTGTTACTGTTTTATTTTATTTCTCATGGGGCTGGGGATGGAACGTGTGGCCTACAGATGCTGGGCAAGCACCCCACCCTTGAGCTGTACCCCAGCCCCTTCCCCAGCCCTCTTGAAATACATAGCACATCGGCATCACTAGAGTTACCTCTTGGCACTTACATTTATTGTTTTATTTATTCATATGGGGAAGGGCAGAGAGAACGAGGGCATAGGATTCAGAGGCCAACGGACGTTTGGTTCTTCAGTTGTACTGCGGGTCATCGAGGCTTTGACATGGCAGCCATCTCACCGACCCCTCATTTGGCTTAAAAATATATTTCTTAGATTTATTTATTTTTCTTTATGTTTTGCCATCATGCATATTCATACCATCTGTGTGCAGTGTGTATGAGTGTTTGCCCATGTGTCTGTGCACTGCCATGTTTGCCTGGTGTCTGTAGAGGCAGAAGAGGATGTCTGATTTCCTGGGATTGGAGTTACAGGCAATTGTCTGCCTCCTAATAGATGCTGGGAATTAAACCTGGGAACTCTCAGAGTGGCCAGTGCTCTTAACTGCTTATCCATCTCTCGAGCCTCCACATTTGTCATTTTTAATGGGTTTAAAAGCAGTGATGACAGGGAGGAGGAAAATAGGGCACACATGTCTGAGAAGCTGTCTTCCTTGGAGATCTGGGACCCTATGACCAAGTACTCATATCTGTCTGACATAGGGTAGGGAGTATATAGATATTCATGATAATTTTTCTACTTTTATGTATGGAAATATTCTAACAATCACTCAAATGAAAAATATCAATGTGAACTTTGAGTTTAAGTTGAAGGTTATAAAATGGGGTCATGCATTTATTTGTTTTTATGCATGAAACAGGTATTGAGTGTGATATTAACCTTGTGATTCTGGTTTTTTCTTTTGGCTGTTGCCTCCAGGGTCTCCGTGATAAGGTTTTAGAAGACTGTAATGCTGTCCTCAGTGTAAATGCCAGTAACTGCAAGGCTCTGTATCGGAAGGCTAAGGCTCTAAGTGACTTGGGGCTCTACAGAGAGGCTTACGACGCTGTGGCAAAGTGCTCGTTAGCAGTGCCTCAGGTATGGAGTTGGTGCTTCAGCTCGTTTGTCTGTGTCATGAGTATTCTAAACTCTCACATGGAGGAACAGCCAAGTTTTCAGGCAAACTTTAACTGGCTCCTGTTGAATGTAGTAGCGAACAAAGCAAGTGTCTAGGTGGGCAGTGTCCCAGCCCTGCTGACTTGCCTCACTACAGATATATTCATGAATGTTGCTCTTTCTAGGATGAACATGTAATAAAACTAACTCAAGAAGTAGCTCAGAAATTGGGATTTAAAATAAGGAAAGCATATGTTAGAGCTGAGGTAAGCAAAACTTATCTCTCAGAATTCTTTCCATTTTGTTTTTATAATCTTGAGTCAGTTCTGTTTTGAAATTGTGTTTTCATTCTATTTCAGCTCTCACTGAACTCTGTTCCTGGGGATGCGACTCCCAAGGTAGGGTTATTATCTGTACAAGAATTGTGCTTCTGAGGAGAGCAGGGATGGAGGTCTTAGCAACCGTGCTCTCTGTATTTTTGTGTGGTTCTCTTTGAGGCCTCAAACATGAAATTGGCCCTGGCTTCCTATCACTTTAGAGAACAAAAAACAATTCAAGTCTTATACATTAGTTTCAGCCAGCATTTCCTGCAGGCCACTAGAGCATGTGACAGGATGTGAACACTTAGATGTTCAGTTTTCTTTGAAAACTGTGGCTCTGGGCCAGATACTAGTTTTGAGAACATTGGGGTTTAAAAAAGAAAAGAAA
The DNA here is from genome assembly GCA_021653895.1 of Mastomys natalensis. Taxonomy (NCBI): domain Eukaryota; kingdom Metazoa; phylum Chordata; class Mammalia; order Rodentia; family Muridae; genus Mastomys; species Mastomys natalensis. The sequence goes on from JAJTUV010000077.1 coordinate 1,023,770, forward strand.
AGAAAAGAAAAAGAGACTAGAGAGATGGCTCTGCAGTTAAGAGCACTTATTGCACTTGCAGAGGACCCAGGTTCAATTCCTAGCCCCCATGTGGCAGTTCATAACCATCAGTAACTCCAGTTCCAGGGGATCTGATGCTGTCTTGTGTCTTTCCAGGACACAAAGCACACATGTGGTACACAGACATACACAGTCAAAACATAGGTAAAATAAAATGAACAAATCTAATTTTTTTAAAAAAGATTTATTTATTGATTTTATTTGAGTACACTGTAGCTGTCTTCAGAAACAACAGAAGAGGGCATCGGATCCCATTACAGATGGTTATAAGTCACCATGTGGTTGCTGGGTATTGAACTCAGGACTTCTGGATGAGCAGTCAGTGCTCTTAACTAACTGTTGAGCCATCTCTCCAGCCCTAACTTTTAAAACTTTAAAAAAAAATTAAACAAAACAGCTTTCTCGCCGGTGGTGGTGGCGCACCCTTTAGTCCCAGCACTTGGGAGGCAGAGGCAGGTGGATTTCTGAATTCGAGACAGCCGGGCTACACAGAGAAACCCTGTCTCAAAAAAATAAATAAATAAATAAAATAAAAAAAGCTTTCTCAGGAAATGGATATAGATGCTGTTAATCTCAAGTCTCAGAAGCAGAGGGGCAGGAGGAACTCTGTGAGTTCAAGGCCAACCTGGTTTACACAGAGAGTTCCAGGACAGCCAGGACTACATAGTTAAATACTGTCTCATTTTTTTTCCCAGGGGAGGTGTTGGTTTGAAACAGGATTTCTCTGTGTAAGACTGGCTGTCCTAGAACTCACTCTGTTGGCCTCAAACTCACAGAGATCCATCTGCCTCTGCTTCCCAAGTGCTGGGATTAAAGGCATGCACCACCACTTCTGGCAATAATTCTTTTTTTTAAATTTGAAGTCAAGTCTTGTGGCTGTTGGTATGGCACTAGCCATCGTGAAGGACTGGTGGATGGTGACAAGATTAGTCCCTATTGCCTTCTTCATAGCCTTTGAGGAATGCCTGTCTGCAAAGTACACAGTGTTTCCCAGTGTGGCTATGCACTTGGTGATCTAGGAGTGTGAGGCAAGCCAGGATAACACAGTGAGATCTGTTTTAAGAAGAAAGTAAAAAGCCAAGTCTGACAATGCCTATGTAACCTCAGATACGGAAGCAGGAAGACCAGACATTCAAGGTCGTTCTCAGCTCTGTCCTGAGTTTGAGGCCACGGGGGCTACATGAGGCCCTATTTTAAAGGAAGAAATCGTGCATGATGGTGCACGATTTTTAATCTCAGAACTCAGGTGGTAGAGACAGGCAGATTTCTGAGTTCCAGCCCAGCCTGGTCTACAGAGCAAGTTCCAGGCCAGCCAGGGCTACACAGAGAACTCCTATCTAGAAACAAACAAAATAGAGTAGGAGACTGTTCCTTTGATTTCTTATATCTTCTCAAATGTCTTTGCAAATCTACACCACTCTTTTAGGATTTTTACAGATTGTTTTAGAGTTTAGAATCTTGAAAACATAATTTATTGTTTGTTTAATTTCCAGGCTGTGAACTATTCTGTGGAAGATATTGAGCCAGGTACGCTTTTACTTGGCTTTGTGTGTACTATAGCATTGAAGTGAGGCTGGGACTGCATCCGTAGTCCCACCTAGCCTTCATGCCCTGTGTTATTGCCCAGCAACACTCCTATGTTGTAAGCAAAGGTCTTAGAGTGAGGACATTCCTTTGTGTGTTACAGATTTGCTAACCCCAAGGCAAGAAGCACTTTCGGTTGTCTCCCTGCCTACATCCAGTTTTTCTCATGTCATTGGGAGTGAGCTGGCCTCCGTTCCTTTTATGCCTTTTACTTCCGTTTTTCAACTGCAAGTGGATGAGAGCCCTCTGCCATCCACAGTGTTTGCAAATGGAGGGAAGATCCCCTTCACCATATCAGACACTTTTCTGGATGATGACACTGTCCTTGGGGATGAAATAGATGCTCTTCTTGATTCTGCCCCAGAAACAAACGATGCTGTTATGGTGAGTTTCACTGTTTAGTTTCTCTTGTAAGAAACATGAACGTGCGTGTGTGCATGTGTGTGCGCATGTGTGTGCGCGTGTGCACATGTGTGACGTGTACAGGTGCCCATGAAGGCTAGAGGACAGTATCCTGGAGTTACAGATGGATGCTTGCCCCCATATAGGCACTAGAAACAGAACTTTGGTCTTTTGGAAGAGAAGCATCTTAACTGATGAGCCATCTCCCCTGCTCTGTTTAATCTTGACTCCGCCCCTCCCCTCTCTTCTCTCTCTCTTAAATTTTATTTATTTATTTATATATTTTCTAACAGAGGTATCAGGATTGAACTCATGTTCTCAAGCTTATAAGACAAGCGCTTTACCCACTAAGTGTCTCCCAAGGACATAGCTACCTCCAATTTAAATTATAATGTGACATGCTAGGTAGCTTGTATTGCATCTAGGATTAACTTTGGATTTCTTACCTTGGCATTTATTTGCTTCTTCTGAGGCTAACTGGATACCCTGGTCATTGCTGAATAACAGAAAGAAGCATACTGTCTAGAAAGTAGTGAGCATTTTTGGAATGGGAAGATTAAGCATAACATTCTAATAGAGAACAGGCATTTGAGGGCTCAGGAGATGGTTCAGTGACTATAGTGTTTGCCATAAAAGCGTAGGACCTGAGTGTGATCCCAGCACCAGTGTAAGAAAGCTAGGTATGGTAGTATAAGCTTGTAATCTCAGAGCTGGAGAAGTGGACACAAGCAGACTACTGGGCTCACTGGCTAGCTAGTGTAGCCTAATTGGTGAGCTCAGGTCCTAAAAATAAGGTAGGTAGCGCCTCAGGAATGACATTTGAGGTTGATATTTATCTCTGGACTCATGTGTATACTCAGGGATGGATACACACACACACACAGACACACGCACAGACACACACACACGGACACACACAGACACACACACAATTAAAAAGTGAATCAGTTAAGAGCACTGGTTGTTCTTCCAGAAGACCCAGGTTTGAGTTCTATCACTCATGTGGTAGTGTACAACTGTTTGTAACTTTAGTTCTAGGGAATCTGTTGCCCTCTTCTAGCCCCTGAAGACACTGCACATATGTAGTGCACAGACATACATTCAAGTAGAACATTGATACACGTAAAATAAAAATAAATTTATGTTATATATATATATTTATATGTTATATATTATACAATATATAATATTTTATACATACACACACACAAATTACTTCCCTTAAAAACCTTAAATATTGGGGCTGGTGAGATGACTCATCAGTTAAGATCACTAGTTACCCTTTAGAACACCCAGGTTTGATTCCTAACACCCTTGACATCATGGCACACAACGTAACTCTCTGTAACTCTCAGAGAACCAGATGACACTTCTGGCAGGCAAAGCACCTACATATAAATAAACAAATCTCTTTTTAAAAATGAAATCTTGTTTTCTTTTTAAGCCTTAAGTTTACTCAGTAGATAACTGTGCAAGTACAAGGACTGGAGTTGGGAGCATGCGCTAGGCCACACAGAGATAGTGCTTCCCAGACTGGCAACCACTCTAGCTGAGTCACAAGCTCTTGCAAGGTTAAGTGAAGACACCCTGTGTTAGAATACAGTAAAGCAACCGAGGATGTCCTGACATCAGCCACTGCCTTCACACATGTTCACGTGAGCAGGCACGCCAGCACACATGTGCATACAGTGCGCGCGCGCGCGCACCACACACACACACACACACACACACACGATCTTTATATTTTAGCACTTACATGAAGTCCTGGGTTGCATCCTCAGTACTGCATGGTGGCATGGGAGGTAGGGGCCGCAGGATCAGAAGCTCAAGGTCATCTATGGTAACATAGTACGTTTGAGCCCATCTACATGAGACCCTATCTTTTAAAAGGTCTCTAGCAAGATTCAGGCTTAGTTGTGAACTAGATCATAGAGGAGTCAGTCCATCATGGCGGGGTGGGTATAGCGTGCTGGGCAGAGAGCACTATTCTAAGATTGTTACAGTGAACCTTCATTTGGATGCAAGCATTTTGTGTAGCTCAATCCCTCAGTTTGGAGCATGGAGGGGTGGGGGAGGTCTGTTTTGATAAGCTGGTGGTAAAAGCAGGAAACTGAGCCAATGAAAGAGGGTCTTGGATCTTGCTGCCATTTCTTTTCCTCAGTCGTCCACCCTGGTCAGAGGACCCCTCCCAACTGCCAGTGCAGCTCCGAGTTTGTCCTTCAGGACACCATCTCTGCCAACCTTGCCCATTGGTGCAAGGTATGCTTCTCAGCCCTCCTTTGCAGAGTTTTTTCCACCTTTGACTTCATCCTTGGAAGAAGTTTACTCTTCTTTAAATTCATTTTCAGTGACTGAATCCAAACGAGGTAAGACTTTCTCCTAAATTATAACTAACTACAATTGTCTGAAAATTAAAATATGCATCACAACTTTATAAAGCACTTTTAGGTTGTAGTTTCTTGAATTGTTTTTTATTGTGGTTAAACCATAAAGAGGGAGCCTTCAGGTTTGAACTTGGCTTGACTTAACTGCCATTTTGAAAGTAAGAAGCAAGGGCAATCTGGTAGGCAGGAACGCCACTGACTTTAGATCATATGATTGGTTAAGCTGCTGTTCACTGTTTCAGGACAAATGGCTTAAAGTGTATTCTGCATTAAAAGTCAATCCCATCTTAAAGCATGTGAACTGGGAAAACATTAAAACTAGCTTCACATCTGGGTTTAGTATGAAAACATTTAGACCTGGTTAGGCCTTCATCTGTTGAGCTCAGCAACCCATGCCCTTATTTTATCATGGAGAACTGAGGTCTGACTAATACTAGGCAGAATACCTGGTTTTGGGTTTTTGTTGTTAGTTTGCTTTATTTTTCTGGAGTGCTACACATAATATGTAAAGTGCTCTAATGTTGAGCTACACCTGAATATCACTACATAACGGTGAGGGAAGTCTTCATATTTTTTGGAGACACTGTTATATAGTTAAAGGGTAAAAGTCTAAATTGCTGTTTCAGAGATTTACAGTGAGGAGGCTGAAAACCATGGGCTACAGGATGACAGAGGGGAAGTGATTGAATGGTAGATGAGACAGCCCTTGAGCTACCTGCAGCTTAGTGTTAGATAGGAGGTGTCTTCTTGGTTGTTTGAATATGGGTATTACTTTCTTAGATTTGTCTTAGTCCTATTCAATAGACCCTGCTGTAGATAGTTTTCCAATAATGGCTAAGGGTTATTTTGCTCTTGGCTTCTAGAAGAAAGATCCTAAGCTCTTTTTTTGTCAGTAGTAAGAAAGCTCATAGGATTGGGATGGGAAAGCTGTGGGAAGCCATAGCTAGTCAGCTGCCATACCCTTGTACTGATTCTCTGGTTGGAGTGAAAAGGTCTGTTGAAGTCTTTTTATTATTTTAGATCTGTCCACCTCAACTGCTAGAGAGGGAACAGCGCTTAACAACAATAATTCCTCCCTTTTACTTGTAAGTGTCACTTCCTCTTTTGTGAATAAATCGCTAAGATTGAATATAGGCCTGTACTTAAGTAACTGGATTATGTGAATGGAAATGAGAGTCTCCTTTGAATTTTCTGTGTGCTGTGGGAAATAGGATTAAGAGGCTCATCCAGAACATCCAGTATAAATGTTTTGAGTGTGTGACTGGATCTTCAGAGCAAAGGAGTCACCACTGCAGATTGTGCAAGTTTTAGTGCAGCCTAATAGACTATGGAGACCAGAGCAGAGCATGTAAAGATGCTTGTCCTGTGAAGGCAGAACAGTTGTGCATTTGTAACAGCCATTAGAGGATCGCTGAAGTGGCCCAGAGTCCAAGAGGAACATGGAGAAACGGACAGTTTGTTCTGGAGAAGTGCAGTGCACAGGATGGCACTAGCCGTGGCCTACTCTCCAGGAATCCGGGTCTCTTTTAGTGATAGTACAATATTTGTTGCCTGTTTCTGTTTTGTTTTTTGTTTTGTTTTGTTTTCTTACTCTTTTTGCAGATGAATGGACCAGGTAGTTTGTTTGCCTCCGAAAATCTTCTGGGAATTGCAAGTCAGCCTAGAAATGACTTTGGAAACATTTTTGGAAGTGTGATCGCTAAACCATTTTCATCAGGGACTCCTAGGCATCCCCTGGAAGGAACCCACGAGCTGAGGCAAGCTTGCCAGATCTGCTTTGTAAAATCAGGTCAGCACCAAACTAGTGGGCAGCAGGTGTGAGCTCTGAGGTCCTCATGACCAGGTGGAAAGAGCCCTGGCTCTGGTGGCTTTGAAATGTTGGGAGGAAGCAGTGGATGGAGCAGGCAGTATCTGCTCCAGAAGCTATTCAAATTGTTGCCTGGTTCTGCTTTGACGAGCAGTTAGATTTCCTATTTAGATCACTTGGGCAGCACTGCTGCTCCACTTTACATTGTATTTCCTAACAAGGTTACACTGACAGCCTGTTTGTTTCTGATGGGATTTTGGGCCAGGGGTGGTCAATGTTCACCTGCTCATGACTGCTTATAAACTGCCTATGCAATTGAAAGGTACTTGTTCTGCTCAAAAAAATGAACAATCTTCTTTATATCTTTTTCAGGCCCTAAATTAATGGATTTCACATACCATGCTAATTTAGATCATAAATGTAAGAAAGATACTTTAATTGGTAGGATAAAAAATGTTGAAGATAAATCATGGAAAAAATACGTCCAAGACCAACAAAAACAAATTATGAAGGACCATATTATATATGCAAAGGTATTTATTGTAATTAATTAATTGGTATATGTTACATGACTAACCAACTTACATAGCCAGGCCTTGTTATGTATCTGTTGGCTACATCTAGTATTCCAGTATTTCATGTTGGAACAAATGCATATCTGGAGGGATGGCTCAGTGGTTAAGACCTCTGGCTGCTCTGTAAGAGGACCTGAGTTCAGTTCCCAGGCAGCTCACAACTGTCTGTAACTTCAGTTCTAGGGAATTTGGCGTCCTCACACAGACATATATACACACAAAATACCAGTGCACATAATAAATAAATAAACCCTAAAAATAAAAAGCAATGAAAAAATGGTTAGACTAGGGCACATCAGTGTCTTGAATCAGGTCAGTTCATATTTTCTGTCGTTTTTGCTGTTTTTTTTTTTATTTTTTTAAACATCTTGTATATATTTTATAGTCAGTGGAGACAAGGCTAGATTGGGTTTTAAATATGGAACTCAGTTTGATCTGCATAGAATTACTGGACTGGTGCTCTGAATGGGCTTCTGAGAAGACTTGCATTTGGTTTAAGCTTCATCTGAATGAGCTTTGAAAGCCACTAAGAAATAACAAAAAAAGAAAGGAAACCACTATTTCTGGGTGTATTTTACTTTTTGTTTTTATTTTCATTTATTTTATGTAAATGAGTGTTTACGTGGATATATGTCTGTATACCTGTAAGTTCAGGCCTGCACAGTCCAGAACAGGTCCAAAGGTGGTCAGCCACAGTGTGGATGCTTGGAATGCAACCCCAGGGTCCTCTGCAAGAGCAGCCAGTGCTCTTTAACTGCTGAGCCTTCTCTTCAGCCCAATTTTTTTTTTTTTATGAGAGTATTGATTGTTCACAATGACATTTTCACACATATGAAACACATGCTTTGGTAATTTAACCCCATTTCTATCTCATGGCCCACTTTCCCCATAAAATGGTTTTCAACCTACAGGAGGAGGGGGTACTCAGAAAACAAGAGATGGGGAAGGATTGTGGGAGGGGGTGACTGGGACGGGTTATAAAGTGAATAAGTAAAAAAAAAAAAAAAATGGAATGTTAAAAATACTAAGTACATTTTATAGTTTTAAAATTAAAAAACAAACAAACAAACAAACAAACAAACAAAAAAAAAACAAAAAAAAATGGTTTTCAACCTTGATGCATCCCTGAGTCTTCTCCCCGTTGCCATCAAAACCGGTTCAGCTAGAAGAAGGAATCCCACCCCATCCTGCACTGGAGTGATTTTCCTGCTTAAATTATCTGAAATGTTCTGCTGATGCTGTAATTGGGCCATTCGTTGGCCCTGGAAAAACAGGTGTCTGTGTCTCTCCTGCCTTTCCAGATGTTGCTGCAGAGGATGAATGTCGATATTCTGGCCACTGTACATTTGCTTATTGCCAAGAAGAGATAGATGTGTGGACCCTGGAAAGAAAAGGGGCATTCAGTCGAGAGGCTTTCTTTGGTGGCAATGGAAAGATCAGCCTTACTGTGGTCAAAATTCTCCAAGAGCATCTTGGAGAGTTTACATTCCTTTGTGAGGTGATTTCTCCACGACTCATTTTCTGCTGTCAAATTTGGTGAGAGTGGCAGAGAGTGACACTCACTGGAGAGCCTAGTATGCATGGGGGCCTCAGCACTGCATTAAAAATGTTGTGGCTGGGTGCTATGGCACGTGCCTTTAACCCTATCTCTTTGGAGGCAGAAGCAGCCAGATATCTCTGAATTCCAGGCCAGCCTGGTCTATATAGTGAGCTCCAGGCCAGCTAAGGCTACTTGTCTCAACAAAAATCAAAGTAAAACAAAGTATGTCCAGGTATGGTGGACACACCTTTAACCCAGCACTCTTGGGAAGTAAAGGCAGGTCCATCTCTATGAGGTTTAAGCCAGTAGCTACTCCTACTCTCTGAAAGAATGAAGGAAAGCTGGGCCTGGTGTTACATGCCTGCAATACCAGTGCTCAGAAGACTGAGGCAGGAGTATCAGCCAGTGTGATGGGCTATAGAGCTCATGTCTCTATATCAAGCGGAGCAGAGTGTTTAGTAGTAAGGTTTCATGCTGAGTATCAATTGGTACAAATTATTCATTATAAGTGGATAAAGACACTGAAACTAAGGCAGTATTCTGGGCACAAAACTTAGACTTGTGGTTGTGTGATAATCCTTCTTTTCTTTCTATTTCAGAAATGTTTTGATCATAAACCTAGAATAATAAGTAAAAGAAATAAAGATAATTCCACTGCTTGTTCTCACCCGGTCACAAAGCATGAATTTGAGGACAATAAGTATGTTGATGATTTCTCATTTTTTTATAGTGACGAAGATAGATGTTCTTAGATCCAATAAAGGCAGAAGTAGACTAGATATAGACGTGCACATAGTTACCACAGCAGAGGATTTGAAGGCAGGTATACCTCTGAACTTCAGGTCAGCTAGGACTCCATAGTGAGACCACACTGCCTTGAACAACAGGGGAAAGTCAGTAGAAGGCGTTTCTTTTGCCCTTCTGTTATCTTGAGAAGTAATAACTATTTTACAATGTCTTTTTGCTAGGTGTTATGGCACATGCCTATAATCTCAGCACTCAGGAGGCAGAATCTAGCCTAAACTACATAGGACAGCAGGCATTATATGAGAAACCAGCAAAAAACAAAACAGTGAGCTGGACAGTGGTGGTGGGTGCATGCCTTTAATCCTGTGTGTGTGTGTGTGTGTGTGTGTGTGTGTGTGTGCGCGTGCGTGCGTGTGTACACTAAACATAATAGAAAAAGTTAAAAAGTATTTTTGTTCATTTGTCTGAGAATTACTGAATTACTAGATTGATTACTTAGTATAGAAAAGTCCATTAATTTATAGCTTCTCATGACATACATTTATGGGTTTTTTGTTGTTTAAACTATAATTATGCCATTAAAAGTTGCGTGTGTATTTTTACTGATTTTAATAAAATGGGTTTTCAGACTAGAACTTGATATTGTGCATATGTGTATGTATGTATATATGTATAGTTTTCAAAGTTGGCAGAGCAGTCAGTATTAAAATTTTACTTTGTTTTTGTCTTAGGTGCCTTGTCCACATTTTGAGAGAGACCACAGTAAAATATTCCAAAATACGTTCTTTTCATAAACAATGTCAACTTGATTTATGTCGACATGAAGTCCGTTATGGCTGCGTGAGGGAAGATGAGTGCTTCTATGCGCATAGTCTTATTGAATTGAAAGTCTGGATAATGCAGAATGAAAGAGGTGGGTGTGTGTCGGCTTGTTATTGTCCCTGTGCAACAGAAGTCGGGAGTGGGGTGAGCTGGGGACAGAAGAACACTTTGGGGCTGGTGAGATTATAGGCATTCCTGCCAAGCATGCTGACTTGAGTGGGATTCCTGGACTCCATGTGAAAGGAGAAAACTGACTCGCACCCTGTCTTCTGAGCTCCACTTGCATGCACAGACACAGAGTAAATAAATTACGTGTAATAAAAAATCTAAGTATGCAGTTCCATCCCTCTGGTGCGATTGGACTTAGGGCCGTGGGTACTCTAGGCAAGCTCTCAACCACTAAGCTATAACTCCTGTCCTCTTTGCTAGTTATGTCAGATAGGTCACCACTACATTGTTGGGCTGCCCTTGAACTCACTCTGTAGCCCCAGAAGGCCTGATTTGGAATGTTACCTCAGCTTCCTTAGTAGCTGAGACTGTAGGACTAGGCCACCTTGCTTGGCTAACTGTAATGTTTGTATTTTCAAAGAGTTAACCTATTTTGGATGCATTTTCATGCAGTTAATCATTGACACAAATTTCTACGTGTAGCATGGATTTTATGAGTGGAGAAAGGATTCCTCAGAAGACATAAAGAACTTTGCTTGTAAATACTCCGTTTTAAGAAATGTGATGCAGTGTATATTCATCCTTGATGGATCAGGTTGCCTGAGACCTAGAGAGTTAAGAATTCTGTTAGGCTGACTGAGACCAGATGAGTAGGTTACTGTGAAGTGTTCTTTAAGAGAAACTTGTACATTTCCTAGGTATCTCCCTTGATGATATTGCTCAACAATCCAAACAGTATTGGAGAAGTTTGGAAGCAAGTGTGCCGGGAGTGCAGGTATCTCTCTATTCCTTGTGAGCTGGGTGCCTTCGGGAGTTGCCTAGCTGGTGCTGGATTTGTGATAGATTCAGGTTCATACTTGCAGTCCTTTCCTTACTGCTTGTTGAGTTGAATAACTCTTGTGTGAAAACATATTTGCAGCTGGTTGATTGCCATAAACAAGCATGTGGCAGCCTGTGATATCTGCCAGTGATATAGGACACAGTTTTCCTGTTTAGCTCATTTGGGAAAACACTGGCTCTTGGTCTTTGGCAGTTGTTGGACACAGGTAATAGATTATGGTTTGGAGTTCTGTGTCCTACGTGGTTTAACTTTCTTATCCATCATTCCCCTTGACCCACTAAAAGCCACTGAGTTCCTAAACTAGCTTCTTTCAGTTGACATTTGGCATCTATAAGTCTATAATCTTTTTATCAGATTCTTTTGCATATTTGAGACAGTTTAGTTTAACTATCAGCATATATGTTTTTGTCAAGTCTTAGAGCCAGACAACTATGCTGGTATAAAATGCATGGCGATTTTGTATGCTGTTTTTAGAAATATGGTTTCTATTGTAATGGATCTTTCATTGTTCAAGGTACTTGGTAATCAAATAATGCCTGGATTACTTAACATGGAGATAAAGTTTGTATGTGCTCAGTGTCTGAGAAATGGCCAAGTCATTGAACCAGACAGGAACAGAAAGTACTGCAGTGCCAAAGCACAGCACTCGTAAGTATGTGTGGGTGCCTGTATGTCCCTGCGCTCCACAGGGTCCAGTCATGCGAATGAGAGGAGGCCAGGATGCTGAGAAGTCAGTAATTAGCTGTGGTAACAAATGGAAAGGAAGAGGCTCTGGAGGATCTAGTAGCTGATAGTTCATGAGTAGCGGTTCGTTTGGTTTTACCACTTTCTTTGTTTAGTTTGTACTGAATGCTGAAAAGTGTCAGAGGAAGTGAGACAGTAGACTTGCAAGGCATCTCTTAGAAGGGTTGAGAAGACTCTCTGGTCCTCTGGGTGCACATGCTGTGCTCGCCTTTTATGTTGTGCTTTTTGCCCGAGTGTTGTTTTTCTGAACTCCATCTTTTTTAGGTGGACCAAAGAACGCCGAGCAATGAGAGCCATGTCTTTTGAACGTAAGAAGTGGATGAACATCCGTCCTCTCCCACAAAGAAACAAATGCCTTTACAGTTTGATGTACATACGTAATTTTTAAGCCACTTTTTAAAATTAGGCATTTCCAATTACTAGAAAGTAGTGCTAATTCAAACTGACGCTCAAAGCCCTTTGAGTACTGCTCCTCAGCTGTGATGAAACTGAAGCTGTTTGGTTTCCTTCCTTGACCCTTGGTGTATGTGTTTGACTAACAGTTTTCATATTGGCTGGTACTTCATAGGTTACGTAGACAGAGTAAACAGATAAATAGAGTTGAGGGAAGTTATGGCATAATTTAATTAATTTTTCAAAGGATTTATTTTGGGGAGCGAATGAGGATTTCCTTTTATTTTGTCTGAGTTGGAGGTGAAGCCAGGGCCACCTTTCTTGTAAGCAGTGATAGATACAGATACAGTCGCTCTCATTTTTCCTGGTGGACCTTGGTTGTTTCCCTACAACATGAAATGCAAGCTAAAAGACACTCAAAGATACCAGGCAGTGGTGGCACACCGCTTTAATCCTAGCACTCGGGAGGCCGAGGCAGAAGGATCTCTGTGAGTTGGAGGTCAGTCTGGTCTACAGAGGACATTCCAGAACAGCCAGAGCTACACAGAGAAACCCTGTGTAGCTCGGTGTCAGTGATGTGCACTCATGCTCTCCGTGCCTCTTGGGAAGAGAACCATCTTAGCAGAAGGATAGTTTTACTCATGCAGAGGCGCCTCTTGGCCTTGTTTTGGGAGGGCAGGGCCTTACGTGGCCACGGCAATAGCAATAACCAAGCAGTCATTTGTTGTCTATCTATGGTCTTGTTTTTTCACAAGACAGTGTGTGGGGAGAATCCAGAGGCATCACACTGTGTGGTGTAACAAACAGGGACAGGTGGAGTATTGACGAGCAACATGTCAGAATGTCTCGTCAGAGAAGCCAGGTACATGGTCCCCTTTGTGACTGGGAAAGTGGAGGAAGCACAGGATGAATGTTGCATCACCTGTGTGCCTTGTAGCTTTGTAAAGCTTAGTGTAAGTCACAAGGCCAGTCTCTGCTAGGCAGTGATCTGCTCTAACTGAAGTAGAATCAGATGGCTTTTATGTGAAAGGAGATTTATTGGAACCTTGGTATTTTGAGCCATAAAGGATAAGGATGTATTATTGGCTAAAACAGGGCAACTGGGCAGGGTTGTACTAGTACAACAGGGCACTAGTACTTGTCTAGCATGTGTGAGGTCCTGAGTTCAATCCCAGAACTGCCAAAACAAATAATTTTGTAGTTCCTGAGGTGCTGCCCAGGACTGTTGATTTTTCTTTAAGCTTGAATGTGGTGAGCTCTATTTTAACGTAACACTTTGGTAGCTTTGTTGACTCTTTTTTTTCCCCCAACCATGTTAGATATTGTAGGGACCCTTTTCCTAGAACAAATCCTTTCTCTCTCTCTCTCTCTCTTCTCTCTCTCTCTCTCTCTCTCTCTCTCCCCCCTCTCTCTCTCTCTTTCTCTCTCTCTCTCTTTTTCTGTGTGTGTGTGTGGTGTAGAGATTGTGGGGAGGTAGAAACACCCTCTTTCAGAGGTGGTCTATAATATTCTGTGACTTCATTTGCCTATCTGGTAAATGGAATCATTATGCTGTAAGGACAGTAATCTATTATGGGAGTCTCTGAAACCCAGTACAGTGTTTGGCCTTGTGCTTCATACTCCCTGTTCTTTATCTTTGAGTGACTGGATAAGGCAGGGGTGGCAGCTCACACCTGTAACTCTAGCACTTAGAAGGCAGAGGCAGAAGAGTCACCACAAGCTTAAGGCTATCCTGGTTTAAGTCCAGCCAGGGCTACCTAAACAGACCCTTTCTCAAAGTCTCAAACAAAAAAAACTCAACCAAATAAAAATGTAAGCTAAGTCTGTGATCAAGCTGACTTAATCCATAGACTATTCATGCGGGGTGACTGATTTTCATCCCAGGAGAAAAGGTAGAGTTGAGAGGTTTGCAAAAGCAGCTGCTGAGGAATCGCTGTTCTGTAAGGTAAGTAGTGGGAAAGGCCGGTTCCTGGTGAAGAGCACACAGCCCAGTTAGCAATTAAGGGGCTTTGCTGCATCACAGCCAGCCAGCTGCTGAGACCTAGGAATGAGCTTTCTTGGTGACGGAGGTTCTCCTGTTTCTTGGAGACTGGTGACTCTTAGGAAAACTTGTCTGATGATTGCTATCACTTCATTCTCCTGCTCGTGCCTCCCTGTTCCCATTGTCAATTAAAATTCCACTTAAGCAGAGGAGTGCTTGCTATTGGAAAGCCTCTTAATTCCCTAACCTGGTTAGCACAGCGGGTGTCTTCAGGTACACTGTACCTCGACTTGTGGCTGAGGTTAGTTGTTGATGTGGGGTCATTAGCACTGTGAATCTGGAAGCTTCCTACCACTGTTTAGTAACCTGTGGAGCAAGCTGCGTTCTCTTTCTGTCCCAGTTCTGACGTGGAGGCATCGTGAATATTATGGGAAGAGAGCAGTAGCCACTTGACAGAGAGGGTATCAGATGTTCACTGCAGAGATGAGATGAGATTCCTAGTATGTGGTTTTAGAGGAAATTTGTACTCCTTAATTCTGTGCTTCACTTTCTTTGGGAAACTTTCTGAAATAGAAATGTTTGGTATCACTATCATGTATTTTGGGCTTATGGTCCATTTAAATAGAATTAATCTTAAAATTTGTACTAAATTTTGCATTATAAGACTTACTTTGCTCTAATGTAAAATTAGTTATACTATGCAATGCCCTGTCTTTAGTGTATATGTGTGTGCATGTATGCACGCGTGTGTGTCGTGTGTGTGTGTGTGTGTGTGTGTGTGTGTATGTGTGTGTGTATGTATTACATATATATTTTTTTTTTCTCCACACAGCTATGCAACCATATTGCTAATAGAAAAAAGTGTCAGTATGTTGGCAACTGTTCCTTTGCTCATAGTCCTGAGGAACGGGAAGTGTGGACTTACATGAAGGATAACAAAAGTAAGTTTATGCTGTCTGTCCTTGATCCCCGTGAGCACAGTATGCAGCTCTAGCGGTGCTGCTGCTGCTTGCTGGGAGCGTGACCACAGCCTCCTTGGTATGGAAGCTGACTTCTGATGTGGATTTGGTTAGGCCACATTTGGTATGAATCTGTACTTCTACATCCTGCATATAATAGGTAACCTTCTTAAAACTTAAAACTGTCCAGGACAGCTCAGTTCCTCCTGTGACTCTAGACAAGATCAACTGTGGCCATCAGATAGATGGGGTTTGAGAGGTGCTTCAGACAACATTTCACTTTTCAATCTAAATAGTTTTACTACAGAATTTTTGTTTGGTTTTGCTTTTTGAGACAGGGTTTTCTCTATGTAGCTCTTGCTGCCCTGGAACTCACTCTGTAGACCAGGCTGACCTCAGATTCAGAGATCCACCTGCCTCTGCCTCCCAGTGCTGGGAGTAAAGATGTTCACCACATGTTTTGAAGGTGTAGCAGCTGACAGGCAGTCCGCATGCTTGTGTGTGTTTAAATGGTATTTCGTGGTCGTTGCTGAACACAGTTCCTTTTTCTTCAGTACATGATCTAGAGCAATTTTATGAACTCTGGCTGAAGAACCAAAAAACTGAAAAAAGTGACGAGACAGCCAGTCACTGTAGCAAAGACAACGGGAAGCAGATTCACATGCCGACAGACTATGCTGACGTCACTGTAAGTGTCGCTGCTTCAAGGCTGCCTGTGCGGCCTTGCCTTCCTCCCGTCTCTAAAGCCTGACTCTGTCCCCTGCAGCCTGTCTCCCTCTGGTGTCTTTTCTTCTTCTTCTGTGCTTTTTTTGCCATTAGCGTAAGTCTCCTTGTGCTGTAATTATCTTGCTTAAAGTCTTCATTTCAAAACCATAAAGAAGCTTGGTTGGGACGTAGCCCAGTTAGCAGAGTCCTTGCTTAGCATGAACAATACTCTGGGTTTAATCTCCAGCACCGCATAAACTGGACGTGGTGGTGCATGCTTTTAATCTCAGCACTCTTGGGAGTTCCAGACTGAAGGGCCAGAAATCCAAGGTCATCTTTGGATGCCTGGCAAATTGGGGGCCATCCTGGGCTACCTGAGAACCTGTCTCAAAAGCCAAAAATGACACATAAGAAGATGCACACCTTTCAGCTCATCACTTGGGAATCAGAGGCAGGTGATCTCTTGAGTTCAAAGCCAGCATCTTATAGCAAGTTTCAGGTCAGCTAGGGCTCCACAGTGAGACCTTTATAAAAAGTAAAGAACGTGTGAATGGCTTGAGCCCATCGCTCCTGGTTAACTGATGTCAGTGCTCTGTCTGTAAGATCAGTACTGCAGATCAAGTTGGGAGTATGTCTGCTCCTCTCAGAGGAACCAGGTCCAGTTGCCGTATTTCTCTATGCTATGTTTATATATCAGTAATGTGACTCCCCCTCCGCCTCCATTTAAATGAAAGGCAGAGGTTCACTCTGTAGCCCAGGCTGATCTTGAATTTGCACGAGTATCTTTACTTAACCTCCAGAGCACTGGAATTATAGACGTGAGCCACCATGCCTGGCCATTATTAGGTGTCTATTGTTCTTTTGTAGTCAGCCTAGTGTGTTGAGCACCCTGCAGCCATGTGTGTGTGTGGTGTCTGTGCAAGCATGTTCCTGCCACATGTTTCCTGCTTTCAACTCTGCATCTTACCCATGTCCATCATCACTGAGGGGCTGTTGTCTGTCATGATCTTGTGTGTATATGCTCGGTACAAATGTGAGTATGGATGTCTTATGTGTATTTCTGTCTTTGCAGGGCCAGCATCTTTACTTCCTGGTGCCTGATGCAAATCTAGTATTGTTGAGACTCACTTGTGTAGAATTGCTGCCAGTTGTTCTAGAGCTGGACTGCTCTGACCTTGTACAGCTCCTGCTTTTCCTCAGGGTGTTAATTCTGCCCAGAACACTTAACTGCCTTCCCAGTGACCTAGTCTGAACATGCGGCTTCTCTGGCTTCCTTGCCTGTTCTATACTATAGTTGGTCTTGTGTTGATACTATGTCTGCTTTTGGGTTATATATCCCTTACCTGGTTTCCCCAGAGTGGAGCCTGGACTAAGCTCAGGTAGCAGTGCAAGATACAGACTCTCAGGTAGCACATCTCCCTGCACTCTTTAGGTGGACTTCCACTGCTGGATGTGTGGGAAGAACTGTAACAGTGGGAAGCAATGGCAAGACCACATCTCCTCCGAGAAGCACAAGGAAAAGGTTTTCCACACTGAGGACGACCAGTACTGCTGGCAGCACCGCTTCCCCACTGGGTACTTCAGTATTTGTGAGAGGTGTGTAGGCCCCTGCAGGTTCCTTGTGGAAAGAGCTGATCACATGGTCCTTTCATGGTCATTTTGTCGGTAGACAGAATAGGAAGTGGGTGGTAGTCTGATAATGGTGTGTGCCCTGGTAAGCCCTGGGACGCCCAGAAGCCATATGCAGGTGCACCTACCTGCCCACGCTCTTCCTCACCAACTTTGGAGTCTCAGAGCTCTGTCACAGTCTTTGCTCATAATCAATGCTGATCAAATTAGAGGTGGCCTTTAAGTTATATTTTCAATATAAACTTAGAATATAGCATTGGGTTGGAGGGATGGCTTAGCAGTCATGAGCACCTGCTGCTCTTTGAGAGGTCCCAGATCTGCTTCTTACTACATATATCAAGGGGCACACAATCACCTTTAACTTCAGTTCCAAGGGATTGCACATGGTCTTTTGGTCTCATACATACTCAGGCATATTCATATACATGTAAAATAAAAAAGTATTAGGTGATGGTGGCACACACCTTTAGTTCTAGCACTCTGGAGGCAGAGTCAGGCAGGTCTCAGAGTTCAAGGCTAGCCTGGTGTATAGAGTGAGTTTCAGAATAGCCAGGGATACACAAAGAAACTCTGTCTTGAAAAAACAACACCCCCCCCCCAAAAAAAAAGTACCATTTGTATTTAATTACTAAATTTAGAGCCTTTGACTTGGGGACACAATCAGAGGTATAGGATGCATAAGGCCTAACATCACAAGAAAACAAAAATAAAGAATCTTGTTGAATAATTTTAAAAATCATAAGATCCTTAAATTGTTTTTCTTTTACATACCCTATCCCCCAACCTGAGGCTGGAAAGATGGTCCAGCAGGTATGAGCACTGCTTATTGTACAGTCATGAGGACTGTTCAAGCCCCAGAATCCATATAAGAAGCCAGACATGTTTGCCTGTAGGAAGGGCAGGGACAGAGGGCTGTTGGAGCTTGCTTCCCAGCAGCCTAGCTTAGTTTGGGTGAGAGACTCTTTAAGGGAATTAGGTGGAGAGTGATGGAGCAGGACACCCAGTGACCTCCTCTGTGTCCACACACCAGGCAAGCACTTCACCACTGCGCTGAGGCCTCCAGCCCTAGTCAGGACTTTCTGATGGGACACTTTCAAATAGTTGATAGTACTAATTTATTTCCCTGTTGTGCATATTGTGTCCATAAAAGATTTATATCCCAGGCTTATGCTTCCTAACTGGGTCTGTGATGTAATTCTGTGGTTAGAAGGAACATGTGCTTAGTGGGCAGGAGGCCCTCTGTCTTATCCCCAGAGGAAATAAGAGAGGGGAAACGACACTCTTATGACTGCAGGGGTGTATGCAGATTGGCCACACAGCTGGAGGAGAATGTGTTTCTAATTGCACCCTGTACTTCTAACAGGTATATGAATGGCTCCTGCACAGAAGGAATCAGCTGTAAATTTGCACATGGAAATGCTGAACTTCATGAATGGGAAGAAAGAAGAAAGGCCCTACAGATGAAACTCCAGAAAGCACGGAAAGATCACTTAATTGCCCCAAATGATAATGACTTTGGAAAATATAGTTTTTTGTTTAAAGATTTAAAGTAATACGCTGGCTTTTATGTAACCCAATCAGAGCACTGACCAGAAAAATTGGAAGTGTTGAAAGGCACGTAGCAGAGGAGCTGCAGAGTTTCTGCTTGATTGGCATCTATTGTTCCTCTTGAGCAGCAACCCACAGTAGATAGGAAAAAGGCTGTTTCACAGGCCTGGCTAAGCTCTTGCGGAGCCACTGGCATCAGATGGTGAAGTGACTTGCTGCCAGGGTGCTGTCTGTTGGACAGAAGTTTGGATGAGGTGTGTTGGGGAAGAGGGTAAGGTTGAAGATGACTCTGAGGTGAGAACCATGGCTGTGACAGAATAATGCACACTGGGATCGGAATACATGATGGATGAAATTCCTTATGTGTTTTAGTGGAATGAATTTATTTAATATAATAAAGTCTGCTACTTATCTGTATGTAGGTTGCTAAAATGGATTTTCTTAACTCAGATTTTTAAGCCAAATACCCATTTAGCACTAGTGTCTGTTAAATGGGTGTTTTCTGTAGTTGTCTGTCTCATTCTGATAAGGGAGCTGATGATCATGCACATCAAGAATATTTTGAAAATAATCAATTGACACAAATTTTATTTCTTGGTCTTTTGCTGTTTAAATGATGATTTTTGAAAGATTAAATGTGTACTGCTGGTATTGTGTAGTGTATGGACCAATATTGCTTGTAATAAAAGATTTTACATAGAGATGACTTTCATAGTTGTGGTGTGGTCTTTTCTCCATCCGGAGTTATTGGGACGCTGTGTGGGGCGCTTGGGCTTGAGCCCAGCACCTTGTACATGTTAACTGGACACTGGACCTTTGAACTAAATGCCGCCTGTTTTTACTTTTTTGAGGCAGTTGAGCATGTGATCCTCCCACTGCTGCTTCCTAAGTAGTGATGATAGCCTGTATCCCTAGGTTGAGCTCACCAAGGGTCTTTTCATGTTGGCTTGAGACAGGATCTTACATAGTTTAGTCTAATCTAGTTTTGAACCCCTCATCCTCCTCCTGCCACCTCTCAAGTTGCCAGAGTTAGGGTTACAGGAGTGCCCCCAAGCCTGGGTGTACAAGCAAGTTGGGTTTTATTTTCTAATTGATTAATGTGGATGTATGCACACCATGTGTGGGGATACATATATGCCAGTGTGTATAGGTGACAACTCTGTGATCAGGTCTCTCCTACCACTTTTACGAGGTTCTGTTGACTGAATTCAAGTTATCACTTTTATTTATTTTTTTGCTGAGGTCTCTCTGTGTAGCCCTGGCTGACCTGGAACTTGCTCTGTAGACCAGGCTGGCCTGGAACTCAGAAATCCCCTGCCTGTCCTTCCCAAGTGCTAGGATTAAAGGTGTACCCCACCACCTACTGGCCCCATAAATTGTTTTTTAAAACAGTATTTGTATTTGGACAGTGAGTGATAAGCTGCAAACTGGAGGTACATGGAAACAGCTTTTCTCTACCCTATTGCCTCAAGATTTAGAGTGATTAAGAGGCTTCTCACGGTCACTGACACCCTTTGGTGTCAGATGATGAGCTGGGAGAGGTCAGCTTTTGGAATTAGAGACATGAGTTACAGGATCCTCAGAGGCTCTGCATGTCCAGCACCCTTAACAGGCTCTTGGGTCACTGACAGATCACCCAGGGCTTGTGTAAGATGAGACACATGGAAAAAGCTCGTCTCCCTGCAGTCCTTATAGCTTTCAGAGGCAAGGACCAGCCAGGAGGGAGGAAACGAGTAGAGCATGGTTGGTGGGTAAGGGTGCACAGTATGCTGCCGCTGAGGCTCCATGAGAAACCCCTGGGCAGAATTACGTCCTCAGGATGAATCTCAAGAGGTGGGAATGCTTAGAGACCTAGGAAAGAGTTTGGGCAAGCTGCAGGTGGTTACGGTGAGTAATGCATGTGTGAGGGAGGATGGGGCCACCTCCAGTACCCGGCTGACAGTATAGAAAACTAATACTAACTGGCACGTTAGGACTTGGTTACCTCCATGGATGGTTTCGTTAAAATAATCTTACAATTTTACGTGTACAACATACATACCAGTGCCCAAGGAGGTCAGATCCCCTAGCACTCGAGCTATAAATTTTTATGAGCCTCGTGTAGATGCTGGGAATTGAACTCTGATCTTCTAGAAAGAACAACAGCCAGTGCTCTTTAAGTCACTGAGCAATCTCTCCAGCCCCACATAGGTGGTTTTAAAATTAACATTTGATCTAGGCTATTTCCCCCTCCCCACCAACTTTACAAAATGATTTTATTTTTAATTATGTGTAACTGTGGGGTTACACATGTTCATTTAGTACCTTGCAGGGCATCAGATTACCTGAAGTAGAGTTACAGGTAGTTGAACTACCTATATTGAGAACCGAACTTGGGTTTTCTGCAAGAGCAGTACTCTTACTACTGGGCCTTGTTTCCAGCCTCAACTAAAACTTTATTTTGAAATAGGGCCTTGCTAAATTAAATTGCTCAGGCTGGCCATGAAATCTCTGTAGTCCTGGTACACGTGGTCCTCTTGTTTTCCTAAGTAGTTGGGATCTCCGGTAGTAGTTGGAATCAGTTGTTGCCACCAAGCTGTTTAGAAAATTCTATAACACAACTCTATAAATCTCATCTTGGGTGAGAAATGAGATAGTCTTAGCTTAGGCTGGCTTCCAGTTCTTATGCTGGAAACTAGGTGTGGGCAGACAAGTCCTGACTCCGTTGCCTTCTCAGCTTTACCCGTCTGATTTCTGTTCTAGGGATTTGACCATCAAGCATGGGTCATAGAAATGGGATTACACATTATTACATCCTTTATTACCTTACGCGGTTTTTTTTGTTGATGTATTACCACTTATCAGTACTTGTCTATACAGTTGTTGACTGCTGTGATAAACACTATAAACAAAAGCTACTTGGGAGGAAAGGGTTTATTTTGGTTAACTTTTACCATCAATCCATCATTGAAGGAAGTCAAAGGTAGGATCTTGAAAGTACAAGCTGAAGCAGAAGGCATGCGGCCGCTATTACTACCTCATTACACTGCCTGCAGACAGACTATGGTGCTGAGCTAGCCGGTCTCCGTCTCATTACTGTGTCCCTCGCGTCCTTCTCGCCTCTACACGAGGCTCCGCGCACTCCTTTCTGAAGGCAGAGATAACAACTGCGCCTATGCCTGCAGGGATCTGTCGACAGAGCACGAGCGAACAATCACCGCTCGAAGTCGAGCAAGAACAACTAGAGCCCGAACAGTACATGGCAGTACACGGAAGGACGGAATCAACGGAAAAACGTGCTAGGGACATCACCCACTAGCTTCCGGATGTAGGGGCTGCACAGTCCGAATGAAGGGCGGGTCGAGCGCGAGTGACTGCAGGCTGCGCAGAGTCTGTACAGCGAGGCGGGACCTGTGAAAGGATGACGCGGCCGCAAGTGCTGCGAGCACCCACGCAGACTCCCTAGACTCAGGGGCGTGGCACTAAAGGGCGTGGCTTCGCGGGAAGCTGGCATTCGCGCAGGCTTCGGGTCGGTGGGCGGTGCGTCTCTGAAGTGTGGCTGACGTGGAGAGTCCGGGTTAGCGGGCGCGCTGGCTGCGAGGTCCGGGAGCGACGTGCGGGGCCGGGTCGTCCGAGCCGAGGTGGCGGCAGCGGCGGTATAAAGCCGACCACGGGGAGCATGTAATGTCGGAATGCGGAGGCCGCGGCGGCGGCGGCGGGAACAACAGCGAGGACGCCGAGGACGAGGGTGGCGGCCCCAAGGGCTCCGGCTCCCTCAGCCCGGCCGGGGCGGCGGCGTCCTCGGAGGGCCGGATCCGCCGCGGGTTGCGCGGCGCCTCCTTATGGCGCGCCAGCGGCCGGAGCTGCTGTGCGGAGCCGTGGCTCTTGGCTGCGCCCTGCTCTTCGCCCTCAAGTTCACCTGCAGGTGAGGCTGCCGGGACTCGGACTCCGCGGCGAGAGCTCTGCTAGCCCGGCTGCACGGGGTCAGCTCGAGGCCTCCGGGGTCGGGGGGTGTACATCTTCCTCGGGGAAGTCGAGCCTGACCTTGCCCGCGACCATAGGCTTGACCTTCCCGGCGTCCGCGGTCCCCCACTGTCGTAGTTCCGCCTGGAGATGTTTCAGGGTGCTGCTCCATACCAATTATGTACCGAGGGCTTTGGCCATGTTTCTGAGCTGCTTCTCACCTGTTGGGGGTCCCTTGGGGTGCACATGTCAATTCTTGCTCTGTTTTAATTCATTCCATTTTCCTTAATGCTTGCAGTGTGGTGATTCACAAGCCATTTAGGAGTCTTAGTGCTTTGGAAAATCCAGGCACGCATTTGATATACTGACAGTGCACGTTTTGTAGTCAGCACCCGTTAATGCTGAAGACAAAAATCCTCGTTCCCTAGAGTTCTCATTGTGGTGATGATATACAGTAAACAAACACTTCAGAGACCTTAATAAGTGTTATGCAGGGAATAGAATGAAGAGGGTGGGTAGGACTGAAAGGGCCTTCATAAGAAAATGGCATTAGAAGCTTACACAAGGAAAGGAAGCGGGCAGTGGTGGAAGATCTGGGTAAGATCTATTACAAAACAGTTAAGTGCAAAGATCTGGAGTTTGGGCAAGCTTGGTCTTTTTGTGAAACTTGAAAAAGGCCTGAGTAGGCTGGAGTTTAGGAAGAATGGAAGCTAATGTGCCTCTTTTCAGGAAATTGCATAGATACAAAGTTTGTATTTCAATTATACTCCTCAGATCACTATATCATTTAAGATTGCAGTTTATAAAATCTGTTGTCACTTGACATATCATCATGGCACTTCTGTCCAGAGGGAGATTCATCTGGGTACAGATTGAGTGTAATGAACACAATATGAGATCCCTGAGGACAAGATGGGTCAAAAATTGGGAGTTTTAGGGGGAAGAGACTAATATTTTAGTGTTTGCCGTGTGTTAGGTGCTTTGCTACTACCAGGATTAAAGGCACTAAAAGTTTTCATCACCACACCTGGCCTGGAGTTTGAAATTTTTTATCTAGAGCAACTAGACTTTTACTGTCTTTATAAGGAAAATACAGAAAGTATTTTACAAGGTGAAATATTACAACTTGGCATTTGGATTCAGATTAACAGTCCTTTTCCCATGTCAAAGAATTGACTGACTTCAGTTTGCCCAGCTGTGAAAACAGTGCTCAGTGTTTGATCTGAGACAAAAACATGTGACTTAGTGGATGGAAGCGACCTTTGAGATGGCAGGAAGATCGAAGTCCGAATCAGTCTGGGGAGCTGGCAGGATGAGCTAGCTCCTTGACTGCTTCTGGCCGGAAGAGTGAGCCAGTAGTCTCACATCCTGAAGCATCTTTCTGTGGTGCTGGAGAGTGAGCCTGCAGTCTATATCTTTCTATGGTGCTGGCACTGAGACAGCCTTTTTAATAAACTCAGATGAATTTTTAAGGAGTTTAGTTGGTAGAATGGTGTCAAGATATTATGGTACAACTGACCATGACATTTTTGTTGCTCTTTCCTTATTTCAAGATCTTTAATGAGGACAGAGGCTTAAGGAAGAATACATTGGGTCTTTTTTTCAAATTTAATTTTATTCATAGTCCAAGTCTGAAATAAATGACTGCCCTCCTCAGTGCTTAGCTGAGTTCAGAGTAGGTAGTCTCTAAGAAGGTGGATTTGGAGTTGAACCATAATGAGTTAGTTACTGTGGGTGTTTTGGGTCTCTCATCTTTGTCCACTTCTGTTTATGGGCACTCAGTCTCCATGAACCCATTGTGCTTGCTTTCCTGTGTATGTTTATTAGGAATAAAGCAGCATGTGTGTATAGTTGCCTTTAGAAGGGAGGTTTAAGGTATAAATTTCATATAGACTGAATTTACAAGCTAGCAGTATGGCTTTGTGGGCAAAGCACTTACTGCACAAGCCTGACGATGTGAGTGTGATCCTAGAGCTCATGGTGGAGGAGAGAACAGATTCAAGTTATCTTTGACTTCCATGTGAATGCTGCACCCACATACATCATGTGCACAGACAGTATTCTCCTCAGACAGTTTCTCTGTGTTGTCCTGGCTGTCCTGGAACTCACTCTGTAAACCAAGCTGCCCTCAAACTCAGAGATCCATTTGCCTCTGCATCCTGAGTGTTGGGATTGAAGGCCTGGGCCACCACGCCTGGCCAACCTTTTTTTTTTTTTTTTTTTTAAATCTGCCTTTATTTCACAACCAATTCTAGTTTTCTTGTTTGTTTCTTTTTTGTTTTGTATGTGCTGCATAAACTTAAGTGTTGTAGGAAGTCTGTGATTTACATATAATTTTTGAGAAATATAAATCAAAAGTTGAGAGATGAAAAGGGTCTGTGGTAGAGCAGAGGGCCATGTTTCTCTTTCTTGGCTGTTTTTGTTTGGTTTGTGTTTTATCTGACTTTTAACTTTTTTTTTTTGGTTTTTCGAGACAAAGTTTCTCTGTGTAGCCATGGCTGTCCTGGAACTCACTCTGTAGACCAGGCTGGCCTCGAACTCAGAAATCCGCCTGCCTCTGCCTCCCAAGTGCTGGGATTAAAGGCGTGCGCCACCACCGTCTGGCCTGACTTTTAACTTTAAGAACTCCTCTACACCTGTAAAAAATAGTAAGTTGATGTCACCTGTATTTATCCCCAGATTGCATTATGTTATGCTAAGTGTGCAGTTTTTCTTTTTGTTTATTTTTGAGACTGGGTCTCATGTGGTCCAGGATGATTTCAAACTCACACTCCTAATCCCGCTGCCTTCTCCACTCAGGTGGAGTGAAACCAACCAAGCAACCAAGCAACCAAGCACTGAATTATGTGTCTGTGTGTATGTGCGCATCTGTGTGGGTGGGTGCACATGAGTGCAAGTGCCCACAGAACCCAGAGGCATTAGATGCCCTAGAACCTGAGTCACAGGTGGTTCTGGGCACACAGGTGCTGGGAAACGAACTTGGTACTGCTCTTGTAGGTACTCTCCTAATTGCTGAGCTCTTAACTGTCCCCTGCCTCTGTATTTGAGTTTCACTTTAACCCAGGCTGGCCTTGAGCTTACTGTCTGAATGCTGGAATTATAAGTGTGTGCCTTCATGCCCAATTTAACTTGGATTTGAATGGTAGGAAAATAATTCCACCAGTGAATCTCTTTAGAACACATTTCCTCACCTCTCTACACAGTTTTCTGCTTGTCTGTCATTCAGGCCTCAGCTTAAGAAATACTTGGTTACCACCTCATCAGAAGCTGCCGTGTCCCCTTATTTTTGAATCGTTGTGTAAGGGATTGTACTTCTCAGGTTAGGGAAGTATCCACTATAGGTAGACCACAATGGGGAAGTGTTTCAACAAGTTTGTTCCTTTGAACTCTTTTTTTTTTTTTTTTTCTGTTTTGCATTCCATTATGGCCCCTCATATCCACCTTTTTTTTTTCCTGTTGGCATAACTATTTTGAGATTCACTAAGTATATAGTATATATATTAGTATATATTAGTAGGTTTTTATTTGCCTTTTAAAAAAATATTTTTATTTTATGTGTATACAAGTTTTACCTGCATGTATATAAGTGAGTGCACTGTGTGTGCATGGTACTTGCAGAGGCCAGAAGAGAACATTGCACTGCTGCTGCTCCTTCTGCAATATCTATCTATCTATCTATCTATCTATCATCTATCAATCATCTATCTATATTTATCTATCTATCATCTATCTATCTATCAGTCATCTATCTATCTATCAATCATCTATCTATCTATCTATCTATCTATCTATCTATCTATCTGGGGAATGTATGGTTGTCAGAAAACAACTTGCCTCAGGTTAGTTCTCTCGTACCATGTGAGTCTCTGGGATTGAACCCAGGTCCTCAGCCTTTAACTGCTAAACCATTTTGCTGGCTCTTGCTTGTATTTTTTCTCAGTTTTTAGTAGTATTTAATTGTAAGAATATTCACATGATGTATCATGCCAGCCTTTATGCTTACTTCTAACATAATTAATTCATTAATTACTTATTAATTATTCATTAATTTGGTTTTTGAAATAAGGTCTACTTATGTAGCCCAGGCTGGTGCTTGATCCTGTCTCTGCTTCCTGAGTGCTAGCTTCTGTGTTTTTATATTTTAGAAAATATCTCTTTTAGATGATAAATAACTGGGGTTTGTTTTGTACTAGTAGTCATTTCTTAGTTGAATGGCTTAATCTTTTTTAATTGTGATTATTGATACAGTTGGTTTTTTGTTTATTTATTTATTTATTTTTTGTACCTTCTGGGTTTTATTCTCTCTTTGCTCCTTTATTTTCTTTTAGTTTAATGTATTGTTTTAGGGCGCTGTGGTCAGGGTTTTATGCTCTAGCATTGTACACACCTGCCTAATGTGAGAATTGTGGCCTCTCTGACTGTGGGGAACCTTTCCAGTTAAGGTTCTTCCTTTGTTCTTCATCTTTCTTACCATTGGATTCGTGTTTGTGTGTAGAAGTCTGTGTTATTGTTGCTTTTCCCTGAATGCTCTGGATAGATATAGGTCAACTCCCCTTAGTAAATTACGTTTTCTAAAGTTGAGTCAACTGTAAATGTGTTCCATAGGAACTGTCCTCATGGTGGTGTGTATGCGTCCCTCCTCCGTGGGAGCTGTAGAGCAGGAGCAGCAGTGCCAGAGATCAGTGGCTTCTGTTGAGTGTCAGACTACAAGGAGCTGATGCCGGAAATTTGGGTTGTGGGCGGTGAGACCATGGATCATGTGATACTTTACTGCTTTCCTAACCCACACCTGCAGGGACAATATCCAGCATCTGTAGTATCCCAGCCAGGTATTGCCTAAGCACAGTGTATTGGTTTTGTTTAGGACAGTGACTTGCAAACTCTTATTTTCTTACTCAAAAGAAGTCTTTAAAAAAAAAAAATCTTCTCTCCTCTTCCATACAAAGCTGTAATGGAAGAGAAAAAGTAAGTGGAGAAATTGTTTGTGTTTACTCTTTTTTAGTCGAGCAAAAGACGTGATAATACCAGCAAAGCCGCCTGTCAGCTTTTTCTCCTCGAGATCTCCGGTCCTTGACCTCTTCCAGGGCAGCTGGACTATGCTGACCATGTCCGCCAGGATTCTGAGGTGGTGGTACTGTTCTTCTATGCCCATGGTGTGGCCAGTCCATCGCTGCCAGGGCAGAAATTGAGCAGGCAGCCAGCCGGCTTTCAGATCAGGTAATGTGTGCTTTCCACCCAAGCAGTGATTGTCAAATCTGTATTAGAGAGGATAGCCCCTCAGAGAAATTGTGCCAGACTGGCAGTGATAGCCAGGTAAACTCTGGAACCTTGTCAGGTGCAAAGCCTGTGAAGAAGCAGGAAGAAGGGTCTTGTCATGAATGGTCAAGGGACAAGAGTGAGACTCAGTTCCGTGGCTTCAGGAGATGTGTGCTTGCCCAGGATACCAGGTTGTGTGATACAGCACTGAAGATAGTAGAGACCAAGAACCTCAGCTCTCTCATGTCCAGTTTTAGTGGCTTATTACCTCTTTTATGTTGTAAGTGGCACACAGGCCATGGTGCAGGTGGGGAGTTAATAGACAACTTGAAGTACCCCTCTACTATGTTTATACAGGAAACATTTATGAATAAAGACTAAAGGTTGCCAGGTGTAGTGACATAACTTTTAATCCCAGCACTCGGGAGGCTAAGGCAGGCAGAGGCAGGCAGATCCCTGAGTTGCAGGCCAGCCTGATCTACAAAGTAAGTTATAGGACAGTGAAGGCTACACAGAAACCCTGTCTCGAAAAAAAAAAAAAAAAAGATTAAAGCTTTTGTGGCAAGTGCCTTTACCTGCTGATCCATTTCACTGACCCCTTGGTAAATTAAAATACGTGTGTGTGTGTGTCTGTGTGTGTACACAAGCGCGTGCATATATAATTTTAGATCAGAAGAGGGTACCTTATCTCCTGTAACTGGAGTTACATGTTGGTGGTTGTAAGCTACCATGTGGGTGCTGGGAACTGAACCCTTGTCTTTTGAAAGGGCAGCGGTGCTCTTAAATGCTGAGCCAATTACCAGCCCCAGTTAATTTTTGTGATAGTGTTTCTTGTGGTGAAGTCTGGTCTTTGTTCCTGATACTTGTGCCTCACCCTCCCGAGGACTAGAGGTGTGCACCACAGCACACAAAACTGAAAATAACTACTTTGTGGTGCCCCCTTTTCTGCATGGGAGGCAACTTACATTTCAAAACTTGTCTATGTGTGTGATTTCAGAGTAATGTAGTGTACTAATTGTAACAGAGGTGGTAGGAAAATGGAAAAGTAATCTGTAGCTAAATTTTAGATATTTTAGTTGTCAGTGCACAGGCAAAGCATGATGCTTGTATGTAGAGTCACTGTGAATGGGACAGTTACAGATACAGACCTATGGTACAAAGTGATGAGCTGATGGCTCAGATCCCACAGGGACTTTATAACTGGATCCACAATAGAAGACAGCTCCTGGGAGAGCCCCTAACTAAATAGAGAAATTTCTGTCTCAGTTTATACAGTAGTCTCATTCCTCAGAATTTTCCTGAACCCTTGGATTCACATGTAAGATGGGCTTAGAATCTGGGCTTAGATTGTAACAGAGCAGACTTTTTCCTGGATAAAAAGTGCTAGGAAGGCATTTCAAACTACTGTGGGATGACAGGGTAACTTTGGCATGTGCAGAGCAGAACTGAGCATTGCAGGACCTCTCTCAGGACCTTGCTCTCCATGCATAGTAGCTTTGCTTAACTATTGTAATAATCAAAAAGCACTCTGTAGATTCCAGAGGGCCCATGCTGTTGTAGAACCATGATCTGAGCCAACTTGGATGGGTGAGCCCCTGAGCCACAGAATTCACTCAGAGCTCTCAGTTGTTTTTCCTAGAAAGAAATATTTTAAAATGGTGGCTAGGTGTCCTGTCCAGTTCCTCAAAGCCTTTTAAACTAATTTATACCTCAAAGTATACCATGTACATTCCTTATACAGTTCGTGTTTCCTGAGAGGATTCTCAGCATTGGGAGGTAGAGACAGGAGGGTTGGAGTTCAGTGTCTTCCTCATCTATATATCGAGTTTGAGGCCAGCCTGAACTACATGAGACTGTGTGTACATGCCTTGTGTGTGTGTGTGTGTGTGTGTGTGTGTGTGTGAATTATGTGTTTGTAGTATGTTCATACATAACATACACAACACACACAGATGACAAGATAACTTAGTGACTAAAGGCACTTTGTGTCAAGCCTGATGATCTGAAAATTGAAAGTAATATCATATCATTATCATATCATATATCAACTTTTCAGGAAGGAAACGGGAATTCTAAGGGAGCCCTGGGCAAGCACTAGTATATAAGCATAAAAAACAAAACAAAACAAAACCCACCACTTTCCTAGTCACTCTCCTGTTCGCTAGACTCTGGAGAACAAAGGTCTATCTCCATGTAGGAAGCAAAGAGGAAACCATTGTTTCATGTTAAGGTTAACTTAGTTTGTAGCTGTTTAAGCTAAGTGTCCTGATTGTAGGATAGTAACCACAGTATTCCTGTGGGCCCAGCACCATGCTCATTTCACAACAGTTCTTCAAGTTGCAATTTTAGCTTTGGCTTTCTTAAGCAGAGTCTCTGCTTTGTAAAGCTTAGCAGTCTGCTAACGTACTGGAGTTACAGATGAGGGCTTACGCCACCCATAGCGACCCGACCTGTTCATTTCAGGTCCTTTCCATTGAGAGCTTACTGTTGTATGTACATAGCAGGGAAAAGAGTGGGTTTATTTTTAGAAAAAGGTAGAAATCATTTGATCCATATTGCTTAGTCAAATTAGCAAGATGGTAGATTGTGCCTTTTGTTTTGTTTTCCAAGACAGGGTTTCTCTGTGTAATAGTCTTGGCTGTCCTGGGACTGAGACTGACCTCAGACTTACAGAGATCCGCCTGCTTTTGCCTCCCAAGAGCTGAGATTAAAGACATGAGCCGCCAGTCCAGATAATCAAGGCCTATTTTTTTTATTAAAGTTATCTTTTCTTTTTTTTTTTTTGGTTTTTCGAGACAAGTTTCTCTGTGTAGTCCTGGCTGTCTTGAAACTCACTCTGTAGACCAGACTGGCCTCAAACTCAAGCCCTATTTTTAAGTAAAGAAAATGATACTTCAATCATGAGTAAAGATTGTTACTTTAGAAATGGTCTCTTGGGAGACAAGTCACTGGCTAGGGAGCTTGCTGTTCTTCCACATGAATGCTCAGTGCTCACAGGAGCCATAGGCATTGGATCTCTAGGACTAGAGTTGCAGATGGTTGTGAGCTGCCCTATGGGTGCCAGAAACCAAACTGCATCCTCTGGAAATGCTGTCAGTCATCTCTCTAGGCCTAGTACCCCCAGCCTTCCCCAGCTTTCAGTTTTGGGAGCTGGTTCATTCCTATTGTGGGATCAGGGATGAGACTCAGACCTTTAGGCTTGGGTAGCAAACACTTGCCCACTGAATCATCTCATTGACCCTGAATAACTTATGAAAACCTGATACATACCCCTAAAGTCTGTGACTTTGTCTTGGCTATTTTGTAATGTGACGCAGTCCTCTATGCAGGAGGTCCTACATTGAGTAACTGTACTATTAGCTCAGGTCACAGGAGACATTTTGTTGTGACACTTGAGAGAGGCAATAATGGTGTCGGGAGGCCACGGGCAAGGGAGCTGGAAATTGCTCTATTCTGCAGCTAGTTCTGGGACCTCTTGTACCTAAACCAGACAGTCCTGATCCTTCCAAGTGCCAGTGTGGGGACACTTGTTCTGCTTCTTTTATTTACACATTGGGACACTTTCCCCTAAATATTCAACATCTACTTGTAAATATGTATTTAACTCATGTTTTTACTTTCTAGTACCACCTTCTAGAACATGGCCTAAATGTTATCTTTATTATTTTTAAAATAGTCATTGGGCTAGAGAGATTGCTCAGTAGGTAAAGGCATTTGCCACCAAGCCTAAGGATCTGAATTCAATCCCTAGGATCACAGGATGAAAGGACAGGTTATCCTCTGACCTCTAGGAGCATGCCATGTGTGTGTGTGTGTGTGTGTGTGTGTTGTGTGTGTGTGTGTGTGTGTGATGTGACTCAACCCAAGGTCTTTCAAAGGTTAGGCAATTGGCCTAACACTGAACAACACTCCTTACTCCCACCTAAAATATCCCCTCAGCTGGGCATGGTGTGTGTCCTTTAATCCTAGCACTCTGGAGGCTGAGGCTGGAAGATTTCCAGTAGTTCAAGACCAACCTGGTCTTCATAGCAAGCTCCAGGTCAGCCAAGGCTACATAGTGAGATTCTGCCTCAATAAATAAATAATAAAATAAAATTAAAATCAAATCCTTTCAAAGTAACCATTTTAACATTAAAAACAAGTGATTTTCCTCTGGTGACAGGCTCAAAGAGTCCTAGCTGAACTATGGAGAAGGGTTTGTCTTTCTTTGAAATTTATGTATTTATTTTTGAGACAAATTTTATATGTAGCCCTGGCTGGTTTGGAATTTGCTTTATAGACCTGGCTTGTTTCAAACTTTGTGATCTGCCTCCTTTTGCCTCACAAGTCCTGGTATTAAAAGCACACCTGGTTATTTTTCATTAAAAGAAAAAAAAGAAGGATTTATTATTATTACTTTTTATACATATGACTGTTTTACCTGTGCATATGTCTGTCCATCACATACCTGGAGAAAGCTCTGGAGTTGGAGCTACTGGACTTGGAGAGAGTTTCAAGCCACCATATTGGTGCTGGGAATCAAGTCCTGTCCTCTGGAAGAGCAACCAGTGCCCTTCTGAGACACCTCTTCATTCCCTATTTTTCATTTTTGAGATTCATTCTGCAGACCAGGCTAGCCTGTATATAACTCATGGTATTCACCTACTTGAGCTTCCTCACTGCCCCCACCCCACTCTCCCCTTCCCTTAGTCACATGCCCAGGGTTGGGTTTACAAGTATGAACTACCACTGAGTAACCACTGAGTAGTTTTATTTTAGTGATAAATGTCACCTTAGAAAGCTTGAAACAAGCCGGGCGGTGGTGGCGCCCACGCCTTTAATCCCAACACTTGGGAGGCAGAGGCAGGCGGATTTCTGAGTTCGAGGCCAGCCTGGTCTACAGAGTGAGCTCCAGGACAGCCCGGGCTACACAGAGAAACCCTGTCTCGAAAAAACCAAAAAAAAAAAAAAGAAAGCTTGAAACAGTGTTTGTTTGTTTCTTGTTTAATACCTTCTGTTCTATGTTCTAGCAGGAGGACGTAGTTCCGTTTCTACAATTGTGAGTCTTGGTAACTGCTGAGTTGCTATTAATAGTCATATGAAACCTGTTTTGCCTCTGCAGGTGTTGTTTGTGGCAATAAACTGTTGGTGGAACCAGGGGAAATGCAGAAAACAGAAGCATTTCTTCTATTTTCCTGTGATACATATGTATCATCGGAGGTAAGGACTTGTGTTTCCAGTCCCACTTATATCCATCAGTTCATCAGGGAACTTTTTTATACAAAAGTATTAGTCAATGTGGAAAATTGAGAAAATGCAGACAGGCAAAAATAAGTTTAAAAAAAGTAAAGGAATTTGATGATTACACTAGCCATGTGCAACCAGTCTAGTTTGATTGTCCTTTTCTATGAATATATATGTCTGCCCTCTAGTTGTAAGCCTGAAATGTGATTGGAAAGAACATAATGTTATTTATGAAATTGTTCTCTCTCACTTCTGTGAACATCCGTGTGTCTACATCAGTGTAGGTGTGCAACAGCACTGGTTTTAAACGATGAACTACTCCATTGTATGGCTACACATTTTAGCTATCAAAACTGTGACACAGTACAGAAGTACACCCTGTCCCTCAGCCTGTTAACCTGGTAGTGTCGCATACTCAGGGTA
The DNA here is from genome assembly GCA_021653895.1 of Mastomys natalensis. Lineage (NCBI taxonomy): Eukaryota > Metazoa > Chordata > Mammalia > Rodentia > Muridae > Mastomys > Mastomys natalensis. The sequence continues at coordinate 1,057,503 of JAJTUV010000077.1, forward strand.
ATAGCTTTTACTAGGCATGGTGCCTATGCCAATAATCTAAGCTTCCTGGGAAGCTGAGGCAAGAGGATTATTTGAGGCCAACCTGGACAACTTAGTCTCGACCAAATAGCTGGGAATATTAATTTAGTAGTAATGGACTTCCTAACATGGGTGAGGTCTTGAGTTCAGTCCCTAGCCTTGCAGTAAGAAGGAGGGGATGCAGTACCATTTCTTTCTGAAGTGACAGAGGATGGAGACCCTCAAGTTTCATGATTTTTTTTTTTTTTTTTTTGTCTCCGGATGCATTCGTTTTGCCTAAAGTGACAAGCTACCTATGGTTTTTATTTTAAGCTATCTTGTTCTTGTTTTTAATCTTTATTTTTAGTTAGATGTATCTGTGTGTTGTGAGCACATGTAAATTCAGAATGTCATAGCCCTTGGGGCTGGAGTTATAGATAATTGTGAGCTGCTAGGCATAGCTGCTGGAAACCAAACTCTGGTTCTTTCCAAGGGCAGTTACATCCTCTTAACTGTAGAGCCATCTCTCTTAGGCCCAAGATTGATTTTATTATCTATTTATTTATTCTTTGTGTGTGCTTAATATATACATACGAACTATATGCATACCAGAGCTTAAGGAGATGAAAAGCAGCAGATCTCCTGGAACTGAAGCTGCAGGAGGTTCTGAGCCACCATATTGGTACTGGGAATCAAATCCAGGTTCTCTGGAAGATTAGACAGTGCTCTTAACCATTCAACCATCTCTCCAGCCCATCCATCCATTCATTCATTAATTCATTTGTTTGTTTGTTTAATTTGTGAAGTGATGATAGGACCTCACTATTTATTTGTTGATTTGTTTGTTTGTGGGTAGTGACAGGATCTCACTATGTAGTCCTGGCTAACTTGGAACTCACCATATCAGCCAGGGTTGTCTGGAACTTGGAAAGATTGGCTGCTTCTGTTCCCTAGTGCTGAGGTTAAAGGCATGTGCTGCCAAACCTTCCTTTGTTGGGTCTCATGCTGTAGCCTAGGCTGGCCTATTACTTAGTGGTCCTGCCTTAACCTCTCACAAAATACTGGGAAAATAGGCATCTGCCACCACATTTGGCTTTAAGCTAGTCCTTTTGCTGTATTTATGTTAACGTTTGGGTTTGGTTTTGCAAATGTACTGAGACCCTACTATGGATGTTAAGTGATGTTTGAAAAAGTTGACTTTGGGTTATTTATTTAGAGACAGGGTTTCTGTGTAGCCCTGGCTGCCCAGGAGCTCACTGTGTTCAACTAGATTGAACTTGGACTTAGAGACCTCAGCCTGTCTCTTCCTTCCAAGTGCTGGGATTAAAGGCTGTGCCACCCCATCCAGTTTATTTATCTTAATCTTTGAGGTGGTCTCATTTTGTCTCCCAGGCTATCCTTGAACTGATGATATTCCAACTGTAGTCTTCTAGGGCAGAAGATGGCATTTAGACTTCAGTCAGTGTGATTGGCTTAAAGTCTATAAAAGGCCAAATGGGTAAAAACTTGATTAGTGAGAGCTTTATTTTTAGGGTTTGCTTTCCGCTTCTCATGTACTTCTGGGTCTCATTAGTAGGAATTCATAGTAATCATCAGCAAACTGTTGGGGACAGACTCTCTGTCCTTTTCCTTCCCAGTTCCATACCTCTGGAATAGACTGTTGTGCATTGCATAGTGTTTTCCTGAACAACTTATATTATTTAGGCAAGACTATGGTTTTCACCCTCAAATTTCCACTGTATATGAAGTGCTTGTGGAATCTAAGGAACAAGCTAGCTTCTCTTGGTAGCCATTTAGATTAGTTTCAAATCTCCCCACTCTGCTTCTTGTTCAGTAGTTCTTCCTCTGCTTTAAAGGCTCAAGTGGGGATTCTTAAATATAAGGTACAGTTCCAGCAGCCATCTCAGGCCTAGTTCCTTCTTTGTAGAGGTCAGGAGAAAGCACTGTACTGAAGCAGGTGGTGCACTTACCCTACTAAGGTCCCTATGTTACTCCTTGGCTTTGTCCAGTGGGGTGGTTAAAATCTTGTAGGCTGCTAGAGATGGATTCCAGTTGATGTGACATTAAAATGAGCATTCCCTTGAATTGAGATGAAGGTCATTTTGAGAGGTACATAGCTGTTTGTGTTCTCAGCTTCTGTAGACTTTAGAATCAACAGTCTAAGCTAGTGTTGTGCTTCATGCCTTTAACTGAGACTATTAAGGCTGAAGCAGGGGGATTGTTGTGAATCTGAAGCTAGTCTGAGCTACTGTCTTAAGGTTTGTGAAGAGACTCCATGACCACATCAACTCTTATAAAAGAGAAACATTTAATTGGGGCTGGTTTACAGGTTCAGAGATTTAGTTCATTATTGTCTGGGCAGAAGTATAGCAGTGCACAGGCAGACATGGTGCTAGAGAAGGAGCTGAGAGTTCTACATTTGGATCTGTAGGTCACAGGAAGAGAACTGGCTTGAGCTTCTGAGACCTCAAAGCCCACGCCTTAGTCACACACCTCCAAAAAAGCCACACCCACTCCAAGGCCACATGTCCTAATAGTGCCACTCCCTATGGTTCCTAGAGGGCGCTTTCTTGTTGTTGTTGGTTTTTGTTTTTGTTTTTAAATCATCACAGCTACTATGTGAAATTCTGTTTTAAAAGGAGGGTACCTATCCTAGTACCCTGTTTTCTGCACTGGAGCTTTGAAATGCCTACCATTCATCTTAGCCCGCTGCTTTACTTGCTTAAGTCTGTTCAGATGCCTTTCCGCTCAGTTTATCACTTAGGATGTGTGTGTGCTGGTACAACAGTGCTGAGGTACAGAAACTCACTCCCTGAAGAGCCTTTTCATGTTCTGAGAGTCTCGGGCCCAGTTTTATACATGTGCATATGCATGATTGGTTCCATTAGCCGTGTGCTCCTGGGCACTCCGGCACTCACAAGCTTTCCCTGCTTAAAATGTTCACCTGTCCACACCGGGGCTCACGGCTGAGCAGATGCTGCTGTCTGTGTATTGTGCTGCTGTTGCTCCCACTTGCTGCAATGCTTTTATCTTTGAGCTACTTAAACTAACAGCTTCTGCTTTGTGGGACAGGTTTTGGGGTTTGTATTGGTGCCATCCCAAAGTTGATGAAATAGAGTTTGGAACCTGGAATGGGCTCTCCACCTGTTAGTGCCCAGGAGCTCTCGACCAGCTCATCCTACACTGATGACTGTAATTTGGGATTAAATACTTGTACACTTGAATCTTGAGATCTTGTTGCTTTTTACAATTCACTGAGACACTTTACTAGGAAAACTTAGCAAAGCCTGAGGCCTTGAACAGATGAGATTTCTACATGGATTGGCTGTTTTTGCTGGACAAAATATGTTATCAGATGCTTTCTTGATTTTTTTTTTTTTATCTAATTCATTGACTCATTGATTCATTCATTTATTCATTCATTCATAGTATATTTGAGACAGGTTCTAATATAGCCCAGACTGGCCTCAAGTTTGATATAGATACAGATACAGATATGTGTAGCCTGTCTTTGCTACTTTGTGGGTTCTTCTTTTTCCCACCCTTTATTCCCCTGGTTTCACCCCTAACATAGACGAGAAACAAGGATAGAAGGGAGGGAAGAAATAGGAAAACCTCTGAATCTAATTTCTTTCCTTTTGTTCTTTGACCACAGTACTAGCAAACCACAATCAGCCTCCCTAAACTACCAACAACTACCAACTCCCACCTCTCAGAGGTCCTAACACTATCCTCTGAAAAGTTCCCAGAAATCCAGATGTCACACAATCGCAGAAATTATCTGCAGATGGCAAAACCACGCTTCTGCTAGAGCATAGGGCGAATCATAGTCAACTGCTACAAAGCAGCCCCATATCCCACACCTGGGATTAAAACGAAGCACACATTCTTATAATCTGTGTTTGTTAAAGGAACAAAAATTCCAGAATTGTCATTACAGATACAGATTTAGATATAGGTATGATATAGATACAATGTAGGTATAGATATATCCATACTACCTTCTGAGTGCTGAGATTTTTTGTTGTTTGTTTGTTTGTTTGTTTGTTTGTTTTGTTTTTCAAGACAGGGTTTCTCTGTGTAGCCCTGGCTATCCTGGAACTCACTCTGTAGACCAGCTGGCCTTGAACTCAGAAATCCACCTGCTTTTGTCTCCCAAGTGCTGGGTAAAGGCGTGCATCACTACTGCCCGGCAAGTGCTGGGATTAAAGGTGTTCACAATCAAACTTGGCCTTATTATTTTTTTTTCTTTAAATTAAAATTTGTTGGCATTTGTTAGGTTTGGTGGTGATAGTGGTAACTAAATTTTTTTTTTAATTAATATTTTTCATCTATGTAGTTCTGGCTGTCCTGGAATTCACTATGTAGTTCAGGTTGACCTGAAACTATCAACCTGTCTGTGCCTCCCAAGTGCTGGGATTAAAGGTGTATAGCACCATGCCCAGCCCCTTGAGTTGATTACTCCTGTCACCCAGCCATGCTTGTAGAATGCTGTGCTTACTTCTTTTCACCCTTCTATTCCTTTGTTGTTGTATCCTGCAGTGTTCACTGAAGAGCTGTGTTTATCTCATGTGTTTGAGTTTTTATAACTATGTTACACCATCATGAGTACCGCATGTATGTAATTCTTTCCTGAGCTCTGTGCATTGCTGCTGTTAACAGTAAGTGTCAATCTCTGTAGAATTGCTGAATTTCCCATGTCCCTCCCCCTGTCATTCAGTAACATTTGTGTATATTGTAGGCCATTGAGAGAGACTAGAGAGACTTTGATGAGTCTAGGAGGATATTGAAGCAGCCAGATGAAAATCGGTTTAGTTTAGGAGGATCCCTGTGTTAATGTTTCATAGCTGTATCCTGAAGCATAACCATAAGGGACCAGAAGGAAGATCGTTTACACATCTCCTGACGTTATCCATGCCATTGTGTTCTGTTGTAATAATACTTTAAACAGGTGTCAGGTTCACTTAGTGATCCTTTGAGTGCCTTTGGGAATATTCGTAATTACTTTTTAATAGGCAAAGAGTCAACTGCCCAAGGTTTATTTCACAGTTTCATGTAAAAGGAATCTATCTATACGGTTTGACAATTATAGCAAAGGTCCTGGATTTCTTTACTATGTAGTTAGTTTCCAAGGCTAGCCATTTTTTTCTTTTTTTAGTAGAAATACTATGGGAACTAATTTTTTTTTTTTTGGAGAATAGAGTTTAATTTGCAGCTGGATTAAGATTGATCTCATAGAAGTGCTTGTATCTTTCCCACCTAAAATGCTAATTCTCTGTTCACTTCCTGAGCAAAGCAGGTTGCTTGCCTCTGAACCAGTTGCTAAAGCAAAGATGTTTTCATTGTATGGTGTTGATGGCTTTTGTTACACATTACAGGTTTAATGCATGGTATATTGTTTTCATTTATTTATTTTTTGGTACTAGTTTTGGACCAATCGAATACAAAGGCCCCATGAGTGCTGTTTACATTGAGAAGTTTGTTCGCCGGGTGATGAAACCGCTTCTCTACATCCCATCTCAATCAGAATTGCTAGATTTTCTCTCCAACTATGAGGTACTTATCTTTCTTATCTCCTGTTCCCGATCCTTTTTACTTGGTTGAACTGGATATTTTGTATTAAGTGGTTTTTAGTTTACTTTGTTTTATTTTGGTGTATATTAATTAATTGTACAAGATAGTAGGTTTCATTGTGACATTTTCATACTTTTAAAAAGTATCCTGGATTTCAGCAGTTAAAAAAATTACATTGGCGGCTTGAGAGCTGGTTTGGGGATTAAGAGCACATACTGTCCTTTCAGAGACCCCGGTTTAATTCCCTGCACCCATTAGGTGACTTGAAACTGATGTAACTCTAGTTCCAAGAGATCTCATGCTCCAATTAAGAGCTCCATGAGATTCTAAGTATAAGGATAGCTGGCTAAGTGAGCTTTAAAAAAACCAGAATACTTGCAAAATCTTGTCTCTGTTTTGTTTGGAGATTTTAAACAGATGTCAGTCTTGTCTCACAGTTGACTAGGATATGGAATTAGCTCATAGTTTCTATACAGTTAGTTACTCATTTCTTTTTTTTTTTTTTTTTTTTTTGGTTTTTTGAGACAGGGTTTCTCTGTATAGCCCTGGCTGTCCTGGAACTCACTCTGTAGACCAGGCTGGCCTCGAACTCAGAAATCCTCCTGCCTCTGCCTCCCAAGTGCTGGGATTAAAGGCGTGCGCCACCACCACCCGGCTTAGTTACTCATTTCTAAGAATATTCTGTGGCCCTATAATATTGCACAATGAGGACCTGGCTTTTCTTGTCAGTTTTAGCTTAGCTTTCACAACAAGAAAGACTGCAGATATGAGGCTGGAGAGATGACTCAGTGGTTAAGAGTACTGTGCCTCTTCTAGATGACTCACATTCAATCCAGCACCTACGTCAGGTGGCTCACAGCTTCCTGTAACTTCAGTTCTTCTAGGGTATTTGAAGCCCTCTTCTGGCTTCCACACACACACATACATAAATAATAAAATCATTATTGAGGGTTTATTTCATGCATATGGGTATTTTGCCTGCTTGTATGCCTGTACACCACATATATGCCTGGTGCCCACAGGAGGACAAAGAGGGTTTTGGATTACACTGGGACTAGAATCATAGATAGCAACATGTGGTGCTAGGAATCAACCCAGATTGTCTGGAAGAGCAGCCAGTATACTTAACCACTAAGCTATCTCTCCAGCCACTAAAACAAATGTTTATTTAAAACAAAAACAGAAAACCAAATAACAGAAACAACAAAAACCCTGCAAATATATTCCTTTCTGTTTTATTTTAAGTCTTTTTGGTTTTTGTTTTTTTGAGAGAGGATTTCTCTGGGTAGTCCTGGCTGTCCTGGAACTCTCTATAGTCAAGGCTTTTTTTTTTTTTACAGAAAATATTTTAGCTTACTAACATGACTCCTCCCCCCTCCCCCCACCCCCCGTGGGCCTGTTGCCAGCTTCAATACCTCTTAAATTATTATTATTGTTATATAAGATTTTGTTCTCTTGGGTTGCTGGATGGGGTAGTGTATGCCTTTAATCCTAGTACTTAGGAGACAGAGGCAGGCAGATCGTGTTTTTAGGCCAACCTGTTCTACATAGTGAATTTAGGCCAGCAAAGCATACGTACTTTAAAAACAAAAACCTGAACCTTAATTTGCATTAGCTTTTAAAATAACTTAAAAATTCATTTATTTAAATTGTTTTATTTTTTTCTTTGAGACAGGGTCTTTCTACATAGCCCTGGCTATCCTGGAACTCACAATGTAGACTAGACTGTCTTGGAACTCAAAGAGGCCCACCTACCTTTGCCCTCTGAGTACTGGGATTAAAGGTGTGCACCACCACATTCAGGTTAAAATAGTTTGTAGAAAAGTATATTTTTGTGTGTGTTTGTGTGAGTCTGTGTATGTCACTTGTTTGTGAGTGCCTTTGGAGATCAGAAGAGGGCACTGGCTGCCCTGGAACTAGAGTTTCAGCACCATGTGGGTGTTTGGACCAAACTTTGATCTTTTGCAAGAGGAGCAAGTGCTCTTAATTGCTAAGCCATCTTCTCTCCACTGCCTGAGTTTTCTCTTCTTTGAGGTAGGATCTCATGAGTCCCAGCCCAACCTTGAGCTCCAAGCACAGTTGAGTCTGATCTAGGGCCAGTGATCCCATTCCTCACCTCCTGAGTTGTTTGGGGACTTGAGATGGGGCCAGTGTTTTGAGGGAGTCTTGGGAGTAGGGTTAGTAGTTAGTCCAAGCTGACCTCAAACCCACAGCAGTCTTACTGCCTCAGTGCTCTATGGATTGGCAGTTAGCACCTGGGCCACTGGAGGTAGTTCTCCAAACTAGTGAAAAATCTGATGTCAGGCTTAAGTCAAAGCTTAACTCTGCTACTACCTAACTCTGTGGCCTTGGGCTGATGATTAAATCTCCTTAAGCCTTTGTCTCACTTATGGAGCCAAAATAATCTAGATAAGACAAATCTCTAAGCACTCAGGAGGACAGAGGCAAGCTGATCTACATAGTGTGGCTCTCAGAAAACCGATAAACAAGTAAAAATTAAGTAAAAAAAAAAAAAAAAAACTTTGGGATGTAGTTCCAATCACTGGAAACTATCAGTAAAAAAATTTTTTTCAACAAATCTTATCAGTAAAAATATTATGAGGAAAATTCTGGATGTTAGGATTGCTATAAAGACTTTAAATGTTATAATGAAAATGTTGGAATTCCTTATTCATGAGAAAATGTTTTTATAATTAAGAGATTAAAAAGTGATCTGCAGAGATCAACTGCTGCCACCCTCCAGTCTTGCCCTATACCAAGTCTGTAGAGCACTTTGCCCAATTTTTTCTTATTCAGGTTTCTGCTCACAATCCTCTAGAAAGGAAAGGAAAAGAGAAATGAGAGAGGAGATACAAAAAACCAGCACATAGCATAAAACTTCATCGAGTCTTCAGTACATATGTGGTGAAGACGGGTCAGGTCTATACCTGAGAAGGCGAGAGAGGTGGTTGTGTTAGAGGAAGGAAGGCTTTGTTCCTTTGGTTTTGTTGTTTATTTTGAGGCAGGGTTTAAGTCTAGCTCAGACTGATTCCCAGCTTGCTGTGTAACAGAAGATGACTTTGAACTTATGGATCCTCCTGCCTCCACCTCCTGGTTCTGGGCTTATAGGCATGCATCCACACACCACCTAATATATCAACACACCTAATATATCAACACACCTAATATATCAACACACCTAATATATCAACACACCTAATATATCAACGTTGGGCCGGATATTAACCCAAGGCTTCCTGGGCCTTAGGCAAGCACTTTGCCAACTAAATTACATCTTCACCCCTCTGCTGCATTGATTTTTTTTCTTTTAAAATATATTATATTAAAGCTGGGCAGTGGTGGTCCATGCCCTTATTCCCAGCACTTGGGAGGCAGAGGCAGGTGGATCTCTTTGAGTTCAAGGTTTAAGTGGTCTACCTATTGAGTTCCAGGACAACCTGGGCTGCATAGTGAGACATTGTCTCAAAAAAAAAAAACCAAAAAAACCCAAAACAACAACAACAACAAAAAAATCCATTTGTGTATGGTTTTGTGTGTGTGTGTGTGTGTGTGTGTGTGTGTGTGTGTGTGTGAGTGAGTCAGTGTCACACATGAGTGCATTTGAAGGCAAAAACTTGCAGTGTCCGAGGACGAGGACACCTTTAGAAATTAGTCCTCTTCTTCCATTATGGATTCAAGGATGAAACTAAGGGCATGAGTTTTGTGGAATAAATGCTTTATTCTGTTGTTGGCTCAGTCTGCTTCATTCTTACAGAGGCCACATGTCATAGGTAAAAGGCTCAGATAATGTTATCAAGTCTAATACCTAAGCTTTACTTACATTTATTTTCTCTAAATACAATTATTTGACTAGACAATCCTTCTGATACTTTTGCCTTCAGTGGTGTTTAAAGGTTAGAAAGACTTTTTCAGAAGGTTCACATATTTCTGGTCAAGGAAATATTTTGTCTCATGTTTTTGAGATGATGGTTGCCCAGACTGGCTCTGATAATCCTCCTTCCTCAGTCTCTCTAATTAACTAAGACTACACAAGAAAGTAATAACTCAGAGATGTTACAAGTCCTTTAAAAAAAAAAAAAAAAGATTTATTTATGTATGTAAGTACCCTGTCGCTGTCTTTAGACACACCAGAGGAGGGCATCAGATCCCATTACAGATGGTTGTGAGCCACCATGTGGTTGCTGGGAATTGAACTCAGGACCTCTGGAAGAGCGATCAGTGCTCTTGACCACTGAACCATCTCTCCAGCCCCTGTTACAAGTTTTATTTGTTGCTTCAGTGTTGCTAGTATATCTGGACCAAAGAGAGAAAGGTGTGCAAATTCTTGGTGTTTTCTCCTGTACCCTTAGTATTTGCATTTCAGTGCTATCTTCAGAGATCATGCATAGTCCAAGTATTGGCATGGCCCTCCTGTCAGACTCACCAGTGTGGAACCTACTTAAATAAAGTGATTTACTGCAGTAATCTAGTCTTCTTTGAAACAGCAAATAATGAGTATTACCCAGATGGGACTTGAATTTTAAAGACTTCTGTTGTCTTGAACCTAGCCTGCTTCCTCCTAGAAGCTATCAATGGCATTTATGTGTTTGTGAAATCTTTGTTAGACTTCTTTTTTTTTTTTTAATATGTATATGAGTGTTTTATCTGCATGTATGTCTGTGTACCATGTATATGCAATACTTGTGCATGCCAGAAGAAGGTGCTGGATCTCTTAGGGCTGGAAATATAGGTGATTGTGAGCTACCATGTTGTAAATCACACCTGGGTTCTTTTCTTAGATTTGTCATAGTGATAGGTTCTATTGATTGACTTTTGACCACTTTAGGTTACAACATAGATCCTCTGTACAAATCAAGAAACCAGGTAAACAGGAGTGGTGTTGCATGTTTTTTGCCTTCCACGTCCTGGGATTAAAGGCATGCCCAGTAATATTTAGTTTCTTTATTGGCACTTTAAAAAAATCCCTTCCTTTCCACCAGCCTTTCTTTCTCTCTTTGTTTCTTTATTTCTTTGTTTGTTTCTTTCTTTCTCTCTTTCATGACAGAAAGATTCAGAAGGCGATGGCCTTTTAATTTGGCTGTAATTATTTGTTTTTCTGAATGTTAAGAAATAGCAGTAAAGGCCAAGGCCACAACTCTCAGTGCGTATTAAACAACAGTTGCTATGTCTGGTCACTGCGTTGTCAGAATTTATCATGCAGTGTGAGAGCCGTCTGTGTATGATAATCACAAAATTGAGATTGTAGGACTTTTCTTCCTAGATAAACACTAGCATAATACTAACTTGAACCTCATGTATGTAGCTAGGAACTGCAGTGAACTTTCCCAGGGCACAAGAGAGGAAGATGAGAGCTTTAAGTAAGTCATGTCTGCACAAGCACATTAGACTGCTTCCTCCAGATCCTCCTGCTGTAGCTCAGGCAGCTCGTCCTGCTCACTTGTTTACAGAAGGCAGATGTGGTCATAGTTATTTTGATGGTCTTGAAGTTGATTGAAAAAGGAATAGGACTTAGTAAGTAATGTGAAGTTTCCACTAGTTTTATTTCTCCTAATTTTAGTGGGGTTCTGTTGTTGTTTTGGTTTTTAAGGTGTCATTTCTCCAGTATTGGTAGCTTTCCTATCAAGTACTTTATTTTTAAATCACATGGCCAAAAATCATCTGATTTTTACCTTACCAAATGCCAGTAATATTGTTATTTAGAACTTTTATTTTGTATTTGTGCCAAAATAGTTTCTAAACCTTTTTGTGAATTTTCTTTTTTTTTTTTTTTGGTTTTTTCGAGACAGGGTTTCTCTGTGTAGCCCTGGCTGTCCTGGAACTCACTCTGTAGACCAGGCTGGCCTCGAACTCAGAAATCCGCCTGCCTCTGCCTCCCAAGTGCTGGGATTAAAGGCGTGCGCCACCACCGCCCGGCTTGTGAATTTCTATAATTTATTTAAGATGAATTATTTAGCATATATCTATTAATTTATTCTTATGATAAACTAAATTGTTTTAAAATTAAGCAGGATTAAAAAAGGCCTAGGAATCTTGGTAAGGATGGGGTGGGGGTAAGTAGAGTGTTGACAAATTGTTAGGTGAGAGAAAACCTGAGATTTTACCAAAAAACTTGAATGCCTGGCTTCTAGTATCACAGTGCTTTTATTCACAAGCATGTCTGAGTGTTGAGTAAGTATGCAGCACTTCTGTTAGTTCATAGTCTATGATACCGTAATTAAGAAGGCTTTATAATGAATTAACATCAAGGCAGAAATGATTTAAGTGCCATTAAGTAAAAGTGCATCCATAGGAATGATGAGATGCTTTTTATTGCTGAAAATTTTCTATCACAATTATATAGTATTTTATAAAAATTACAAATATGTGCAAGTATATAGCAATAAGGTGTACATATATAGCAATTTATATATTTTATTAAATTATTGTTAAAAAAAAAAAAAAAAAAAAAACACCGCATCAAGGGGACTGGAGAGATTGCTTAGAGGTTAGAAGCACAGGACTGTTCTTCTAGAGGGCCCAGGTTCTGTTCTCCTCGTCTAGCGGGTGATTCACAACTGTTGGTACCTACTATCCAGGGAACCTAATCTCTTCAGGCACCAGGTATGCATGTGGTTCACTTATGCATGTAAGTCAGAAAGGGAAAGTATGGGAAAAGGGGGAAGGTTTTTAAAAACACAGTAAGGTAATTATTAATTAGGCCACTAGAGGGTGTGTGCCATCTGCCAAAATCTACACTGTTGTGCAAATGGTGCCTGCTTCCATAACAGATGTGTGGCAGGAGATATTGAGGATTTGTTGGCCATCTGTAAGTAGCTGGTTTCTGCCTCCTTGCTAAAACAGCTACTAAGAGTCTACATCATAGAATGGAGTTAAATCACACAAAGTGGGTCAACGGACAACCCATCATTCATTGTGTCTTGATTTTTGCTAAACTAAAGTTGATGAAGGAGCTTTGTCAAATGTATGTTGTTTGCTCTGTGCCAGGAGCTCTGAGGTGGAAGTCTAATTATGAACAAGAGAGACTGTGCTTCATAGAATTGACAACAAACTGGCAACCACCCCCCAGTTGCTGGGGTGAAACTTAATACTTCTGAGTATGCTAAGGGAACCTCAGAAAACAAACAGAGGTACTAGGCTGATTAATGTCCTCCTGATAAACACGTCTGTATGAAACTTTACAATGTAGCTTTATTTAAAAATAGGGCCTGTGGGCCTGGTAGTATACACCTTTAATCCCAATACTTGGGAGATAGAGACAGATGGCTCTTTGTGAGTTCTAGGCCAGCATGGTCTATATAGCAAGTTCCAGGACAAACCAGGGTTACCTGGAGAGACCCTGACTTTGAAAAAAGGAAAGGAAAGAAAAGAAAATGGCAGATGTAATCTGTCAAGGGTCTTATGATTAAATCATCAGAATTTTGGATAAAATCCTAAATCTAGTGACTGGTGTGTCGATGGAATAGCAACTGATATGGAGAGAAGGACTTTGAAGATTGGGGCATTTCAGCTTTGGAGCAGGGCACAGACCCAATTTTCCAGAGAGCAGAGGAAGTGATTGCTGTGGCTCTGAGCCACCGATTTGTGGTAATTTGTGAGGACAGCCCTAGGAAATGAGGCAATTTCAGATTGTAAGTGCCATGAAGTGAGAGTAGTGATCTGGGAACAGGGAAGAGTGTAGCTGTTTTGGAAGACAAGAAGGTCCTATCCTAGACAAGATGAAGCTTGTGTGATCTGACCAGACCAGACCTGAGGAAGCTGGAGAGAGTAGAGAGCTTCCAACAAGAATGGAATTGTTTGGTCAAGGAAAAAGGACAGTGGAAGATGAGGTTTCAGGACTGTCCCCATTATGTCTCCAAATGGCACTGTCAGTTGGCTGAACGAGAAGTGGGCTGTAGCTGGGTGGTGGTGGTGGTCCATGCTTTTAATTCTAGAACTTGAGAGGCAGAGGTGGGCAGATCTCTGAGTTTGAGGCCAGCCTGGTCTACAGAGTGAGTTCCAGAATAGCTAGGGCTACACAGAGAAACCTTCTTTGAGTGAAACCAAAAGAAAAAAAAAGAATAAGAAAAGAAATAAAGATAGACAGCTGGCTTGTTTATTGGAAAGCTGGTTAAGCCTCTGGGAATAAGAAGAGACAACAGGACATCACCAGAACCTAAGCCTGGTGTCTGCTGCTCAGTACCAGGTTGGTTCAGGTCCTTAGCTATCTTCTCCAGAAGTGGATCTGTGAGGGCATTAAATATAGGATTGGAGTTGTCTCTTGCAAGCTAGCTCATAGGTGCAGCTAAGCACATAAAAGCTCAAGTCTGCCGGGCAGTGGTGGCGCACGCCTTTAATCCCAGCACTTGGGAGGCAGAGGCAGGTGGATTTCTGAGTTCGAGGCCAGCCTGGTCTACAGAGTGAGTTCCAGGACAGCCCGGGCTATACAGAGAAACCCTGTCTCGAAAAACCAAAAAAAAAAAAAAAAAAAGCTCAAGTCTACTAAAGTTTGTATGTAGATATATTTGTTCCTTGCCCTTGTTTTTACTTAGGTGTAAGCAAGACATGTGAAAGGAATTGAGATATGTGTAGCTAATTTATGTTATTTTTTAAGTAATGACATGGCTTCTGTTGGAGAGACATTGCAAGTTTGGGGAACTTTGCAGATTTTGCTTTACCTACAAGCATAACCAGAGATGTTTCATAACTTAGACAATCTGCAATAGAAATTAACAGATAACTATCACCTTACCTTACTACCCTCTTTATATTATTTTGAAGTATTAATATTAGATTATGTTATCAGACATACCAGTTTTCACATCTCAGTACTCAGCCACAGAATTGTATCTTAGCTAGCACTTAGGATAGACTATACCTCTTACAGTTTTATTTAAATTTTTTTATTTTTAGTTATATGCATATTGGATGGTAGATGAACATAAATACAGGTGCTCTCAGAGGTCAGAAGAGGGTGTGGTGTTGGAGGCCCTGGAGCTTGAGTTACAGGCAGTTGTAAAGTGCCCAACATGGGTGCTGGGAACTGAACTCAGGTCCACTGCAAGAGCCGTGTATTCTCTTAACTGCTCAACTGTCTCTGCTGTCTCACCAGTTGTGTTTTAAATAGGTAGTATTTTAGAGTTTACTTAACATTTAATCACCTCGTACAGTGTGAAGCTTCTGTTCTTCATTCCTTTGACAGTGAGGAATGAAAATGATTTTTGCTGTGTTCTGCATTGTGTTTGGTGAATTTCCTTGCTCAGACTACTTACTTGACAGTTTCAATGTCAGTTCCCCTGAATGCAGAGGTTCCTTCATCCACGCAGTATGTGCTGCAGCAGTGGAGATGGGAGTGTAGACATGAGGTATAGGGTTTGCCTAGAACACAAAAAAGCCCTGGCTTCATACCTACCACTGTCAAAAACTAAAACTTGCTGCAGTAAGAATAAACTGTATCTATATGTTCTCAGAGGATACTACACATGGTCTAGGTGCTTTTCATTTTCAAAGATTTAATGTAAAGACTGTTCAATGGGTAAAGAAAGGCACTTGTCCTCAAGCCTGACAATCTGAATTTGATCCCATATAGCAGAGAGAACTGACTCCTGAATATTGCCTTCTGACCCCCAAACATCACCACAGCATGTATAGACATGCACACAAATGTAATAAATAATTGTAACTAGAAAAAAAAGATTTAGTTGGGATTTCCCATGGAGAATCAGAGCTTGTATTCTGTATATGTTCATTTTATGCATATGTAATTGCATGAATGCATAGATATAGATAAATAATCTGTGGATCATAATACACATGTCCATTTTCATAAACCTCTCTAAGGTAATATGATGTGGAAAGAAATGAAATTCACATGGAACATTTATTTATTAATATTTGGAACTATTTACTCCTTTGGCTTTGGTTTTGGAGAGTGATCAGAAATTAAAGAAGTTCAAATCAGTCATTATATTAGTTTCTGTTTTTGTACATATATTATCAGTTCCTAGAAGTTCTGAAAGGTTGTCTTTTGTTCTTGATAGGAAAGCTTATTCTGTTACAGAATGGCTGGAAATCTTAAGAGGGCAAATGTGCTCTGTTGTAAATCCATTGTAGGCTGGTTTGTTTAAGGCGTTCTGAAGGAGTAGGACAAAAAACCATTTAGTTTCCAGAATTTTAAAAGATTTATTTATTTTATGTATATGAGTACACTGTTGCTGTCTTCAGACACACCAAAAAGGCCATCAGATCCCATTACAGATGGTTGTGAGCCACCATGTGGTTGATAGGAATTGAACTCAGGACCTCTGGAAGACCAATCAATGCTCTTCCACTGAGCCATCTCTCCAGCCCCAGCATTTGCTTTTGTTCTGGGGTTGGTGTTCCATGGGAGAGTGTGTTATTCCCCGTGTAGGAGGCTCCGGGTGCCATCCCCAGTACTGCAAATGACGTGAAAAAACAGCTTCCTTATTTCCTCAGTTTGAGAAATAGGCTATTTGCTAGATTTTTCTAGATGTTAGGATTAAACATTTCATCTCAGGTCCCCCTCCACCCCAAAATGAAGACTAGTTGATTTAATTAAATCTAGAAAGTTAACCAGATAGTTTAGCTTGAAAAGAAGAGAATCCTCAGTATAGACTAGAAACATCCTCCTTCATGCAGCATACTATTTGTGGAGGGATGTTGGGGATACAATGCTTTATTGTTGTCTGAAATGGTTCCCTGCAGGCCAGGCTGGCCTCAAACTTATATATAATAACTTGGAACTGGGGCTGGAGAGATGGCTCAGGGGTTAAGAGCACTGACTGCTCTTCCAGAGGTCCTGAGTTCAATTCCCAGCAACCACATGGTGGCTCACAGCCATCTGTAATGCGATCTGATGCCCTCTTCTGGTGTGTTTGAAGATAGCAACAGTGTACTCATTCATATACATAAAATAAATAAATCTTTTAAAAAGGGCAACTTGGAACTCTTTATCTTCCTGTATTTACCACCATGCTGTGTCTTTTCTTTACTTTTTAATTTTTTTTAAAGATTTATTTATTTATTTTATGTATGTGAGTACACTGTAGCTGTTTCAGACACACCAGGAAAGTGCATCAGATCCCATTACAGATGGTTGTGAGCCACCATGTGGGTGCTGGAATTGAACTCAGGACCTCTGGAAGAGCAGTCGGTGCTCTCAACCACTGAGCCACCTCTCCAGCCCAAAGTCTTTTTTTTTTTTTTTTTTTTCCTGCTGAAGGACAGCGGACTCGAACTCGGACAGACAGAGCGCTCTTTTAATTTCATTTTTACTTATTTTTATTTTTTTATTTTCGTGAGAAGGTCTCACTTTATAACCCTGACTGGACTTCAGATTCACTATGTAGAACAGGCTGGAATACTGTCTGCTTTCTGAAGGCTGGAATTATGGGCTTGAGCCACCATGACTGGTTAATACTGGTTTTAAATATTATCAACATATGAAGTTTTTGTCTCAAATTTTTGAATCCAGTTTGTCCCAAGGATCTGCCTTCCTAATTACCTATAAGAGCATCGTGCTGAGGGAATCGGGCTAAAGGGCTCATCTACATCGGACTAGTCCTATAACTATGGGCTTCTCCTTTACTGTTACCATGTGAAGAATTTGCACTGCTTCCAGTAAGAAACCATTGCTTACATGATCACCCCAAGGCCATGCATTTAGCTCCTGGAGCCTGGGCTTGAGCTTATATCTTCTGACTCTAGCTCCATCATTGATTCCTCGAGGATCTCATAACTGCTAGGGTCTTTAGACAGATGTGATTGCCACAGAACCAAACCAACAGGGGTATCATGGCACCTTCAAAGACAGCAAGCAAAGCAGATGTGTGGTGGGGAACAGCTAATTGTTTCAGTATATTGAAGGGCTATTCTGTGCTAAACGTAGAGGAGTAGATTAAGCAGATGGCATTGAGTTTGAGCATAGTGGAGAAGGAGGGCCATAGTTTCTTTGTAGCTTACCTGACCAGAGAGGGCCTTGCTACTCAGTGGTATTGGATGTGGAAAAAAAGAAGGAACCAGGTTACAGGTGAGGCCAGCCAAATATAACCTGGTTTCCACCAAAGGGAGAAAGTAAACTTAGAGAGGAAGTGACTGAAAGAGAAGCCCAAGAAACGTACAGTGATGCTGCTGGTATAATATAACCAGAGTACCGATTAATGCTGACACGATAGACCCAGAGCTACAAGGAATGAGAATCTGAACCTGTGGGGTTGGCTGCCAGGGCTCTGTGCTGCCAACAGAAGTGGGAAGATCTGCTTAGGGAGGGGGGAGCACAGTGGGAAGGCTGTTCCACTCCTTCTCTCACCCCAGGGGCTGGCTAAATGGAGAGGATGTTCACCATAGCCCACACACAGCCTTCCTGGGGCGTCAGATTTAGAAAATGAAATGAGGCAATGTATTCACTGTCCATGCCTGACATTACGTGTTTTCATGTACTTAAGATAGCAGCTGTTCATATGGCTGACCATGCCTCTGTCACCTAATTGTACTCTTGTCCCTGCAGCCTGGAGTACTTGGCTACTTTGAATTCAGTGGCTCACCCCAGCCTCCTGGTTACTTGACCTTCTTCACCTCAGCACTGCATTCTTTAAAGAAAGGTAAAATGAATTTGTACTAAGACATTGGCACATTAAACAGAGATGTACTGATTTCTATATGTTTTGGCATATAGTATCTTTATGATTATATTTTTTAATTTGCTAGGTTCCTTTTCTCAATGTATTTTTAATAAATAACTCTCTTGTTTAACTTCAATTAATAAAGCATTGCACTGTACCACAAATTCTCTTGCTGGGCATGGTGGCGCATGCCTTTAATCCTAGCACGTGGGAGGCAGAGGCAGGTGGATCTCTGTGGGCTCCAGGCCAGTTTGCTCTACATAGGGAGACCCTGCTTAAAAATAAATAAATTAATAAAATAATCAGATCTATTGTTTACTAGATATAGCAGCATATTATATAAAATAGAGTTTGACCCTCTGATGACAAACCATGTTGTGTTTTAAATTTCATTTGTGCTGTTGTCATCTTTTAGTGTGAAGTGACAGTTTTGATCTGACTCAGTGCTTGCCTAGTTGATAGTTGTCTAAGCTATGCCATATAACTAAGGGCCCTTCCTTCACAGGGTGATTTCCAAAGGTCACAGGTATGCCACAGTACATCATGAGCCTGTGTCAGTCTCATTCTTCATACTCCACATCTGTGTGCCAATCCCATATCCTCTTCCTCTTTCCATATTGCTTTGTGTTCTCTCAAGGTCATGGCCGAGTCTGTCTGTCTGTCTATCTGTTCTGTTGAATACATCCATCAATGCACTTGTCTTTGATTCTTTTGTTACCATGGTGGTGCTTCACTCACATCTGGACTAGACAATGGGCACTTAGCTATTTAGTCTCTGCCCTCCTCTTCCCAAGATATATATATATGTGTGTGTGTGTGTGTGTGTGTGTGTGTGTGTGTGTGTGTGCGCGCGCGCAACGCGCATGCCTTTGGTTGTAGTGTTCTGATTTGCAGTTAGTACATATATATATGCATGCCTTTGGTTGGATTAGGGTTGGAATTATGTTAAATATGGAAATTGGCTTGAAGTCAGTTCATAGGATCACACTTACCTTCACTTTCTCACTCATAGCATCATTATTCGTTTAGTTAAAGCTTCTTTTTGATTCTTCAGTGTAAGTCTTAGTGGGTTCTCATTAATGCTTAGTCATTTCCAAGTGCTAAGTATTTAACTGTGGGCCTGTACCTAGGACCTAAAGGAAAACAGCCTTATCCAGACAGCAGACTCTTGTTCTTAGAGTCATTCAGTGTCAACAGTCTTTATTATTCTTTTGCTTAAAGAAATATGCCAGGTGGTGGGGGTGCACACCTTTAACCCATGCACTCAGGAGGCAGAGGCAAGCGGATCTTTGTGAGTTCGAGGCCAGCATGATCTATAGCATGAGTTCTAGGACAGCCAGGGCTACACAGAGAAACCCTGTCTCAAAAACCAAAGGACAGAAAAAACATATAATAGTTGGTGATGGTGGCTCATGTTTATAATCCTATAACTCTAGAGGTTTCCTGTGAGTTGAGACCAGCTTAGATTTCAGAAGGAGACCTTGTCTTTAAAAAGAAAAAGATGAAAATTTAGTAGTGGCTTAGTGGCTTACGTGTATTTTCATTTTTTTGTCTTAAAGGAGCTTTGCCCTCGTAGCCTCTAATGGACACTTTAGCTCTAAAATGCCGAGACCCTTCTACAGTAATTACAGGGAGGGAGGCAGGGGTGCTTCTCATGGCTTTAAAGGGTTGTCTTGAGGAAAGAAACACCTCACATGGCTAACTTGATAGCACACAGTACAGCCTGAAATAGATGGAGGAGGGCTTATAAGCCCCGTGCTCAGACTAGCCACCTTCTCAGAGGGAAGTATCTGAGCGCTTCCCACTGTGCTTTGATCTAATGAACAGGACTGCCTCGTGAGAATGTATATTTTCCTGACACAGAGATGCGTGACAACAGCTACTTAGCTCTCGAGTTTATGTTCTTCTAAAATAATATATCTGGAACTGCATCTTGCTTCCTCTCTTTTTCCAGCTCCCAAGAGAGGATTTTCTGTGTTTAGTAGTGTCTTGACAAACACTGGCAAACCAGCATGGCCTGGAAATAGCCCTGACTTTATTCCTGAGGGAAAGAAATCCCTCACATGGCTGACTTGATTAGCACACAGTACAGCCTGAAATAGGTAGGGGATGCGGCTTGTAAGCCCATGTTCAGACTAGCCACCTTCTCAGGCTAATTGCTTTAGCCTCTGTGTGAAGAATCATGAAAATATACAAACCTCGAAGTTACATTTCTAGGGGAACATACAAATATCGCAGTAGTTTATACATAGGAAACATTTCTGCAACATATCTTTTTGGTGGGGCATTGTTTTTTTAGACAGGGTTTCTCTATGTAGCCCTGGCTGGCCTAGAACTCACTCTGTAGACCAAGCTGACGTAATCTCAGAGATCCACCTGCCTCTGCCTCCTAAGTGCTGGGATTAAAAGTGTATGTTAATACCTACCACCTGGCTACTGTGTCCTTTAGTTTTGTTTGTTTTGTTTTTTTGTTTTTTTGAGACAGGGTTTCTCTGTGTAGTCCTGGCTGTCCTGGAACTCACTCTGTAGACCAGGCTGGCCTCGAACTCAGAAATCAGCCTGCCTCTGCCTCCCAAGTGCTAGGATTAAAGGCGTGTGCCACCACTGCCTGGCTTCTGTGTCCTTTTTAAAAAAAATGTTTTATAAGGTTTTTCATTTGATAGACATGTTTATCATTGGAGTCTGAAGTTGTCATCATAAGTGCACTGGGGAAGGAGTCACCAGCTACCACGGGACAGTTGTTACCCTCTTTTAGCATAATCTTATTTCCACTTTCCCAATTTATCTAAAACCTGAAGAAAAAAAAGAGAGAAAACCAGAAGTTAATGAGAATAAAATAGGGGCCACACTGGTTTGCCTATTGAAAGGTCACAGGTAACCTCGATGTAAAGAAGTTAAAAAAAAAAAAAGCCCTGAAGAGGTAAATAATGCTGATTAAATACATGTAGCTTAATCTGCTGATACGTAGTTATGGAATAGACCATGACATACTTATCACTAGGTGTCTGTATGCATTTTCTCTTGTTCCTCTTTGTTCAGATCCCTGAGAGATTACCTCACACAGAAGTCTTCTGGGGGTCTGAGAGTTCTGCCTTCTTCAATTCTAGCCTGTTTGTTCTTTGGGGATCCTTGGGTACAGTGCTCCCAGAACTCCAGGTGCTGTAGGTGTCTGAGACAATTAGTATAAAGCTTAGTTTGTAGTTAGAACGTATATCTCTTTGTGAAGGAGTGGGGAGGAAATGACATCTTTGATGGTAATTATCCTGACCTTGGAGAGGTTCTAATGGTGAAGTTTAGGAGGTACTGTCTTGTGTCCTGGCTGTCTTAAAACTCACTCTGTAGATCAAGCTGTCCTTTAACTTAGAGATCCACCTGCCTCTGCCTCCCAAGTGCAGAGGCCTGAGCCACCGTGCCTGGTCTTCTGTTTTCTAATGAAAGTAGCTATTTTTACTCTTCCTGTAGCATTTGAAAGGTTAACATTTTACCTTATTGATGTGAGTCATAGCTCAGAAGATGTGTGCTCTTCTTAATATAAAACTGGTTTTAAATTTCATACTGACTTTAAGGGAAATGGTACTAAAAGAACAGACTGAGGTGAGAGCATTCAGAAACCCCTAACAAAATCCTGATGCAAGCATGAGAGTCCAGACTGACCTGAAGGGAAACCACAGGCAATTTTACCTCCTTCATTCTCCTTGCATCCTTCGTGAGCAACAGTGGTGGATGGTGACAAGCGTGTGTCCAAGGAACAGGAAAAATGACTAAAGCTGTCTCTAGGGTACATGGGAATTGGAGTGATGTAGTCTGTTATTGGCAAAGAGCCCCAACCTTCTAACAAATGGCCAGAAGGTGAGATTGAGGACTCAAAGCGAGATGACTAACCACTGAAAGCCCCCCGCCCCCAACTTCACAGACCCCAGTGCCTTCTGTTGCTTCCCTCACACAATGTTCGTGGAACATGTCCTATCTTATAGTGTGTCTAAGAGTGGCTCAGTGGGCTCTAGGGACACATGGTCCTTGCCTCAGCTCTTACAACAAGACAGTTGAGTGTTTTCCTGTTCCCCTCCTAGACGAGTGAGTGGTCACAGTTCAGGCTCTGGTCACCTTTATCTGATTAGCTATCAGCACATACAGCTGTTTCCTTGCCCAGATGTTCTTTCAAGAGCTTGTCACATTTGTAGTTATTTTTGCTACCATTTGCCACTTTGTGGTTACCGGGGATCTGAAGCTGGATAAGGACCAGGCTAATAAATAGACTGTATAGAGACCTATAAGAGTTAGTTGAGAGGCCTGAAGAAATGATTCAGTATTTAAGTGAGCATACTGCTCTTGCAGGTAAACCAGGATCATATCTCAGTGTCCATGATAGGGACTCACAGCTGCCTATAACTACAGCTCTAGGTGCATATGCCTACACACAGACATAGACACACAGAGTTTTCTAATTTTTTTCTTTTAAAGATTTATTTATGTATTTATGTAAGTGCTATCTCTGCATGTACACATAAATGCTAGTAGAGGGGCATCAGCTCCGTTATAGATGGTTGTGAGGCACCATGTAGTTGCTGAAAATTGAACTCAGGACCTGAGTTCTGATGGTTCTCTTAACCATTGAGCCAGTAGTGTTAAGAGCTGGTGCTCTTAACCATTGAGCTATCTTTTCAGCTCCCTTTTTTTCTGATCTTAAAAAAGTAATAGAATGTGACTTTTCTCATGTTAGATTGGGGAGGGAGGAATGTTCAAGATAGGGTTTCTCTCTGTGTAACCCTGACTATCCTGGAACGAGGTCTGTAGACCAGGCTGGCCTAAACTCAGACCTACCTGCCTCTGCCTACATTGTAAACATGCACTACCACACCTGGCTCTTGGTAGATTTTTCTTGGAGGGGGAAAGGGAGGAGAGAATATGAGCCTTAATTTAGTTTAAGTTCTTCAACATATTCAAGGTTGTTTTGTTTGTTTTGTTCTTTTCCTTTAGACACTCTCATGGAGCCTAGCTTAACCTCAAACTCCCTGCATAGCTGAAGATGACCATGAACTCCTGGTCATTCTATCTTCTATGACGCCTGGCTTTTATAGTTCTTAATTAAAATATTGGAACCTCATTACTTCTAGAACAAAAGGATCCATTTTATAAGTGACAAAGAGGACATGTGTAGGACATGCGGTGCCTGCTTCAGCAGGGTGCACTCACATTATTCTTAAACTGTAAACTTCCTGTGTTGGT
Organism: Mastomys natalensis; assembly: GCA_021653895.1. Taxonomy (NCBI): domain Eukaryota; kingdom Metazoa; phylum Chordata; class Mammalia; order Rodentia; family Muridae; genus Mastomys; species Mastomys natalensis. Next base: position 1,080,917 of record JAJTUV010000077.1, read on the forward strand.
CCAAGTATTAATTATTGCAAACTTGATGTATTTCTTTCTGGAAAATTTCCACCATCCTCACAAGAAGTTTGATTTTTACAAATGTCTTCATGTGTGAAAAGTAAAGTTTCAGAGTTGCAGTGTGTTGGGCTCTGCTTTGTGTGGGCAACCTGTTTCGTTCATACTGATGCAGTTGAGTGGCTGGCCCCATTCAGCCTCGGGTCAGGCTGTCACTTTTTATTCTTCTGCTGCAGCATATCATGCTGGAGAATCTCACATCAGTGTTGTCCTTGGCTGATTTTCCTGCTCTGTCCACAGCTGTTCACCAGGATGAAGCCTTCTTTCCTGTGCAGTGTCACTTAGGCTCAGCAGGCTTCAGTTGTAGCTCAGGCGCTGCCATTCTTTCCTGATACTTTCGTCATCTGAACTTAAGGTGTTGGGCATTTAAATTTTTTTAAAGGGACTTGGAGAGTGGCTGAGTGGTAAGAGTGTCTGCTAGGATATGGAAGGCTCAGGGTCCATCCATAGGACTGTTACACACATCTCTCCCTGCTTTTTCCCCTCTCATCAGCCTCTTCTGTAGAAGTCTGGTACCTTTCAGTGGAGATTGACAGTTGGGGATGAAGGTCTAAGTGCTGGGTACATACTCTTTGGTGGCTTCAGGGCGTTCTTAGTTCAAGGTCTCAGCAGATAGAACCAGGAAACACATGCGTTAATACCCATATATGAATGCATCCATATTTTTATGTCCTATACATATGTGCAAATGAAAAGCTAGCTTATACAGTTCTCTCTGATTCCAGTCTGACACACACAACAGGATTCATTTTCGCCTTCCTCTCCTACAGTGTAGCTTGTTACTCCAGTAATAAAAATACTGGTTCCCATGATGGCAATATACTTGGGTAAAAAGATGTGTTAGTAGTTTCAGGATTGCCAGTTATATAGCCTCATGGGAAGCATTTTTAATGAGATTTATGGACTTAGCCCAGTTCTCTTGGCCCTTAGTTTTACAGCTCTGCAGATACTGAGGTTGATTCTTTCTCCCCCACCTTCACTGTAGTGTTCTGATTTGTAGTTAGTATTTTTGCTAGTGATTGCTTTCTATAGTAGCTTCCTTCCATTTCCCTTGCATGACTGTGGCTCTGAGTCAGATACACAGGTACATGCAGGCCTCCACACAAACCATTCTTTTTGCTTTCTGTTTTATTCTTCCTGTGTTTCTCTTATGTCACTTTAAACTCATCAGGTTTGTGTTTAGGATTGTTTATGGTAGAGAGGCATTCCCACTGTTCCAGTCAGCAGCTCCTTACCTAATGGGTAAGGCTGGCAATGCTGGAAGGGTGGACTTGGGATTGAAGAAAACATTTTTTGTTTTTGAGACAGGATCTTATTATGAAACAGCTTAAGCTGACCTGGACTCACTCTGTAGACCAGGCTGGCCTCAGACTCACAGAGACCTGTCTGCTTCTGCCTATAAATGCTAGGATTAAATGTGTATGTACCACAGTGCCAGGCTTTGAAGGTGACACCTTTATGTGTTGAATTTGTTCAGATTTGTATATTGGTTACTTGGTAAGCTGGTAGCATCTGAAATTTAACTGATCTTATTTAACATCTATAATAAGGAAGAAGGAGAGTAGGAAAGGACGAAGTGTTCCTACACTGTCTTATACATCCCCCTTCAACACAGAATACTTTATTTTATAATTGTTCAAACACTGTCATATTGCATGGTCCCTGAAAATTAAGGAAGACAAGCAGGGAAGGTACTTGCTGTTGCGCTACCAACCTGGGTTCTGTCCCCAGAACCTGTACCAGAAGTTTTCTTTTTACTCTCCACAGTCATGCTATGGCAGATGCACACACAGCAGACTAAAGCCCATTTATATATTTATTCATCTATTTATTTTTAGTGATGAAAGCATCACATATGAGGCTATGACCCTCTTTGTGTCCCAACACCAAACTAACTTTACTCTCCCTTCAGATTCTTCTTATTCTGTTTGAGGCATGTCTCCATATTTTGCCCAGCTTTGTCTTAAGCTCTTCCTAGACTCAAGCATTCCTCTTCCCCCAGTCTTCAGAGTATCTGAGACGATTCAGGATGTGCCTCTGTACCCTCTTTCAGGGTCTTTGTACATTTCTACTCCTCTGTGCCCATTAGAAAAGAAGACTGTTTTCCAGGCATGAGAGGTTTTGTTTTAAACTTCAAACAGAAGTTGTGCTGTGTTGAAGGTGTTTTTATTTTCTTTTCTCCCCCCTCCCCATCCTTGTTTGTTAAGATAGGGTTTCTCTGTGTAATAGCATTGGCTGTCCTAGAACTTGCTTTGTAGACCAGGCTGGCCTAAAACTCACAGAGATCCGCTTGCCTCTGTCTCCTGAGTGCTGGGACTAAAAGTGTGTGCCACCATGCCTGATGCGCTGTCCCTTCTTTGTTGCTGCTAGCAGTCCACAAAATTCTGTTGTCAAGTCTCAAATTTTACCTTCTCTGCTAGTGTTACAGCAGAGCCCCGGTGCTCTGCTGGTCACTGATGCTCTATACCCCATGCCTTACATGTCAGGCTCAGTTGGAAGGTCAAAAGTGCTATTATTGCTTTCCAGAGTGTGATTGGATATTTTTTGTTGTAATGATTATCCAGGTCCATTCCCTTTCTGTGGTGTGCACATTTTAATCATTTTTTATTGTCAATTTGTGTGAGCTGTTTGTATTTGCTAGATTCTCTCATTTCATATGTAGTTAGTGGCATGTGATGCTGCTCAGTCGGTAGAGTGCTTGCCTAGCATGCATACAACCCTGGGTTTGCTCCCCAGCACCCTAAAAACTCCTTGTGAGGGACACACTCCTTTAATCCAGTACTGGGAAGGTGGAGGCAGGAGGATGAGAAGCTCAGAGTCATCTTCATCCAGCTAGGGTACCAGCAATCAATAAGAACTTCAATTCCTAAGGGGAGTTTGGATAAAGTAACATGTAAATAAATGGATAAGACAATATAGGTACTTACAGGTACCATCAAAGTAAGAAGATAAAGTCCCAACATTGCCCCAGAGCTTTCCTGCCCTGATACTTGATACTAGGCAGGTAGTCAGGGAAAGTGAGGGCAAGATGAGTGATGAGAAGGAGCTGCTCATGCTCAGAGATGGCTTGTGTGAGCATAGGAACAGGGTGGCAAGGCAGACAGGTCAGACGGCTGCAGGTGGATGTGTAGTCTCCCCAGCCCGAGTGACTGGTAGTGAGACTCCAGCTTCTGCAGCTGCTCCTTCCAGGGCTGGGCCAGGTTAGCAGTAGCCCTGCTCGAGGGGCTAGGTGCATTAGGGCTGGATCAATGGTTTGTGTTGTTTTAAGGCCTGGGCCCTCTCTTTAATAAAGGAAAATTTTCTGTTTCAGATTACCTAGGAACAGTACGATTTGGGGTTATCACAAATAAACATCTTGCGAAACTGGTATCCTTAGTACACTCTGGAAGTGTGTATTTACATAGACATTTCAACACATCACTTGTAAGTATTTTAAAATCACATTTGTATTAGTGCAGTGGTTCTTAACCTTATGTAGGTCACAGACTCAATTAAAAACTGGATGAAATGTATGGGCCTCTCCCTAGGAAAGAACATGTGATTTTATGTGCAAAGTGAGAATTCCTGTAAGCCCACTCTAGAGCCTAGCCCTGGTTAAGATCTGTGCGTTAGAGGGCTCTTGATTGTGCTGTCTAGAACCTGTTTGCTTAGATTCTTAGATTCTGGAATAGCTTTGCTAGTTGCCCTTCTTGAGTGAAGCTGTGGCTACTCCGTTGGTGATCTCTCACTTTAGGTACATGATCTCTGAGATGAGCTTCCACTGGGCAGTATTGTTCATTTGTTCTTGTATGAAGCACAGGGATGTGAGCAGCTTGTCTCCTGCACTAACAGTACAGTGTTGAAGTTTTTGTCAAGACACAGGGAGAAGCTGATAGCTTCTCACCTCAGGAACTGGGTTCTCACTGTCTCCTTGTTCCCTGGTTTCCTTTGCTTTTTCACCTATTCTGAGCACCAAGCTTCACAGCTGTGTCCTTGCTACTTAAACAGTCGTGGCTGACAGGATATTTTTCTGAAGTATTTTATTTTTAATTGCATTTATTTTGTCACACACACGCACACAGGTCCAAGGACAGTTTGCAGGAGTTCATTTTCTCCTTCTACCGTAAATATCCTAGGAATGGAACTCAGGTCGTCAGGCTTGGCAGCAAGTGCCGTTACCTACTGAGCCCTCTCGATGGTCCTCTGAAGTGTTCTCATTGCTGACAGGATCACTGGTATTCGGGTGCAGTGAAGTTTTCTTCCCTTGACTCAGGGTCGTGGGTCTTTCTGGGTGCTGTTGAGAACTCACTAGGGATTGCCCTTGCTTGCAGTCATTTTAGCATCTGCCTAACTCTCAGAGCTCACAGATACTGTGCTTTTCTTCTTGGTATTTATATTCTGTTAAACGTATTTTTCTGTTCTCCAAATAGAAATGTTTTGACCCTCCCTCCCCCACTGTCCTCCTCTGAGCCTTGCTGCTGGTTGCCTCTCTACAGCCTGCCCACTCTCCTCGTGCTTGTCTCACTTTTCACTTCCTCTGCTTTGCTAGCTCTCATTTTCTTTCTCACACCATTGCTTCAGCCGACACGTATTTATAGCACAGGACACCATTGCTTCAGAGTAAGGGGAAGGAGAACTAGGTAGTAGTTCTGAGACTACCCAGGCTTGCTGCCTCAGGTGTTTATCAGCAGATGCTTTTTTTCAAATGAAGTATCATTGGAAGGTTAGTGTCTTAAAAAGCAGCAGCACATTCATGTGAAGTCACTTAGTCTCCATTCTGGTGTTACCACACTTCATTTTGTGAAACTTTCCAAAGTACCACTTTGGAAATTGTTTGAAACTTGTGATTTATATCACTGGACTTTAAAAATATTTCTATGTTACAAACAAACAAACAAAAAACAACAAATGGAAAACGCCACGTGTCTCCTTCCTGCTGCACATGATGTGATCTAGGGCCTGGGTAAGCTCAGTTCACTCACTGATTATTCTCGTATCTGCTGATCAATGTTCGATGCCAGGGATTTGTCCAGGTACTGAGGTGACCTCAGACAAAGCCTTTGTAGCCTCTCCCTAGTGGATGCTTCACTCTGGCCTCCGGGACAGAATTTGACAAGCTAAGATTAAGATATAACATCCTGTAAGCACAGACAGTAGATTATTATAAATATCATGTGATGCTCTGTAGTGCTCCTTAGGATGAGTAGAGGTCGTTACAGCCACCTGAAGGCAGGGAGAGTGTCTGGATAGGTGAGTCTGTCTCAGGGGACAAAAGGTGAACCCAGTGATATGAAAGTCACCTCTTGTTCCCATGGTGGCTTTCTGCCTACTTGTTGAGACTGTGTGGAGAGGTGAGCTAAGTGTTGGCTTTACAGCCAGTAGTCATGGCCTCTGGGTGCCTTTTCCTCCCTCACAGTGCAGCTTGACCTGACCTCTGGAGTGCGATGCTAGTCCTTTGCTCTGCCTTGTCTAACACACCTCTGCTTTATTCTGTTACATTTGTCCTTGGCAGGTCTTTCCCAGGGAAGCCATGAACTTCACAGCTGAGAACATATATAAGTGGGCCTCAGAAAACCAGGAGACCCTCTTCCGATGGCTACAACCCCATGGAGGCAAGAGTCTGCTGTTGAACAATGAGCTGAAGAAAGGACCAGCACTCTTCCTGTTCATACCTTTTGATCCCTTAGCTGAGAGGCATCCTCTCCTAGATGAGGTAAGAGTCCTAGTGGTTCTGACTCCTGCCATAGCTCTCCTTCCACATTCAAGGGCACTAATCCCTCATCACAAGTAGCCATCAGAAAAAGTAGCGGGGACTCAGTGGTCTTTGCCTGGGACAGGGATTCCCCAGCTTCTCTGACTGTTTGTTGCTCTGGTCTAGGGTAAATGGCAGAGAAGGGAAATGAACTTGCTTCCCCAGAGACCTAGCAAACAGCTCCTCTTCAGATGATTGCACTGACCTTCCTGTTGAGTGGGTGATGGGAACTCGGGCAAGCTGTTAAAGCCTAGAGAGTGTCACTTTTGGGGGACCTAGCCCAGCACAGCTGCACTGATGATGTGTGCCCTTTTCTCTAAACCTTAATTGTTGTGCAGATGGACAGGCTTCCAGAGACAAATACCTGGAGTCTTTCTTTCCTCCTGCACTGCTTTCTGGGATAGTTGTTCTCTCTAGGCATGAGTTTATTTTATATGTGGCTCATTTGGAGGCACTTAGAAGGAGCAATAAGTCAGCAAGGAGCCTGAGATTGCGAAATTGGATTTACTAGGGTTTTATTTTTTTCTTTCGTTCAAGGATCCCTTAATTGGCTCAGACTATAATCTGAATCCCTGTAGCACAGACCAGGTGAAGCAGACAATGCCTGTTCCCGGGCTTCTCAGCACCGCTCTGGAGGCTGGGCAAGAATTCTCACTAGCCAGGCTTGCTATGCTATTTTCCAGCATTTGGTTCAAGTTGTTAACCCCACTGGGAGCCTTCTAATGGATGTGCAGCCTGGCTTTAAAGGAAAAGAGAAAGAAGTGAAGCAGTTCTGTTCCTTCCACTGAACTGAAGTGGAACTTAAGGCTTCATTTCTTTAGAAAATGTGCATTTACACAAATGCTTTCTGATCCAACAATTTCTTTTCCATGTCCCAGGCCTCTATGCTATCTAGATTAAGAGTCGACAAGGTCTTTGTAGTTTCCAGCCTTGATGGTAGCTGTAGCTTTACTTTAACTTTTGAGACATTGTTTCCCTTGACTTGGGCATGCAGGGTGGCAGGGTAGTGTTGGCAGGAGTCTAGTCCCTCACTTCAGAGGGCTGAGGTTGAATTTGGCACCAAAGGGAGGCCTTGCTTCCAGTCTCATGTTCTCAGGTGAGCATCTCCCTACATCTTCTGTTTATAGAATCTACCAAGAGGCCTTTTTTTTTTTTTTTTTTTTTTTAAATCAGTTTCACTTGTGACTGTTCCCCAAGCTCTTAGGGGTGCTCTGAGGTAGGTAGAGTCTGTCACCCTCCCTCCACATATGGTTGGTATGGCCCCTTCATATTATGCATTTCTGAGACAAGTAACATCTGCTCAGCACTTTCTTCTATGTGGCAGGTCAGCCAGGCCAGGGTGAGGAAGTGGCAGAAGAGGGCAGAGGAGGCTTAGCAGGAAGCAGGCGCACCGGGTGAGGAGGGCTCGGGTCTCTGGTTGTTCATTGCCTTCCATTGTGGGCCCAGGTCTGGGCAGAGGTGTGAAGGAACTCACACTCGTGAGGGCATAGTAGACAAGGACACTTGTAGCAGGTGTAGGCTTTGTGTAGGCCAGGAGTGGGCAGCTGCCCTTAGCACCTGTGCTACATAAATGCACACTCCACACCTCCATGTGTACACACAAGAAAACATAGATTTTGACACCAGGAACACCAGCCCTTCAGGTCCCTAAGAGTGTTCTTGAGACAACATGCTATATATTATGCAACATGCCAGTCAAAGGAAACGCTTGTCTCAGCCTCCAAAGCCCTTTTGACTTGTTTTCTACTCTGAGCAGTCTTTGGGAATTGGCACATGTGCTGTCAAAAAGGATAATGAGGTTTATATGGGTGAGGGGTCATTTAACACATCTAGTTTACCATCTAAAGTGACTTAGTAAATACATTTTAAATTAATCTTCCATAAATACTGTTATAGAAGTTGTCTAAGTTGGAAATGTATTCATTAAATGGTTCATACATACTGGCACAGTTTTTTGTTTGAGACAGTTTCATATAGCCCAGACTAGCTTTGAACTCACCAAGCAGTTGAAGATGACCTTAAACTTGAGAGTAAAATGGTTACTCCTTCAAGAAAGGATATTGTATCAATTTCTCTGAAATGTCATGTTCACACGTGCTCAGACTTGGTCCTGTCGGTGAAGATCCATAACCTGTAAAGAAAAGAGATGTTCCCGCAGAAACCTTTGAGGCCACAGGAGGCTGTCGGGCTGAAGCTGCAGAAGCTAGTTCATTTACCATTCAGAGTGGGGCTGCCTTGATGGAGCAGCCATCGGTGTGGATGTTCAGGTGTTAAGAAAAAAGGAAGGTGTGACCTAAGGAGAATGAGCAGAAGTAGAGGACTAGCTGGTTTCTAGCGTGGTGATCTCCTGTGTGGCATAGATGTATTTGGGAAAATATATGCTGTACATTTACTTAAATCTCTACATGTGTTTGAGAAGTTTTCAGACTTACTGTAGATTGGAGAATGTTAAGGTATGAGGAAAGTAGCTCACCTGGGAGTCAAGAGGGCTCCATTCTGTTCTGTCTGGATATATTCCTAGGCTGAACAGTTTTGCCTGCTGGACTTTTATCTGTCTGTGGTGGGCAGATATCTCTAGAACCTTCTGACTCAGAGCAGTGGTTCATTGCTCGCTGATAGAGGGGGCATGTTGTAAAAAAAATAACTCGGACCCCTGTATTAAGAGTCTGGTGTGAGCTGGGCAGTGGTAGTGCATGCCTTTAATCACAGCACTTGGGAGGCAGAGGCAGGCAGATCACTATAAATGCCAGGCCAGTCTGAAGAGAAACTCTGACTCAAATAACTAAAAACAAAACAATAACAAAAGTTTGGCGTGACTACTTTTCTCCTGCCTGTGACTCAGGGATGCCATCCTGGCAGCACAGCTGCCACTCTCCACATCCATAAAACTTGAGCCTCTTACCAGTTCTACCCTGTCTTTCAGATCACCGAAGTGGCCTTGGAGTACAATAACTGTCATGGGGACCAGGTGGTAGAGCGCCTCCTTCAGCATCTGCGGCGAGTGGAGGCACCTGTGTTCCAGTCCCTGGCACCAGAGCTGCCAGCCCAGCTGATGGCAGCGTCCCCCTGCTGTAACACAGTGGTGCTGCCACAGGGGCCAGCCCTCTCCAGGACCCACAATGTCTGTGAGCTGTGTGTCAACCAGACAGTGGGTGGTACCAGGCCTAGCTCAGTGAGTGTGCCACAGTGCAACTTCTTCGAGATGGCAGCCGCTCTGGATTCTTTCTACCTCAAGGAGCAGACTTTTTATCATATGGTGTCGGGCAGCATAGAATGCAGCAATTTTTTAACCTCCTATAGCCCTTTCAGCTACTACACTGCATGTTGCAGGACTATATCCCGGGGCATGACAAGCTTCACTGGCTCTGAACAGGATGTCTTTACAGCCCCAGCCCTCGAGTTCTCTTCCTTAGAGAAGAGCTGTGAGGCTACTGCCCCAAGCCCCGTTCCTCACATTGAGGAGGACAGGTACCGCTTTCCTCAAGTGGGCCTCACTAGCACAGCCTTCACAGGCCTGAGCTGCAGAACCAACAAGACTCTGAACATTTACCTTTTGGATTCCAATTTATTTTGGTTATATGCAGAGAGACTGGGTGCCCCAAGCTCTGCTCCCGTGAAGGAGTTTGCCACAATTGTTGATGTGAAAGAAGAATCTCACTATATCCTGGATCCCAAACAAGCCCTCATGAAGTTCACTCTAGGTACTGTAGGTGGTTTGCCACCCTCAGCATGTTAGCCTTACTTAGCTTAAGAGCTGTAATTTGCATTGATGGTCTCATTATTACTGATCATGGGGGTGACACCAGCTTCATAGCTCAATTGTAAGTCTTCAGACAACTGATCAAAAATTGTCTTTATCTGTTGGCTGGTCAGTTTGAAAAGAAGCTAGTTTGTCCAGGAAATAGAGCAGAAGCTTCCATCTGTCAAATTTTGGTCCAGTTTGTCAGCTAACCTGTAGGGGCTGAGTCTAAGATGGGCAACTTCTGTCACCTTTCCAAAGCTGAGCAAATGTTAATCACAAGGAACCTGACTCCCATGCCAGACAACATCGTGAGAGCCTTTCTAGTGGGGCATGCAGGGGCTGATGAACATGGCAGTAATAGCAGCACAGTTGAAAGGAGCTGAAGCAGAGGGAAGTGCACTTAGATTGTCTTGCTCACTCTTGTGTTCAATGTGTGACTCTCCGGGCCACCTCGCCCCATTTGTTGTGCTGAACTTTCATAGCATGTTGAAGAAGCCTGCCTTAACCCCCAGTGTTTACACTGCAGCATTCAAGTGTTGAGGCCAGGTTGCAGTAAAAACCACGTGAGGTGACCTAAGCCTTTTTACTGTGGGAAAGCAGCCCAGAGTTGACTCCCAGGGCTTGGCAGCAGCAGCAGCAAATGGACTCATGCTGTCCTTTTCCTGGTCTTTGCCGAAGTTCCTGACACGCAACACAAGAAACTAAGAATTCAAAAGCCTTGTTAGTTCAGCATCACTGGAGGTGCAGGGAGAGCCAGTGCTTGCCAAGTGGAGGAAGGAGTTGTGTGATGGTGAGGGGAACTTGATTCTCAGTTTAGAGACTGTGAAGGCAGGGTGAGCACAGCCTTAACTCCTAGTCCTTTGTCTGTTCAGGTGCAACATTCACATTAGCTACCTTCATGAAAGGACCCAGAAATGTTGGTTATTCTATGTCAAATTATATATTCTAATCACAAGAGCTCTTTGATGCTCAAAGCAAACCTGTGGTCAGTCACTTAATGGAGTACAGTTAATCCCAGTTTATGATATGTTGGTATATTCGGCTTTCTTAAAAATGAAACAAATATGTATTCTATTTTGATGTTTTTTTTTTATGTGCATGAGTGTTTTGCTGCATGTATGTCTGTATACCACATGTGTGTGGTACCTGCAGAAGCCATAAAAGTATGTCAGGTCCCCTGAATCTGAAGCTACAGGTGGTTCTGAACCACTAAGTGGTGCTCAGAGCCAGGGTCCTCTGGAAAACAGTCAGTGCCCTTAAGCCATTTCTCCATGCCCCCCAAGCATGTGGTTTAAGTTTTTACTTTTATTATTTTTTTATGTATATGGTATTTTGCCTGCATGTATGTGTGGTACCCAGAGAGGCCAGAAGAGGCATTGAATCTCCTGAAACAGGCAAATTGTTAGCTATCATGTAGATGCTGAAAACTGAACCTAGGTCCTCTGAATGAGCAGCTAGCTCGCCACAGCCCCCAGCTAAGTTTTTTGTTACTGTTATTTGGGTTTTTTTTTTTTTTTTCCTTCTTTGAAACACAGTCTGTCTATGTAGCTTTGGCTGTCCTACAACTCACTGTGTAGACCAGGCTGGCCTCAGACTCAGAGATCTACCTGCCTCTGCCTCCCAAGCACTAGAATTAAAGGTGTGCGCCACCACACCCAAGTGAACATGTACATTTTAAAGCAAGTGGTGATTGCGTTCTCTGGATTCTGTGAGTACTACTCAGCTCAGAGAAGCTCCTGTCACATTACTTTTAATTTACAAGTTTTCTGAAAGAAGCCCTCTTGAGGTTTCATTTCATCTTTTGTATCAACTCTGGCCCAGCAATTTTCTCTCTTCTATACTTTGTAGCAGATTTGGGAGTGGCTTCAGAATTTAGGCTTCATTCAGATTAAGAAGTCATGATCTCACAGTCCAAAACTACAGTCAACTAAATTTTGCTGAGCTATGATAAAGACATGTCTTTAGTGTTCACAGCACTCTTCCTACCTCCTGCTGCTACAGAGTGAGTCACTGTCTGTTAAGACCTCATGGAGGGAGTTGGAAGAGAGGGAAGTTTATAGACTAGCGCTGCTTCGCTGAGGCACAGGGTTCTGAGATGTGGCATTGGTGGCAAGGGTGAGATTTTTGGTATGAGTTAAGACTTTTTTTTTTTTTTTTTTTTTGGTTTTTCGAGACAGGGTTTCTCTGTGTAGCTCGGGCTGTCCTGGAACTCACTCTGTAGACCAGGCTGGCCTCGAACTCAGAAATCCGCCTGCCTCTGCCTCCCAAGTGCTAGGATTAAAGGCGTGCGCCACCACCGCCCGGCTAAGACTTTTATTACTTACAGGTTTATTTATATATTTTCCACCATGTATAATTGTTTATTTTTGTTAGCTTTTTAAAAAAGGAAACATGAAGAACTTTTAATAAAGGAAACAAAAGCTTCTTGGTCTCAGATTAATGAGCATTAAACACCTTCACATTGCATTTTTAGCGATGCTTAAAGGGTTCAAGACTGTACTTGCAGAGGTTTGGTGTGTGCTGCTGTGTGTGGTGTGTGTCTACGGCAGTCCTGTGGAACAGAGCAGGAGGGAATCCCCACAATGCATTGAGCACCCGCTCACACACTATTTAATTAGTAAAGGACTGTCCTTTGAGTTACTAATGCCAAAGTTAGGTCTGATGGTACCCTGGGCCTTTGTGTTAGGTTCTGCTTAAAACAAAAACAACCACCACAACAAAAAACTATAAATACGGAGACGCGGGCCTTTGCTCCTATTTCTCAAGAGGCAAGTAGATCTCTGCGTTCAAGACCAGCCTAGTCTACACATAGCAAGTTCCATATCAGCCAGAACTATAAAGACGGACCCTATCTTAAAACCAAAAGCAAAATAAAACAATAAAAATATAGACATGGGAAATCATTTCAATTTTGAAGTGTTTGAATTTAAAGTAGGCAACCTATTTCACTTGTACCTAGACCAAAGCTGATCTCATTTTCTCTTTCCTTGCAGAGTCTTTTATTCAAAACTTCAGTGTTCTTTACAGCCCCTTGAAAAGGCATCTCACTGGAAGTGATTCTGCTCAGTTTCCGACCCAGCGTTTAATCACTGAAGTGACAACTGATACCTTCTGGGAAGTAACTCTTCGGAAACAGGTATGGGATAGGAGCTAGGGCTTCATGGGGAGCACTTGAGCACCATGAGGCCCTGAGTGCGTAGGAGTGGAGACAGGACTTCATGGAGAGTGCTCCAGCACCACGAGGCCCTGCATTTGGTCCTGATCACTGCAGGAGCAGGCTTAGGAGTGCCAGAGAGGGACACATCAAGCCCTCTGTCCCTCTGAATTCCTTGACAAGCAGTCAGGTTGACTCAAGTTGCCTTTGGGATTCCCAGCACAGCAAAAGGCGAGGGCCAAGAGCAGGTGGTGTGAGTAACCGCTGTCTCCCCTTCCCACAGGATGTTCTGCTGCTCTATTACACACAGTGGTGTGGCTTTTGCCCGTCTCTCAATCACATCTTCATCCAGCTAGCTCGGCTCCTGCCAGAAGACACATTCACTGTGGCCAGGTAAGGACACCAGTCTTTAGCATCACGAGCTGTGCTGCTCTTAATCCTCTCTGCCAGCCAGCCCATGCTCGGTGGGCTGGAAGTTATTGATCATAAAAATGCCTATTGCTGACTGGAATACATAGGAAAACAGGTCTAGGTCTGACTGCTTAGATGTGTCTTGAGAAGGCGGTTCCCAGAATTGTAACCCAGCCCTGGAACTCGGGGCCTTTGCACTTGTTTTCCTTTTCATTGATGAAATCAAGAGGAAGACTTCGTTGATAGCCATGTGTCTAGTTAAGACTGTGGTTGCTTTATGTGGGCTTTTGTATAAACACATTTTAAGTCCTTTGTTTTGAGACACATTCACTCTATTTCAGGTTGACTTGAGTTTACTATGTAGCCCAGGCTGGCCTTTAATTCCTGGCAGTCCTTTTCCCTCAGTCTACCAAGTGCTAGGGGTACAGTTGTAAGCTGCCATGCCTGCCTTCAAACACCAATTTAATTACATATATTCTTTGACAGTTGGGTAGGTGAGAAATGTTTGCTTTGTTTTATTTTGTTTTGAGACAGGGTATGTAGCCCTGGCTGGCCTGGAACTCACTATGTAAAACTACACTGACCTTTGAACTCAGATCCACCCACTTCTGCCTCTTGTGTGCTAAGAATGAAGGTGTGTACCATCATAGCCAGCTCCCCGACAGTTTTATATGTGCAGATATGGTGCATCCTACGTACACTCAATGCACACCTTTTCTTCCATCCTCATGCTCATTTAACCATCTTATTTTCCTCCCTGTAAGTTGCTTCCTGATTTCATGTCATACTGTTTTTGTTTTGTAACCTAGTTTAACCAGAGTCACCCACATGTGTGGGTGTGGAGCTATACCTTAGAACATAGAGGATATACCAGTGGCTACACTATTGAAGATGAATACTTCCCCTCCCTTGGCATCCATCACTAGCTAATGAATCCCCAGGAGGGCTAGGCCATGACCCTTCCTCTATCCCTAAGTAAATGTTGTGAGTTCATGAATGCAATAGCTGTGTCATGCTCAGAATAGAGCTTTTCAAGTCCCTCCCCAATCATCAGTCTTAAACTTTTTTATCTCCCTGACTTCCTTCATCTACCACTGTTGGCTGCAGAAAGAAGCTTCTCTCATAAAAGCTGAGAGCAGCATTTGCCTGTGGGTATAAGCATAAATATTTACAGAGTATTTGTACATTTAGTAAAACAACACTAGTACGTCTGCCCACTAGGGCCTGTGACCTCCACAGCCATGTTTTTTTAATTAGTTTTGATGGTCTTTTTGAGTTATGGAGCAGGCCTCAAATCCAGTCAGAAAAGATGTGTCTGTGGGCCACATCTTGTCTGGAGGTCAGCATTGTGCATACAGGCTCTGCCATTACGTAAGATCATTGATGCCTCTTCCTTCCTAGCTGCCTGATAGCTAGCATCTTATGGTCCTGTGACCTTACACTTCCTTTCCAGCCTAATTTCTGTGTCCTGCAGCTGAAGTGTGTTGTGTTTACAGTAGGCTCTAGTCTGGTCAGCAACCAAGAACAATAGCAATAGCTTATATAATAAGCACTTTACCAAGCCCTCAAATCCAGATCATTAAGTGAGCAGTTTAGACTAGATCATGGGGGAAAAAAAACAGAAAATAGAGATAAAATCTTTCCAATGAAAGATAATTCATATCCACTAGAAGTATGTGCAGTGAAAACAACACTTGATGTGAATGGTTTTCTTTCTTTCCTTTTTTTTCTTTGTTAGTGGCAGGATTAAACCTAGGACCTCATGCATACAAGGCAAATGTTCTACTACTTAGCTATATCCCTAGCCATAATAAAATAAAAAATGCATTAAAGGGTAATCCTAAGCACATGTGTATTTATAGTTCACTTGCTGCCTGCTGTTTGTCTTCAGTAATAACTAGAGGCACTTGTGAGAAGTGACTGTGCTGAGACTGTTACATACATATATACTTAACCCTCAGAACACCAGGTGAGTGGAACTGCTGAATCCATCATTTTCTTTTGATTTAAGGCACAGAAATATTAGGCAACTTGTCTAGAATTGTGCAACATGTAAATTAGGGGCCATTATTCAGACTTAAGAGTTGATAACTGTAGGCCTACCACATTCCAAGTGGGCTGGAGCTGGAGTGTGGGGATAGAGTGCTATCTGGCATACACAGTGCCCTGCCTTAATCCTGAGCTCTGCATACATTGGGTGGTAGCATAAGCCTTTAATCCTGCCACTGCAACGAGGAGGCAGAGGCAAGCGGATCTCTGAATACAACGCTAACCTGGTCTACAAAGCTAGTTCCAGGACAGCCAGGGCTACACAGAGAAGCTCTGTCTCAAAAAAACAAGCAAACTAACAAAAACAGGTAAAATCCAATGTGAACAAAGAGCACAGACCAATGATAGAATAAGCAAAGAACAGGGAAACTTATCACCTAAGAAATGTAAATAAAGTGTCATTTACACTTATTAAATTAATAAATGCTTTCAAGTGACAGATCTAGTATTGATAAAATAAAGTTACCATAGTCAGACAACATTTACATTGACAACATTTGCAAGAAGTCACAAAAAAGTTGTACATTTCTGATTCAGTTAATTTCACTTCAGGGACTTAGGAAAATCCTTACAGCAACAGGAAAGGCATATACTAGTGATGTTGGCATAGTGGACGTTTCTGTCCATCCTTAAATTAATGGAGAAGGGGAGGGCAGGAGCTGTATGACTGCTGCTGTCTCAGCTCATAAGCCATACTGGAACTGGAGGATCCCAAGAAGGAGCCTTGGTGGCTTAGTGAAGTCCCTGTGGGTTTTAAAGGATCTCACTCCACAGTGGACTCTTCATTGAACTATGAAGGATGGTGGCCAACATCACTTGGCTTTCACAAGCAGAGGCAGACATCTATTTTGTTAAAAGATGTGGAGGAAAAATTTGCATTTGGTTGTGCCAATTTTAGAGTTTTCTGTGTGTATCCGGATATGAAAGTATCCCAGATCCCAGGCTGGTCTCCAAATAACTATGTAGCCAAAGATGACCTCAACTTTGTAGCCAAAAGTGACTTGGAACTTGTAATCCTCTTAGTTTTGTCTCCTGAGTGTGTGCCAACATGCCTGCTATAAATTATGCTAAGCAAGTACTCTATCACCATGTCTTCGTTATGGTTTTACTGCTGGGAACAGACACCATGACCAAGGCAACTCCTCTAAGGACAACATTTAATTGGGGCTGGCTTACGGGTTCAGAGGGCCAGTCAGTCCATTATCATCAAGACAGGAACATGGCAGCATCCAGGCAGGCATGGTGCAGGAGGAGCTGAGAGGTCTACATCTTCATCTGGAGGCTGCTTGGAGAAGACTAGCTTCCAGGGAGCTTGGAGGGGGAGGGAGGTCTTAAAGCCCACACCCACTGTGCCACACCTCCTAATGGTGCCATACTCTAGGCCAAGCATATACAAACTATCACACACCTCATCCACATTCATTAGCCATATGGCAGTTTGGGCAAATGCATAACACTGATTTAAACTGCCTGATCATCCCATACCACTTACATCTTTTGAAAAAGCCCACCAAATTAATAGGTCCAGGCATCTTCATTGTCATTGTGCACTGATCATGGATATCCCCTCTTAAAGGCCGCCATCAGCCCTCTGATGGGTCAGCACGTGTGATCCTCATCACCTGCCCAGCCCAGTGCTGCTGCTGGAGGAGTTCATTCACCTGAGCAATTGTAGTTTGTTCTACAGTGATTATTCACAGGGTGGGTGATTTAGTAGACACTATTTTTATATGCATAAATTAATCTACTGTCCTTGGTGGCACATGCCAGTAACCCCGGCACTAGGGATTCTGCAACAAAATGGCTGCTGAGTGGTTGACACCATCCTGAGCTAAACTAGCTGAACTAGACCAGCTGCAGCAGCAAGGCCGTGGTGGGGAGAAGAGGGGTGGGGAGGAGAATTGGCACTTTGTTAAGGCAGTATATTGATCTTCGCCTTCGTCTAGATTTATCGACTATAAAGTATAATCTTCAAAGAGACCTGCTATGTGTGCTGTGCTCAGTAGCTTTACTTTTCTAGAACTAATGCACAGATTAAAATATTTGCCAGATCCTGATGAGTAGATGAAGTCCTCTTTCACTGAGGCAACTTGGGAGATTTATGCTTAGTCTCAGGTCCTTCTATTACTCAGGGCACACAGTGGCATGTTCCTAGAGTGTGAGTCCCTGACTTACACCTGCAGTAAGGGGGTTGGTCTAGTCTGGGCCACAGAAACACTCCAAGTTCTTGAGGTTTGGGGCTTGTTTGGCCAATCACTTCTTACCAGTTGTTTTCCCTTTGCCTCTGTCAGGATCGATGTGTCTCAAAATGATCTTCCTTGGGAATTCATGGTTGACCGTCTTCCTACTGTTTTGTTTTTTCCCTGCAATAGGTAAGGCTGGATTTTTTTTCAATATTGTATAGGTAGGATTCTCTTGTTAAGGGCTGAAGATGATATGAGCTTCCATTGTAAATCATTCATTATATTCTAAACTATTGTTAAGATATTGCCATTAGAGATACAGAGTAGAAGAGCTTCAGTGTTGGAGTGTGATGTGTTATGATGTTAATTATTTGTTTTTGTTTTTTGAGACAGGTCCTCACTATGTAGCTCTGGCTGTTCTAGAACTCATTATGTAGACCAGGCTAGCCTTCACCTCAACCTACCAAATACATCCCTGGCAACTAGATAGCCTGTGTGAACCTATAAGGATGCTACAATTGACAGGAAAGTGCTCATGTTTGTATGGGATAAATTCTGCTGTTACCTACGTTTCTCTCTCACTCAAGGGCACTGGCAGTTCCCTACCCACTGCTCCAGTCATGGAGAGCTCTCTGCATGTGCACAGTCTGCTCTAAAGTTGTCTGTCACCCAGCTGTGCTGAAAGCTCCAGCAAGCAGGGATGGGACATTAGCAAGGGGGCTTGGGCTTGGTTATGAGTGTAGGCCCAAACATTTCCACAAAGAAGGAAACGAACTGTACTCTAAAACCAAACAAGCTGGATGCTGGCTCCCATGTCACTCACACACAGAGCTTCCCTTTGGGTACAGAACAGATCCACATGGGCGCCGTTCATACCCCTGTGGGCATGTGGGAAATGCATGGTCCTTTCAGGAGGCCTGGCCCTTGGCACTTACAAGCCACTGCAGCACTGCTCTGCTCACTGGCCTCTGCCAGAGGGCTTCCTTTGCTTTGTTGAATCATTCGTTGTCTTTGTTTTTGCCCTTTATCTCAGAGAACGTGTGCTACAATATTTCCTGTGGTAGGAGGCAGGGGCTTGTCAGATCACACACTATAAACAGAGTGACTCCGTCTGCTCCACTGTTGGCTCTGCCACAATGAACTGTCTTCTTTCCACAACATGTTTAAACTGCCATATAATCAAGAAATCATGGACACTAATACCAGCAGTTCCATCTGTGTGTGACACAACTGGTCATGTAGTGTAATGATATTAAAGTTACAGCACATGGTAAGACACCTACAGGACAGGTGACCACAGGGACATCCATGGCCAACATCCCATTTCTGGAGCTGCCGTGTATAGTAAAAGACCGAGTACAGACCAGGTGACAAACACCTTTAATTCCAGCTTTGGGGGCAGACGCAGGTGGAGCTCTTTGAGTTGAAAGCTAGCAGGAATTATAAAGTGAGACCCTGAGTAAACAAAAAAAAAAACAAAAAAACAAAAAGCAACCCCTCCTTTGTCCTTTGATACTGAAGAGAAGACTGTCCATATCTGTTAAAACGGAGAGTTTAAATCAGAGTCTGTTGCTTTAGAATGAGATTTTTCTCATTTCCTAAAAATGGACACAAGTTATTAGCTGGTCCAGAGAGCACTACCAGAAGCTTACCCAGAAGGTAGAAGAGAAAAGCATAATGTGACTATTTATTGCCTGTATAAAAATAAATAAAAGGGGGCAGAAGGTGATAAGAGATCAGCCCTGGCCCAGCAGGGAGCAGTCATTTGAGCGAGGCAGCTTCTAAGACTGAAAGTGGTTCATGACTATCAGCTATCAAGTCCAAAGGCTCACAGAAGAGGAAATGAAACCACTGTGGGATCACATGTAATAAGACTGTTAATGTTCACCTGCTCCTGCTATTTTTAGTGAAAGTTTGTGCGTGCACTGTGGAAAATGCAAATTCTGTGCACAAAGTAGAGATGTGCAGAGGAAGAAGGTGTCAACATGGCTGCTTCTGAGGGGTGAGGGGTGCGAGCATTGGAAGGTGCTGCTTGTATGCTCTGCATTCCTTCTGTCTACATTGACTGTGCCCCACTGCAGTCATAGATGGCAAGAGTCTTGGAAAGAGTCCTGCCTTCTGCCCACAGTACAGCCTGTCTATGCCTAGCCTCTTTCTGCTCTGGTCTTACCTCTCTTCATCACAAGTGGGAGGAGGGAAGGCTAGAATGTAGACCGTCACCTTCTTGCATAGGGATCTCTTAGAGCCAGTCTATAGCCTACTCTGGAGGACACTGTAAATTACAGACTCCTTGGCCTAACTCTGGGCCAGGGGATGTTGGTACATGCTCCACAAGGACACCCCAGTGTTACTCCCAGAAGAACTTAACTGCTTCTGGGGAGCTCTAACTAGCACCATGCTTTCAGGACAATGACCTGTTTGGGGATGGGGAGGGAGCTATTTTTTTTTTTTTTTTTTTGAGAAAAGAGTCTTACATTGTATCTTAAGCTGGTATAGAACTCACTATGTAACCCAGGACAGCCTTATTAGCCTTCTAGGTGCTGAGATTAATGATGGGAGTTACCATTCCCAGATTAAAGGAACTTCTTTTTGGAAGCAGTTTATTTTTTATTTTTGGAAGATATTCTGTGTCTTAAACAGGGAAAAAACCACCACCACCACCAACAACAAAAAAGCAAAAAACAAAACCCCTGTCCTTTCCCAGGACTTAGGAGGTAGAGGCAGGTAGATCTCTGAGTTTGAGGACAGCCTGATCTACAGAGCTACTTCCAGGGTAGCCAAGGCTACACAGAAAAACCCTGTCTACAAACAAACAAATTCAACATTTTGATCTTAAGAAAAAAAAAAAAAAAAAAGTAGGGTGGTGGTGGCACACCTCTTTAATCCTGGTACTTGGGAAGCAGAGGCAGGCGGATCTCTTGAGGTTTTGGCCAGCCTGGTCCACAGGGGACAGCCTGGGCTATACAGAGAAACCTTAACTTGAAAAAACAACTAAAATTTTCTTTTAATAAAGGTGTGGGCTGGGTGTGGTGGTACATTTAATCTGAATGAATACTCAAGATGTAGGGGGCATTTGGATCTCTGTTTGAGGTCAGCCTGGTTTACATAGTATGTTCCAGGCTAGCCAGAGCTATACATTGCGACCCTGTCTCCAAAACCAAAGCATAACAAAAAGTAAATAGAAGGCATGAGAGCATTGTAGGGAACTGCAGCATTGCCCCAAACGTAGAGAGGGTTCTGTTGACCTGTCTCACTCTGAAACACCTCCAGGACATGCTGAGCGGTGGCAGTTGCCATGGAATGCTACACCACCACTTGGCCCTTCGCTGCTTGATAGAACTCATTCTGAGTGCCTTTCTTCTATTGTAGAAAGCACTTAACCAGATTATTAATAGATATGGCTGACATGTTAACTTTGAAGTTCTTTCTGTTTTCTGAATCACACAGTATAGTTCAGGCTAGCTCCAAACTTGTGGTTTTCCTCTTGCCTCTTAAGTGCTGGGGTTACCAGTGTAGGTCACCATGTTCAGTTTGGCATATCTAATTTAAGTCTCTAGTGATTTTTGATAGGAAGAGTGTTATCTATTAATAAAACAAGTTCTGTCATGTTTAGGTGTTTGGCTTCTAGATTTGTGTGTGGAAAGGTTATAAGTTTTCAGTTAATGCATTCCTCTTTCCATTTTTGATTTTGTTTAATTTTATTTATTTTGGCTGTTTGAGATGGGGGTCTCTCTAAAGTAGCCTTGGCTGGCTTCAAGCTTGCTATGTAGACCAGGCTTAGCCTTAAATTGATAGAGATCCACCTGCCTCTGCCTCCCTAATGCTAAGATTAAAGCTGTGTGTCAACATGCAAGGCTTTTTAATTTAAAAAAAAAAAAAGATTATTTATTTCTATATTTATGGATGTTTTACCTACCTGTCTTTCTGTGCAGCATGTGCAGCAGCAGTACCCTCAGAGACCAGAAAAGGGCATCAAATCCCCTGGGGCTGAAATTTTAGACAGTTTTGAGCCACTATGTGGGTGCTGGGAATTGAACCCAGGTCCTCTGAAAAAAAGCAGCCAGCAATCTTAACCATTGAGCCATATCTCGAGCTCCAACTTGGTTGGTATATTAAGGAACAATGCAATTTTTTTTTTCAGGCTTGCTTCAAACTGTGATCTTCCTGCATGAGAGATTATGTATGATGCCATAAGGATTAAAAATGCAGTTCTGAAAAAGCTCAGCCTCCTAAGTTTCTCTCACGGGTACTGTGCACAGGCAACCTACCCACCGTAACCGTATAGTCCAGGCTAGCTTCAAACTTGTGGTTTTCCTCTTGCCTCTTAAGTGGTGGGGTTACCAGTGTGGGTCACCACGTGCAGTTTAGGATATCTAATTTAAGTCTCTAGTGATTTTTGATAGGAAGAGATGAGACACTGTGAGATGTGTTGAACACGTCAATGTTCAACACTCACTTGACTCATTTAACCCTTCCAATGGCCCTATGAGAACGTGACACTCCCATCCCATTTTACAGAGCTCAAGTCGTTTGAGAATATATGGCACTGAGCAGGGCAGCATGGATGCTGCCTTCGGGGTCCTTACTCTCTGAGGGTGCTGGTCCCTGTCTATTGACGAGCTCAGGGAGAACTGTAGAAAGACATGTTTCAGTTATGGTGGCTAGGTTGCCTGTGCACAGTACCTGTGAGAGAAACTTAAGAGACTGAGCAATTAGATGACCAGTTCTGAATTAGAGCATGGAAGGTGTCGGGACCCCTTAATATCACCATCGTCAACTCTGTGCTATCAGGGTTGAGTAGCCGTAACTCATCTTAGTCCTTTGGTTGGTACACTGGTCAGTAGTATCTGTCCAGGTTTGAGCCCAGTGTTCCCTGTCTGGAGTACAGTCCCCCTCAGTTAAGAACACTTTGTGCTGTAGATACTGTACATTGTTTTGTTTGTATGTTCAGTTTTACCGAGCACTGTCAGTAGCCATGGTAACCGAGAACAGCCCTGTCCCAGGACTGTGTTCACCAGCTCATGTAGCTCATATAGAGCGACAACATTCTTCCCCATCCCTGATGCACTGGTTTGCGGCTTAGGCCTGAGCATGCTTTATCTCTCTGAGATTGAGTACAGACACAGCTCTGTCCTTAGAAACAGATAAACACTTTATTCAAATTGTCTTAATAACTGCAGTGCAAGTCTGTGGGGCTCCTCAACTCCACAAAGAACCACTTGCCTGGCAGCACTGCCTCCTTTTAGCAAGAAACCAGCATCTTTTCTTGGTCAGAATGGCCAGTCTGACATCCATTTGTTTCTGCATTGTGCCTATTGAGACCCTCACTTTTAACTTTCCCTTCCTCTCCAGAAAGGACCTAAGTGTGAAATACCCTGGAGACCTCCCTATCACCCTCCCGAATCTGCTGCGGTTCATTCTGCATCACTCAGACCCTGCCTCTGCTCCCCAGGACCTTGGCATCAGCCCTCCTACCCAAGAATGTGTCCAGAGCGAGGCAGCCCTGCAGCGTGAACACATCTCTCACATGGAGAATGTGATGCAGAAGCTGAGATCTGAAATGAGCAGCCTGCGTCGTACACAGGAGCAGGTAGAGGGCCAGCTCTTTAGAGCCCGCAGGGATGGGCACCGCCTGCTGCGCCGGGAGCGAACCCTGGAGAAACAGCACAGGCTACTTCAGCACCACAGCCAGAAACTGCAGGCTCTGTATTTGAAGAAAGCTCGAGAGCTCCAAAAGCTGGCCCGTGCCTCAGAGACCCCCCTCCCCGAGCACACATGGCTCAAGATCCTTGTGGCCACTATGGAGAGGGAGCTAGAGGCCCAAGGTGAGGCCAAGGAACCAGCCCCTCTGGGAAGGGCTCGCCCCAACCACTCCAAGTCCATGGGTACGACCCAGTTACCTGGTGACACCCCTCCGCCCTCCACCACCAGCTCCACTTTGGCTTCAGAGAGGAAGCAGGAGAACAGGACAGACTAGCTTTTGAATGAGATGAAGGAACCAGAGGTGAAGACTGTACATTGGGAATATAGTTATGCAAATTTTATTGAAATTTATTGTAAATAAAGATTTTCTCAGTGGTCTACAAAATGAACTTGAATGTCATTCAGCAATTATTGATCAGGAATGGCATCCCTTCCACTTATTGCACAAACTGGTAGCTTTGAGACACAACAGTAGAACAGTCCATTTGAATGTGTATCTAGGAAGCCTTGCTTCCGTGGCTTAGCCTCGGAGTTCCTACATGCTCCCCAGGATGAAAGGCTACCTTCTTATCATCAGAAGACCTGACCACAATAGGTACACTATTGGGAAAGAATCTGAAGAGAAGTCATAACTTATTAACCACTGGAGTGGATGGCTCTGGTGCACACTTAAAAAGGTAGCCAGTGATACCAAGGACAGGGAAGACTTGCATGGTTGTTCAGTAATTCTATAGGTGTTCATTCCCTCCCTGTGGCCCCACCAGTGCCCCACCGTGCCTGAACTTACTCATCCCCCTCTGAATGGACTGACTCAAACTTGAAAGACACACCCCCCCAGCAACAGGGGGTGATAGGAAGCTCCCCCAATAACTGATAAGAATGTGATGATGTCTGTTTGAAAAACAAACTTCATTGGCATAGTACAAGCTGCAGCCTGCATCTAAGTGTAGTGATGAGCAGGCTTAAACTTCGGTATAGATCCAAGCTGGCCTTGGATCCATGGATGGTGGAGAAAAGGGTCAGCAGTGTTTAGGCTGCTGGCTGCAAGAAGTAGAGGTAGAAAGGTAGATGTGGGGTGGGAATGGGTCAGACCCCTCAGCCTCAGACAACTCCAGTCAGATCCTTTGATATTTCTGTTCCCCTCCTATACCTACAGAGTGTGTCACTGCTCCCAGGTCTACACACATCCAAGCCAGCCTTAGCAGCCTCTGCCTATGGTCAGTCCATCCTTGACTACCTCCTATGGAACCTCAGACTGTTTCTTAACATCCGCCTCCCCTGACCACATATTGGTATACACTGCTAAAAAGTGTTCCCTACAGCTCCTCCCTTGGGTTCTAGAAAATGGATTAGTTCCACATGCTTTTTAAAGCTGTCTCCAGACTAGCCTGAAGCTCTCTGCTGCCAGGGCTAGCTGGCCACCTATTCATCACCAAGTGTCCCAGCATAGTCAGGTTTAATCATAATGGTTTAGAATGCTTATTTTATGGTGGTGGGACTAACATCTGAGCAAGCTTATAGACATAAGAAATAACCTGGAGTCATGCTGCTGGCTCCCTCACCTGTGAGAACCAGGCCCTCAACTTGAACTCCTGGTGACTGCTGGAAATGCTATGTGCATACATGAAATGACCTTCTATGGCACATAGTGTCTTGGGAGCTGGGTCGGTCGGGGAGCTCTGTCTACAAAGCCCGAAGGATCAAAGTGAAACCCAACACCCACTGAGAAGAAAGGAGGCTCACTTGTGAAAAGGTGGGAGGGAAAAGCCACCCCATCCCAACCCCCATTCCAGTGCAGAAAAATCTTAAATACAAAAACAAAACCTTGCCTTCTGGGTTTCAGACTTCAAGTAGCCACCACAGGCTCTGGTGTTTCCAGAGGACCAGAGCAGTTTCTGCAAAGCCTATGCTGAAGGGGTGTATTGGGCATGCTCAAAATCAAAGGGCAAGAGACTGCTCTGCTAAGCTGCCTGGCAACCCTCAGGACTCAAGAGGTCTCGTCCTTCACAGGCTTCCAAGCAAGTGCAACAGCTTCCTTGCAGTAACTCTGCCATCTACACACACTGCTATTTAACAAAGCTGAAGCTAAAGAAGGGAAGGGGTGTGGTTTTCTTCATTACTAAGCAAGGTGAAATTATCCCAGCATCCTAGCTTCTTAACCTTTCACCTCTTTTCCACACGCATAGCTAAGACCTCAGTGCACCCTGAGGCAACTGGGGCAAGACCAGTCGAAGACCCTCCATGGTCATACCTCAGTACACATGAGTAGAATCATTATCAAGCCAGTCCATCTGGTATTTTTAAAATCGGCAAAAAGGCTTAAGCATGTGCTTCTGGGCCTATTTACAGTTCACAGGTTGGTTATGTTCACGCATTACAGTAGTAGCTCCATCAAAAACAGGCTCAGCTAAAACATTCAAGTAACGAAAGCGCTAAGGGGCCATGAGCCCCAGCAAGGTCAGGCCTGCCCACTGCCTGCAATGGACAGTCCGCCAGGAGGCTGAGGGGGAAGGCCAGAATAGCTGGGACCTGGAGTCAGTGCATGCGATGACAAAGCCTGAGGAGACCATGCCAGCAAGTGTCAACCCCTCTCACACAGCAACATGTCTGCTTCTGCCCTCTCAGTGCTTCTGGGCCAGCTGCAAACAGAACCATGGCCTTCGCAGCCCAGCTCAGCCATGCACTTCTGGGCTGTTGGCGGTCATCAACTTGGCCTTTCTTTCCACACATGGCCCCTTGGCAGAGTACTGCACCAGTAGAAAGGGCTCCTTTGTCTCACCATCACCCACGATGCTCTCCTCATCCTCTGACTGGCTGATGCGCTGCAGCCGCAGGTAGCACCAGCAGCCCAGGATCAAGGCCCCCAGGGCAGCTATGGCGATGAGAATGACAATGACCGTGACCACCCCG
This sequence comes from Mastomys natalensis, assembly GCA_021653895.1. Lineage (NCBI taxonomy): Eukaryota > Metazoa > Chordata > Mammalia > Rodentia > Muridae > Mastomys > Mastomys natalensis. The sequence goes on from JAJTUV010000077.1 coordinate 1,106,857, forward strand.
GTCGTGGGGCTGTGGTCCATAATAGACATGGTCAGTGCTTGGAGGGGCTTCTTTGGTGGAAAGCTCTTGGTGTGCCTGGCTCAACGAGGCTGGAATTCGGGCTGCACAGGATAGTCCTGAAAGACAAAGCCAGGAGAGACTATACAAGGGGCTCTGTAGGGGACTCAGCTGCCCAGTTGGCCCTTGCTGGGGTCTATTTTAAGTTCTTAAGTTCAACCAGTCCTGCCCCCAACCCAGTAACAACCATGCTGGCTTTCCACTGTGTCTGCCCAGATGCTCACCCAGCCTACAACCCCAGGTACTTCTGACACCCAGGTGCTTCCACTGTCAGTAAGCCCCTCAGATGAAAAGGGAAACGGGCACCGTGGCAGTTGAGGCAGACGCTGCAAGAGGCCTGGCCACTAATCTGGTTCTGCTGAAGGTAAACATTGTTTTCTGTTTGTCTTTGAGACAGAGGCTCACTCTGTATCCTAGACTATCTCAAACTCATGGTTCTCGAGCCTTAGCCTTCTGAGCCTTAGGATCAGGCATGAGCCACCAGTGTGTATCCAGTACTGGTCCAGGAGTCTAGAGAGGAAGGATCCAGAAGCAGACAAACAGCATCAGCTCCCGTGGGAGGATCCGGTAACACAGAACATCTCAACCTCAAGGTCTCCAGGGTCTGAGCTTCTAGAACCCAGGGGGAAGTCACAACAGCAGACAGCTTTGCCCCATGTAGCCACAGCTGGTCTGTGGAGACCCCAGTTTTTAAGACGCCTATGGATGTAGGGCAGACAAACAGGTCCTGGAAGTACTGGGGAAGCAGGAGGGGTAAGGGAGCTAGCTCCTTCTGTATGTAGCTTACCATCTAGTACAGAAGCCAAATTATCAAGAGGACAACACTCTCAAATGTCAGTCCAGGTATGATCACATCCAGAGCAAAGGGACCAGGTGCTGTGATGCTAACTGGGAGAGCAGGTGAGCTGCAAGGAGGCCTCACTGGCAGGGAAGAGCATTCACCATAGGGAGAACAGCATTGCTAGGCCTCTGAAGGCAGAAGGGAGAGCCTGGTGCATCACCCTGTTAGAGCGGCAACAGGGCATGAGTGCCAGCTGGGCTCAGGCATGCCGAGGGAGAGCTGAGCTGTTCCTTGCTCATCGATCTCAGACAACTCCAGGTCACCACCCCAGTCCTCATCCTTAGCCAAGGTTGTGAGTGGTAAAGGAGAGGGAGGCTGTGGAATATACACAAGGCCCAGAGAACCTGAACTCCACCTTGCTCGCAAACGGCACCCCAGAGCCCAGCCAGCCAGAGCCCCAAGGAGTCAGTCAGGGCTTTGCTACTGTGGCCTCCCAGGTGCTAAAGCAAGCAGTAGGATGGTACAGTCTCTTACGGCCACCCACTTTCTTACTAGTGCCCGTTCGTCAGGAGTGGACACCAGAGTAGTGAGAGGGATGAAGACCCCATAGGCATGTCCTGCACAGGCCAGGCACAACCTACACAGAAGAAGCCATAAATGTCCAAAGTCTTGCCATTCATGTCACCCAGGTAGATGCCACTGTAAGATTCATACTTCAAACGTGATGGGACCTGCCACATTCTTGAGTAATAATTCCCCTAATTAGAAATGACTCTCACTCAATCATGGAGGCTACTAGGGGTCAGGTCTGCCTAAAGGCCCCAGTGTCCAGGAACCAGGCCCCATGACCAAGAAATACCATCCTCATCACCTGTGCCAGTCTGCAGGGAAGCTCCAGGCGGGGGGGGGGGAGCATCCTCTGATTCTCAACCTTCACAGTCTCTAGGGTCCCCCTCACCTGGCTCCCCATCCACTCTTGCAATCAGAGCACACAGAATGTGCCCAAGTGCTTCCCCATTCCCACTCACTGCTCTCCAGCCATGTGCCTTCCACTATCCTCCTGGGCCCAGACCTTTGACCCCACAGTTCCTTCTGCCCAGGGTGCTCCATTCCCTGACCTTTGATCACAAGGTCTCAAGTGCGTGCAACAGTGCACCTGGCCACACTTGGTAGGCAGAGTCCAGAGATTCGCTCTGTACCCTTCAAGGTATAGGACCATTCCCAAAACCTTAATGCAGAATAGCCTGGCCCCAAATGGCACCCCCGTGGAGGTGAAGGAAGAAACTCTGACCTAGTTTACAGCAGCTCCAGGAAGGAAGCCTCTCCCAGCCAGAAGGCCAGGGAAGCTTCCTCCCCTGGCTTGGCTGCCTGGCCCCTGGCTTTCCCCCATTCCCAGAGCTGTGTGTCCCAAGAGAGCTCTGCTAGCTCCATCAGTTCCCACAAGCCCACACAGCCAGACCACACAGGACACTCACTCTGCCTCCACTTACGCATCCTCCTCTGGTCTGGACCAGAAGGCAAGGCAGTTGCAATTCGGAACGGGAAGTTTGTGTTTGGAGTTTGAGGTGGTTCTGGGATAGGAAGTGCAAAATCAAACAATGGCACTGTGATCTGAGGGAAACAGCTGTCCTGTGACTAATGAAGAAACTGAGGTACAGGCAGCTCAAGCCCATAGGGACCCCAGGAGAGGAGGGATGACCTCAAACTCCTGTCCACTATGCCCACCCCAGGCCTGGAAGTGGACAGAGCCAGGTATATGCCTCTCACCTCTAAGCGCAATTGATGACCTGTGACCCAGTCATGCCTGCCCTGTGGCCTCCACGTATCCCTAATGGGCTTCTAGTTTCTTTTTTCATTTAGCAAGCGTTTTCTGAGAAGTAATCTAAAAAAAGCTGACTCCTGGCCAGACGTGGTGACCTCAGAAGGGAGGGCTCCTGAGGTAGCCTCAGTATCCCCTGCAAGCCTGGCTACTGCCCATCTCTCATGAACTGCCCTGTGGTTGCCTCCATCCGTAGTACTGAACTGGGCACTTTCTCACAAAGTAACTCTTGGAGCTGCTTCCAGGACTCCAGATGCTGCCTCTTTCCACACTGGCCGGCACCTGCACCCCCTACATGCACCCATCTTTCCTAAGGCCCTCAGCTCTCTGCAGTTCTGGTTTAGAGTGTTTCCCTGGCTGTCGTCTCCTGACCTGTGCCCTCCAGAGAATCTAAGAAAAGGTCACTGTCCCTCAAGTTCACAGCTATGCTCTATCACACATATGCACTCAATAAAGACTGAATGTTCCAAGCCCAGGAATGTGATGACAAGTTAAAAGAGAGCTGGCTCTCATGGGGTCAATCAGAAGACTATCCCTGAGCCAGTTCCCTAAGTCCAGACTTCTCCCAGATGCCTGAGCACAGGTCCCTATGCCTTGGGGAAAAGAGGACCTAACCCAAGTTCAGAGCAGGGCAAGGCATCGCAGTAACCATGGCAGGTCTGCACCCTAGCAGAACAGCTAATTCAGTGCTTCTCAACCTTCTTAACGCTGCGACCCTTTGATACAGTTCCTCATGTTGTGGTCACCCCCAATGGTAACATTATTTTCCTTGTTACTTTGTAACTGTAATTTTGCAACTGTTATGAATCACAATTATCTGTGTTTCCAATGGTCTTAAGTGACACCATATGAAAGTGTTGTTCCACTCTCAAAGGGGCTGTAACCCAAGGTTAAAAACCAAGGTAACTCTTCATACTTCGGACAAGGAAGGTGGCAACAGAGAAGCAGAACCCAGAGGATACTGGGATGCCCTGCATCCATCCACTTGCACAACCCTCAACATACCACTGACTGCCCCATTTCATCCAGCAAGGCCCATGGTTGAAGCTGAGGGAAGTTCTAGGATCACCTCAGAGCTATACCATCACATCCACCTTATCTCTTCTCTACTTGCCTTGATCATCCCATTCTGAAGATGAGGAAACTGAGGCACAGGGTCAGCTAGAACACAGGCCATACCATGTCCCTTGTTTGGAAGGAGCCGCAGTGACAAGTTCCAAGTGAGCACTGGTCATCATGGGTCTGGGCACGCCATAGCCACTTCTGTCTGCTATGGCTGAGAATCGTTGGGCCTGGTTTCTTTCATGGCCCAGAGCGATGGGTAACCGGCCCTAGAACACACTGTTCTCAAAATGACACACAGTGTGACCTCTGGGCAAGGGTCTCCTAAAATTCACAATCTCCTTTAGGTCTTCCTTGGAAAAGTGTCTGTTACCCCTACCTCTTCACAGACCCCAAAACTAATCATTCACCCCACCCAGAAGGCAACAAGGCAGGCCGAGCCCCTCTCTTAACCCACAGCTCTTAATGTCCTCCCTTTTTCTCTGTAACCTCTGTACCTCAAGGCACAGAGCCTGGCCTGGTCCAATGTCACAAACAGCCTCTTCTCTGCCTGCTCCTCACTTAACTGGGCACATCACCAGTGCTATTGTACTCAGCTGGGCACCACTCTGCCACCCCACCCAAAGCCTCCACCTCCCGGGGCCTCCAAGGCAGTCAGAAATACTGCTTTGCCTTCCCGGCCAGCTAACACCCAGGGGCTCCTGCACTGCTGCATCCTCCAGCAAAGCCACCGTCCAAGTATCCTCCTCTTCAGGGAAGCCCAGGTCAGAAGTATTTCCTGCCCTGGTTCCACTCGGTCAAACCCCAAAGGCACCATCACCGAGGGCTTCTGCCATCCAAGAGCTTAGATGGAGGACCAACAGCAACAGAGAAGGAAAGGGGACACCTAGCGTGGCTGTGCCCATTGCCCCCGACCCTCCTCTTCCCCTCTCGAAGAGAAATCTGCTCGAAATGCCACCCTGCTCCCAGTTCCTATGCCAGGAGAGGAAACTAAGACTGAGAAGTTTGGGGACTGCCCGAGGTAAGAGGCAATCTCACATCCCAAGCCTGAGTCCTGCCCCTACTCTGGCCATACAACTCCGGTAGTGATATAATAGTAGATGCTGAAAAAGTTCCTTGATGCACACTTTTGAGTTCGACATCTCATGTGGATCTCTCCAAAATACTAGAGCGAAGTGACTACTTTCCCAACTTGACAAATAATCTGCAGCTTAGAGAAGTTAAGTCAACTGCCCAAGGTCACACAGTTTAAAAGTGGAGGTGCAGATATCCAGGCAGCCCCGATCCTATATAACCGATTTCAAACCTGATTCTAAAACGTCATATACCTGTCCTGTCTCTTCTCTCCTGGAAGCTGTGCGCAGTGAGTCGGTTTTTGACCCCTCCTTAGGGGCTAGTCTAGGTGACCTGGGCCGAGAGGACTAAATACTAATGACAAGCGCCCCAGCAGCTCCCGCGTGCAGAGCGCGGGCGGCGTGCAGGCGCGGTGCCAGGCGACGCCGCGTCTCTCCCACTTTATCGAAGAAGCAAGGCGAGGGAAGCAGGGGCCTGTTCAGGGGGCGACAGCTGCGGAGGAAACGACAGCTGAAAAGACAAATCAAGTCCGCCTGACCTCGGTTGGGTTTTTTTTTTTTTGGGGGGGGGATCCCGAAGACCCAGTCAAGCCCACGCCGCGCCATCACTGCAGACCCGACATGGGACCAAACGCTGCGGCTCAGCTTCAGTCTCCCCACCGATGAAACGAGCGCCAGATTTTCCCTGCTCCCCCGCCCCCGGTTCCCCTCGATCCCATCTTGACCACGCTGGGGCGCTGCCAGGAACCCCGTCAATGCGGAGAGTGTTCCGGGCAGCCCGAGGATCCGCGCAGGACGTAGAAGCGTGGGTCACGGAGAAGGGTAGATGCCCAGTCAAGCAGCCTCCGCCCCCGGCCACCTCCTTTGTCCCAATCGCGCGGCGGAGGACAAAGAACCCCCGCCCGCGCGCGGCATTCGCCGCGCCGACCCGCCAGCGCCGCACCCCGAGCCATCCGGCGCGTCCCTTCCCCCTACCCGCCTGCTCTACCCATCCCTGCTGACCATGTCGAGGCCCGCAGTCCGATGCAATCAGCCAGCAGCAGCCCCGCCGCCCGGGCTCCGCCCGCGCGCCAGCCGGGTCGGGCCGCCGAGCCCTCCCCAGTCGCCAGAGCCGGATCAGCAGGGGGCGAGGCGCTTAGGCTCCGCCCTAGTTGGGGGCGGGGCGCTCTGGTGCGGCCAACTGGAGATCGCGCTGGGACGGCGGGGTGGGGTGGGGCGGGCTGGGTGAAATCACGTGCGCTCGGGGCCGGGAGGCGCACACTGGGCCGAGGGGGTGTATGCAAGGGGGTGGGTAGTGTTGCACGGCTGGCGTCTCCTGGAGCTGGGGCAGGGTGGGCGGGCGGCCGGGCTTCCTTGAGCGCTTATTGGGTGCCGGCGGTACTGGGGGCCTGCGCCTAGCATCCTCTTTCTTCGAGGGTTGTCCCAGCCCAACGACAGAGGGGAAACTGAGGCGTACAGCAGGTAAGAGTGTGGTGCACCTCCCGGAAGTTACAGGCACCAGCAGAGATGAATGATTCTCCTTTGGAAGGAAGCTAGCCGCTCGCTCTCTCGCGCGCTCGCTCCCCCCCCCCTCTCTCTTCCTTTCTTTTAATTCCATCATCATTCTTTCTTCCACCCACCCATCTGCACCAATCATGTATCTTGCTGCGCCCTTGAGCCACGAGCCAGACAAACCAGGTCCCTGTCCCCAGGGCTGCGGACTCAGGGTGCGTTATTTTAACATAACCTCTTAGTTAAGCCTTTACCAAGTGCCGTACTCTGTTCGGTCCACTCAACACATCAAAAGAACTCCAAATAAAAATGTATCCTCCCATTTGACGTGAGGAACTCAACACTCCAAAAGATTTAGATTTGAAGCCAGACACAACTGGCTAGGAACACAGAGATGCTAATTGGTGTACTGACTGCCTGTCCAGCGAGAGGGAGGACAGGACACTCCCATGATGGCCAACCGGAACTCCCAAGAGTTTCAAGACCTCTGAGGCCCCAGGTACTCAGGAAACCAGGAAGGGAGAACTTGGTTGGGGCAGATAAGGCTGGGATATTCTCCCGGGGAGCTGTCCGGCTAGGGACTGCTAACTTTCTTAAGGTCCTGCACACAAGCTGAGGCGTGGGAACCCCCTCACTTCACCTCAGCTCTGCTGAAGGTTTCCCCTGCATCCAAGGCACCAAGCTCTTTCATACCTGTCATCTTTGGCCCATGTCATTTCTTTTATCTTAAACAATCTTCCACATCATGTTTCAGATCTCAGCTTTCATACCCTTGCTCTGGAGGCGTCTCTCCCCAGTCAGTGGCCTCTCATGTCCATTGGGAAATGATGTTTTCTGAGGGTATCTAATTAGCTTTTGGTCTCTATTTCAGGACTAAGACTGAGTCATTCACTGATGAGTCTACAGAACAGTCAGTACACAGTAGGCTCTTTCTTTATAAGATGTAATGAATGAATAATAAGATAGCAGAGCTGTCTGCTGCTGAAGGACCAGGCCGAGGAGGTGAGCTGGGTTTGGTGTAGAGAGGCAGAAGGAAGCAGGGCTTTGGACCAGCTGCCCTATAGACTAGAACCCGATGGCTCTGAACAGCTCCCGTTCACAGATCTGCCCATCACGCGTCCTCAGAGCTCCTGCCTCATGACCACCTGAACCATGACTGGGAGTGCAGGCTGGAAGAAAACAGGTTCTTCCCCCAAACCAGTCCAGAAGCTGTGGTTTTGGCCTCAGGTAGCCAAGAGCTCATTAATGGTCTAGGCCTGGAAGAGGCGGGGTTCAGAACTCCGGAGCTGGGGTTGGCAGGGAGATACACGGATATGACTGAGGGGAGGACATGGTGGGAGGTGAGCAGCATAACAGAAATTACCTGGTGCCCTCTACTTCAAATCTAGCCTTGCTTACTGGAGGATTAACCTAACCTCCGTGTCTCACTTTTCCTCATCTGAAAAATGGGGTCAACAGTAAACAGACTTCATAGAATTGGGAACCCATCGAGTAATGGGCACAGGGGAAGGATTCCTACCCGTTTGCTGGTTACCTTACTAACAGGGGTAAGTTTAGAGAACACTCAGACCACCACATTTGGGTCTTGGGCCAGTGACTTCACCTCTCTGAGCCTCAGCTTCCTCGGCTTCATGGTGGGTCTCATGCATCCCACTGCTGGAGACGGTGAGAGAGGCAGAGGCTGGCAGTAGCCCAGATGGCTCTGTTACCTCACTGATAGTAAAAATAATAGACAGGAAATTTGAAAAGTGGCAGGCTAGTATAACACTTGCCTAACATGCAAGAAGATCAGGTTTCATCCCAGGCTGCATAGAGGGCACAGAACCACACACCTGTAATCCCAGTATTAAGGAGGTAGAGGCAGGAGAATCAGGAACTCAAGGGTCTTCCTTACCTACGTGCTGAGTTTGAGGCCAGCCTGGTCTATATGAGGCCCTGCCTGGCACTTAGCATGAGTTGGTTACTAAGCACTGAATATTCCCAAACTCAGCCTCTATTGTACATATGAGGACACTGGGGAACGAACAGGTAAGTGCCTCAAAGTCACCCAAGAGAGAGTGTCACAATGCAATAGTTGCTTTGAACCCAAGATTCTGCCTTGTTGTTGTTTTATTCGGTTTGGACTTTTTGCAGTCAGTGGGTAAGTCAAGTACTGAAGGTGGCAGAGGCCACGCGACCAGCGGGAGCACTACACTTGTAGCCCAGAGCCTGCTTTACCCAGACCCTTGCTTTCTCTCCCTGACAAGCAGGCAGGATGTTTTGCTCTCCTCTGGCATACCATTTCCTCTCTCTGAGCCCCTTCTTTCTCTGTGGTGACATCTAGTCCAGGGTCTTCCCAGTGGGGCTGGCTGGAGGTTCTCAGATTTTCATTAACAAGAAAGATAAGTAAGGACTTGCTGGGGCCCAGCTGGCCCTGCTGTGGGCCGGTCTGGCCCTATGCCCACTTTCCCAGAATGCCAGAGGCTCTGGGACAAGACAAGACTTGCTGGGGCTAGGCTTAGAGAGGCCTCAACTAGCCTCGGAGGAGGAGACATCCTGTGGAGCAGCCTTCCTGCACAGCCAGCAATTAGGAGGCTGAGCCATCAGCTGCTTCCCAGGAATTCCCAGGAGAGGCTTAGGCCTAAAAATGAAGTGAAACTTAGTTGCCCATAGGGAGTTTCCTGGTCTGGGAGAAGAGACCACTGATGGACTCTACAGAATGAGGCAAGGTGGAACACAGAGGATTTCCCCTTTTTCTCCAAAGAGTGCAGGCCTCACTGGCTGCTGAGTAGCTGGTTTCACTGTTTTATCTGTGGCCGATTCTTCCCCTTTCATCCAAAGAGGTTTGCTGGTCCATCTCAGGCAGCTCACATTCCTGAACGACAGGTGTTGTTTTCTAAGCATTTATGCTTCAATTCCCTGCCTCTTAGGAGCCAGATGCTGCTTTCTCATTTCTTTTTTAAATGGGGGGAAATTTTACTGAATGTTAAAGCATGTATTAGTTACTTTCCTCCTTGCAGAGGACCCAGTTTCTGTGGTGTCTGACATGAGTGGAAGCAGAGTTCTGTGCATGCTAGGCGGGCCTCTGCTGACCGGCTGCATTGCCGACACAGCCGGTGGACTCATGTTTTTCACAGAAAGCTCTTTGCCCTGCATTTGTCCTCCATGGTCCAGAACCATAACCAAGGGAGCAGGAGATGTGCAGCTTGCCTAGGCTAGCCCACATCTGTCAGGAGACTTGAGGCCAGGAGGATTGAGAGTTTTGGACCATCCTGAGCTACATAATAAGACTTTGTCTGAAGGAAAAGAGAAGGAAAGAACAGAAGGAAAGTGGGAAGGGAAGAAAAAGAAAAGATTTCCTCATCCTTGGGCAGTTGTCCAATCACAGTGGAGATGAATCCCTGGATGTGGGAGACTGCTATCCTCCAAGTATAATAGATTTTGCCATCTTTATCAGAGCAGTTGCTACTATCCACAAGACCTTCAAGAAGAGCCTGTGACCTTTTATAGATGCAAGAGATGGGAAGAGTCATTAGACCCTCATCTGAAATCCCAGCCACACCGTCCTGCTCCTCCATTCCAGGAGTAGACACCTCCGCCCCAGCTATTCCTGATCTTCTGGAGGATCTAGAGGTTCTCAAACTGTGGGTGGTGACTCCTTTGGGGCGGGGTCGAATAATCCCTTCACAGGGGTCACCTAAGACCATGTCAGATATTTACATTGTGATTCACAACAGTAGCAAAATTTACAGTTATAAAGTAGCAAGGAAAATAATTTTATGGCTGTGGTCACCACAGCATGAGGAACTGTATGAAAGGGCTGCAGCGTTGTGAAGGTTGAGGTCCCTGCTCTGGTATAGAAGATGGAAGGAAGGTTGTCTGAAAGGAGATCCCAGCTGAGCAGCCCCAGGAAAACCATCATCTGTGCTGGCCTGAGACTTTTCTGTGACAAGGGATTGAGATCACTGGCACACCTGTAAGTAAGCCCTTGGCCATGCTTCTGTCAGTAAGCCAAATAAACTCACTGGTTTACCAAGCTAGACTCGAATGGAATTGTTTTTCCGTCTATTCTGTGCCCCATTTGAGGCAAGTAGACATTTGCTCACGGTTTCCCTGGAAATGCTAATGCAGCACTCAGTCATGTGTTTTTCACCGACACCATGAGGTTGCTTTGAGACCAGGCTGGAGCTGTTCCCCAGACCCATCTCAGGGCTTTGAATTGCAGCTGAGCCTAGCTTAGAAGGTCCTGTTTGCTGGATCTAAGCTAGGGACTTCCAGGGGAGAGGGGCGAGTGAAACAGGGTGGGGCCAAAGCCAGGGGACCACTTAAGATGCACCAGACAAAAGACTTGGAGCCACGTAAGAGTCTAGCATTAACATTGCCAGCTGTGCAGACTTAGGACACACCGTCTCCCAGCTGGAATTCCCTTCTCTATAAGAAGTTAATGTCTGTCCCAGCTTGCTAAGAACTTTAGATACTCTGTATTCACGAACCTGGAACAGCTGTGTTGAGCTTGGTCACAGGAGTTTTACACCCAGATGCTTTTTTTTTTTTTTTTTTAATTTTTTTTTGAGACATGGTCTTATGGAGCTAAGGCTGGCCTTGAGCTTGTAATCTTCTTGTCTCTATGTACAGAGTATTTGATTCTAGGCATGTGCCAACATTTCTGACATATGCTCTTCCATCTTCCAAGATAGCTCATTCACTGGACTGTGGGCTAGGGGCCTTATATCTTTGTTATGAGCAACTGCCTTAGGGCTGCTTCGGTGGCTTTGGCTTGACTACAGTGGCCAGCTTCCCTATAGTAATTCCCCACAGAACATGGGAATGCCTTTCATGATCTCACCATCATCTCCTCCTCAGTCTCTTCCTTAGCAGTGAGGCACCAAGCCACATGGGCAAAGGAAGCCCTTTTTTTTGGTTCCTTCTGGTGTGTGTGTGTGTGTGTGTGTGTTTGTATGTGGTGTACATGCATGTACTTGTGTGTGTGTGATGTGTGCAGGTATGTTCCTGTGTGTGTGTGTCATGAGTGCATGCACATCCTCATGTATGTTGGCATGTACATGCACATTCTTGTGTGTGCATGTCTATATACTGTGTGCACACATGTAAACGGAGCCCTGAGGTTGATTTCAAGTGTCTTTCTCCACTGTGCTCCATTTTATTGAGGTAGTCTCACAGTCTCCACCTCCTGTTCACACCCACCTGGGAATGCAAGCCTCTGTCCTCACACCTGCTCAACCAGAGCTTTAACCCACAGAACGGTCTCTGCCCCAACAGGGTCTTTGTGTATCCCTGGCCAGCTTGGAACTCCCTATATAGATAGACCAGGCTGGCCTCAAACTGAGAGAGCTCTTGCTTCTTCCTCCTGTGTATTAAGATTAAATAGATAAGCAATATATATGGCGGGTATTAGTAGGGCAAGAGGAGCTTCTGAAATATTCTAAAAATTATGTTAGAGAGTTGAGAAACAATTTCAAGATGTATGCCTGATTTGGACATTGATTATATTTGTGTGTATATGTGTGTGCAGACACATGTATGTATGTATACACGTATGTATGTATACATTCTATCTTATTCAGGGCTACTGTTTGTTTTTATTTTTCCAGACAGTATTTCTCTGTGTAGCCCTGACTGTTCTGGAACTCCCTCTGTAGACCAGGTTAGCCTCAAACTCAGAAATCAGCCTGCCTCTGCCTCTCAATGCTAGGACTAAGAGTGCACCACCACCACCTGGCCAGGATTCCTATCGCTGTGATGAAACACCATGACCAAAAACAAGTTAAGGAAGAAAAGATTTATTTGGCTTACCCTTAAGTCATTACAGTGGGTGTGTTTCATTTGATTTTATTTTAGATCTTTCTGTTTCAAAGAAGATACTTACTTGTGATGAATATAATCAAATTTATATTTAAATCAAAGAGAATACAGCATTCTTGTCCTGCAGTCATTTTCTGTTTTTAAATAGCAAGAATTAGGAAAAAGATGTTATTGCCTAATGAACTGATTTATTTTGAAAACAGGAGGCAAGATCGTTTCAAACTCTCCATCCTCCTGTCTCAATCATGAGTGCTGAGACTACAAGCATCCTCCCAGCTCCCTGGTCCTTCGCTTCATCCCTCTTCCCCTTTCTTCTTATCTCTTTAGTTATTCTGATGTTAGAGCTGGACCCTGTGTCCTCTGAGGACTAGGGAAGTGTTCTAGCACTACGTCCTCAACCCTCAGTTCATGCATTTACTATATATATATATATATATATATATATTATATATATATATATATATATATATAAAAGTGTGCCACCACTGACAGATGTCAGCAGATATTTTTGAGCTCCTGCTTTGTGACAAGCGTTTGATAAACTAGACATGTTTAGAAATATGATGGGTGCCTCCCATGAAAACTTATATTTTCCAGAGCCCCATTAAAAAGTGAAAACATTTGATGAAAATAACTGTAAATAAAGGTTGATCATAATTTTATTAAAAAAAAAAAAAAAAAAAAAGTGAAAACAAGGGGCTGGAGAGATGGCTCAGTGGTTAAGCGCACTGACTGCTCTTCCAGAGGTCCTAAGTTCTATTCTGAGCAATCACACGGTGGTTCATAGCCATCTATAATGGGATCTGATATCCTCTGCTGGTGTGTCTGAAGACAGTGACAGTGTATACATTAAAAATAAATAAATAAATAAATAAATAAATATATCTTTAAAAATGAGAAGAAGCCAGCTGTGGTAGCCCCGTGGGTAAAGGCACCTGCTGTCAAACAAAGTGAACTGACTTCTACCCCAGAGACCCACGTGGTGGAAGGAGATAGCCAATTCCTGCAAGTCGTCCTCTGCCCCCTATATGAGGACAGTGGCAAGGACTTGCCTCCCCAACATGTAAACAAATAATAATAAACGTAATGTGTGTGTGGGTGTGTGTGTGTTTGTGTGTGTGTGTCTCTCTGTGTGTGTGTGTGTAAGAGAGAAATGGACCTGAGACTGAGGCTGAGTGGATCCTGTTTCCTCTTTCATTCCTCCGTCCTGTCTGTCTGCTGCATCAGTTTGCCTATGATAAACATTTTCTGAACTCAGAGGTTCCAGAGTCTGGAAAGACCTGGCTGGGCACTTAAAGTGTGGGGAAGCTGGTGTTTGGCACCCATGTTCCACCCTCATGATGGCTCTATGCTCTCCCCCAAAAGCAACTGAGGTATGTAGATGGCATCTGTGAACAAGTAGATGCTGAAAACTACTAACTGCAGAGAAATGTCAAGCTCAGGGATTTTGGTTGAGTCTGAGATATCTCCTTGTCATAAGAAGACTAATATACAGTATTATAATGTATAATATTAATATGTGCTGGAATACATTAACATACTGTGTTTAATATATCAAGTATATATGCTAGAGCTAATTATATTTCATGTTATAAATCTATAGTGTATATAGGTATAAGAAAATATGCGAAATCATAAAATACAGGAAATTAAATAATTAAGGAAAATTACTGGGAAAACAGCCAAACTAGGAAGAGCAAAGAACTTTCTCAGATACTGAAGGGTAGGGCAGCAGGTCCCAGCGGTGTCTCTAGGCTGTTTTGGGAGACAAGGGTGGGGACAGGGTCCTCGAGTTTGGAGTCTGCCAGATCTGATCTCAAGCAGAAAGAAGCTTCCAGAAGTGAAGTGGTGTGTGGAACGAAGCCTGAGCTTTCCTGCTGTCCTGGGCACTTATGAGGCAAGCGGTGGTACTGTATGGCAGCTAGACCCTCCTTCCCATGCAATGGTCCAGTGTGTTAGCACTGCTAGGCTCCTGACCGCTTGTTTGCCCAGGTGATGAACAACCAGGTGTCTGTGCAGTAGCCCCATGGGCTCACAAAGCTGCCTGCTTCATCAGGCTAGATGAGATCACCAGACCATGTGTAAAGTGCTAGAACAGGTCCCGCTGCTGTTGCTGCTGCTGCCGCTGCCGCTGCCGCTGCCGCTGCCCGCCGCCGCCGCCCCCTCTGCACCCTTAGAGGCCCTGGAAATCTCAAGGATAGCTGCCTGTGTCTGAGGCAGCCTGCCCAGGTGGGTCCTGCAGTTTTTCTGAGCCATAGTCCTCCCATGTGTAGCATAGGCTTGGGATGCTGACAGACTGGGTAATGGCTTTGAGCCTCGCCTGGGTGGTGCCTGTAACAGGAGTGTCAGGGAGTGGAGGGTGAGAGTCAGGGAAGTATGTGTCACTCGTGAAAATCCAGATGTGGTGGCAGAGACAGGAGGGTCCCTGGGGTCCACGGGCTAGCTAGTCTTGCTGAACTGGTGAGGTTTGGCTTCAGTGAGAGACCCTGTTCCAAAATACAAGGTGGAGAGTGAGACATCCCACATTGACTTCAGGCCTCCACATGTATGTGCACACACATGACCATAGTCCTATAGCACACAGGAAAATAAAGCAGGGCTGAAGCTTGTATGGAGCGATGCCCCTGACGCTCATTTTAGAGTTTCTGGTGCTGCCCTGGGCTTCTGCTGAGCACGTCTTCACTACAGCTTCAGTTCTGGAGGGAGAAGAGTGAGCAGCTGAAGAGGTTTGGCCCTAGGTCTCCAGTTCTTCAAAATATTGAAGCTACAGAGTTCAGCCTCAACAGTGTCATCAGCCCTGATGTCCCCTGTCCAACCCCTCTACTACAGTCATGCCTCCTCTAACATGTCTTCTCCGCTGTCCCAATATTTGTATGAGCTGTTTCTAGGCCTTGGATGCTGTTCTTCTCTCCACCAATGCCTCCCTTCCATTCAGGCCTCTGCTCTGGAAGCGAGCCACATCTTGTCCTTCCCCACACTTTAAGTGCCCAGCCAGGTCTTTCCAGACTCTGGAACCTCTGAGTTCAGGAAATGTTTATCATAGGCAAACTGATGCAGCAGACAGACAGGACAGAGGAATGAAAGAGGAAACAGGATCCACTCAGCCTCAGTCTCAGAAGACAGAGAGGCTGTTTACCTACCTCCACAGTGTCCAGAGTTGCTGTTTAAAAATTTGGCCTGCTAACACTGATGATGGCCAGGTGTGGGGTGAAAGCCAGCCCCTCCCATGATGTAGCTGGATTGCTGGGCCTTTGGAAAGTTCTGTGAGAAGGTACTGAGGCAGCCAGTGTTCTGAGCAGTGGAATGAGCATGGTCAAAGTGCAGGTCTGGGTAGGACAGGACATGGGCCCTAACCACTTGTGAGCCCTAGCTCTGACTCAGCCATCTATGCTCGGCAGCTTCACCTCCAGCCTCCTGCATCAGAGAGCTCACCCATCCTTTGTCTCCTGCCATGAGAGATCCCCAAGCAGGAGCCAGGTTACCTGGGAGCAGCTTAACCAGGAGCTTAGGGTGGACACCAGAATACATTGCAGCAAACATCAAGCTCCTTCCTGGACTGTGACCTGCCTGGCCTTGCAGTGCCTGAGGGACCCTAATAAGCTTAGCCCAGACACAGCCTCTGGACTGTCACCCATAGGGCAACTCCAGCTGCCTTAAATCTCCACCCAGACATATGTCAGATCATGGAGACAGACTCAAGTCACCATTTAAAGGGAGGGATATGAATAAATGAGCCATATAATGTCATCTCCATCTGAGAGACATGAAGAGACAATGAAGTGGCAAGGCCTGGAGACTGCATTGGAGAGATCAGGGAGGGACTCTCTGGGCACATACAGCTTGAACCTAACAAATGCCAAGAAGGCACATTCCAAGTAAAGGAGCCAATGGGGCAAAGAACTGGAGGTGATGTGGCTGGAGAAGGGAACTGCAGTGGGCCAGGCCCACAGATGCGCAGGCCCTAGAGAACGTGGCCTGAGGGCTATCTCTGTTCTTTCCCTCCACTACCAGAGTCTCTTCTCCTTCCAGCTGGGAAGCCCCTGACCATGCTGCCTTTCCCGTCCCACAGGCCTTTCCTTTCCTCTCAGTGCAGGGTCAGGTGCTCTCTGAGCTGGAGTTTCCCTATGGGTGACAGCCCAGAGGACTTGCATTCCACAAAGTTCCTGAGCTTCCTACCTACTGTGTGCTGGCCCTGTGGTGGGGTGATGTAGGTAACGGACCCTCAGAGCCCACATGTAGTAGCTAGGGTATGAGGCCAGAGCTTAGGAGGCAGGGTGGGCCCAGCTCAGTTGTGCCCCCAAAGGTTTGTCAGACCTTGCTATGCCTCACAAGGGTGGCAGGAGTGCTGGGAGCTCATAAGTCCTTTCCTACCTGTTCAGCTCCACGTGGCGGCTGAGTCTGACACTCGAGAGCTATCCCCGTGTCCTTTGCTGTCTTTTGTTCCATGGGCCATCCCTAAATGTCCTTCTCAGACCTTGTAGCAGCCTTCACCCCAGCTGTACCACACACCCAGTGTTCCTCCCTGTGGAGGAGGAAGGACATTTAAACTTACAGGTTAGCATTGTTCTGAGAGGCCATAGTGAGGCCTGTGGGCACCACGTCTAAAGATATACTTCACGTGACCGCAGTAAATGCAGTGTCTAGAAGCTGGGCCAGCTGGTGCCTTATGGTGCCGGTGACACCTCAGAGCTGCCTGTCACTCCACCCTGGTGGGGCAGTGGAAAGGCAGCACTCTCCATGGTAGATATTTTTGCTATAGGGAAGCCATAAGCTGGTTCAGAATAGTCCCCTGGAACCTCTCTAACCATGTCCTGAATGTGGGTAATGGTGCCAAAGTTAGTTGTAGGCACAGTCAGCAACTCCATGGATGTGCTACAAAAACCCCACCAAGCTGTACCCTTCAAATGGTGACTGGTAAGGGATGTGAACCATGTCTAAACACGCCCTCAGTACCCTCAGTGAAATGAGGTTGCCGGCAGGAATTCCAGCATTTGGGATGAGACAGCCTGGAACAGGCTCTCATTTCCTGTCTGTTGCTGTGATGAACTCTTGATACAAAGCAACTGAGGGAGGAAGGAGCTTCAGCTCACGCTGGCAGGCCACAGTCTGTTGCTGAGGAAGTCCAGGCAAGAACCCGAAGAAGAAACCACTGAGAAATGCTTCTCTCCAGCTCGGCTCGTGCTCAGCCTGCTTCCTTATAAGCTAGGACTACCAGCCTAGAGATGGGCCCGCCCACAGTGGGGTGGGCCCGCCCTCAGTGGGGTGGGCCCTCCTACATCAATCAGCGTTCAAGACAATCCTTCACAGACAGGTCTGCCGCCAATCCGATTTGGAGAGGCAATTCCTCCCCGAAGATTCTAGGTTGTATCAAATTGAATATTGCTAACTCTCACAGTTGCATAGTAAGACTTTTATCACAAAACACACACACACACACACACACACACACACACACACACACACCACACACACACACACACACAGGTGTGGTAGTACTCAGGAGACTAAGGCAGAGGAGTTACCCAAAGTTCAAGTCTTGGGCTACATAGTGATGACCTGTTCCCCATCACCACCCCCAAAAGATGATTTGCAGTTCATATATTCCAGGGCCTTGTAGCAAAACAACCAAAACAATACAGGAACACCTCAGGTATCCTACACCCTTCCCCCAAAACGCTAGAGTCCGGATCTGCTCAGATAAATAGAAAGTTAAATCAAATCATACAACATCCCCGCTTCAAAAATAATTACCTCAGTAGCAGTAGCCAGAGCAGTTGTTCCCTACAGCCTGGAACATGCTGAGTCTTGCTCCTAGTGTCAGTTCCTGTTGGCCTTCACCGCCCCTTCAACGCTGTGACCTCATTGGATAGGCAAGGAATCTGAGGCAAGCAGTGGGCACTTACAAGGAAATGTCAAGCACAAGGCTTGACTCAGCAGGTCAGCACTAAAGCCTCCTCTTCTCCTCAGACACAGAAGTTAACAGAACAAAGATGTGTTTGGTGGGCAAGGGCAGAGCCTACCATGGTTTGGGGGTGTGTATGTGTTTGTGTGGTGTTGTTTTGTTTTTGAGACAGGATTTCTCTGTGTAGCCCTGGCTGTCCTGGAACTCACTATATAGACCAGTCTGGCCTTGAACTCAGAGATCTCTCTGTCTCTGCCTTCCTTTTTGCTGAAGTCAAAGGTGTGTGCCACCACCACCTGGCTGTCACGTTATAGTTTTATTGTTGTTTTATTTTTTCAAGATAGGGCCTGGCTATGTAGCCCAGGCTGGCCTGGAACTCACAGAGATCTTTCTGCCTCTGTGTCCTGAGTGCTGGGATTAAAAGGCCTGTGCCACTATGCTTGGCTGTGTCATTTTAAAAGTTAGATTTATTTGGGGAGGGTGTATAACATAGGGACAGGTGTGAGTGCCACAGCTTGCCTGAAGAGGTCAGAGGACAGTTTTCAGGAAGCGGTTCTTTCCTTCCACCACGTGGGTTCCAGGGGTTGAACTCCGTGTGGTGGGCTCATTGACAGGTGTGTTTAGTCTGAGCCCTCTCACCAGCCCCCAACATAGCCTTTATTGGCACCAATAAGCCACCACTGCCCACATTCTAGACATTGTCTATTCACGGTGATAATGTGAAGCCATTCATTATTATTATTGTTGTTGTTATTATTTCGCACAAGATCTCACTGTATAGCTCAGGCTGGCCTTGAAATATTGATGTGGCCAGAACTCACAATCCTCCCATCTCAGCGTCCTGCGTGCTGCAAATATTGGCGTGTACAACATGGGGTCTGGGAACTACTGCACAAACCACTCAGACAGTGATCTCAGTCGAACAGTGCTGGTTGATTGAATGCACACCCCAAGATTGATTGATTAGGGTTTAGTCCAGACTCGGGAGCTGAACTGAGATGTCCAGCTAGAATCCTATAGAGCTTTTTAAGTCTAAAATCCACAAACATCCTTGCCAAGTTCTTCTACCAATCAGAATTTAGGGATAGGGGACTTCCTTAGGAACATTGTCTTTGTTGTACATTTATCTTGTTCCCGTTGGTTGGGGTATTCAGCTGTGGTGGGGACTTGCCTTGTCTAACATTCATGTCTTAATTTGCCAACCAGAGTGTCAGTTACCCATGTACACGATTTTTTTTTTTTTTTTTTTTGCCAAGTAGGAGTCAGTTCCCAGGGAGGTCTTGGGAACTTAAACTTTATTCAACTCCTATTCAAAATGGAAGTTTTACTCCAAATAGCTTCTTATATCTTCTTATGTTGGGGTCCATCTCAGGGGCAGCTTATAAAAGCAAATACCACAAAAGCTTATACACAGGTACAGGAAGTGCTGCTGGGTGGTTGGTTCGGGGCCAAGCTTATTGTGGCCAACTGTACAAAGCAGTTCTAACTGACTGCCTTTGTGATTGGCTTCCAAGAACACCAAAGCACAGAACATCCTAGTAACAGCAAATGAGAAAGTTTCCTTGTAACATTAGCGACAGCACAAAATGGCAAGCTAGACAGGCAACAGTTACCTATAACAACTCTTATAGTATGAAAATTTTTTTTGCAAATACTGGCATGTACAATATATCTGGCTTGCTAAGTATGTTTTGTTGGTTGCTTGGTTCAAGCCTAGAGACAAGATCCATTTTGTGTTTGGTTGGTATGCCTCCACGTTCCTTTGACTCCAGAATGAGCGCCACCTCTTTAGTGCCTTGCCTTTGTCGCTGCAGAGAATGTGCAACCCTCTTCCTAATCATTGACTTGTGGCCCCTAAATGGTCCCCAGATGAAGCCAGCAAGGTTTCCCCAGCTTTGACCTTGAATGTGGAACAGGCATTGTATTGTATTGGTTATTTTCAAACACAGCAAGAAAGCTGTTCTTGGGCAGAAAAGGGATTCACATAGATTATTGCCAGGAGCTAAATTAGTCATTTCTTCATTTTGTCCAAAGTCCTGTCTGCTCAAAACATGTTTTGGCTCTGCCTGTATTTCTTGTAGAAAGTGGAGTAACAGAATCAAGGGAGGAGACAGGTATGGGGCATTCTGCCATGAGCATTAATCCATGGAGTCCTGGCACAGTGGTGGGTAGGCTCCAGCAGTTAACTGTCCTGGAGGTAGAAGAGGTCAAGGGTTCTGGCCGAGCGAGGAAAAGGGCGGGTGGTAAAGAGTCAGTGAGTGCCCTTCTCCTCTGCCTGGGAAAGCACTGCTCTTCTTTCTAGCTCATCCTACGATTGCTTTTTCCATATGCAGCTTGGAGATGACACACACAAAATGAAGATTCACTCTTGTAGATCCTAGCGCTCCCCGCCCCGAACCCACCCCTGGCCAGGAGGCTGAGCCACCTGGCAGAGAGTTGAAACACCTCAAGGGCACAGACGCCAGGGCCAAAGATGTGAGCACCAGCAGTTAAATGTTTTATCCAGCCTCAGTATTCCTATCTGGGAAGTGGTACCTATTCCTCTTCAGCTGTTTCCAGAAACTAAATGACAATCTCTACTATTGAAGATGGTCTATAGTTTATTTTTTAACTTATTTATCCAGGTGAGTGGAGTAGGGGCTTGTGAGTGCTGCAGTGTATACATGTGGAAGTCAGAGAACAACTGTAGGAGATGCTTCTCCTCTTCCACTGTGTATATCCCCAGGATCCAAGAGGTTATCAGGCTTGGTAGCCACCTCTGAGCCATTCTAATGGCTCCTGGGGGTGGTCTTGAAGAGCGGGATTTGGATATGTGATTCTGGGTGGGAATCCCTGCAGGGAATCTGGGTGTAGTGGGGGCTCTGCAGCTGCCCAAGATAAGGAGCCATAACCCAAGCACCTGGGTTCCCACTAGTGGTGGCCTCTCAACCCCTGGTACAGACACAGCTGAACCAGGTGGGTACCATCTATGGTTCTGAATCCACTCTCACTGGCTGCCTGTGAGTCTTGGGGGTTTCCTGGATTTCTCATTTCTCTCTTGCTGCTGAAGACCCTGCATTAATGAAGAAGCAACTTAGAAGATTGCAGAGGCATACTGCCCGGATTTAAATCCCAGCTCAGCCACCCACCAGCTGCAAGACTCTGGGAAATGTTCTTAGTCGCCACCCAGTGACTCAGGTTTTTTTCTCCATAAAACCAGCCTAGACATATGCCCTCTTTCTACACTTGCGGTGGAGACCAAATGGGCTTGAGTCGTTTTCCCGGTTCTTTCCAGTGCTCAGAACTGTGCTCAGTAGAAGAAATCTGGAATTCTCCACTCTGGGATCTAAGACACAGCCGATTGTTTGTTAGTTTCCTTGGTCTTTGCATGATGACACACAACAGAGGAATCTTAGTGGTCTTCACACAGAACCAGCCATTTCCCCCAAGGAGTGGGGCTCCTTTCAGTGACAAGAGTGAAGTGGGGACCATAACGTCAGCACCAGAGTGCTCAGTGGTGCTGGGTTGTGACTGCAAGTGGACTTGAAACTGGAAAAACTTATTCTTTTTTGGTTTAATTGTAGGTGGCATTTAATTAGCTTGATGACCTAACAATTTAGGAATTGAAGTATCACTACTTAGTCTTTTTGGAAATGAAACATAGCAGTTGTTAGCACTGTCAGTACTCCATTGAAGTGGAAACTTAAGGGCTCTTTGGATAACCAGTTGTGTTTGATGGCGTTTTGCTGGGGCGGAGATGTGAAGGAATGTTTTCCTGAAGCAGACATAGATGGAAGGCTAAGGCAGAGTCGTGAAGGAATGGTTCACTGAAGCAGACACAGGAGAAAGGATGTCCCACTGAAGCAAGCACGTAAAAGAACATGTGATGAAGGATTCTTCGCCAACAATGCATGTATCAGTCTGCCTTACATTGCGTAGCTGAGCTGCATTTGTTGGGACTTCATAGAGAGAAATAAACCAAAAAAACTTTTGGTGCTGTGCTGTGGCTCTTTTGTGGCTTCCTTGGACTCAGGCTGATTGGCAGAGTAGGACAGGCACTCACTGAGGCAAGACACGTGCAGAGGCAAGGCCCGTAGAGGACATGTGATGTTTGGAGTGAGTATAAATAGAACTCAATGGACAGTGACAGAGGCTGAGCTTGGATTGCTTATAGAGCTAACAGTGCAACGCTTAGAGGTCTCACATCTTTGCTTCCCTTAGAGAGACACAGAGGAACTTCTGGCGTCCCTCCTGGTCCCTCCTGCTGACTTGTGCAAAAGTGGGTTTTGGCTGTCTCTGCTACGTAGTGCCACCACTGCTGCGACTCATGATTGCTAGCTATCCCGACTCGACCGAACTGGACTGCTTGCTGGTGTAGCCATGAAGTGTTTGCGAGTGGATTGAGCTGCTCCTGCTGACTCCTGTGAACTGAACTGCTGATTTCCAGACAGCACAGACTGGAGCTGCTCCAAAGAACCTTTCTAGACAGGTCCACATCCCCCTCCCATCCTTTATGTTCTACTACCTCTGGTGGGTGGTGAGCTAAAAGGGAGGTTAAAGCATTTAAGAGCCATCACTGCAAATTAGGTTTGAGAAAAATTAAAGTTATACTCCATGGTTATATAACATGTACTAAGAAACCAAGTCTTTGCTTTCTGTGACCACCAATATAATAAATATTTAATTAAAATACCAAGCTAGGACTGTTAAGAAACTTTTCATAAATGTATATTTAAAGAAAAATAAGGCTCATAGTTGAATTTGGATGTATGATGGTTTTTATTTACAACTTGGCAAAAAAGGAGAAGAACTTTAAACAGCTTTGGTACAGGGCGCTGTAACTGAGCCTTACAGACTGGATAAGTCCCATTCTCAGGGTCCATCTCTGGGTCCACAGATGTGCAATACTGAACCTGCAGATGCCATTTTCTTTATCAAGTACAGCGCTCATTTTTCAGGCAGTCCTAAAAACATATAAATACAAAGGAAAGGGAGCCACTCCTTCAAAACTGCATCAGACAGGAAGTATTTTAAGTCAGGACCTCTGGAAGAGCAGCCAGTGCTCTTAGCCACTGAGCCATCTTTATTTGTCAACTACTCTAACTTACTATGAGCTGTAGTCAAAGTCCAAAGAGACACCTTTTTTGGAGGACAGGATTCCTCCAGAACCATCTGGGGAAATAAACATTCTGCTGATTCCAGGTAACAAAACAATTAACACAGTCAACTAGAATTCATGTTGATCACATTGAGCTGACCTCAGTTTCTTCCTCGACTTATTTGATATGATTGTTCTAAATCAAGTCTATTTAATTCTTCTCCAGGCTCATCCCCAGTGTCATCAGCAGGATCGACACTGAGCCTGTCTTTTTCTGCATTTTCTTGTCCCCTGCTCTGCTGTCTTTGTTCAGATCACTCTCTTCACCATCTCCAGCCCGAGCTCCAGAAACTTCTCTTAATTTGTTTTTGTCTTTACCTGAAGTATGTGTGCTGAATCTTTCAATGCTGGCTGCAGTGAAGCCTGTCCTATATCTCTTGGGACGTGCAGGCATAAGTCTGCATCACTACACTCGCAGAACCATCCACCTGGGTACCGCCTGGCCCTGATTCTAAAGAGTATCTGCTTCCTCATGAACGCCATCAGTCAGCTGAGGAGAATTCAAACACCTCATGGCCACTGCTCATCGGAGTTTTCCCTGCTTTGAAGTCAGCTTTCTGTCTTCCCTATCTTGTTTATCAATCTTTGTCTTTCTTTTTCTTCCACAAGAGGACATATTCTAGAGTGACTGTGGTACCATTTGGACCTAAGGCTCTCTTTCAGTTATATCTTCCAGTAAAATCTCACCTTATTTCTCTTCTCTCTTTTTCTGTCTTTCTCAGCATGAATCCAGGGGAGAGCACACATGCAAGGAGTTGTCCCTGCCTCCAGCATGCACCCGAAGCAGCCACACTGGTCCCTTTCAAGAGCTTCGAGGGCATGTCTGCACACTATTCGAGGTTTTGGTTTTCCTTTTCCGCACACGACGGCTCCTCTTCTCCCAGCTCTCCTCCATCACGATTAGGCATGGTGCTTCAAGTTCTTCATCTCTCGCTGCAACGTAGACACTTCGTTTTTCACATTTTCACACCAAAGCGAGGCCATGAGAGAACGTATATTTGTCCCCACTAGTGTACTGCCCTTGTGTGAGGACGCACACGCCACAGCTGTGGGATGTGCACTTTACTTGTACAGTGACCACGGGCTGGAGCTCACTCAGATCTTGCACCTTTCTTCTTGTCACCTTTCTTCAAATTCTTTTCAGCTCCATTTTGTGCTACTTAATGTGGATTCTGTTAACCACATCTCATGTGATGAGACCACCTTCACACACGCCTGTTTCTTTGTTCCTCCTCCTCCTCCTCCTTCTTCCTCTCTCTCTTCCTCTCTCTCTCTCTCTCTCCTCCAGCTTTTTATTGATTCCTTATGAATTTCACATCATACACCCCAATCCCACTCACCATCCCATCTCCTTGTATCCACCCTCCCACCCTTGCAACCTTTCCCCAAAAGAAAATAAAATCTTGTCATGGCTGTACTGTGTCCCACAGTGTGCTCTTTTACCCACACATGTTTACTTGCAAACGTTCACTGCAAGGAATTATTGATCTGTTTTCCAAGCCTGTGGCTTCTGCTACACTATCTGGACTGGATCCTCAGGGACTCCGTGATAACCTGTTGTTGTCTTGTGTCCTGGAGATACTGCAGCTTTGCATCTGCAGGACCGGCCCTTTCACACACTCTAACAGTTTACAGATGAGGGAGATGTTGGGGTGGGCCAACTCAGAGCCCTGGGTCTGGGCCTGGTTGATAGCTGAGCTGGTCAGCCTGTCAGTATTTCTGCACCCGCTCCTCCAGAGCAAGTTTTTTCAGCAGAGTCTGGGCTAGCTCACCCAGTGCCTCAGTCAGCAAGGGGCGGATCTAGTTCTCCTGCTCTCGTGACCTCTGACCTTTGTTCTCACTGATTCTCTCCTGATCTGCATTTTCCTGCTCCCACCTGAGCCTGGAAAAACTTACTCTTTTGTTGTTGTTGTTTATTTGTTTTGTTTTTTGAAACAGGGTGTTTCTATGTATCCCTTGCTGTCCTGGAATTCACTCTGTAGACCAGGCTGACCTCAAACTTAGCCATCTGCCTGCCTCTGCCTCCCAAATGCTGGGATTAAAGGCGTGCGCCACCACTGCCTGGTAAAAAACTAACTCTTTTAAGATTTTTTTTTTTTGAGATGGGATCTTGCTATGTAGCCACAGCTGTGATATGATTATTGGTTTTCAGTCTCTTTATTCTGTATTATAAAGCTACTATTTTAAGCTATTCGGTTTGTTTTGTTTTGTTTGTCTTTGACTTTTCAAAAAAGGATTTCCTCTGTGTAGACCTGGCTGTCCTGGAACTTGAAAAGGAACCACAATTTCCACGAAGGACACAACCAGGAAGCTGTGGGCACTTATGCTCGTATCCCATTGGCCAGAATTCAATCATCTGGTCCCCACTTGGAGCTGGAACACGTGGTGTCCGTTCTGGGTGCCAAGCTCAGCCAGGGTTCAGAGATTCTACTGCTTTGGAAGGAGAGCATGGATTCGGAGGGCGACCAGCACAGCGGCCACGTGAGCATTTGGAAGGGGTGGGTACAAGAAACAAGAGGAGTCAGGCGCCTTTCTCCGCCCCAGCTTGCACACGCTGCTTCGCTGCTTCGTCAAAGTGCTTCTCTCAGAGGCAGGGGCACAGGGCTCTTTCTTTCTTTCTTTCTTTCTTTCTTTCTTTCTTTCTTTCTTTCTTTCTTTCTTTCTTCTTTCTTTTTCTCCCTCCCTCCCCTCCTCCCTCCCTCCCTCCCTCCCTCCCTCCCTCCCTCCCTCCCTCTCTCTCTTAACTGTAGGAACGATCGTTTATTGGGGGAAGGTGCATCAATCCTTCTTAGCCTCTGCCTTCCTCATGGCCGCCAGCACGTTGCTCACCTATCCACCCCCCCACCCCCACCCCCTTTCCTGCTTTCTCAGCGCAATGTGCGTGCCCACTCTCTTCTTGATGAACTTGAGTGCACACTTGTCCTTGGATACTTTGAGCAACTCCATGGCGCACCGCTTGTAGGGCACGAAGCTGCACACCTCCCAGATCATGTCCCACAAGAACTTGGCATGCTTGGTTCTATGTCTCGGCTTGACGTTCACCTTGTGGTCCTTATTGAGGCCCACGGCCATGGGGTAGAGCAAGACCATGGCTGCTGCTCTCCAATGGTGACTGGGACAGGAAGTGGGCTATTTCTAACCTGCATTAGCTATTGCTCTGGCCTTGTATGTGGTGGAGAAAGTAATGGGATCAAGGTCCTAAGAACTAAGGCCAAGACATAACCTGGTTATAGCCCATCGGGAAGACATGTTGACCCCAAACTGATCTTAGAGAAGTGGGCAAGAGTGAGTCTGGTATTGTGCTTCCTGTAACAGGTCTGCCTTCCATCTTCAGGAAGGAAGCAAGAAGCCCCTTTGCTGAGCCCTCGGCCTGGGAAGGTAGCCTGAGTTTGGCTGGAACCTGAGAGACACTGGCTTGGCTTCAAATTCCAGCTGTGCATATGGCCATGGACAGGCTGCTTAACATCTCTGACCTTAGGCTTCCTGTGTGGCATGGTTTTATGGTGAAAGTGTCACTGTAGAATACCCCATGTAGGAGTCTGGCCAAGGGCCCCCCATTCAGTAGGTACACGGAGGAAGTTGGTTTCTTGTAGAACAGTGGTTCTCAACCTGTAGGTCAAGACCCCTTTGGGAGTTGAATGACTCTTTCATAGTGGTCACATAAAGACCACTGGAAAACACAGATATTTACATTATGATTCATAACTATCAAAATTACAATTATGAAGTAGCAACAAAAGAATTTATTGTTGGGGTCACCACAATATGAGGAACTGTATTAAAGGGTCCTAGCATTAGGAAGTTTGAGAGCCACTGCTTAAGGAAGTCTGCCCTCCTGTCCCATGGCAGCATGAGGGCTCTGAGACAGACAGCCATGTCCACCAACCCCCAGTGCAGGGGCTGTGTGAAGGGAAGCTGGCTGGTGAGGAATCGGTTACAACAATGCTCCCGGGTCTTTGGCTCTGTGTGGTGATAAGGGAGATGCTCCAAATGAAGACCTCTCCCCAACAGACAGAAAGATAGACCATGGTCCCTGCAAGCTAGGAGGTCCCACAAAACCCATTAGCATGTAGATCCACGAAGGAACTCAGACTGCTGGAGTTCAAATCCTCCTTCTGTCCTTTTCTCCTGAACTCTCAGTCTACCCCTCTGTTTGTTGGGGGTCACAAGATCACCTGTTACTTGGACACGAAATGAGCTCAGAGGCTAAATGTGTGAAAACATGTTGATACGGTAGCCAAAGGTGCAGGGGCCTCTTGACTCCTGGCACTTGAGACAAAACCAGACAAACCCAATCCTTGAGGACTGCTCACAAACCTGTCCTCACGTGCTTCATACCACTGGCCTGTCCAGCTGGCCACAGACAACAGCCCCCTCAGACAGAGAGGCCCAGACAGACACATTCATCACTCTTTGCTGGGAGTTCAGGGCCAGCCTGGGCTACATGAAATCCTGCCTCAAAGGCAGAGACTAGGATGATAGTTTGATCAATAAATGCCTCACAAGCATGAGCTTGCTTGCTTATTCTACTTATTTATTCTTGAAGACTAATAATATTTTACTACTAATTAAAGGATACTTCAAAGCAGCCATTAAGAGTGCTGAAAGGCGGTGAGTTCCAGGACAGTCAGTGATACACCGGGAGACCCTATCTCAAAAAACAAACAAACAAACAAAAGGAATTTATATGTAGATGCAGAGCTGGTCTCTCTGAGGCAGTGGTCACCTCTGCAGGTGGACACATCTGCATGCCTCTGGGTAAATCTCTCTCTCTCTCTCTCTTTCTCTCTCTCTCTCTCTCATTTATAAAACAGGGTTTCTCTGTGTAGCCCTGGCTGTCCAGAACTCACTCTTCAGATCATGCTGGCCTCAAGCTCAGAGATCAACTTGCCTCTGCCTCTGTAGTGCTGGAATTAAAAGCAAGCGCCACTGACACTTGGCAAATTTAATCATAAAAACTAAGCAGAGTTGCTTTCCATGAGATTGGCTCTGTTACTTCACAGACTTGACTTGTCCAGTCTCAAGTCTGCAAAGTACCGGGTGGAACTCGAACCAGATTATCCCACTGGACCTCATTCGCTTTCCTGCCAACGCTCCGAAGCAGACAGGAAATAAGCCTGCTAGACCAGGAATCCCAGAGACTGGCCTTCAGCTGGGCTTGGAGGTGGGCAAGATGTGGCTGGGTGGATGAGGGGCAGGAAAGCACAGTAGCAGCACCAATAGCTGCAGCAAAGGAGTGATGTAGAAAGGGGGCGTGGCCGTGGGAACTTGAGATCAGCTGCCGAGCTGCTGAGCTGACCTGTGTGTGTGAGCAGGAGGTGTACCCCCAGGAAGAAGATGATAAAAGCTTTTGAAAGGGGCGAACTCCACGCCCTGTCTTTCCGGTGCAGGCTTCCGAGTTACCTCAACCCTCCACCTCCAAGCTATCTGGCAATGCTGTAAATTGTTCACAACTGGATACAAATGTGCCCGCACTCAGCCACACTTGCAAGGCGGAGGCAGGTGGATCTCTGAGTTTGAGGCCAGCCAGATGTCTCAAAAAAACCAAACCAAACCACAAAGCTTAAATGATCAGAGATCGGGAAAGTGTTAGGCAGGTGCTCAGAAGTCAGCTGGAGCTAGAGATGAGGCTCAGCTGGTAGAGTGCTTGCCTAACATGCACAAAGCCCTGAACTCAGTTCTCAGCACCCACAAATCACTTACTGTAACCTCACAATCAGAAGGTAGAAGCAGGAGATTCAAGGTCATCCTGTGAGTTTAATGCCAGCCTGGCCTGAGACTGTGGCTCAAAAGAAAAAAGACATCAGCTGTTTCTGGCTTTGAGGATAAGTAAGGGCCCATGGGGTTCTGGACCTCATGGCTGCAGCTGGGCCACCATCTGCAGGTCCCCAGGGCTGTAGTGATGATAGGGCTCAGCTGGTAGAGGTAGGTTGTTAGGGGACAGCTGGCTATGGATGGTATAGGACACCTGTGCATAGGAATGAGAAGGCTAATGTTTGGAAGAGGAGTATTGCAGGCACAGTGAGAATTGGGAATCCCACACCAAGGCCTGCCAGCATGTGCCCAGATCTTGGGCACAGCATGTTCTAGAGCCCCCTTTCCCTGTATCCTATCACACAGATATTCCTTCAACATCCAGTGAACACGGGTCTAAGAGACTGGAGACCACGGTCAAGTCACTTCACCTGTGTGGGTCACAGTTTCTTCAGAGGGCATGTGGAAGTTAACTTAAGTGTTTGCCCAACTGGACTGGTAATGGCCCAGAGCTGGCAGAACACAGTCTCTGCTGCGAGTCTGTGCTTCTGGAGGACGGAGTGAAACTCAGTGCTCCAAGTACAGAGATCCACCTCCATGGTTGGTGAGATCTGCTTCTCCCAGAGCGGGCTCATACAAATCTGCTTTTGCTTCTGAAGCTGAACACCTCTCTTATTCTATCGTTCGACTGTTGGGTCTATGGACCCCAGTACTTACACAACAGTCCCTCGACCAACAACATGTCTCAGCACGGAAGGGTGCTTGCCACAAAGGTTGACAACCTGAGTTTGATCTCTGGAACACATGGTGGAATGAGAGAGTTAACTCCTGCTTGCAAGTTGTTCTCTGACCTCAGTGTGCGCCATTACACACAGACACACACACTCTAAATGTAATAATAAGCTGGCCATGGTGGCACATGCCTTTAATCCCAGCACAGAAGGCAGAGGCAAATTGAATCTATGAGTTTGAGATAGAGAGAACCTGTCTCAAATATCAGAATAATAATGATAATAATAATAAATTCCCACAGCAGCTGCACATCTCTGGGGCCCAGCCCTTAGTGCTTCTGTGGCTGGTAGATCTCAGGACTTCATGGCCTCTGTGGCTGTGTATCCATAATAAACCACATTGGACCTACTTTTAAGGAGAATCCTTGCTAACAATGGGCTAGTGTGTGCCTCAAACCACAAGGTGTTTAAATTAAGGATCTGAAACAGACGGAAACTTCAATTCCGTTACTGTCAAGAAGGCCTCAGCTTGGCAGGGTTGTGAGAGCGTGGGGAGAGCGCAGTCCCCTGAGTTGGCTCGATTTCCATCTCTTTCCCTTTCGTTCTGAGCAGCAGTGGTCATCAAGGACCTGGTGCATAGATGTGCCCAAGAGTTATGGGGGGAGATATAAAAGAGGGGGAGCAATGAACATGTAGGAGGCTATATGGTGCTCTCCGAGGACTGGAGTGGAGCTCAAAGATAGAGCCCTTGTCTAGAATGCACAAGGCCAGGATTTATTCCCAGTACCGTAAAACATGAATAAGGACCTGGTTATGAGCATTTGTCCCTCTTCCAGAAAACATGGTTCAGCTCCCAGATCCTACCTGTCAAATAACAATTGGAAGTCCAGTTCCAAAGGCTGTGACACCCTCTTCTGACCTCCTCAGGTACTGCAAGTATGTGGTGCGCAGACACCCGTACACAGAAAATACAAGTTGTGGTGATGTTAAACAAGGTCTGTGTAGTGGCATGTTCCTTTAATCCCAGCACTCTAACAAAGGCAAAGGCAGGCAAGTAAGTCTCTGTGAGTTTGAGGTTAGCCTGATCTACATAGGGAGTTCCAGGACAACCAGAGCTACATTTTGAGACTCTGTCTCAAAATAAAGCAAAAGAAACAAAACAACAACAAAAATTATAGTGATGCAATATTATTAAATATCCCTTACATTCTAAGTCATGGGAACTTTCCTAGACCTCAAAACCAGAGTTTTCAATACACTGTGAGGCCGCTTAAGACAGCTGTCCTACTACTCAGCCTGTTTGCGTAACCTGTCTTCAACAGTGTGACAGTGAATATCACTTGCCTTGGATTTCCTGTGTAACTAACCTTTATAATTTAAACTAATGCAAAATTGTAATCTTAAATTATGTGTTCTTGGGGCTGGAGAGATGGCTCAGTGGTTAAGAGCACTGACTGCTCTTTCAAAGGTCCTGAGTGCAATTTCCAACGACCACATGGTGGCTCACAACCATCTGTAATGGGATCTGATGCCCTCTTCTGGTGTGTCTGAAGACAGCGACAGTGTACTCACATAAAAGAAATAAATCTTTTTTTTTTTTTTAATCTGTTCTTCCTGGACTCAGAGTAATGCATGCATGTTCTAATAATCATTTGCTTAAAGGAGCAAAGAAAGGTCAAAAGTAACCTTACAAAATGAGCATCTATCATAAATGTCGAACACAATGTACAGATACCTCCTCACAAACAACGATGTTTGTAACACTGTTCGCTATCTGGGTCAGTTGCCGTCAGTGACTTAATCCCTTGTAAAATTCTGCTTAAGATTCCTGTAAAGTATCCCTCACTCCTTCCCCGTGTGATGCTTACTGTGTGTGCAATAAGAACAGAGCAAAGCCCTTTGTTAGGGACAGACACATTCGGACAAACAGACGCACAGGACATAGTCAGACACAGACTCAGACTCATACAACAGACAGACAAGAGGACAGAAGACACAGAAGTGTAAAGTTCTAATCTGAGCTCCTTCTTGATTTAGTGACCCCAATGGGAGGACTTTGATTTCTTTCCTTAACTTGATACTAATGCATTCTTGGTGACTCAGAGTTAGTCACTAATGTTTTAATCCACACAGAAACATAAGCAAGTAGTTTTAAATTTTTAAACCAAAAAAAAAAAAAAAAAAAGAACCTACATAAGAAACTTGCAAGTCCAGTGCTCAGGATGTGTCGAAAAGGACTCTGGAGGTGTCGGTAAGGAGCCAGGTGAGTCCACTATGGTCACAGAGATGCTCCTAGTAGGCAAACATTGGGAAGGTGCCAGTAGCAGGAGTTACAGAGGAGACTAAATGAAGGAGCCATGAGCCAAAGGAGCAGCAGCCTCAGGAAGTGGGTACAGCTTCCCAAAGGCTTTTAGCCGTAAGAGAATCACTGTGGATTTCTATCTCTCAAGGACTATAAATGAATTGTGAATGATACAAACCCCTGGGTATATATGGTCGATTGTTAGTGCAGCTTCAGGAAATTAACACAGTGGAAGAGCAGCTGCCTGCATTTCTCCCAGTCCTAAGTGGGTAGGCTTAAGTGGTGGGGAGGTTGATTAAGTGAGGTGGTGTCGTAACTAGGTGTGGAGCTGAGTGTCAGTATGTTCGTGTGTGTGTGTGTGTGTAGAGCATAATGTGCCTGAGGATGGACAGTTGGACAGGCAGTCCCCTC
Organism: Mastomys natalensis; assembly: GCA_021653895.1. Taxonomy (NCBI): domain Eukaryota; kingdom Metazoa; phylum Chordata; class Mammalia; order Rodentia; family Muridae; genus Mastomys; species Mastomys natalensis. The sequence goes on from JAJTUV010000077.1 coordinate 1,139,179, forward strand.
CCAGCATGCTCTAGAACTATGAGGACACTGCCTAAAGGCTCAAGAGTTCCAGTTGCGGCACATGCCTTTAGCACAATGCCCAAATCCAAGTAAGACAAGAAAGTTTCCTTAACAAAAACTGCCAAGGCTTGGAACTGAAGCAGAACCTGATAGAAATTCGGAAATGTGTGGCCACCTAAAAGTACCTCTTCATCTTCTCTGTGGCCAACATGAGGAACAGCAAGCTGAAGGGACATCTGGAATGCCTGGAGGCATAGCAAAAAACGAGGTGATGATGGTGGCCTTGGGTGAAGCCCATCTGATGAATAGATACCCTACATGACATCAGCAAGAAGTTGAGAGGTGAAGTTGAGCTCCTTTTTACCAACCGCACGAAGAAGGAGGTGAGTGAGTGGTTCAGAAATGGATCTTGCTCAAGCTGGGAACAAACCAGTAACTGTGAGCCTGGACGCAGGGCCCATAAAGCAGTCCCCTCATACCATGGAGCCACAGCTGAGGCAGCTAGGCCTGCCCACTGCTCTCAAGAAAGGTGTGGTTACCCTGCTGTCTGACTGTGATGTATGCAAGGAGGGTGACGTGCTGACCCCAGAGCAGGCCCATGTCCTGAAGCTGTTTGGGTCTGAGATGGCTGAATTCAAAGTGACCCTCAAATGCATGTGGGATGCCCAGTTGGGAAGATACCAGAGCGATTAAGGACGATGACCTGCCAGAGAGTGCGCCTGAGTCTGAGGAGGAAGATGACAGCTAAGAGCCAGGACTGAGGCCTTCCAGCAAGTTCTTCATCTCCACTGAACACCCCTCTGGGGGGAGCAGCTATTTATTTTTGCTATGGATAAAGATAAAGGAGGGTGCTAGGGAATGACTTTGTTTCTATAAAGAATAAAATTTTGTCCACAGGGTGTTCCCTGTATACAGCAGGGGGAAAAAAAGAGTTCTGGTTGCAGGTCTAGCTCTGGTTCTCAGTCACCCATGTCACTCTTCCATCTTTGAGTCTTCATTTATTCCTCTGCCAACCACAGAAGTTGGATCTGGAGCCTCCATCCCTGTCGTTGGTTAGCAAGCTTGAGTGCTTGGTGTCTGGGAGGAGCAGGTGAGGCTGTGCCTGCCACGGAGCCCGGCACTTCCAGGGTGGCTGAGCGCCCTCTAGAGGAGGACTCTGGACTGGCAGAGAATCTCTTCCTCCTCATTCTGGAAGAGATCCCATGCGTCTCAGAAAATACTGAAGGAGGGTCCCTTCAACAGTGCAAGCCCAGAACCCCAAGATAAGACCTTACTTGGAAATTGGGCCTTGCCAACAGGATCAGATAGAAATGGAAGATCCTGGATCAAGCTCCCCACCAGTGTCTGTGATCCTCCCACCCAGGGAGAAGACCACATGACGTCATAGGCAGAGACTGGGGTGATACCATCAGGACCCCAAAACCTGTGACTCATGATCCTCCTGTCTTGGCTCCCTGCTGAGGACCAGGGTCGTTCTCCGTTCTGTTCAAGAGGTGTTTTGATGGCTGTCGCTGAAACTCTTTTTGAAGTCTCATTATTGACCTCTGGGAGAAGAGAGCAAATGATATTAGGATTTGGAAATCCTAGCTGTACTGGGAGGAGGACAGACCGAGTGAGTATTGAGGGATTTTCAGGTTTTGCACTGAGGAATTTCAGGGGATTTTTAAATGAGGGTTTTCTGAGTTGTGCACTTGAGGTGGAGACTTGCTTACTCAGAGGTTTTCAACCTCTATCCAAAGGAAAAAGGAAAAGGGAGGAAGGGGAGAAAGAGTTGGCAAGATGGCAGGCGATCATGCTTGCAGCTAAGCCTGAGGACTGATTCCCTAGGAGAGAACTGAGTTGTTCTTTGTCCTCTAATCTCCATATCTGCAGTGTCTCGCACACGTGCATACACATGACAGGGTGGAGGTGGCGTGGCACAGGACACATTTTGGGCATGGTGGCTCATGCCTGTAATCTCAACACTAAGGAGTCTGAGAAAAGACAGTGGCTGAAGGTTCACAGTCAGCCTGGATGGCAGAGTCTGTCTAAAGAGGAGAGGAAGGGAGGGGAGGGGAGGAGAGGGAGGGGAGGGGAGGAGAGGGAGGGAAGGGGAGGGGAGGGGAGGGAAGGGGAGGGGAGGGGAGGGGAGGGAGACTTGGTGACAGATACTTTACTTCCAGCACTCAGGAATCAGAATAAAGAGAATCTCAGTGAGTTTAAATCCAGCCTAGTCTACACATTGAGTTCCAGGCTAGTCAGAGCTACAAAGTAAGACCTTGTCTTAAAAACAAAACAAAACAAAACAAAACAAAACAAAACAAAACAAAACAAACAAATGAAGGTCTGGAGATTATGATTCAGCAGTTAAGAGCACTTACTACTCTAGAGGGCCTGAATTTGGTTCTTAGCACCCACAAGTCAGCTCAGAACACTTTGTAACTCCAGTACCAAGGGATCTGGGATCTTCTTCTGATCCTTTCAGACACAAGAAACATACACGGCACATATACATACATGCAAGCAAACAAGAATACACATAAAATGAAAAGGAATAAATATTTTTTTTAAAATCACAGAAGTTATACATATTAGAGATAAAAAGCTGTGGGCTGGGTTTGAGCAGCTCCACACCACACTTGAGGGCCCCTTCTTAGTAAGTGGAGGGACTGAGATTGGAATCCAAGTAGACTGATGCCCAGAGCCCAGCTCTAAATCCCAAAGGCTGAACACTGCAGATGACCAAGCTGCCCTTCCCAAAACCGCCTGTAGGGGAATCAGAGAGCAGCAGGTGGCGCCTGGCCAGAAATGGTGACGCAGTCTTAGGCAATAAGAGAACCCTGGGTGCCTGGGACAGCTGAGTCTAGAAAAAAAAACAAAACAAAACAAAAACCAAAAAACTAGAACCAGCCCCATCCCCTGAGGATGAGTGTGGAACCATGAAAGGACAGCTTGGTTCCTGGCTGGGCACAGGCCTCAAACCCCAGACCCTAATGGGACAACGGCAGGTGTTTGGCCACACCCCCAGACCCCAGGCTCCTGACACGCCATTGATCTGCACCATTCAGTCAAGTAGGGCAACGCCCCTACCAGCCCCTCCACAGGTAGAGGGCATGACTACAGGTCTCAGGGCCTCCAGAGATTTCCATATTAATGAGATACCTAAAGGCCAGAGAGCATAGTCAATTAAGTATTCTTTCCTAGACCCTCTTCTTTACAAACCAAAGGCCTGCCCTGCAGATGCAGGGGGCACAGCAAGATTCATCTACCTTTCTGCCATGACAATAAACCCTTTTGGAACCATGGACTTTCTCGTGTCTTTGGGAGGACCTTTCTACATTCCCACCATGGAGGCCTCTGATTCAACCAAGCTAGCTGACTCTGCCAAGTGAGTGATGAACCAAGAGTCTCACCTCTTGGGTTGCCACCGCTCCTCTCCGCTGTGGGCCGGTCCAGCCTGCATGCCCCCAGTCTCAACTCTTCTGCGGCTTCCAGCGGCACCTGGGGACCCAGGAGTCTAAGACCAGTTGATCCCCACAAGCCTTCTTGTGTGTGGGGGGGGATGTCTCCATCCAAGAGCTCTGTCCCCCATGGAACTTCAGACTGAGTGAGAACTCCCTGCGCTTGGGCATGAGCCCTGCAGCGTCCACCAGGTGCTTCGAGGAGTGAACTCAGTCAAATTCCAGTGCTCCAGACTCTTCAGAGAAACCACAACTCCGCCCAACAGGAACCCACGCCTGTGCCCAAGTGCAAGCTAACTGCCCCGCAGTTGAGTGCTGGTCCTAGAGAGAAGAGGAGAAAGGGCCACTCTAGGGTAACTCAGCATCTCTGACCTTCCTCTGCCATCAGCATTCCTGCTGGGGAACCTAAATTTCTTCAGCTTGTGGAAATCAGGGAGAGAGCAGGGGAGGTGACAAAGATTGGCCGAAAGTCTCTGTTGGGACCACAGGCATTGAACAGAAGGATAGGGTGATGTCATCATGTGGCACCTGATAAATTATTTCTCTGCTGGGAAAATGAGCTAGTTTAAGCCTGATTAGAGTACATATAAAGGCAGGTTTATTGGAAAACACTTCTTGGTCGAGTTCTCTGGTCCCAAGGAATGAGGACAGGGAAGTTGCCATGGAGAGGGAGACAGAGAAAGAGCAGCAGAGAGAAAATGCAGAGAGGGGTAGAGAAGAAGGAAGAGACCAAGATGTCTGAATTATACAGGGAAGAGCCTCTGGGAAGTGGCAGCACAGCCACTGGACTGGAAAGTTCAGGGTAGAGGGCAGAGTATACTAGGTTGGGACTAAGGGGAGAACCTGAAGGCCAGGTCAGCCTTTGTATGTAAAATATACACCTCAACCTGAAACCCAAGAGCACCTTCCTTCCAGGCTAAGGCATCCATTTTTTGTTTGCTCTTTTGTAGACAAAGTCTGTCTCACTATGTAGCTCTGGCTGTCCTGGAGCTATCTATGTAGACCAGGCTGGCCTTGAGCTCACAGAGATCCTCCTGCCTGTGCCACCACACCTAGTCAGACTAAGGCATCTTGAAGCCTCTCTTGGACCTTTTACAATTTAGTCTCTCAGTCTCTCAGTCTCTCTCTCTCTCTCTCTCTCTCTCTCTCTCTCTCTCTCTCTCTCTGTGTCTCTCTGTCTCTCTCTCTCTCTCTTTCTCCCCTTTTCTTCTCCCCACCCCACACATCCCCCCCCAAAATCTTTAAAAACAAAATTTTCCCAAAAGTTGTTTTCCTTTGACTCTCACATATGCAGAGTAGCACACATGAACCTGTACTCACACATACACTTGCACAAAATAAATACATAAAAAGAAATATTTAAGACATAAAGTTCATTCAATAAATGTAATGTGTTAGGGACATTCTGAAAAGACTGAAGCATTGTGAATCAAGCATGGACCTTAATTAGAATTGGGGGTTAGGGGTGGGCAGATGATTCCCAGCAACCACATAAAAGCCTGGCAGGTAGCATAAGTCTGTGTGCCCTATGCTGGAGGCAGAGACTGGCTGATCATAGGGGCTCAATGACTAATCCATAAATCTTCGGCCTCAAAGGGAGATCCTGACACAGTCAACAAGGTGGAGATCAAGAAGAAGACATTTGAAATTAAAGTCAACCTCTGCACACACAGGTGAGTGTAGCTGCAGAGGTACATGCACAGATGTGTGTGAGCACTAGTATACACTTGTGTACACATACAAACATATACATACACACACATATACAAACATACACACTCACACACATACACACACAGGCTCACACAGATACATGCACATATGCATGTAAGCACACACACGCATACACACACATACAAATACTCACACACTCACAGACACGCACACAGGAATGCACGTGCACACACCCATACACACATATGCATACATACATCCATACACAACAGATACCTGCATGTCTGTATACACACACACACACATATACACACACACATACACACACACACACACACTCACCAGAAGTACAGTTGGGTGGAGTGCTGCATGTAGTTTTGTACTACCTGGCTTTGCCTCAGGAATGGAGGATCTGTTACCAGCCCCCACCTGGCTTCCCTTGAATCCTTGGTTAAAAGACACACACCTAGTTGTTCATTTTCAACTTGCCTTCTTGGCACAATTGTTGGGTGCTCCTGTCCTCTGCCTGGGAAACGTGCCCTTATCATTACTCTTAGCTCCACCACTCCTCCCACCTGCCCTAACCTTAGTCCGTCAGTTGAATCTAGTCCCTGCTAGACATCTCTGACCACCCACCTATAGGAGCAGCCACAGCCCACTGTTCCTCCTGAGACCTCACATGGTTGGCTGGTCCTCTCTCCAAAGCATGATGAACTCCTCCTCTCCTTTCTTGCATCCTCCCTTTCCCCCAGGGACCTGGAAGTTCTGCCTGTACCTTCCGCCCAGCAAATGACCCAAGGCTTTCTTTACTGTTGGATCAAGAACCAATTGGGGAACAGGACCTTAGCATCAGAACTGCCTCTACAGTGGAGTTGCCATCCATTACCCCCTCTAGCCATAAACACCAATGCAGATACTCTGATGACATAGAGAACTACAGAGCCTGAGAGGACCACAGCCTCACTGAGGAATGCAGCAAGCCTGTCTGATCAGATGTTTCTGGCCTCTCCATATGGATTCCTTCCTCCAGGAGATGGTGAGGGGTCCCTGTGAAATAAGGGTCATATCAGTTAGAACCAGACAAGGAAGATGGAAGAGCTCCTCATAGCTGGCTGCTACTGGATTAAAGAGATTACATCAGGTTCTACATTGCCTTAGGGGGGGGTTGGGAATAAGGGTTGATTTCTACTTCCTGCCTTGGTAGAGGAAGGGAAGTAGAAGGGAGAGGGTAGGATACCTGCATATACATAGTAGAAGGGAAGTAGAAGCCAGAGGGACTCTGCTTCTAAGAGCCAGCCAGTGTCTCCTGCAGAGGCCCTAGCAGGTAGGCCCAGCACTCCTTGGGATACAGTTCCTGCATCCTAGCGTTGATGATGTTGTAGATGACAGTGATGATCAGGGACGTTGTACAAAAAAAGTGTTAACTCTGCTTCCTTCCAACTTGACTGTAAACCTAAGACTATTAGAAAGTTCATCTAAAGCACTGAGGGAGGACACAGGCTGGCTGACTTATGAAGGGTACATCTTAGCAAGCTACCTCCTCAAGGCCCAATAAGAACTGTTGGGAATCACAGCTAGGAATAAAAGACAGGAAGCGGGGCACATCTGGCCAGTGAGCGCCTCAGTCTCCTCACATGTCTCACCTGTTGAAGAAAACTTTCATTTCCAATCCAGGATTTCTACCCTGCCTTTGACCATTTAGTTCCTGGGTAAAACACACACACAACCTTTATATATACAATAAGCATTAATCAGCACTAGAGCTGGGCAGATGTCTACCCTCTATGCTATTAAAATCTACTTTCCTATTGGTAACCCCGAGTTATTACTTACTATGTTTATCTGAGCTGTTCTTAACTTCAACTGGCCAGCCCTCAGGGCCATGCTTTCTTGATTCCTAACCCGTGGAGTCTTCCTCCTCTTCCTTCCCCTTCTTTTCCCTCTTGTGGACTCCTTTGACCTCCAGGCTGGGAACCCCAAGCCCTACCTATCTCAGTTCTGCCCAGCTACAGGCTGTAAGCACCTTTATTTACCAATTAGAAATGACTTGGGGGCAGGGTCATGTAGCATCACTTAAAGGTCTACATGCTTTTATCATGTGATCACACTTGTATCTTGGGGGACTCAGACTTATTAACCTGGTCTTGGGAGCCCACATTTAGCATTACAATACATAGCAACAGTCCAAACCTCCACACTCACCTAATTAAGAAAGCAGGCGATGCTAGAGCTGTTGTTTGGGAACCATTAGCCCTGGAGAATGTGGGCAGAAAAGAGAAATGGTCAAAGATGGAGTGTGGCCCTCTAGATGATTGACAGGTTGAAGCCATCTATAGAGATCTGGAGTGCCAAGTGTTGGGGGGAGGTAGCACATAATGGCAGGTTTTGGAGACAAGCAGGTGACCAGTTTTTCTGGTATGATTTTCAGTTTTGATACTTGCCAAACCTGGACAAGAAAACTAAGCAGGTGGGTGCTGCTTAGATTTTTGGTGACATGACACAAGCTAGTGAAGTAGAAATTTCTGGTTTCTTGGGAGACTCAGTAATGCTATGATTTTTTTTTCAGAACTGTCTTATGAGAAGATATTTCACTGAAGCAGACATGTGGGAGGATGTTTTGCTGACACACACGTGGTGTTTGTCAGGAAACTGCCTGGAAAAAGAGCATGTGATGTTTTGCTAGAGCGAATGCTTGAGAGGACACATGTTGTTTGGAAAGGATAGATATAAATATAACCTGACAGACAGTGGATGGTGCTGTGTGTGGCATTGGTTCACCTTGCACTCTTTGCTGGACTTTGTTGGTCTTTTCTCATAGTTCCATGGCATTGGTGGTATTGGTTTGCCTTGCCTTCTTTGCTGACTTTGTAGAGAGAAACACACCAAAGAGCTTCTCGTGCTATTCCTCCTTTGCCCTATTAACTTTTCCTTTCCCTTACCTCTGGTGGGTGGTGGGCTAGAAGGGAGGTTAAAGTATTTAAGAACTCTTATTAAAGTAGGTTTTGAAAAATCTAGAGTCATCTAGGAGGACTGATCCACAGTTGAGAATATGCCTTTATCAGACTTCCTGTAGGCAAGCCTGTGAGAACATTTTTCTGATTAATGACTAGTCATGATGTTACCCTGAACAGGTGGTCCTGGGTTGAAGGCTGAGCTATGAGGAGCAAGCTAGGAAGCAGTATTCCTCCATGCCTCTGCTTCAGATCCCCACAACACCTGTGGGAAAAGTCGTGTGCAGTAGCATACATCTGTGGTCCTGTGCCAGGAAGGCAGAGACAGGAGGATCATGGGGCTTTCTGTGAGCTCCAGGCTCAGTGGGAACCAATGTAATGAAATAGTGGCGGGAGGACCACGCTGAACCACACCCAGGTCGGCCCCCATCCCCAGGGCCTGAGTGTGACAGGAAGTGAGTTACATAGCTGGTGCAGAGACAGGAGAAAGGAGCAAGCAAATAGACCGTGGAGAGACAGAAGCTGAAGAGAAGCTGAGTGCTCTGAACACCGAGAAGTCAGACGGAAAGGGGGTGCAGAAGCAGCTGCTGTTCGTGCTCCTTGGGAAACTGTAAATTATACTGTCCGTCTGCACAGAAATGGGAGCAGGAGAGCTCACAGACTGATCAGCTGAGCTGCCTCAGGCCCAGATCCAGGGCTTTGTGTTGACCCATCCTGACTCTAAAATGAGACAGTCTTACTTGCTCTGTGGGCCATGTAGCATGCCAACATGTCAAGCCTACATGTAGGAAGCTGTCATTCAACAGGAGTCAAAAAAGAAAATGGAGCACCTAACCATGGAACAGTAGATAAACAAAACATGATATATGCATACAGTGGAATATTATTCACCCATAAAAAGGAGGAAGTACTGTCACATTCTACTGCATTGCTCCAAGAGGAGGATGGTTGACACAGAATTCTACATATCCTTTTATTCCTCTCATAAGAAATCTCCAGGGGCCATCGGGATAGCTCAATGGGTAAAGGAGTTTGCTGCCAAGCCTGACAAATTTGAGTCCCAGATTCCACATGATAGGAAAAAAACAACTCCTACAAGTTGTCCTCTGACGCACACACACACACACACACACACACACACACACACAGAGAGAGAGAGAGAGAGAGAGAGAGAGAGAGAGAAAACATCTCATCGTGGAAGCTGTAGTGTGTCACAATGTGTCACACAGTATATCCCTCTGTCCACATATCTTCGCTTGCGAATGTTCATTGCATTGAGGCATTGGTCTGGCTCCAGGTCTCTGGCTTCTGTGACACCATCAACATTGGATCCTCACTGGGACTCCTCCTGGTTATTCTGTTGTTGTCCTGTGTCATAGAGATCCTGATGCAGCTTTGAATCAGCAAGACTGGCCCTTTCACATATCCCAACTGTTGGCTAATATAGATTTTGGGGTGGGCCAGCTCAGAGCCCTGGATCTGGGTCTGGGTGGTAGCTGAGCTGGACATTCTCCAGCACTGCTCTGGCTTGGCCACCCAGTGCCACCATTGGCAGGAGGCAGGACCAGTTCTCCTGCTCTCATGGCCTTGGGGACAGGGCTGGCTTATCCAGACCCAGCTCCACTTTGCTGCCCAATCAAGATCAAGGCCACTCTCCCAGGTCAGCCTGAGAGGGCAGGATTGGCTCTCCAGCTCTCACACCCTCTGGACTGGCTCACTGTATCTTTGCCATCAGGGACAGCTCCACTGTGTTGTTCAGGCAAGGTGCAGGGCTCACTCTCCTGCTCTCTTGACTACCTCAGGAGGGTAGGGCATCATCCCACACTCATGCCACCACGCTGCTGACACTTTGTGTAGGGACCAGCTCTCCCTTGCTCTTGCCCTCAGGGCTGGCTCACCCACACCCCACCCCCAACCAGGGCCAGCCCTACTGTGCCTGGGCAAGGTGCAGGGCCCACTCTCCAGAGTGCCACATCCAGTGAGGGGCGGGCCCATTCTGCATAGACCCTGGACATCCATGTAGTTCCAACCAGGGAGGTAGGTCCCCATGTTCTCTAGTGACCACTGACTATTGCTGCTGTCTGGCCCTGAGCGGCAGCTCGGGCTGGGACCTCACCATGGCCCCAAGGTGGCGAGTCTGGCCGCTCACACCAGGCTGCTCTCCACTCTGCTCCTCAGTTCCATCTGTCTTCATAATGCCCAGGTTGCCCCACTTCTCCCCCTCTGACTACCACATGTTCACACATTGTGGTGGCTCCCTCCGCAGGATGGCCACACGACTGGCGGGCCCCTGGGTGACATCCTTGGTCAGCCCTACGTACTGCATGGTGTGCCAGCAAGTGGGTGGGTGTATATGCACCCCCTCCCCACTGTGGTGTGCATGGAAGGGAGGGTATGTGGGCATCTTTTTCCGTCCACACAGCATAGCATGCCATGGCTGAATGCAGGTGTCTGTCTTCCTCCTCTCCCACAGATTCACTTTTTAAAATTAATTATTTTATTTCTTTACATCTCTAGTGCTGCCCCCTCCCAAAGTTCTTCACTCCAGTCTCCCTTCCCTTCGCTTCTGAGTGGGTGCTTGATTTGACGTTTATGAGTCCTAGGCATAAGACAGCTGTAGCCACCAAGCCAGGCATCAAGCTAGGATGAACAAAGGACTGTCATCTGCTCTGCCTCTGACTGACATAAGGACACTAGTAACAAAGTGTCTCTGTCTGTTACCAGGAGGGAGGCAAACAGTTTACTAAGCCCCTTTTTTGATATTCTTTGAGACAGTATCTTATGCTGACCCCCGAAATCACTATGCAGAGGAGGATGATCTTGAGCTCCGATCCTTCGCCCCGACCTGAGAGCAGAGATGACAGGCATGTGTCACCACACACAGCTCCAAGAGCCAGCCTTTTTCTTTTTAATTACACGAGTGTCTATGTACACATGAATGCAGTTACTCCTGGAAGCCAGAAGAGAGCACTGGATCCTGTGGAGCTTGAGTTATAGGCACCTGTAGACCCAAACTCAGGTCCTCTGGGGAGAGCAGTAGGTGCTCGTACCTGCTGAGCTAACTCTCCAGCCCGGCATATGAGCCTTTATGGAGTCCATACCGGGGCCTGTTGGCATGCAGCCTCGCACATGCCTGGTGTTCACACCCCTGTTCATGGCAGATGCCGGCGCTCCCTGTGTGTCAGCCAACTGCTTTCCAATTGTCTTCACAGCAACACTGGTGCCCAAGACAGAGATCCTCATCTTGTAATCTCCAGCTGCTGACTGCCTGGAGCCAAGCCCAAGCACATACAAAAGTAAAGCCCAACTCCTGGTGACCCATGAGCCTCACCCAAGTGACCAGTCTCACTTGAGAGTCCACTGGTGTTGTAACATTACTTCCTAACAAGACAACATTCAGCCTGACCCCTTAGGAACGGCCTATGAGACTAAGTAACCTCCTTCAACTGCTACAAAAGATTACACAGCAGCCTCAAGGTCCCTCCTCTTAGAGCTACTGGTGGCTGTGCTGGTGATGTGTTAATAAACTCTTTACTTCCCCACTTTTGATCTCTTTGATAATTTATTTGTACCACTGGCCTGCTGCCATCTTCCTGGCAGACTGAAGAACCTGAGGCACAGAGAGTTTGAGTCATTGGCCTAAGGCTGCAGAGTGCAGGTTTGAGCTAACTTGCTGCCTTCCTGTGCAAAGGCCTTGGGTTCCCTGTGTCTTCCTTCTGGGAACATGACCCAAAGCATCCCCCAGTGATGTGCGCAGGGGGCAGCTTAAGCCTGGCTCCTGTGTCCATGTGTCGTCGTGTGTGGAGATGTCGGGTAGGGTAATGGTCTTCTTCCTCTGTTCTATGGCAGGGACTGCAGAGGGTTCGTGTGATGTCAGCCTGAGGAGCTTCCAGCCACTCAGAGGAGCCCTTCTACCAGCCCTTAGGGTGGGCTTTGCTTCTGTCACTAGGGGCCTAGAGTGGGCAGGCCTGTGGAATCTTAGGCATTTGTCCTTTTGGTATGTGTGTGGTTGGGGGACCCATGGAGAAATCCACGCTCTGGCTCAGCCTCAGAGCTGTGTGCAGTCATGAACAGAAGATCTACTCTTTGTTCTTAGAGCAAGTAGGGCTGGTGGTATGTCCAGAATCCGATAGACCAGTGTAGATTGCGTCTGCCTTGGCCTGGAGCCTGGCTCAGTGGGGCTTCCTTCAGACCAAGCCAAGGGTCCCATGTGCCAGGACTCCCAGGCTAGCAGGGGCCACCCAATCAGCTGGCAGCCAGTGGCACTGGGGGCTGGGGTGTCAGGCACAGTTTTCTGACTTGAGTTGTGTGCTGAGAGAGCTATGAGCAGCTTCCTTCTGTGTGTGAGATTGGGACATCCTGTGTCTGTTCTCTCCAGCCTCTCTCCCCAGTGAAGGAGCCCACCGGGAGAGAGAGGCTGCTGACTGCCAACCCTGTTCCTAACTACCATTGCTGCATAGTCCCCGCCCACCCTGCACCTGGAGATGAGACTGTATTTGAATAGGTCTTGTCTGGCGGGTAGGATGTAGGAAATACCGGGTTTGATCCCTAACACACGCACACCAGCTCTGGAGGTGGCATCAGGAGATCAGAAGTTCATGGTCAAATCTGAGCATGATCTGCAGGAGATTATGTCCAAATGAAACAGAACAAAATGAGACATGGCTTCTACAGATATAACAAGCCAGGGACTGTCCCCCTTTTGGACACATCTCACCATGCAGCCCAATTTGCTTTGAAGAAGGAGCCTCTTATCTCTGCTCCCTAAGAACTGGGCTTGTTGGTATACTCCACCACATTCTGCCATGCCCTGGCTGCTCTAAGCCATCCACGTTTGGTCATTTATCATAGCAGCCATAGGACTGTAACGGCATTGTTGTCCCTCACCCCCACCTCATGAGACAGAGTCTTGCTGTGTATCCCTGGCTGGCCTGAGCTGCCCTCTTTTATAGCATAATTACCAGTCAGGCTGTCTGTATTCTGTTGTCCTCAGTTCAAATCCTGATTCCACCATGTGCTATGAGCCCTAACTGTGGTCAAGTTCACAAACGTAAGACAGGTACCGTGTCACAGTCCTACTACTCTGATAAACGCCCTGACCAAAAGCAACCTGGGGAGAAAGGGATTTATGTCATTTTACACTTCCAATTATATTTCATCACTGAAGGAGGTCAGAGCAGGAACTCAGGGTTAAGAACCTGGAGGCAGGGACAGAAGCAGAGGCCATGGATGAACACTGTTTATTGGCTTGTTCTTCATGGCTGGCTTAGCTGGCTTTCTTATACAACTCAGGCCCACCTGCCCAGGGGGCGGGTGCCCCTGCTCCATGGCATAGGCCCACCCATATCAACCATTAATCAGCAAATGATCCACAAGCTTGCCTACAGGCCAATCCAGTGGGAATGCTTTCTCAGTGGAGGTTCCCTCCCAGATGACTTTAGCTTGTGTCAAGTTGACACAACAACAACAACAACAACAAACCAGCACAGATAGTAAAGTCAAAAAAACAAAACAAACAAAAAAAAAAAACCTGACAGTGTTGTGGTAATTATTTAATTCGGCCTCTGGCTCAGGCCGACTATCTAAGCTGCAGCGGCTCTGCCTAGCCCAGCCACCATGTTTCTCGGCCTGAGGCCAAGTGCATGCTGCAGCTAGAACCGACCACCAGAAACACCAGCCCTGCCACCCACTAGATGCCAGCATGAGAGATGGCTCTGCCAATCTTCCATGCTGTCTCCGCAAGGCAGGGCATTGCCCAGACCATTCCGCCATCCATGCGGGCCCAGCAGGAGAATGAGACTCTAATTCTTATAGATTAATCAAAGCTTATATATTTGGCAATGATCAGCAACAAGATACCCATACAATCAGAAGTGTAACCCAATACCCAACCTAGGTATACCAACTACCTTTGGCTGCTACAGACATGTGAACATCCGTCTCTATCGCTCCTACATCTCTGCTCTCTCTCGCTCCCCTTCTTCCTTTTATCTCTTCCTCTCCTAACTCCTCCTCTTCCTTTTCCTCTCCTAACTCCTCCCACCTTAGCTTCTCCTACAAGACAGTGTCTTGCCAAACTGGGCTCAAAGAGAAACGGGTGTTAGGAGCTCAGTCATTGCTCCTTTGGCCCAGAATAGAAGCAGGCGCTGGATCTGTGCACACCAAACCAGCCCAAGGGCTGCCTGGAAGAGTGAGCCATTTCAACGAGGGTGTGCGTGGCACAGGGAACAGATGAACAAAGCAGAGAAATGCACTGGATGGGGAGGCATGTTGAGAATAGGAGGAGCCCACCTAGAGGTGCTGGGGTCCAGAAAGGCTTACTGGGGTCAGAGGGGGCCTGAGGCCAAAAGAGAAGGATAGGAGGAGGTAAGAGAAAGGCATTCTAGGTTGCTTGAGAACAGTAAGTGCAAAGGCCCAGGGTATTGAGTAATGTGATAGTTTTGACAAGCCAGAGTACAGGATGGTTTGTGTTGAGGACCAAGAGATCTCCCTATCAAGCAGGGATTTCCTCGGGTCTCAGAGCATCATTGGGAGGTGTTGGTGATGCTGTTGCTGTTTTGAAACAGAATGTCATGTAGCCCAGACTTTCATCATATACCCAGTGTAGCTGGGGATAACCTTGAACCCCTGATCCTTTGAAGGGACTTGTGGTGGTTTGACTATGCTTGGCCCAGAGAGTGGCACAAGAGTGTGGCGGAAGTCTGTCACTGTGGGGGTGGGCTTTGAGACCCTCCTCCTAGATGTCAGGAAGTCAATCTTCTGTTTGTCTTTGGAACAAGATGTAAAACTCTCAGCTCCTCCAGTGCCATGCCTGCCTGGATGCTGCCATGCTTCCCACCATGATGATAATGGACTGAACTTCAGGACTCCAGCCAGCCAGAGCGTGGCAGTCATGCCTCTGGCAGGAGAAGGGTCTTGCTCTTCTCCCACTTTCCCTCTGCCTTGCTAAAAAAACCATTAGATTACATCCCTAAAGCTAGCCCCCAAGGTCTATTCCCTTATTTGGCCACTTCTTCTAAGGCTGACCAACCAAGGTCCAGCTATCAAGGTATTGAAGCCCAGCAATCAAAAGCTCCCTTTGGCTCACTTAATTAACATGCCCAATCAAAATTATAAACTATCATTTTCCTGGGGGCCACTGTTGTCTCCTCTCTATCCGAAGACAATACTTTGTCCTCTGAGACAAATACCCCTGCTCCCTCTCCCTTTCCCTTTCTCTTCCCTCTCCTTTGTTCCCCTCCTCTTCTCCCTGATTCTCTACCTCCTGTCTTTGTCCTTATCCCTCCTCTGTTCCTCTGGAGCAAACACATCTCCCTTGTGCTGAGAACTAGGTCTTGGGTGTCCTGAGCTGACTCTGAGGCTCCTTACAACCTTGAATCTGCAAGAGATAAGGTGACAGGTGTGTCCACCATGCCTCACTGCCTCTGGGTGGTTTGAAACAGATTCATGCTAGCACCAATTAACGAGTTGTTTCTTAGACAGTGCATTACAGACCAGCAGGCCAGTCTGCAGACCAATATGCCAGCTGGGTGATTCCCACCCATTGGTGGGAAGAAAAGTGGAGACTACTTGGATGACATTTGTCTCTGCTGACCTCCAGGCTTCTGAAGTCCCACAGCCCTACAAAGCAAAGCCAAGATTTGGCTTAGGTGGAAGCCTGTCAGGCTCTGTGGATGCTGAAATACACCAAGAAGGCATTTTACACAACAAACACACAAACACACACACTAACAAACACACACAAACACACACAAACACACAAACAAACACACACTAACACACACACACTAACACACACACACTAACACACACACACTAACACACACACTAACACATACACACACACAAACACACACACTAACACACACAAACACATACACACTAACACACACACAAATACACACACACTAACACACACAAACACACACACTAACACACACACACACTAACACATACACACATACACACTAACACACACACAAACACACACACTAACACACACACACAAACACATACACGCTAATACACATACAAACACACAAATACACACACACTAACACACACACACACACACACACACACACACACACTCACACACTAACACATGGCCTCCAAATACTAGTTGATGCTAGAATTTCTCCCAGGGCTCAGGCCTATGACACCTGGAGACAGGCAAAGCTGGAATATGCCAGTAATGACTGCCTGGGCTGCGGGCTAAAAACGCATTTGCCCCTGTTTCTCCTCCTAAGCCAATCTCCTCCCAGCCCCAGCTCCAGAAGAGGCAGGATGAGAACCTGCCTCTTTTTCTCCCAAAGCCTGGGCACATAGGTGCCAGCTCCTCAGCTCTTTTTGTCCTCTCCTTAAGCCACAACTTGCAAGTGCTTGGTCTGGAAGCAGGTGAGCAGCCCCCGTTGAGTTTCTGGCTCCTTACCTTCCCAAAAGCCACCTGTACACCCAGCGCCTCACTCAAGAGCTGCCTCTAGGACCCGGCCTAAATGACACCAGGTCTGCTGCCTCCCCCTATGGCCTCCCAAAAGTCTTTGGAGGAGGTCTCAGTAAACTGTCCCTTGTTGTCTGACCCCTGCTGACTCCAGGGTTTCTGGGGTCTTGACGGGAGCTCAGGGCTTGTTGGGAATTGCAAAGCCAACATCGGCCTCTCTTTGGTACCAGAACTTCCTGCAGAAGCCCTGTCGGTCTTTCTGAACAATACAGTACGCTATGGGGGTCCTCCAGGTTATCTTCAGCCTGGACGTGCATGTGTGTTGGTTAGGTCTGGGTTCTGTGCTTTTGTGCTTTTGTTTTTTGTCAACTTGACACAAACTGGAGTCATTTGAACTGACATTTGAAATCCAGCAGAGAAAAGGCTCCATCAGGCTGGCCCACGGGCAAGGCCATGGGCATCATTGGTGTGGAAGGACCTAGGCCACAGGGGCAGTGCATCCGTGGGTTGGTGGTCATGAACTGGTCGCTGATGAGCCATGATATGGAAGTGTAACCGGATAATCCCTCTCCTTCCCAGTTTGCTATTGGTCATGGGCTTTCATTACAGCAGCGGAAACTTAAGACAAACACAAGGTATTTTCTGGAAGCTTTAAACCCACTGCTGGGCTGGAGAGGTAGCTGTCAGCAGAGCAAGTGCCCAGCATACACAAAGCCCTAGGCGCCATCCACTGTGCCACATAAACTAAGCATGATGACCCATGTGCAACTCCAGCAAACAAGAAACAGAGGCAGGAGGACCAGAAGTTCAAGATCAACCCTGGCTACATAGAGAATTTGCAGTCTGCCTGCGTTACATGAGGCTCTGTCTCAAAACAAAAAGTAAAATAAAACAAAGAAATTGAAAAAAACAACCCAACTCCTGAGACTGGGGGCTGAGTCCAGGGAGACGATACAGGCAGAGTGTGGGAGTCCTGGGAAGGCCCCGCCCTCCTGGCTGGTGCTAATGTGAGTCCTGTGGTCAGGCAGGATGACCTGCTTGGGAAACCAGATCGTTCTATTTTTATCTGCTGATGCAACCCAGAACAACGAGAAACATCCATCTTCCCCTCCACATCTCCTCTGAAAATCACCATGTCTCTTCTCAGTATCTGTGCTTGCCTCAGGCCAGTGAAGAACCTTCTCTCTCTCTCTCTCTCTCTCTCTCTCTCTCTCTCTCTGTGTGTGTGTTTTGTGTGTGTGTGTGTGTGTGTACTGTAGCATGCTATTCAGGATTATTAATAGAATATTGCAAAGAACAGAATCAGAATTAAATTGACTTATATGCAAACAGAATGTACATCATGGGGAGCTGGTGGTGGGATAGCTTCAGGCATGGCTAGATCCAGGAGCTCAGGCAGCAATGGAAGATCTGTGCTTCCTCAAGGGGTCAACCTCCATCTGCTGGGTAAATGAGTCCTCCGTGCTCCCAGCTTCCCTCTCACCAGCCTAGGAGAGAACTGCCTGTGCTTGGGAGTTCTAATGAGTCTCAGGAGTCTCATTAGCTAGATTTGGATCCCATGGCTTTGGATTAGGTGATCAGAAAGCCATGCTACCATTGACCAGCCATGGTTGCATGCTGGATGTGTCTGGAGACCCTGGGTTGGGGCCAGGAAGGATGAACATCCCACAGCTAAGGACAGTGACACCCAAGTTTTCAGGAGGGTAGAGGTGGGCTGGAAGGGGCTAGTGAGAGGTATTGGGGTGGCTTCTAAGTGACTAAAGCCTGTCCCCTAGAAGAAGGGCTCAAATCTTAACTTCATCAGACTGGAAAAGTCATTTCTTCCCATGTACCAAGGAACCAGTTCACACCATTTGTGTGGACAAGTGCTACGCTCTAGAAGTCTCCTCCATTGTCCTTGTCCTGGAAACTACTGGGGACTTGATTGGGAACTGGCAGCTAGAGACAGCTGTTGAGTTCAAATCCCACCCATGCCTTGATGACTTGTGTGACTGTGGGTTTGTTTCTCAACTCTCTGTGTCTGTGTTCTTTTATCTGAAAAATGAGAATCCTGAGATTTTTCTGCCTCCTGTGACCATTGCCAGGATTCACTGAGGCTCCCAGAGGCTGAGTGACCTGTGTGTATATTGCAACTGAGGTCAGATCCAGTTTGGCTGACTCTCAGTTCTGGGCTCTCTATCCTGGCCAGCAGCAGGAGATTGCTGTTTGAATGAATGTGTGAGAGAGTGGATGGGAAGGTGGATGGATGGATGGAGTGGATGGATGGATGGATGGATGGATGGGTGGGTGGTGGATGGATGGGTGGGTGGGTGGGTGGATGGATGGGTGGGTGGATAGATGATGATGAGAAGAGAAGCATGGCACTATCTCTGAACTGCTGAGAAGTCCCTTCAGCTCCTACATGGGGGAGCTTGGCCTTCTGTTACAGACTCAGTTTCCCCCGCAGCACCAGATCTGGGATGATGGATGTTAGGCTGTGACACAGGGTAATGGTGCCTGGCTACTGTGATGTTCAAAGACTTGTACTGTGCCTTGATTCTCTTCCCTGTGTCCTGGGCTTCTTTCTCTTTCAGCCAACTCTAACTGGGTACCACACAAGGAAAATTTAGGAATACAATCTGCTCAATTTACATGAAGCAGCATGGCACAATTCTCCCAGTAGTCTGCCCACTTCTGGGTCCTTTCATTCGCAGCTGGGCTGCTGTGCACTGTGATTCTTGTCTGCTACAACTCTGTGCTTGTTAGAACACTACTCAGTGTGCAGAGGGTCAAGGTGGGACCCAGACTCTTGGTTTACTTGGAGCTGGATTTTGAGACAGGGTCTTCCTATTAGCCCAGGCTGGCTCTGGATTCATGATTCTCCTGCCTCTTGTTCTAAGGGCTGGGATTACAGGCATCTGTGATCCTGCCTGGCTGAAACCTAATGGCTGCAGCCACCACTGCTCCTCTTAACCTTGCTCCTCCTCCCCTTTCCCACCCCTTCCCCTCCCCTTGTCCACCCCCCTTTCCTACTCTTCCCCTCCTCCTTCCTCTTCCTCCCCTCTTCTCACTGAACTGCTGCTTCCTCTTTCTTCTACTGAGGCAGGGATCTCCTGTGGCCTGGGGCATTTTAGAACTCACTATGTACTTCGGAAAGACCTTAAGCGCTTGATCTTTCTGTCTCTAACTCTCAAGTGCTGGATTACAGAAGTGCACCAAGGTGCCTGGTTTATATGCAGCTGGGATTACAGATGTGTGCCACCGTGCCTGGTTTATATGCAGCTGGATTACAGATGTGTGCCACCATGCCTGGTTTATATGCAGCTGGGATTACAGATGTGTGCCACCATGCCTGGTTTATATGCAGCTGGGATTAGCTCAGGGTATTATTCATACCTGATGAGCATTTGAACTCATGTCAATCCTCCTGCCTCAGCCTCCTGAGTGTGTGCCACCACTCAGATGATAGGTGTGTGCCACCACCAACTGGTTCAGACTCATCTGCAATGTCACAAGCACAGGTTCTACCCAGTAGAGTTTGCATGTGGGTCGCTAGAGCAGCCCAGGTGGGGTGTGAGGAAAGGTGCTGGCCTTAATGGGAAGAGTTGCCAAATACTGTGGTCATGTTTTTCAACCTGTCAGACTTCCGTTTTTAAAGAGAGATTCTATCATATGTGGGATAGTTGTGATAAATGACCCACTGCAATAGCAATCTGTTGTTTTTTAATGTCCAACATCCCTTCTGGGACAGTAGGTACCTATGTCCCCTTGCATTGTAGTGGAACTGGCCCTTTTGAACTCAAGGGTGGCATGTAGACAGGAATTTGGTCCCTGTTGCTATAGAGATGGGGCGGGGACATAGGCACATGACCCACATAGACTTGCTGGGAGAGCTGGGAAATTAAAGCTCTTTCCATGGGATTGCTCGGCTCTCTGGGGACATGCCTGGGGCTGCTGGGGACGATCTTGGCAGTCACAGGGGAAAGGCCTGCCTGAGGATGACGTAGTCACAGCAGAGCAGATGGAGAGAGCAGGGAGCGCTGGGATTCTAGATGTGTGCCACCATACAAGGCCCAACTTTTTGTGTTTGGATTTGGCATTCGGGAGAGCTTGTAGCAAAGTGATGGTTTCAAATAACCAATCCTGAAAGAGGCTCCTATCTTGTTGTCTTTGGAAGAGGAGAGAAACAGAGTGAGGAGGAAGAGTAAATGAGGGGAGGGAAGGGAAGGGGAGGAAGGGAGGGTTCAGTTTGAGTTTAGGGGGATCTTACAACATCTCACTGAAATCTTACAGCTACTAGAACCCACATTACTACGCAGCTAATAGATAACAATGCAGCTCAGAGATGTCTTCCTTACTGGCTTTAGGTAACCAGATGTGCCTTTCTGATAGCTCAGCCTTTTTAGATCGAGGATAAGCTCCCAGCCACAGGGAACATGGGCTGTTATGAAGCTGAGCTTTGTAAAAGATGTTGTGTGCACAGGGCCTTCTGCAAGCTGCACCTGCTTGCTGTGCTACAGCTTCTAGCATGGATGGCACCACGTGTGGAGAATTAGAATGTTAAGGTCCAAAGTGAAGTTATAGTGGGCTATTTTAGCCTTTTCGATACCATCCTCTGGGTGCTGGATAATCAGTGGTTGTAACTAATACTCAAAACAATCTATTTCTGGCAACCTTATTAAGATCCACCTGACAGTTTTCCTCATAAACTTTCTATAAAGTCAAGAATGTAACTCTTGCAGGGCCTCCCTCTTCCAGTGGCTAATAGTACCTGTAGTATTTCAGGGAATGGGGTCTGGTTGGTCCCTGACTCAAACTTAGCAGGAGAGGAGAGGGAGTGGAAGGAAGCAGAGGTACCCACTTCCATCTTCACAGCAAGCATATGGAGACAATGACCGTCTTGTGCCTGTACCGGCCTGAGGCCCTGGCTGCCTACATTTGATTTTCCTGGGCTTAAGCTTAGAAATCAGATGAACCAGGGTCTCCACCAGATGCAGGGTTTGGCATCACAGCCTGGAGTGGTTGGACATGTGGTTTCTTACAAAAACTTCTAGCTGGGCCAGTGAGCGGGCATTGGTGCATGGTCCGCCCAGGATCTCCTGTGGTTGCACCTACACCGAGGTCCCCGAATCACTGCCATGACTACATCCTGATCACTTCTAGCTCCCTGTACCCTGCTGGAGTGATGGCCAGCCTCCCGCTTGTGTATTTGCTTGGCTCTGTCTTGTTTCCTTGTTTCTGAAATTGTATTTATTTTTGTGCACATGAGTGTTTGGCATATGTATTCATATGTCTCTGTCCTGTGGAGATTAGAAGAGGACATCAGAGTCCCTGGAACTAGAGTTACAGATGGTTGTGAGCCACCATGTAAGTGCTCGGAATTGAACCTGTGTCCTCTGCAAGAACAACCAGTGCTCCTAACCACCAGTGCATCTCTCCAGCATTTTATTTCACTTTATATTGTTTAATTTGAACTCACAATTAAAATTTGGAGAACATGGGGCCAGTTAGATGGCTCGGTGAGTAAAGGTACTTGCTGCCAAGCCCGATGGTCCCTGGGACCCACATGGTGAGAGGAGAGAGCGAACTCCTACAAACTGTCCTCTGTACACTATCTTACACACACACACACACACACACACACACACACACAGAGAGAGAGAGAGAGAGAGAGAGAGAGAAAGAGAGAGAGAGAGAGAGACAGAAAGAGACAGAGAAAGAGAGAGAGAGACAGAGAGACAGATACAGACAGAGAAACAGAGATAGACAGAGACAGAGATGCACCTTTGGTTGTTTTTCTTTTCTTTATTTGTGTTGTTGTTTTTTGAGACAAGATTGCCTTTGTCCAGCCTGGAACTCACATCAATCCACCTGCCTCTGCTGGGATTAGAGGTGGACACCACCACACCCAGCTCAGAGAGGTCTTAAAAACTGGAGGATTTTGCAGGAAACCTCTACTTTTTGGTCTCTTCTTGAAAACAAGAACAACAACAAACTCACTGACCTTCTTCCTATCCAGAATAAACAGGCTTCATCTGAAGAGACATTGACTCTTCAGCTCCCCCTCCTGGCTCCCAGGTAACCCTGAGAGAGCATCTCAGGATCTGGAACTTTTGGTTTATAATGCTAGGGTCGAGTGAAAGCCCAGTGAGTGGTGGGAAGAGAGGTGGGGAAAGGCAAGAGCTGAGCCAGGCCTGGTGGAGGTAGAGGCAGGGGGATTTGAAGTCTACCTGCCTCTACCTCCTGAGTGCTGGGATGCAGGCTTTGAAAGGTTTGCTTTCATTACCTTAAATCATGTATATGTATGTATTTGTACACCTGAGCACAGGTGCTCACAGGGCAGAGGCACCAGGTCCTCTGAAGTTCCGAGGTGACTGTGAGGCACCAACATAGTCCTCCAGAAGAGCACCAGCCTTTGGTTGATGCATGCACATACTGCTCCAGGGACTTGCCCTGACTGGGCTCTGTGAGGATGTGAAGAAATGTCAAACACAGACAGACACAAAGGGAAGCTGGGTTAGGTGGAAGGGGGCAGGGTTACTACATACAGGTAAGCAAGGAGGCAGGGTTTATGCTCTATAGCTGAATCATGATAGGAGCACTCACAGTGGGGGAGCACTCTTCAGGCATATGCTATGCTGCTGCGGTGCTCATTGTCTGTATGCACTATCAACATTTGTACTTGGACCAGAGAGGAAAGCCTTGCTATTGTCCCCAGTGACAACAACCTTGCTGCTCCTTTGCTCTTTACTAACGTTGAGATGTGAAGGGTAGCCTCCCCCAGGAAGCCTTCCCTGACTGCCAGCCCCCAGGGGCTTCTGGAGCTCCATCATCAGGAGAGGGTGCCCAGGATTCAATGTCTAGCTAGAGGACTCCTTTACTAGGTGTGGCTCCTTGGCAGAGTCGATGCCTGGCCTGGAGAAGGCCCTAGGTTCTGTCCCCAGCATTGTAAAAGCCCAAACAGTTAAGAACTTGATGGGCTACTAGAGGCACTGAAGTCAGGGTCAGAGCCTAGGGATGGGCAGCCCTCACATGCTAGGCTGGGCCTCCCATCCTCAACAGGCCAATTAAACAGACACCAGACACATAACAGTGGAAAACAGAGATAGGAGGTTTATACAATGAGGCCCTGTCAGGAAGAGGTGATGACTTCCCCAACCCCAGGTTCCTTCAGGATCCTGACCGGAGGCTTAGGTATAAATCCCAGGTGAGGAGGCCTGCAAGGCTGAGCAACCCTGAGGGGGTATGGCCCCGCCCATTTCCATTGTCTGGGCCCAGTCCCTCATGAAGGTGGTCTGACAAGTTCAGAACTCCGTAAAATCTGCTCCTGGGAGACAGCTCCTCAGGCTGCTCCTCATTGGCCTTCCTTCCTCCAGAAATTCCTGGGGGACTTCCAGTTTTGGGGGGGACCATTGTTTCAATAGTCTGACAGCCAAAGGGACTGGATCAGTGTCTTGCCTGGCTTCTGTCTGGTTGTCACAGTAGCTCCTGGGAGGAGGGCACCGTAGGCTCTGACTGTTAAGTACAGGACAGGTTTTGTAGCCACAAAGTGCCCCAGTGCATCTCCAGAGATCAGGCTGGAAGGCTTAAGAAGCCACTAGGACGGCAGGTCAGAGGTATTAGCCGAGTGTTTGGGTCCAGCCTGGCCTCCAGTGGAATCCTGGAATAGATGACTCGTACCCTAAACATGTCCTCTATCCGTCTGTCCTCTCATGGTTGAACTCACAGAGATGTGGGCGTGGTGGCTAGGGTGTGGTCTGCTGAGGCTTGGGGGCCAAACCTGGGGTTATTACCATCCTGTTTCCTTTGTGTATGGATGTTAGGCTGGGCTCCCTGGCCACAAGAATGCAGTATCTTGTGACCACAGGTGTCCCCACCTAAGTCAGGAGCTATTGCCATGGAAACAGCACTGGAGTTACCTAAGAACTTTCCTTTCTCCTCTATCCCACATTCCAGAAACAGGGAGGAGCCTGCCCTCTCCAATGGATTCCCACAAAAGCCCCAGAATGCCAGTGTCACTGTCCTGGAATGTCACATGACCTGACTTTGAGAAGCAGCCCAGGGTGGAAGTCTGGGCTGGGCAGGACCTACAAAAGATTGACTTGGGAACACAGTGGTGTTGTCTGCTCAGAGTCCTCACCCTGCCCTTCCCATGAACAAGTTGGTGCTAGGCATCAACAACCCTTTGTGACTGGCCATGTGGTGACTCCACAACTACCAGGGGAAGGAAAGAGCCCACAGAGTGATGCATGCGTGAGTGCATGGATGTGCGTTGCTGTCTCCACAAGGTTGGGGAGTGGGGTTTTGCTCTTAATTAGCTGCAGATTTACCATTATTTCCTGGCAAGGAAAGACTCCTCACAGGTCTGGCCCTGGTGTGTATGTGCTAGGATTAATAAAAACACAGGACCCCCAGCTATGCCTAAATGTCTGATAGGCAGCAAATGGCTTTTTAAGTGTATCATGTGTCACACAGAGGCTAATGTGGTACTAGACATTGTTTATCTGGCGTTCAGCTTGAGCTAGATACTGATAAGTTATCTCCACTAACAAAATGAGCCAATTTAAGCCAAATTAAATATAAAGGCAGGCTTATTGGGGGCAGCTCTCAGGTAAGTTCACTGACCACACAGGAGGGGGTCAGTGAAGTCCCCATGCTGAGGGAGACAGAGGGGAAGGTGAAGAGAAAGAGAAAGCATGTATACCAAGAGAGCGAGAACAAGAGTGAGAGAGAGAAAAGGAAAGGGAGAGGAGAGGAGAGGAGAGGAGAGGAGAGGAGAGGAGAGGAGAGGAGAGGAGAGGAGGAGGAGAGGAGAGGAGAGGAGAGGAGAGGAGAGAGATGCAGAGGTAGAGGTAGGAGGAGAGAACTGGAGTGTCTGGATTATATAGGAAAGAGTGTCTGGGTGAGAGGAAGCACAACCTCTGGGCTGGGAAGTTCAACATAGATGGATGGGTGTGCCAGCCATGCCCGTAACAGGTAAGGAAAGAGGCATGCTGGGAGAACCTGGAGGTCAAGTCTACTTTGGTATGTTAAATATGCACCTCAGTCCCTTGTCTCTGGTCTGACTCACAACATCCCCAGCCTTTTGTTGATAATAAATGAATAAAAATGACATAATCGTCTATGACTACTTCCTGCTGACATGGGGCTTTGTTACTGGGGGTCCAAAAGCTGGAATGCTGGCCAAGTCTGGTAAGAGTTGGGTGCTGTCCAAGCTCTGAAGGACCATCTGGGGCTAGGGATGTGAAGGCCCAGTTGGAGCAGTTTGTGAGGCTGGACTGGAGCACCTATGGGTAGATGCTTCGGAGCCATCCTGAATGCAGGTCTTGAGGAGATACCTGGACTTGATAGGGTGCTAGGGCAGGTATATACATTAGGGGCAGGAGATAAAGTTAAGGAGTTTAGGAAGAAAAATTTTGCTTGGGTGTATGTTTGAAACTTTTAGGCCCATGGTCTTGATAGTTGGAGGAGGTGAGGTGGGGTGTCCCAGGACCATGGAAAGGGGAATAAATCCCACCCTCAGAAACAGACTGTTGATTGACAGTACTTGCTGGAGGTCATTTGACCTGTGAGATGTAGAACCAAGCGGATTACCTGAAGCTTGCAAAAATCTTTTAAGTTCACAAAAAAGAGATACATTTTAGATATGTTAGTATCAGGTTGTTTGCAATCTGTACTGAGATCCACAGTGCAGAAAGAGCAGCAGGTTCACACCCTTGAGTCATAGTAAAAGCTACAGTAAATGATTTTGGTTGAAAGCATTAGCACCATGGAGGTCTTACCACAACAGTAGCGTAGTGAGAGGAGGATCTGAAGCATTGTTTTCATTTCGTTTACATACCCTGTCGCTTTCCTGTCGCTATTTATGCTTTTCATGTCTTCATAACCTTCATAACTTGCATTTACCAACTTTTAAAACTGTTTTTTTTTTAATTTTTATTTTTATTTTTTATGTATGTGAGTATACTGTCACTGTCTTCAGACACACCAGAAGAGAGCATCAGATCCCATCACAGTTGGTTGTGAGCCACCATGTGGTTGCTGGGAATTGAACTCGGGACCTCTGGAAGATGCTCTTCTCACCATAGACATGCTGTCTTAGATCCTCAGCCACTTGTCCCAGGTCTGAAACCCAACAGGTATCATATGTGGTGTCCTGTCACCATGCCTGTAATCCCACTACTTGGGAGGTCAAAACAGGATTACCATGAGTTCAAATCCAGCTTTGGCTACGCAGTGAGTTCCAGGCTAACCTGGGCTATATAGCAAGACAGATACTGGGATAATCAGGAGCAGGGGTGCTTTGGGGTTCTTAGCCTCATTAGTAAAAGAATTTAAGAGTGGACTCAGACAGAAGCTAGAGGACAACTTTATTAGAGTGTGAAGAAAAACTCAAGGCAGATGAGCTGCAAACCTCCGCAGCTGCCGGAAAATGGAGAACAGGAAGAGAAGGGGAAAAGTCCTATTGGAGTTAAAGGCGCAAAGGTCAGTTATATGCAGACAAGCAACCTCACATCAGGGAGGGAAACTTCCCATTGCTGTGACAAAATTCTGACCAAAGGCAACATAGGGAAAGAACTTAGGGTTTATTTTATCCTGCAGCTGTCAGCTCACCAAGGGCAGTCAGGGTAGGAGCTATCGGCAGGAACCTGGAGACAGGAATAGGAGCCGAAGCTACAGGACAAGCTGGCCTGCTCCATGGCTTGCTCAGGCTGCTTTCTTACAGCACCCGGGTCCACCTGCATCACCCACAGCAATCTGGACCCTCCCACATCCGTCTTTAATGAAGAACATGACTCACAGACTTGGCCACTGGCCAATCTAATGGAGACATTTTGTCAGTTGCATTCCTCTTACCAGATGACTCTAACTTGGGTCATATTGACAAAGCTAACCCCTACATCGAGGAAGCCCAAAGTGTTAGGAAGGCAAGCCTAGAGAAGAGACAGAGGTTACACTTCTCTGAGTAATTCAGAAAGCGTAGTGACTCGCAGAGCTGCAGGTTACACTGTAAGAGACTACCAGGAGGCCAGGCTTCTAGGGAGGGACAGTACTGCACCTATTTTTTCAGACTTAATTCACTTTATTTTTCTTGTATAAAAACTCTTATGTGGCAGCCACAGCTGGAGCCTGGGTCCTCTGAAGGAAGACTCTGGTGTGGGTTTTCACAAGATGGTCTGTGAAATCCTGATAAGACTTGGTAAAGCCGGGCGGTGGTGGCGCACACCTTTAATCCCAGCACTCAGAAGGCAGAAGCAGGCAATCTCCGAGTTTGAGGCCAGCCTGATCTACAAAGCAAGTGTGCTTCTATGTCTCTATATACGTGTGAGTATATGACTATCTATATATGTGCATATATCTCTATCTAAATATATGTGCATGTATGTCTATCTATATGTGTACATGTATGTCTATATATGGATGCATGTATGTCTATCTATGTATCTGCATGTATATATACATATAGATGTATGTCTATTTATATATGGGCATATATGCCTATCTATATATGGGTATGTGTATGTCAATCCATATGTGTGCCTGTATATCTATATATGTGTGCATGTATGCCTATCTATATGTGTGCATTTATGTTTCTACTTATACATGTGTGTGTGCTGGCTGGGAAAAGGGAAAAAGGAAAGAGGAGAAAGGAAGGAAGAGATCTCAGGGAAGTGGGCCACAGGGTGATGAAACTCACCTTGGTGGCTGGAGGGTAGAGGGGACACTATGTGGAAGAAGAAAAGGACTCGGTGGAGGGGTGGATCTAGCAAGGGAGGGGAACAAATGAGAGCATGTGTGACATCACTCAGAGAAGCCACACTGGTACAGCCCCTTGTTCTGTATGCACCCTAAAACCTTAACCAAGGGAAAGAGTGATTGTGTGCACACCAGCAGCAGCAGCAGCAGCAAACTGAACTGTGCAACATGCCAAGAGACAGCCTGCTCTGCGTCTTGAGGATCTTCTTGAACTTGCCTGCTGCCACCTTAGATTCAGTGAGGGACAGAGAGTTTGGGCACTTGGATAAGGACTCTTATTTGAGTTTAGGCTTTGCTCCGTCTTCTGCATGCCTGCTGGCCACTGGGCCATATTCTCACAGACCCACGAAAGAGTGGGAACCTGGCCACAGGGCACCTGGTACCCTTCGGGATATTATGAGCTACCGTGAGCAGCTTTGTAGTTGTTGCCCAGAAAAGTGTCCCCCTGCAGTCCTGCAGTATACCAGCCTGTACAACCTGACAGAGTGACCCTGCCTGCACTCACTGGTTTTGATACTGTTTTCTCTCTTTGAATCTTCCTTCAGTGGGCAGCTAGAAGACACCCTCCCACTTCTCCTCTGTTCTGTGGACAGCTGCAGTGACCCAAGAGGGCAGTGACACAGTTAACTTCCCTAGGGTGGCCATGAACAGAGGGCTTTTGGTTTTCTGTGACATCTACAGGCGGTTGCTCCCTGCCTGCTGCCCGGCACTCGCCTGATGCTGGAAGGGCCAGGTTGCAAGTTTCCTGCCTGCCCACCCATCCACCACTTCCTCTTCCAATCCTCAGCTGTGCCCACCCCTAGGCATAATTTTAGAAACTTAATAGATGTTGGCTGCATTCTTGGCCCTGTGCCTGTGGGGGCGGGCCCAAATGGAGACAGACATTTCTTTCTTTGGCCTTGTTGATTGAGATCCTCTGCCTTCCCCAGGGGCCAGTTTCTGAAGGGCCATTGTGTGAGCACAGCTTCTTGCACACTCGCCTCTTTGTGGGCCCCCACCACACTACCCCGCCAGCCTGGATTACCATGCAGGATTAGTGACAGCCATTAGTGGTATTCCCTAAGATTCCCAAAACCAACAGTAACAGAGGGAATAGACTTGGGACACCACTTGCCATCATTCATTCATTCATTCATTCATCTAGTCAGTTAGTTAGGTAGTTTTTTAGAGACAAGGTCTTGCTGGTTAGCCCTGGCTGGCCTAGGACTCACTCTTTAGCCCAGCCCTCAAACTCACAGCAACCCTTCTGAATCGGTCTCCTGAGTGCTCAGGTTACTGGTATGCCTCACAATGCCTGTACACTCTGTTGTCTTCATAACGGAAATGGCAGGCCACATTCTGGTTTGGAGCATGGATCAGGTTCTGGCACTCAGACACAGGAAGGCTTTAGTGTCTTTCTAGGACAGAGTAGTGGGGCTTCATGATTTCAGGGGCTTGCCCTCTTCCTGAAAGTAGCCTTGGCAGAATTTGGGCAAAGAAAGGGGTGGCAGAAAGGACACACCCAGAAGCTGGATCCTGACTCCATAGACATCTCAAGCTGGCTCTGGCAGGACACCTTGTCCCCCAACCCTGTCATCTAGACTCATGTGTGGTTGCTCAGCCAGTACCCTGGGATAATCTTTCACCTCCTTATCTTATCAGAAAAGAGAAAACTCTGTAGCTTTATTGAGCTACAATTCACTCATTTAAAATGACAGCAAGCCCTTGAGTGTCCTCCCCGGCATGGTCTGTTGTCGTTGTCAATCTTTCTTTAATCTGTACCATTGCTTAGCTCCAAATAAAACTGTCTTGCTTTTTGAAAATAAATAGATAGCCAATTATTTTTCAGGATTGCACAGCTAGCCCCACGGTCCGTTTCCAGGGTGCTCCTTCTCACTAAAGACACTGGGTCCTTTTAGCTGCTCCCTTCTGGTCCCTATAGTCCTCTGTGGACACACTGCTCTGAGTCTTCTGAGTCTGTTCTTTCTTCCAAGGTGTGTGGTGTTTTAGTGTTTTGGAAGCCTCGTGAGATACATCAGTGTTTCACCTTATATAAGAGGGACCAATGTGTCACTGTGGCGACTTGATGTGGGTCTTTGATGATCGGGCTGCTGTAAGACACTTGTGAGCTCTAAGAGTAGATCATAGGTGTCTTCATTATCTCTGGAATCTCCACTCCAGCTGGCTGCTCAGATTCCTGTCCATGCTGTGTCCATCCTACCCAGGATGCCCTAGGTGAACCTGACTGTTGCTGGATAGGATCACATGCCTGCCTTCCTAGCACAGGGAAGATTAGGAGTTCAAGGCCAGCCTAGACTACCTAAAACACTGTCTCTCATACATACAAACAGATCTGACTTAGGGATTACTACTCTTGAATCCACTTTTTCTTCCTTCCTTTGTGTATTCTATTTGCAGAGTGATGTTAGCAACACTCTCGGCCTCTCTTAACACTACTTAAGGACAGATAAGAGGCAAGGATCCAGTTCCATTCCCTGGAGTTTCTGGGAGCAGCAGGACAGTGAGAGCCCTGTGGCTGAGAAACCTGGAAGGATCACTGTGTGTTGACACTGACCATGGCTTCAGCTGGAGAGTCCCTGCTCAGGGTCACCAGTGCTGTGTGAGTCCCCTGTCTTCATCGGCCCAGGCTTTTACTTCTGGAGGTTTCTTAGCACCACTCAGAAACATCTTGGGGCACCAGGCAGCCTGTGGTACCTGTATTCACGGCAACTATCAGCTAAAGGCCAGGGACAAACATTCCCTAACCACCAGGCTGCCTAACAGTAAGGAGGCTCCAGGTTGGGAGCTTCCATGACCTTCCATGACCTTCCATGTGTCCATGACCTGTGGACTTATGCTCTTGCCACTTCCTGACATGGACTTGATGTGACTTACAAAGATACTAACAAAATCAATGGGAAATGAGGAGACTGTGGTTAGAACTAATAAAGTCAAGGAATTTCAAGCCAGCACAGCTGACACCCAGATTAATGCACACCAGGCTGTGTGGTGGGCTTTGAGCTTCCTAGCAGCTAGAGCAAAAAGAGCAGCAGAATCAATTTTGAGATTTTTTTCCTCACCAATTTAATGTTGGAAACAGCTCGCAAAAGCCTAAAGGACGTGGGCTGTTCTGTGGGTCAGAATAACAGGCTGGAGCTAACAATACTGTCCTCAATAGCAGCTATGCGGGGGCCATAGGAGGGCACACATGCAATGGGTTAAAGCTGGAGGTGGAAGCAGAGACATCACACAAGAGGTTCAGAAGCCCCTTGGGTATGGTGAATGATGGCCGCTTCTCAGTAGGCAGATCAACTTTCATTAGGGTAACTGAAGATTTATAAAATTTTGGAGGACTGAGGGCAGGGACATCCAGTATGGGCAAAGGTCATTGGCTTAGGTACCTGGCATGCCTCATTAGCATGGGGAAGCATTTCAGGAATCTCAGGAGCTGGCTGAACAGGTGGTGTCAGGAGAAAGGAAATTGATCCTATAAACTAATTGAGCTATGTGACATTCCTCAGGTAGAGGCATGTGTGGGACTTAGAATTCCCCAGATATGGTCAGAGAAGGAAAAACTCTGCTAATGAAGGAGTCCTTCATTACACGTGGAGCCCCAGAAGGCTAGCCAGTCAATGGTAGACTTCAATCTTAATTAGCAGTTTTCCCACACAGCTAGGCTAAGTGGCTTGTCTGTGGACCACTTGCCCTAGTGTGGGTGTCATTGTTCCAGCTGATTACAGAAAACAAGCCATGCTAAGGGCAGCTCAGGAGGGCGACTGAACACAGAGAGGTCCCAGAGTCAGATGCCTAGGCCAAGACCTGAGTTAACTCCCCTGTAGCTGTGTGATTGGGCCTGTTCCAGAAACCTCTCTGAGCTCAGTTTCTTCATCCATTTAATGGAGCTGATAACAGTGCCCACCCATTGTGTATATAAAGATTAAGAGAGAGTCTGGGTGCTGCAGTTGCTGAAGCAAGCATGAACAAAGTGCTGGGTCAGTCCCAAGTGCCACATAGTTGTCACCCCAGGAGGTAGAGACTGGGGAATCAGACCTGATCTCAAATGCTGAGCTTGGCTTGCTCCACAATCTGGCATCCCAAGTTCAGTCCTTGGATGACTCCTGAAAGCTGTCCTCTAACATTTGTATGCATAGTGTGGCCACATGCATATCCTGTGCACACACACGCACTCACACATACACACGCACACACACTCATATACAGTCACTCACACACACACATTCAACACACACATACAACACACACATACACTCACACACATGCATAATCTGTGCATACACACGCACTCACACACACACACGCACACACACTCATATACAGTCACTCACACACACACATTCAACACACACACTCACATACAATCACATGCACATATACTCACACTCACACACGCACACTCACACACATACTCAGACACACAATACATTCACTCACACATATACACTCACACACATGCACACAGACTAATGATGAGAGTAAATCACGAGAAATTTTAACACGGCTGGCTGTGGTGACACATCCCTGTAATTTCAGCACCTTGACCCACAGGCAGCTAGATTTGTAAGTTGAAAGCCTGCCTGGTCTACATAGAAAGTTCCAGGCCAGTCAGGGTTAGTGAGAGCACATCTCAAAAACAAAATAAGTAGCCATAAATAAACCCAAGATCTGTCAGTGGCTGAGAGGTCCTTGGGAGTTGTAACTGCATGGCATAAACTGTGAACTGGTGCGTGGGAGGTGGGCAGTGGGCACTGTCCTTCTCTGTGTGTGTTTGTGGCACTCCGCAGGAAGCAAGACACAAGATTAGCAACTAGGTAGATCCCGTGTGACTGAATGTTGAGAAAGTGAGGCCCCAGTCTCTATGGACTTTATACTTAAGGGGCTTCCTGGGGGACAAGGAGGCTGCAAAAACCTGAGGGGGAACCTCAGATGTGGGCATTCCATCCCCCCCCCACCACCACTGGGGTGCTCAGTGATGTCTGCTCTTGGCTTTCCTCTCTCTCAGCCTCCTCTGTCAGGTCCTGACCCTCCTTGGTTGCTTTTCGTTCTAACCTGCTTGCTACTAAAGCTTCCCTTCCTTCCTCAGCTGTTTCTTTCATTCTCCTTGAAGCTGCTGGATCCCCTTCCTGGCCCATCGAGCTGAGCGGCAGGGACTCAGGCCTGGAAAGAAGCCTACATACTCTTAGGGCTGGGACACAGGAAGCTGATAGTTTGCCTCTCTTGCCCATCCATCCAGGAAATGGGTGGGGTCCTGCCTAGGAGCAGGAAGCAGGAACCTGGCCTGGGGTTGGGGGAAGGGTGTCCCTAAAATCTCAGAGAGCAGAAAGACACCAGACCAGTTCCACCAAGCTGTAGGGCACATACCACATGATCTGACCACATTCTTAGGGAAACATGGTGGCCAGTGACGTTAATAGGCATTCCTCAGAAGTTCCTGGACCACAGTCAGTACAAGAATATCCGATCTTCCCTAAAGGGTGGATGTGGAGGGCCAAGGTCAGGATCCATAAGGAGAGAGGAAGGGTTCCTTCTTGCTATGGGGGCCTTTGGCTGCTCCTGCTGAGGGTTCCCTGTAGTCCTTCATGTCCTGACGCCTGTTCTTGGAAAGGAAGGGAAAGTCCTTCTGTTTCCTGCTCTACTCTGGTTTCTGACACAGAGAACAGACATCTTGGATCTCGTGGCAAAGATCTTACAGCTGCTGGGCATGGCAGTCCCTTGGAAAGGCAAATGTCCGGCCCCTTTCCCAGCATCTGGCTGAGTGATTCAGGCCCTGGAAACAACAAAGGCTTCTCGAAAGTTGGACTTCTGGGAATTTGCCGAAGGAAAGGATCCAAAAGCAGTACAGGAAGTCAGGCATAGTGCACACCGCTGTCCTGGAGCCTGGGAGGCTGCTGCAGAGAACTGGTGGAGCTCCAGGCTAGCCTGGGCTACAGTCTGAATGTCAGGCCAGCCTGAGTTGCAGAATGAGACCCTGCCTAAACAAAACACAAACTAAAATACCCCAAATATAGAAGGGAAAGAAGAGAGCAAGGGAGGGAAATAAGTGTGTGTGTGTTGGCACACCCTTGTGAACTCAGCAGTTGGGAAGTTGGGGCAGGAGGATCTCAAGTTCAAGGCCAGCTTGGGCTGTATTATGAGAACCCCCTTAAAAAAAAAACTTTTTAAAACCATAGGGCTGGGACTGGGGCTCAGTTAGTGGGCACAAAGTCCAGCTGAATCCCCAGTGTCACATAAACCAGGTGTGATGTGGAATGTCATGCCCACACTCAGGGGTGGAGGCCAGCGGATCAGGAATTCAGCATCGTCCTTAGCTACTAATGGAGTGTGAGGGTAGCCTGGGCTACACAAGATCATATCACAAAAACAAAAACAACAAACCCCAAAATAAGCAAAGAAAACAAAGCCAACAGTCTACAGGTGACTGTGGTTGCTGACATTCATGAGCAATGCTCTGTGGGTAACAGTCACCCTGGTGCTGAGCCTGGAGCTCTCAGCTGGGGGATGGGGGAACTCTGTGGATTTCCCTAACCTGTGATGGTGTGGAGGGCCAGCTGGGACTCTGGTGCTACTTGCAGGGGACCCTGGTCAGGTTTTGAGAATGCAGGCTTTTCTCAGCGCACTTCCTGGAGAGGGGAATGGAGGTGCTGTCAGCCTTTCCCACGGTCCTTTCCGGCGATGGAGATGAGAATGTTTCTTTGTCCTGAAAACCTTAAAAACAAGCTTTCCTTCCTTGCAAAAGCAACACATACTCATTGCTTAAAACAAAACCTACAGAATTCTGTGATGTCTGCCAGGCTGACACCTTCTTCCCATCCCGGAAACCATTCCTAGCCTATTCTTGTTTTCTCTTTTAGATATTTTGCATCCAAATTTTCCAAACTAATTTTTTTTTCTTGAGTTGCAAGCCACACCAGGAAGAAAAGATTTTCCATTGTAACCCAGTATGCACAGCTTTGCATGTAACTAAAGCAGAAGTTGTAGGCAGTGATGACACTCAGGACACCAGTGGGCATCTGGGCATTTCCAAGTATTGTTTCTGTTTACAGAGAAGGGCACTGCTTTTCACCAGGGCCTGGTGATGTCATGTTCCACCACTGTGTGGCCTGCAGAGATAGCTGCTAGATGCTGACTCACCAGGCTGGCTCGCT
This sequence comes from Mastomys natalensis, assembly GCA_021653895.1. Lineage (NCBI taxonomy): Eukaryota > Metazoa > Chordata > Mammalia > Rodentia > Muridae > Mastomys > Mastomys natalensis. The sequence goes on from JAJTUV010000077.1 coordinate 1,174,565, forward strand.
GGTCCCTTTTTTTCCAACTAGGTTTTGCATGTGGGACTCAGCAGGTAGCCACTTTCCCTAGTATTTCCATGGATGGCCCGGGTAGGCCCTTTCTTCCTTCCAGGGCAGCAGAACATCTCACAAGGGAGGCAGGCAGCCTCTGTCTCTCCTCCCTCCCCAAATTGTTCACAGATTTCCCCAGGATAATACACACACATACACATAAATAACACTGCCTCACACAGGATCCAGGGGTGTGGATCAGCTGGTAGAATGGTTGCCTAGTGTGCACGAGGCCTGGTTCAGTCCCAATACCACTTAAACCAGGCATGGTAGCACACTCCTTGTAATCTCAGCATTCAGAAGGAAGCACAGGGAAGAGAGTCAGAATTCCAAACTCATCCTCAGTTACATATGTAAACTCAAGTCTTCAGCACACACTTGCACACCAGAAAGGCAAGGATGTCCAGTCAGCTGGGCGACTGCACATGCCTCGAGACAGGCCCCAGGCTGGCCCTAGGACTTTGCTGGAAACCATACACCCTGGTGTTGGACTGACAAGGGCCCAGCTCACTTCTCCTTTCTCCTCCTCATTTCCTCTTTTGTCACTTGGGAGCTTTGGAGAAGTGACTCTTGGTAGCAGACACTTTCCCATCAGGGAGCAGAAGTGACTCTAATGCTCAGGCACCACACTGGGACTGGCAAGGGCCCAGAGGCTGCAGGAAATGAGTGACCACTTTGCCTGGACTCTGCTGGCTTCAAAGCCTAGTCTTCATATATAAGCGATGGTTTTCTGCTTCCTGCTCAGAGAAGAGCCTATCTGGGCTCTAGCCTAGCTTTTGCACTAACTAGCTATATGATTGTGGGCAAGTGGCTTGATTTCACTGAGTTCTGGTTGCCTCAGACAGGAAATAATGATAGCTCCTGCCTTGCTTTCTTGTGAGGACTAAGAGAGTTAGTAGAGTTAGAGAGTTAGCTGACCCTTGGCTGTATGTTGTAGCTATTATTATTTTAAATGTTTAATTTTTTTATGTATGTGACTGCTTACATATATGTAAGTGTACCATGTATGCTCAAGGAGGTCAGAAGAGGGCATCTAATGCTCTGGAACTGGAGTGACAGATGGTTGTGAGCCACCATTTGAGTGCTGGGAACCAAACCTGGGTCCTCTGCAAGATCAGCAAGTGCTCTTGACTGCTGAGCCTTCTCTCCAGCCTATATATATATTTTTTAAATATATGGAGCAATATGTTGCTCCAGGGCAATTTATAAATAAAAATTTGTTTATTCGTTTTTTAAGTACAATATTGTATTGATTATTTGGAGATTTCATATAATGTGCCCCAATCACATTCACTTCCCAGTCCTCCCAGGTCCACCCTCCACCCTTGTGACCTCCACCAAAACTAAAGAAAAAGAAGAGAAAGAAGAGGAGGAGGAGGAGGAGGAGGAGGAGGAGGAGGAGGAGGAGGAGGAGGAGGAAGAAGAAGAAGAAGAAGAAGAAGAAGAAGAAGAAGAAGAAGAAGAAGAAGAAGAAGAAGAAGAAGACCAAGTCCAATTTGTGTTGCCCATTTACTCACTGGAGCATGGTCAAATTTCCAGTGGGCAGCCCCTTAAGGAAAACTGAGTTCTTCTGCACCCCGGCCACCAGAAGCCAGCATTCATGAGGAACTACACTTCAGCATCTCTATCACAATTGTAGGAGCTCTTCAATGGCTTCCTGTCCAGACTATTTCTTTTTAGGGATGAAGGTGGTTGCGGGGAAGAGAGGTTATCACAGAAGCTTTCGATGTCTCTCATTCTCAACTGCAAAAGAAGCTCCCTTGACCTTTACATTCGGCAGAAGCACGAGTCATGGACTCTCACATGGTTTCTGGCTACAGCAGAGGCCATGGACATCAACATTACTTCTAGTAGGGGCACAGACCACAGATATCCACACGGTCTCCAGTTGCAGTATGGGCCATGGACATCGACATGGATTCAGGTGGCAAAACAGACCAGTCATCTACTTGGCCTTTGATGGTAACATTGGCCAGGAACATCCACTCGGCTACAGACATACACATAGCCACAGATTTCCACATAGCCTTGGGCTGCAACACGGACCACAGACATCAACAAGACCCTTGGCCACAGTGCTGACAACTGACATGGCCCTTGGTGGCAGCACAGACCACAGCCATCCACTTGGACCTTTGGGCCTCAACACAGTCAGAGGCAGCAGTTCAAGCAACAGACAATAGCATGTCCCTTGGCTGTAGCATGGATGACAGACATCAATATGGCCTCTTGGGAGTAGCATGGACAATGGAGGGTGCACACCTTTAATCCCAGTACTTGGGAGGCAGTGGCAGGCAGATCTCTGAGCCTGAGGCCAACCTGGTCTAAGAAACAAGTTCTAGAACAGTCAGGGCTACACAGAGAAACCCTATTCTGAAAAACCAAAAAACAAATGAAGAAACTTCTGGTTTCTTTGGGAGGTCAGTTGTGCTGGACAGTGCTTTGCTGGGGCAGACAAATGAAGGAGTGTTTTCCTGAGAGGATGTTTTGCTATGGCAAAGGAATTGTGAAGGAATGTTTCACTGAAGCAGATATAGGAGACAGGATGTTTTGCTAAATCAAGCACGTGAAAGGATGTGTGATAAAGGGTTTTTTTGCTAGTGATATGCATGTATTAGTTTGCCTTACTTTTTTTTTTTTTTTTTTTTTGAGACAGGGTTTCTCTATGTAGCCCTGGCTGTCCTGGAACTCACCCTGTAGACCAGGCTAGCCTCGAACTCAGAAATCTGCCTGCCTCTGCCTTCCAAGTGCTGGGATTAAAGGTGTGCGCCACCACTGCCCGGTCTTGGTTTGCCTTACACTGTATTGCTGAGCTCCGTTTGTCATGACTCCAGAGAGAGAAATGCACCAAAAACCTTCTGGTGGTGCTCTGGCAACTTCTTGCTGCTTCTGTGTTCTTGGATTGATTGGCAGAGTGATGGCAGCTGATACAGACTCACATGGTGAGGCAAGACCTGTGGGAGGACATGTGATGTTTGGAGGGAGTATAAGTAGGATTCAACAGACAGTGTCTGGGGGAGTGGTTTGCATAGTTACCTTTGCAATGCTTCTTGGTCTTGAGGCTTCATCTTCCCTGGCGTCCCTGCTGGTCTTGGTTATGTCTGCTGACTCATGTCTGCTCTCTGGAGGCCTGACTGTTTCTGCTAGGTTATGCCACTGCTGCTGATACGTGTTTGCTATCCTGACACTACTGAACTGGACTGCTGGCATATCTGTGAAGTGTTTGTGAGTAGATCAAACTGCCACTGCTGATTTCTAAAGACCAAATTGCTGATTTCCTGACAATGCAGACTTGATTTGCTCCTAAGAACAATTTCTAAACAGGCCCACTTCCCCTGTATCCTAATAATTTTTTTCCCACTACCTCTGGTGGGTGGCGGGCTAGAGGAGAAGTTAAAACATTTAAGGACCTTAATAAAAATAGGGTTTGAAAAAAAAATCTAACCTTATAAACAAACAAGCAAACAAGAAAAAGCAAGGGGGTTAGAGAAGTCCCTTTTTTCAGCATCCAGCATGCTGAAAGCCCAGCATTGCAGAAACAGAATATGGTAGCACAATGCCTGTAATCCTATCAGTGTGAAGTGAAAGCAGAAAGTCAGATGCTCACAGTCACCCTCTGCCGTACAGGAAGCTTTAGGCAAGGCTGGGCTACCTAAGGTCTTGCCTCAAATGAAAGAAAAAGGGAAGAAAGATAGCAAGAGTAGCTGAGGAGGAAGTGAGGCTTCCCCGCCCCCTCACATTCCTGCCTAGGCTGCTGTCCATCTATCCACTCATGCACGCCTGTGCCAGGCAAACACCAGTTTTGGGGACTTATAAGTGGCCCCATGCAGCAAGGACTGCCTCTCCAACTTGGTCAGTTGCAGACAGGAGTAAAAACTATAATGTAGTCAGTGGGCAAGTGGTTAGAGCAACAGAAATGTGGGAGGTCTCAGAAGGCCAAAAATTTGGCTGTAACTTTAAGTAAGATTCTTTGGGACGGTCTAGGTGAGAAGGTGATGCTGAAGCAACGCTTGAGGGAAGAAACAGGCAGCGCAGGTACTTGGGTGACAGCAGGTCAAGAAGTGGAGTGGAGGGGCAAAGGTCCTGTGGTAAGCTGCACTAGCACAAGGAGCCTATGTGACTGGTCACTTAATGGGTAGATGCTCATCCAACATGTAGAAAGCATGGAGATGAGGGCAGTAAGGAAACAGGATGCTGGTCCACAGGAAACAGGATGCTGGTCCACAGGAAACAGGATGCTGGTCCACAGGAAGCAGGATGCTGGTCCACAGGAAACAGGATGCTGGTCCACAGGAAACAGGATGCTGGTCCACAGCTCTCCACTGTAGAGAAACTGGCCCGCAGGAAACAGGATGCTGGTCCACAGCTCTATGTTGTGGAGAAACTGAGTCATGCGGTGGGGGAGGTGGGTGGTTTCCTTGGCTGGGATCATTTTCTTTTTGGAGGCAGGATTATAAAGGACATTTAATAAGAAGAATGTCTCGGGGCCAAGGATGTACTTACTTGGTATATTGGGTGCCTAAATTTGCGGGAAGCCCTGGGCTCCATCCATAGAGCACAAGTTGAATGTGGTGGCACCTCCTTGTAATCCCAGGCTTTTGTCTCCAAGAACAAAGTCACAGAAGGCTGACACCTTAGAGTACAAGGCACTGGGCTGCCAGGACCCTCTGTCCCTTCACTAGTTCACAGCCCTGGACAGGAGAGGTTCCACAATGGCTGAGAAACTGGCCCACAGAGAGCCGGTCTTGAGTGACAGCTGGAGACCATCTTTCATGCCCCCCACTGTTACTTCTAGGACTACTTCCTAAATCCACAGGAGTCACACCCTGCCCCAGGAGGTGCCCCAGGCTTTCCATTGCCTGTCCCCACCTGTGCTTCTCCTGGCCTCTGACAGTGGCCTTGAACCTCCTGTTGCAGGTGCTCCTGAGTTAATGGGCAACACTAGTGCTCAGGGTCAATTTCCAAGAAGCACGGTATGATGTGGCCCAGCCAGGTATACCCCAGAGACACCCCTAGGATGAATGTCCCTCTGTAATCCTGGCTTGGAGATGTCCCCAACAAAACAATTCCAGGCCTTGGAGAGACTGTGAGCCCATGAAGATCCAAGCGTGCTGAGGTATGGTCTCAACTCCTGCCTGCCATGGGGCACAGTACCCCGACCCCTTTCTGGGGCCCAGCTATAAGCAATGAAACTGGGCTAGCTAGTGCTTGACTCCCATATGCTGAACTGCTTCCTTCTGTTCTGTAGGTTGGGAACTATAGGTTAGATGGTATTGCAGGGAAAGGTCCTTAAGTCACATGCTCCAACAGCCACAGGTCTGAACTGCCCAGAAAGCTCAGATAAGCAAGCGGTCCACAGCTGGCGGCTAAGTATAGATTGGGAGTCAGGCAGCCTGGGTTCAAATCCTACTGCTAACATGTAGGAGCTGTATGGCCGTTGACAATTCGCCTAACGTCTTTGGGCTTCCACTGCTAAATCTGGAAAGGAGAGTCATTTCCCTTTAAGGGTTATTGAGACAGCAGTGTGTGGTAGATCATGTGACTGTTTATGAAGTAAACATGATTATGAGTCATGCTTCGCCCCCCCATCTCCCAAGCTTGTTCCCCTGAAGTTGAGCTAGACCAGGGGATGTGTAGTTCCTGGAAGCTACAAGAGGAATCAGCTGATGACCCGAGGTCACACAGCCCTGTTTAGTTGCTTCTGTTTTGCTCTGCTTGGGGTGCAAGCCAGGGCCTCACATTCGCAAGGCAAGTGATCCCCGCTGAGCTGTACTCAAGCCTGCCTTCCATAATTCAAACCAGAATATCAAAGCTCTCTAGGTCAGTTGGACATTGTGTTGGTTTTCAGTCAACCTTGACACAAGCCAGAGTCATCTAAAAAGACACACTCCACATTGGCCCTCTGGGTAAGCCTGTGGGGCATTTTCTTGATTGATGTTTGATGTGGGGGCCCCAGCAGTGCTGTCCCTGGGCAAGTGGTCCTGGGTTATACAGGAAAACAGGTTGAGCAAGCTACAAAAGCAAGCTGGTAAGGAGTGATCCTCCATGCCTTTGCTTCAGTTCCTGCCTTGTGTTCCTGCCTTGACTTCTCTTCCTGAGGGACTGTAAGGCGTAAGATGTAAGAAACCCTTTCCTCCCCAAGTTCCTTTTGGTCATGGATTTACGACAGCTGTAGAAACTAGAACAAAGATATTTGCCGTTCCCCTCACCCTTGTCCCTGACATAGTGCACAGGGCTCAAGACACATCAGCAGTGGAGTGGGGCAGAGGAGAGACAGGGAGGGGAGCAGGGATGGAATCTGAAGAATCATCTCACCCCACCTGGCTCAAGCCGCATCCCCAGCCGCCTCCTTGCAGTGTGTCCCAGGTGTGGTGCTTAACTTTTCTGGGCCTTCTCCTCTCTCATTTGTATAAAGGTGGATTTGTATAAAGGAGCAAGGAGATGAGCTCATACCTCTTTCCCTTTCTGCCTCCCTCCTCTCCAGTTTCTCTTCCTCGTCTGTTTAGAGACTCATACTGTGCCGTGATTTGGGTATGTCTCAACAGGAGCGGAAACTGCACAGGGTCATGGCCTATAGGCTCTCCCTTGAAACCACAGGTAGCTTCCCTAACCTCTTCAGTGTCAGGCTTCATGCTGGGCTTTCAAACCTAGAGCTTATAGCTCCAGGTCCTGAGAACTCCAGGTGTGTCATCCAAAGCCATAATTCCTGCCCTAATTAGAGGAAGTGTTGGCCTTTCAGCCTGAGGCTTACTGTTCTAGGTGCAGAGCCCTGCCACTGGAGGAAGGTTGCTCCAGGCACTTACACCCCATTTTGGGCTTGCTCTTAGGTCTCAGGGGTCTCCTTCTACTGACAAAGACTTGTGTCTCTCAGCTTCAGCCCTCTCCTTCCTGTTCTCTCGTTGGTCTGAATGCTTCTGCTCTCCTCTGCGTAGAAGAAGGTTCCATGCCCTGGAAAGGAGCTGTCTTGACCGCTCTTCAGAAGGCATGTAGGATGTGGAGCCTAGACGGGGCAGAGCAGGGTGGCAGGTCCAAAGAGACTCGTCATTAGGACAGTCACAGCACCCTGAGTAGGCAGGAGGAGATCTGCTGGAGGAGAGAGGGCACTTTCTTCTCAAATCCAGAGAACAAAGAGGGTTCTGACTTACATTGTTTCAGAGGCTTTGCCAAGGTTCACACTATGTGGTCTAGCCTAGCCTAGATGCCAAAGGGCAGTGAGGCAGACAATAGGTGGGACCATAAACCTGTGGCCACAATGTCACAACATCCTATATTTGTTTGTCTGTTTTTTTTTTTGAGAAAGGGTTTCTTTGTGTTGTAGCCCAGACTAGCCTCGACTCTTAGAGACCTGCCTGCCTCTGCCTCTCACATGGCAGGACCTTTGTATGCACTGCCACGCCCAGCTTGCATTCTGTGTTTTTTATTTTTAATCAACTCTGTGTCCCAGAGGAGTGGGGAGAGCTGCTGGGGTTTGGTCTGACCTGTAGGTTAGAAGGAGGGAGAGAGGGAGGGAGGCAGAGAGAAGGAAGGAAGAGGGTACAAGGGAGGAAGAAAAGTCTAGTATCTTGCTGATGTGGGTCTGAGGCTAAAAGCCTCAGGGCTCTTCTGGGTTTTGTGCGATGAGCTCAAGCCTCTTTGTGATAAAGACCGTGGGTAATAGAGAGATGAGAATAAACTCACCTTTCACCTCAGAGAGGAACAGGATGGGGTTCAATATGTTAAATTGCGGACCCCCACCCCCACCCTGCTAGCTGCCCCTCTCCCTCTCCTAGAAATCAGGCTGTGTGCCCCTGAAGTATCGAAAAGTGTCATGTATTCTGTGCTGTGGTCCCTCAACTCCTCTCCCTTGAAGGTTTCCTGTCAGGCAGGTGTTGTTGTGCTAAAACACATGGTGTGGAATTTCCACCAACACAGAGAACTTAGAGGCCCCTTTTATTTGAGGCATGTCTCTGAAGTTTCTGTGTCCTCCTAGGTCCCCTGTCAGGCTGCCCACAATGGCTATCTTCTGTTCCCCTTTCATGTAAGCTATCATTAATGTTCTCTCACTGCAATGGCCCTGTTGTTGTTTTGTGTCTTTTGAGCAGGTCTTCATGTAGCCCAGGCTAGTCCCACAGTTTTATGTAGTGAAGACTCAGCTTCTCCTCCTCCTGCCTCTGTCTCCCAAGTACACCAGCATGCCAGGTTATATTTTATTTTATTTTATTTTATTTTATTTTATTTTATTTTATTTTATTTTATTTTATTTTATTTTATATATGCTTGTTTGTGTGCCCATGCGCATGTAGGTACCTGTGGAGTCCAGAAGAGGGCGTCTGATCCTGGAGCTCTCTGACATGGATGCTGGGAACTGAACTTGGATTCTCTGGAAGAGCAGCAAGTTCTTTTTACAAAGGAGCCACTTCTCCAGCCCCCAGGTTATTACAAAACATTTTTTATTCATTTTCATTCTCTTTCCTTCTCCACCCCCCACCCTCTCACATGTGCGCATGTGCATGGGCCACGTACAGACGTTTCTCTTCTTTGACTGTGTAGGGCCAGGCATTGAATTCAGGTTGTCAGTTAGGCTTGGGGTAAGTGCCGTCTGACTAATCCTATATCCCTTTCTCTGGTATTTTTTTGTGTTTGTTTTCTGGCTTTTCTGATGCTCATGTTTGGAGATGGATAGGTGTTATGGAAACATTAGTTCCCAGGCTGTGGGTCACCCACAACCACCGTGCAGGCTGTTTCCAGCAGCTGTTTCCTTTTTTGGAAACAGAATCTTATTATGTCAACCTGGCTCGCCTGAAACTTGCTATGTAGACCAGGCTGACCTCAAATCACAGAGATCACCCTGCCACTTGAGTGCTGGAACTGAACTCACATTGTCAAGTTTGGCAGCAAGCACCTTTATCCACTTAGCCCTCTCATCAGCCCTGTTTTGTTATTTTTAGACAAACAATTTATGTTTGCTTATAAAACATCAGAAAAAATCCTCTGATTATATTATATTAAATACAACTATTTATTGTGTCCTTTATCCTTGAGAAAGTTTGAGAACTTTTTTCAGATGTTTCTGTGTATGTACCTCCCCCTTCCAGATGTGTATTATGTAATTTTTATTTAAAACAAAAAAGGTGAAACAGGATTGTTCTGCATTCTGTCAGGAACCTGTCGCTGTCATTTCTGTGGTCCCAGAGGAGTTGGCCTCCTTTCTCAACCATGTGAATCTCAAGGTGCTGGAACGTGCTGTGTCTCAGCCTCTCCTGCTGTATCATGTTGGATCATGGGCCTGCTCTGATAAGAGACTGGTCACTCTAAATGGCCATATCCCATAGTCTGAAGAAACCAATCCGTGTCTCCCAACTCCATAGGCCAGACAGAGTTAAGACATGCTATGTTGTTGGAGATTGGTTCTAATGTTTTGATACAACTGAGAATCTGCTGTCCAGACACTGAAAGTCCTGGTTCCCAGTTGGTTTTTTGATCAATCAATAAAGATGCCAACAGCCAATGATTGGGCATGGAGCGGGAGACTTAGAGTTGCGTGGGTAGAATGCAGGGAGGAACAGGAGAATCTCCATGACTTGAGGTAGAAAAAGGGGACACAGGAGCAGTAGGAGATAAAGCCATCCAGACATGTGAGACTTTGGGCAAGTGGCCACTGGCCACTTCCCTGATTGGGCCTGAGGTAGCAGGGGAAGGTTTAGTGCCCAGCCTTTGAGGTAGCCAAGGCATTTAATAATAAGCTAATGTGTGTGTGTGTGTGTGTGTGTGTGTGGTGTGTTGTGGTTTTCATTTGAGGATCCAAAGACAGCTCCTAGGTAGGCTCCACTGGAAGCCAAAGTGGTGTAGCAAAACTCACCACAACACTATGTGGCTTCGTAGCCCCTAGTTTATGGCCCTAACTAGATTTTCCATGTTTTTCATCACAAGGCTTATGTCATGTTGAAATAAGTCAAGTGCTGTAGGACTTCCCACCACCCCCCTGAAAAGATATTAGGGTCAGATATGTCTTTTGTTTAGGGGATGTCTTAGTCACTGTTCTATTTCAGTGAAGAGACATGACCAAGGCTGCTCTTGTGAAAGAAGGCATTTAATTGGGGCTTGCTTACAGTTTCCGAGGTTTAGTTCTTTATCAACATGGCAGAAACATGACACAGGCTTTTGAAACCTCAAAGCCCACCCCAGTGACTTCCTCAGCAAGGCCACACCTCCTAACCCCTTTTCAAAGTGTCTGGTCGTCCTGACTAAGCATTCAAATATATGAACCTATGGAGACCACTCTTAGTCAAACCACCACAGGGTTGCCAGTCATCATCTTGGTTGAAAGTTCTCTCTCCAGGACACTCTTCTCCAGGTTCTAAAGGGAAGCCTGTCCTTGTCCCTCTCCACAGTCACCATCACTGAAATGATGTACTGACCCTTTCTAAAGCTCTCCTGCATCAAGGCCTGATGATGGTCATCATGATTTCAAGTTCCTGTCTCTTAATAAAGTACACTTCTGAAGTGGGGGTTTGTGTCAGCTCTTTCCTGAACCAACCAACTACCTTGCTCACTTCTTGTCTAAATCCATTATTTAGATTTTTAAAGAATTAAGAGGATGGGGGACATGGTCTAATGGGTAAGTGCCTGCTGCTGGACACCCAACTCCACAGAGGGAGGGAGAGACATGTGACCAGCCACCCAGGCTAAATCAGCAGCTCCAGGGTTTCTGAGAGAGCCTGTCTCAGAAGATCAGGCGTCTTCTTTGATTGTTCTTCATCCTCAGTCAACTTCTGGCACGTGTGCGTGTGTGCACGCACACACAACCACACACACACACATGCACACACTTGCTTCCATGCGCACCCATACATACAAACACTCCACCAACACACATGGAGATAAAGTTGGGTGTGGTAGGAGATGCCTATGATTCCAGCTCTGGAGACTAAGACAGAAGGATTGCTGTGAGTTAGAAGTCAGCCTGGGATACATACCCAATACCTTGTGTGAAGAAGGAAGGAAAGAAAGAAATAAGGGAGCGGTTTATGTAACATAAAAGTATAACATTTTAACTGTCTTTGAGCTGCCCATCAGTGGCACCATTCAGAGCTGTGCACCCATCACCACTACCTACTTCCCAAACAATGTTAGTCTCATCCCTGTCAGCGGCTTCCCTTGTTCCTCCTGATCTTTCCAGCCCCTATCAGCCACTGACCTGCTTTGTCCGTGGATTTACCTGCTCTAGGCATAGTTTATGCAAATGAGACCATAGGATCAGTGGCCACTTGTGTGCCTGCCTTCTTTCACCTTGCACAATGTCCCCAAAGTCTCCCTGCTGTGGTGGAACCACAGCATTTCATTCCTTTGTTAGGTTTGAATACCTCATACTCTCTGGTGCGCACATGCTACAGTTTGCTTATCCACTGATCTGTTGACCACTTGAGTTTTTTTACTCCCTTTGGCTCTGGTACATATCACGGCCCTCAACAGCCTTGTACAGCATTTCAAGCTGGAATGCTTGTTTTCAGTTTTGTGTGCCACCTGGAATCAGAACAGCAGCTGCACTCTCTCACGTGCACCAGCAGTGCACCAGGGAAAGCATCATTTCTTCCCTTCCAACATTACTCACTGGGTGTGTGCACACACATATGCATGCATGCACAGATGCATGTAGACGGGCCATAGGCCAATGGCACATGACTTCCTCAATTGTTCTCTGTCTTTTTGTTTTAATTAAAAAAAATTTAAGGGAGAGCTTGAACATAGTCTGTACCCAAACAACTAATCCTATACCCCACATTAAGCATTTGAGGTCCCCACGTTTGGGGAAATCCTAGGATCAGCACGTGAGGAATACAATGGATGAGCCTTACCCTGGGAAAAGCAATTTCATAATATGGTATTTCCTCTGCCAGGTGTACTCCACTACACTTTTTGGTATAGAATCTCAGCTGAACCCAAGGCTCTCCAGTTCTGTAGGCTGGCTGCCAGCAAACTGCAGGGATCTTCCTGCCTCTCCTATCCCAGCACTGAGATTATAGACTTTAGGAGGCAGGGTCTAGCTGCTAAGGGTGGCCATTGAAGGTTAATTCTGTTTCTTGGCTCTAATTACTTACCCTTCTCCATCTTGGTCTACTGTAATGTGAACAGCCTCTACGTAGCTTCAGCTACCACAATCTCAACAGCATTTTAGCCCCAGCACTAAGGAGACAGAAGCAGGCAGATCTCTGTGAGTTCAAGGCTAGGTGAGGCTACACAGCAAGACACACACATGCCCCGACATCTATGTTGTAAGAATATTCTTTTTGTGTATATGTGGGGTGGGTTGAGACAGGGTCTCACTGTGTATCTGAAGCTGGCTTCAAACTTCCTAAGTCTCCCAGATTAGCTTCAATTCTTTTGAGAAAGGCCTGTGCCACTGTACTCATTTATGGGGCACTGGGGATGAACCTGGTTTTCATGCATGCTAATACCAGCCCTCTACCAGCTGAGCTGCAGCCTGGCTAGATTTTGGTTTCTTGAGACAGATCTTACTATAAAGCCTTAGCTTGCCTGGAACTCACTGTTGTAGATCAAGTTGACCTGGAATATATACCTCTACTCCCTGTACTGTTCATTATATAATTTGAACAGTAGCCTTTCATCAGTTACATGGCATACAAATGTTGTCTCCCATTCTGTATGTAGTCGTTATGCCTTGTTTTTGGTGGAGTTGTAGTTGTGGTTGTTAGAAACAAAGAATAATCTGGCCCCTCCCTCTCCCAGGCCTGGCGGCTCCGGAGTCCGCCTCCCGCCCAACCTTTTGGCCCCGCCTCCGCGCGCCCCGCCTCTCGAGAGCCCACTCAGGTCACAGCTTCATTCCTCCCCACCCCTCCTGCCTCTAAGGTTGTCGCCCCGCCCCTCCCAAACCCCGCCCCATTTGGCCCTTTCCCTCAAGCCACGCCCCGAAACATCCCCGCCCCCGGCTCGCCCTGCCTCCCCAGAGCCCTCCCGGCCCGCGCGCGCGGCCAGCGCAGACCTCCCGGCTCGACTGGCGGCGCGGGCGGCGGTGAGTGCGGCCCTGCTGGGTACCCTGTGGGGAACACCAGATTCGGGGCGCTGGGCACGGGGCGGCAATGGAGGCGGGGGTCGCGCTTTAGCACCTGCCCAGAGTCCCGGGCACCGCGCTCTCCGCGAGCGGCGAGTAGGGACGTCGTGGGACCCGAGGTGGCGCGCTCTGGGCGGGATTGAGGGCGAGGGGTTCCAGCAGTGCTCGGGTTGTGTTTGGTTCTCAGGCCGGGACTACACAGCTCCATCCGAACCTCCCCGAATGATGCCCCTCGGGCTTAGAGGAAAAGGCGCGGTTTTCTCTAGTAACCTTTAGTAGCTAAGTTGCGATCTGGAGAACGATCCGGTGCGTACTCTGAAAGCAAAAGCGAATAGACAAAAAGTAGGGTAATTTTCCAGATGCTCTTTAGCTGTTCCGGGCCCACGCGCCTTTTGCTCTTATTCCTGTGGGTTTCACACGGGTTCCCAGACGGGTACAGGTTTATCGGAGAGCAGGGGAACTGCATGATCGCGGAGTCTGGAGCCTAGACGAAGGAGGACGTGGCTCCTGCCTGTCCTGCCAGCCAAGTTCTTGCTTCCAAGTGGTTTCCAGGTCAGTGTGGGTTCGGACCGGGCGCCTGATCATTCAGTGTTGTGCCCACAGCTTCCGTTCAGGTTTAAGAGGAAGAGGCATGGGTGTGTTTTAGAAAGGCAAAGCTCCAACGTTTGGACATTCCCTACCGAATACTTTGTCGAATTCGTTTTTCCGGATAGTGGAGCTGATGTCATTCTCTGTTGGACTGAGCGGCAGTCGTTGGGAAATAGTTTCTGGAAGTCACGGGTCTCTAAGCTCATCAGCTTCTTGATGTTTTGAGACAAGGTCTAATGTAGTTCAGGCTGGCATCCCAACTCCATATGTAGCTGAGGCTGATCTTGAACCCCTGGACTTTCTGCCTCCACAGTGTTGAGATTATAGGGTTGTGCCACCGAGCCGCTCCTCTAGCCTTTTTTGAACTAAACCGTCCTCCCCTGGGGATGGTGAGCTGGAGCTGGTTCAGGGATTCTTGGACTCCATATTGGAGTCCTTTGAAGGAAAATCATTTCCAACAGTAGATGCTTGCCTGTCTTCTGCCCTCCTCTACAGCCTTCTCTTGACTCTTTTAAAGTAGAACTAGTGCAGAGAGAGAGGCTGTAGAGAAAGGAGCTGAGTGGCATCAGTCATTCCTCCAGTGTTTGGCTTTATCAGTTGGATCAGGATCCAGAGGGCGTGTCGCTTGCGCTACCTGGCCTAGAATAACACCCATACTGCACCTGGCACTCTTCTCAGACAGTCCTTGCTCTGCCTTCTGAAAGTGTTCAGGCCAGCTCAGAAATATTTGTTGTAGATCTACTGTGGGAGAGGCCCATTGTCCTTTTTCCTGTTCCACTAAAGGCATTAATAATGAAAGGTTTTATTCCTGCCTGAAGAAATATCCTTATGATATTTTACTTAATCGAGTGACCCAGTGATTGCTCTCAGAGTCATCCAGTGTGTTGAGTCTCTAAAATACTAGACTGAAGTAGCCCCTGCCTTTGGCAGATGCATTCCATTGTCCTTCAATACTTTTATGGTCTGGCCATAGGAGGGGAAAGGACTACCCCTCATCCTTTAGAGATGCTGGAAAAAACGGCTCCTGGCCCTGAGAGGCTTATGCTATGGGTGAAAAGTGCGTATGATGTTGAAAAATTCAGAGCTTGGCTTAGAATCCCAGCTAAGACAGTCTAGATGTTCCTAGACAGGGGAAGTTGTATGGAAAAACTGAGGTCTGAGCACAATGCACATAAGCAGAAAGATCTCAGCAAAGTTGCAACAGAGGTGTAGAAAAGTCCAGGATCAAACACAGTAAGAGAGAAACCTTCTGAGAGGAAGGGGCTGCCAGGCAGTTCCTGCTTTCCTGCCTTCATTTAATCTAGTCATCTCTACTACTGATCTGGACATGGCCTCATGGTGCTGTGAGAATAGGCAGGACCCCCACTCAAATTCTCCTGCAAATTTCCCCAAAGCACCTGTGAAGGTGGAAAGTAGGAGGAAGCCTTGGAGTCTTGGCATCAGTCATTTATATTTTGTTTGTTTTGGCTTTCTGCTGCCATGAAAATAGCCCAGGAAGCCGGGTGGCTTATATCCACAGGTAAATAGACTCCACTCTATGTGTCTGTCTCCATAGCCCATTTGGCCACCCATGGCTGACTCTGAACCTGAGTGATGTTTACCTGCTGTGGAACTGGAGTTTGAGGTTAAGTGGCATTCACTGGCAGTCTGGACAGTAATGACAGCATTAGACTCATTGAGATTGTCACTTGACTACAGATCTTTGAGAATTGTGTGTCATTTTATTAGGTTTGTAGACAAGAAGGTATGGCCCCTGTCTAGCATCCTAAGAGTCACATCTAAAATGCCTTCAACAAAAGACAAGTTAACTACAGAAAGTACAACAGGCCCACGAGCCTTCACATATGAAGACCAAAGACTTTGAGACACAGTTTGTTTCTACACAGATAGTTGGGCTAAAGCAAGTCTGTCTGCTCAATCTTCTTGGCCCTCTGTAAATTTCATTCTCCTGGAGATGGGCCAGGACTCCAAGGTTTTAACAACTATGATCAGGAGAGAGATGGCCTTTCCTCTCCCTCTTCCTTTCTTTAAAGCATGTGTATGGGGAGGGGAGAGATTCCTTGATTTTCTTCCAGAGGACCTGAGTTTACTACCCACCATCCACATCAGGCTGGTCAGAACTGCCTCAAACTCTCACTCCAGAGGTTCTGATGCCCTCTTCTGACCTTTGTGGGCACTGCACTCATGTGCACATACCCACATCTGGACTCATACACCTAATTAAAATAAAAATGAAACTTAAAAGTTTTAAGTGCAGGTGCATATATGCAAAGCCTAGAGGACAACTTCAGGACTTTGGGTCATCTTCTGGAATACTGACGGCCTCCTTTGAAGCAGGGTCTCTTGTGGGAGCTCACCATTTAGACTAGCTAGACTCACTGGGCGGGTAGTGAGTACCAGAGATTGTGACATCTGTCTCCCCAGTGCTGGGATTGCAAGCATATGCCACCATGTCTAGCTTTTTCTCTAGGTCCTGGAGATTATACTCTGGTCCTTAGGCCACAGTCCTAGTCCTTCACCTATCCATAGGGAGGGTAGGCGGGAAGACATCAGAGGGAGACAGTGCTTCTGAGACCCAGGCAGTGTTCCTTCCTGGTCAGAGTCACTAGTATGCTGAGTATCATCCTTGGCAGTTTCATTGCCTGTGTTCCAGTAGGTTAATCATTGGGCAGCAACTATCCACCTATCCAATCCTTGTAGAGCATGGACTCCCCAGGGTCAAGCCTAGCAGATGTGTCAGGCTCTGACATCATCACTGACATCACTCACACTGGAGAACCCTGCAACCGAGTTACAAAAAAGAACTGTGTTGGGTCTCATTCTCCCTGAGGTGCATCTGGCCTCCAGGACATAGGTTGGATGTACCTGGAAGGCTCCAGAAAACCAGTGATGGAGAACTTGAGCCATTTGGCCCATGGAGACTTTTGAGCGACCTCAAGTCTCAGAGTTCAGGGTGAGCTGGACATGGCCCCAACCACCTCTCATTCCAGCCCCCAGGAAGCTGAGGCCAGACTCAGGAAACCAAACTAGCAAAGCTACAACAGCAACAGGAAACTTACCATTGACTAACTTAACCCTGATTCCAGTGAAATTCATAGACTATGTACTGATGTATGTGTGTGTGTACTCTTTTTGTTGTTGTTGGTTTTGTTTTGTTTTTGAGACGAGGTTTTTCTGTGTAGCCCTGGCTGTCCTGGAACTCACTCTGTAGACCAGGCTGGCCTTGATCTCAGAGCTCCCCCTGCCTCTGCCTCTGCAGTGCTGGAATTAAAGACATGCACCACTACTGGCAGCATAAAACATTTAATTAAGAACTACTAGTCAGACCAGCAAGATTGCTCAGAGGTAAAGACACTCGCTCTCAAGTCTTAAAATTTGAGTTCAATCCTCAAAATCCATGTACTGGAAGGAGAGAGCTGACTTCCGTAAGTTGCCCTAAGACCTCTGTGCTTGCCCTGAGGCACATATGTATGTATGTATGAACACATACACACAAACTAAATACATTTAATTTTAAAATTAAAAGTAAACATTAGAACCCTGCAGGATTTCAGGAACCGTGGGAGATAAAATCAGACATAATTTTGGCAAGGATCTGAGTTGAGCACTGTCTTTCTTTGTTGGGTGGTCCTCTCCTCTCAGAGAGCCCGTTCTTTTCTTGGTTACTGTAATCAGGACACACAGGACCTGATAGCCTGGTGCAGGCTTATTGATGCTGTCGTTCATTCATGGGGGAGCCTGGAACGTGGTTTCAAAGAGATCCCCAGGGAAGTGGTACACACAGTGGTAGGGCACAGCTCCGCTCTCTGTGGAAGCCGTTTTCCATTCCACAAATCAATGTAATTTGTAGTTATGCTGTATTTGAACCTTGTGGTAACTTTATCTTTGCCTTGTGGGACGTATGAGCCTACAGAAACCACTGAAATTCAGAAGATGGAATTTTAAAACATTTCTGTGAAATATTTTACCAAGAGCTTCTGAGTCCCCCCCCCCCCCCAAGGTTTATGGATCAAGTCGGTCAGGGCGGACTGACACCATCCAGCAAATGCTGTTTCTTAAGCCTGAGGGTCTGACGTTGTTCTTTTGTCTAGTCTGCCCTTCCTTCTCATTCTGAAGTGTTTGAGGAACTCCATTCTTTCTCCTTGTTTGACTGTCAGAGTCATCTCCAAGTTAAATTTCATTATAGTGACACACACTTTTTGTGTTTTACAGACTGAATCTAAGAATTTTTAAGCAATGTTTAATCTCACGGACATACAGTTCTGGGTTTAGCACAGCCCCGTTCCTTTATGCACAGATTATCCTAAGGGAGATTATGCTTCCTCTTCCAAGACCTCAAAGACCAGATCCTTTGGGCCTTCTTGGCTGGTTTTCCTTCTTGTTTACAAACTAGCAATTTTCTAAGGCTTGCTTCCATCTGCACGCCAGCTCCTCTCTGCCTTACTAGAGTTGTTTCTGTAATCTCCATATTGGTGCTACCCAGCCTGGGCGCGGGGCTCCGGGTACACAAGTGGAAATGAAAGATTCCTTTTCTTTCTGGAAGAACTGATTTTACAGGATTACACTGGTGGTAAAGCTGCTTTATCTCTGTGAAAGCCTTGCCCTTTTGAGTGTTGATCTGATACCTAAATCTAGAAAGCGCTTCGTTCTGCTCAGGGGAGCCTGTCTGGAGCCTGCATTTCCCACAGCATGTACCACCCACATGTGGCTG
This sequence comes from Mastomys natalensis, assembly GCA_021653895.1. Classification (NCBI taxonomy): domain Eukaryota; kingdom Metazoa; phylum Chordata; class Mammalia; order Rodentia; family Muridae; genus Mastomys; species Mastomys natalensis. The sequence goes on from JAJTUV010000077.1 coordinate 1,192,954, forward strand.
AGAAGGAAGGAGGGAGGGAGGGAGGGTCTGGGGACTCCGTTCAGCTTGGAAGTGCCTTTGAAAACTTTTTTTTTTTTGGCTGAAATTCTGGGGTCGCATCCCTTTTGAGTTTATTTTAAACTTTTTTCCTCCCATTTTGAGGAGTGTGTGTGTGCGCATGTGTATATTCCTGTTTGCTCGTATGGGGGTGCACATGTATGTGCGTGAGTATGTACACCCAGCGTTGTTGTCAGATTTCTTCCTCAATTTTAACTATGTTAACCTTTGAGTCCTGTGATGAACTCAGAGTCTCCATTGGTTTAGTCTAGCTAGCCAGCTGCCCCACCCCCAGCCCCTGAGTCTGACTCCGGAATGCTGGGATTACAGGCCTGCCTTTTTACATGGGTTCCAAGATCTGAACTCTGGTCCTCACACTTGCATGGAAAGTTTCTATCCACTGAGACATCTCTTCCGTCTTTGTCTTTTCTTTAAAAAAAAAAAAAAATTGTATTATTATTTTAAACAGGGTCTCTCTTTTATGTAGCTTTGGCTATCCTAACTCACTATGTAGACCAAGCTGGCCTCGAACTCATTGAGATCCATCTACCTCTGCCTCCCAAGAGTTTTGATTACAGGTATTGGCCATACTGGCTGGCCTAAAGAAAATGTCTTTAAAATTAAATTAAATTTTATTTTTTTCATATGGGTATTTTGCCTGCATGTTTGTCTATACACAGCTCGAGTGCCAGCCGCCCACATAAACCAGAAGATGCTGTCAGGTCCCTTGGAGGTAGAGTTACAGGCTGTTGTGAGCGCCATGTTGGTGCTGGGAATCCCGGCCAGGCGGCTCTTGCCCCTGGGAGCATAGTCAGTTTCCTTGCAGAAACAGAACCTGCGGAAGAGCAGGAAGCAATTAGGGCCCAGGAGGTAGTCATGTGTCCTCAGGGCTGTGTGCAGGCAGCCCGGGGAAGCAGGATAAGCCTGCAGAGGATGCTGGGTGCATGAGCCTAAGTTACTAAAGGCCTCATTCCCAAAGCTGCCTTAACTGGTTGCCTGCAGCCGCTGGAGTTTGTCAGAGCTGGGCTAGGAATCAGATGCTACTCCCCAGCCTCTCAATATTAGAGAGTTGTTAGATACTTACAGGCTTGGGGGAACTTTGTGGCTGGACTCCTCCCTTCTGGTAAGCAGATTTGAAAACCCAGGGCTCTGACTCTGATTACTGGAAGAATGGGCCTGAGTCCTATCTCTGGCCCTGGAGGCCCATCGATAACTACCTGAAGCTGGTTCCAGGATTCTAAACCACTTGGAACACTGGCTAGCTGGACTGAATGCCTCTCTCTCTCCCTCTCCCTCTTCCTCCCCCGCCCTCCCTTTTAGCTGGTCTAATGTATTCCAAGCTGACCTTATCTTCCTTCTTCCATCTCTTGAGCTCCGAGATTGAAGGTCTTTGCCACCGGGCTAGCTAGGAGGCTCTGATAACAAAGCACTGAAACTATATAATCCAGACGGGCCTGTCAGTCACCGGGACAGGACAGTGCCTCAGGAAAAACTGCTGGTTCTGGGCAGGCAAGGTGGCCAGTCAGGTAAAGGTGCTTGCTGTACAAGCCCTGAGACCTGAGTTTAATCGCTGAAGCCCACATCAAGTGGAAATGGAGAACTGACTCCAGAGAGTTGTCCTCAGACTTCCACACCAACTCCTTGCCCATGAATATTTAAAAAATTACATTTTTAAAAGCTGTTCTAGACAGTTCAGAATAAGTTGAGCATGGTAGCGCATACCTGTAATCCCAGTAGTGGGGAATCAGAGGCAGGAGGATCACTGCAAGTTTAAGACCAGCCTGGTTTACATAGCAAGACTGTTTGAAAATACAAAAATATTAAGAAATGAAAAAGAATACAAAGCTTGCAGAAGTGGGGTGTGGCCTCCTTGGTCACTGTCAGTCTGTCTTTGTCCAAGGTTGCTCTGTCTGTGAGAGGTTCTGCTTGTCTTCTGTACTGTACTCTGTCTTGTCTGGGTTCTTTTTTATTTTAAAAATATTTATTTTGTATGTATGTATGTGTGTATGTATGTATGTATGCATGTATGTATGTATGTGAGCACACATGTGCCTCAGCCTCCAGTCATTGTGTAGCTCAGGCTGGTCACAGACTTGCTAGGATTGTGTGCGCCACAATGCTGGATGCTCAGCAGAATAATTTCAAGGGAGATCTTGAGACCCTAGGAGACTAAAGATCCCAATGGCAAGAGCAGATGGCCACTCTGGCTTCCGTCACTCCCAGGAAGTACTACAGGGCAGGCACAGCTTTTCTCCCACAGGAGGAAATATTTACACATAATTTACAGTGACAGAAAAAGCATCACAAGAGAGAGAAGCAGGCAACGTTTAGAAACTTAGACATATTCTCTAGATGTGAGTGCTGGGGGACAGCAGGTCCGTGTAACAGGTGACAGCCTGTGACAAAGTCCGTCCACACGTGGCATTGACTTTTGGTCGTTTTTCCTATGCTGTAAGTAGGGGCCATTCTGGTGAGGAAGTTCCTGAGAGAGGGACAGGACAGCTGGTTCCTTCAGAACACTCCTGCTGTCTGCTCCCACGGAAAAGGCAGAGTCCTGAAACTCGTAAGCCAGAGAATCTATAAGCCAAGGATCTGTGCTCTGGGGTTAAGTCTTATTTATTTATTTATTTATTTATTTATTTATTTATTTATTTATTTATTTGTGTGCTCTTAGAGACCCACAGAGGACATGGAATCCCCTAGAACTGGAACTGTAGAAGGTTGTGAGTTGCCAGATGTGTACTGGGAACAGCAGTCAGGGTCTCTCACAAGCGCAGTAGTGTCTTAACAGCTGAGCTCTCTCTCCAGCCCTCAAGTTTTCTTTTCTTTCTTATGAGACATGTAGCCTCATGTAGCCCAGGTTGGCCTCAGACCTTCTGTGCACCTAGCTGAGAGTGACCCTGACGTTTTAACTGTCCTGACTGCACCTACTGAGTATTGGAATTACTGACCTGCACGACCAGGTTTCTGGAGTTTGAACCTATGGTTTCGTGCATGCCAGGCAGTCACCCTACTAACCAAGCCACATTCCCCAGCCCTGAGGCATTTTTTTGTTTTTGAGTCACAACATTAGTGATTGTAAATAGAGCTCTCTCTTATGCACTTGATTCTGTTGGGGTCCAGGTCCTTGGAAACGTCATAGCAGCATGTTGGAGAAGGTGGTGGTAGGGCTCTGCTGTGGCCCCTGAAGTAGCAAAGAAATGAATTAGAACCAAAAACCACAGACAGACTCTCTCTTTCCTTTCTCTCTGTCTTCATTTCCCATCTTCTCCCAAATTTATAGAAAGCAGAGATATATGGGGTCAGCTTTAGAAGAAAAGTTAAGATACTGTTTTTTGGAACCAGAGAGATGACTCAGGTTAAGAGTGCTGGCTACACTCATAGAACATCTGGCAACATCTGGAGGCATTTTTTATTTTCACAGATGAGGAGAGGGGAGGTACCATGTCTGTAGAGTCAGGGATGATGTTAAATGTCCTACAGTGGACAGATCCTCAGCGCTAAAGTTGAGCTCTGTGCTTTCAAGCTTCCTTATTGTATGGTTAAAGGGCATAGGCTATGGGGAGCTTTTGTGTGAGTGTGTTGTGTGTGTGTGTGTGTGTGTGTGTGGTCAGACGGTTACATATATTTAAGATTAATTTTGATCATTTCCCATCTTCCCATTTCCTCCTTCATCCTCTACCCTCTCCTGCTCTTGGTTTTTTCTTTTTTTTTGGTTTTTCGAGACAGGGTTTCTCTGTGTAGCCCTTGCTGTCCTGGAACTCACTCTGTAGACCAGGCTGGCCTCGAACTCAGAAATTTGCCTGTCTCTGCCTCCCAAGTGCTGGGACTAAAGGCGTGCGCCACCACCGCCCGGCTCCTCTCCTGCTCTTAAACGCTGTTGGCCACACATAAAAATAAAACATGAAGGGGAGACAGAAAGAGCTCTTGCACAGGATGGTATACAGGAAAACTTTTTAACAATTTTTATGGTTGGCATACAAAATATTGAGTTTAATTGTGACATTTTCATACAGGCATATCGTTACACCTTGTTCATATTCACTTCCTGCCAACTTCCCCTCCCCCTCCCCTTTTCCACCTCTCCCATTTCCCCATCCTCTCTCCCCATCTCACCTCCGGTACCCTTTCCCCACTCCCTCTGCCCCTCCCCCACTTTCTCCACCCCTCCCCCACCCTGCTGGTCCTCTTCTTTCCACTAAAGGAGCTAGTTGTCTTTCTGAGTCTTGCTTATTTCCCTTAGTGACCTCTTGTTCCATCTATTTTTCCTGCAAATGTCATAATTCCACTCTTCTTTACAGCTTTCTTAAAAAAAAAAAAAAAAAAAAAAAGAGCCCTGGTTCTTGAAGAGGACCCAAGTTTGAGTCCCAGCACATAGAGAGCCTTAGAACCGTCTGTACCTCCAGTTCTAAGGGACTGAGTGCCCTCTGCTGTGCTCTGCAGACACCAGTCTGGTGCACTTACATGCATGCAGGGAAAACACCCACACATAAAATTAAAATAAATAAATCCTAAAAAAAAAAAAGATAGAGTTTCCTGGAAACATTTTCAGATTGCTGGTGAGACTGTGACTGCGAAGAAAGTTCTGGAGCCTTAGACTCTGGCATTCGTGAGTGGTGCCCAAGGCTTTATGTGGTGTGTTGTTTGTGTTGTAGTGAGTCGCAGCGTGGCTCCTGGCATTCTGGGGTTGGAGGGTTGTTTTGAGGATCTCAGCTCATTCCATGCTAAAGGTTAAGTGCTTTGAGGAACTCTACTGGGTCCTCCAGAGACCCAGACTGGTGCCTCCTGATGTGGAGGCCCTTGAAACTAGACTGCCCCACCCCTACCTCCACCCCAGGATACAGATGTGCTGCCTCTGGCCAGATGTCCACCCTGTTCCATGCCTTCTCCATCCCTCAAACTTGCATTCACTCTAAGAAGCTGGTCTTGATTCCTGCCTCCTGTGTCTGCTTGGGCTTGTTGGCTAACCTTTTGTCTCCTTGTAGACTCCTTAGGCCAGCCAGGAAGGGCCCTCAGCTTTCCCTGCCTAGCCCATCCTTGACCTCCAGTAGTCCCTGCATGAGAATAGGCCATAGCCCAAAATACCAGCACAGAAACTACAAAGTGGAGAGTGACAGACTCAGAGTCCTCTTGCCAAATGATAAACCCCTCAGCCACAGTGGGTGGGTCAGAATTCTTGGTTGCTCCAGCCCCTCACAAAAAAATGTCAAGCCTACAGAGTTGGGTTGAAGTACAGATTCCCCCACACACTGCCCTTCATTTCAGAGACCACCCTGATAATTACTTATCTGACCTAAACAAAGCTGGTGTGGTGTTACTTGCCCATAATCCCAGCACTTGGAGGGAGGCAAAAGACCAGGTTCAAGGCTGTCTAAAAAGTTCAAAAGAAGTTTGGAGAGGTGGCTCAGTGGTTAAGAGGCTTACTGGTTTGCAGAGGATCATGGTTCAGTTCCCAGAAACCACATTAGGTGACTCACACTTAGCTGGAATTCCAGCCTTCAGGAGCCAGTGTCCTTTTTCTGGCCTCTGGAGACAACTATGCTGGTGTGAATATATACATATAGATACAGGTAAGTAAAAACAAACCTTTCTTTAAAAATCCAAAAGAAAAAAAGAAAGCGAAGACAATGTAGCACTGGGTAAATAATTATTCTACTTATTGTCTTGGGAATAATAAAAAGTGGTGTGCATACCCAGTGCAGCTGCCTTGGGTTTTTTCCAAACGATTTTAGTCCATGGTTAGTTGACTGCAGATGCGGACACCCCAGATAGATTCTTCCTTCAGCCTGTAATTAGAGGCCTTGATCACTGTGCAAACAGGAGGGACCTGGTACATAGTTCACAGGACAAAAGGCTGTGGTCAGGTTACTTTAACATACGTTGGGAGAGCTGCCCTGAGACTGGGGCCCGCCAGGCAGGTTGGCTGAGGACATTTTTTTTTTTAACCTAGAAGGGGTTTATTTGTTGGGTGTGATTATAGCTGTGGCCAGGGAGAACATGAAAATGGCAAAGGTTACTCCCTTCTCTCTGACCTCATCTGCTTCCTCAGGAACTGACGTCATCCCTTATGTGTCCTCCCAAAGTGTGTGTGATGGAAGGGACTGTGACTAATGCAGATGCTATTATCTTCCTGCTGTCCTGGCTTGTTCACACCATGACCTTCCTCAGAGTCGATGTGTCCTCTCCATTTGCAGAGTCCCAATGCTGTTTGATAGCTGCATACCATATCCTGTGTGCAGGATGGCTGGCCAGTCCAGTGCCTCTCCAGCAGCTCTACAGAGAGAATCCAGTATTCTGGCGGGCGGAGCCATGTCTCTCACAAAAGGGAAAACCATGTCCAGAACACTCATGCACACTGACTTTCAACTGATTCCTTCGTGATATGTGCCTCAGTTTACCCTCTGGGGAGGTCTACACTCCAGCCAATTCCTATGTGATTTAACAGTGTGGGTGTGTAAGAAGCAGTATGACATTAGGTATGGGCTTTTCTCTTCCACATAGGCTTTTTATTTTATTTTCTGTGTGTATTCATGTTTGTATGTTCACAAGTGTCTATGTGGAGGCCAGAGGACAACCTTGGGTGTTATTCTTCCAGTGCCGTACGCATCTTAGTAAGGCTGGCTTGCCAGTGAGCTCCAGGGATCCACCTGTCTCTGTCCCTTACCTCACCCCTACCGCCCCAGCTCTGGAATTACAAATGAATAATGCTACACTATGCTTGATCCCCCCGCCCCCCAGAGATTAAAATTCCCATAGTTTGAAGGTAACCACTTTACCTGTTACCCTAAGTAAACACTTCGTATAACTTCAGATTTACAGAAAAGATGCAAAACTAGACCAGAAAGTTCCTGTGTACCCTTAGTGTGTTTCACTACTGCAGTAGAATTCTTGAGGCTGGGGTGCTAGAATAAATAGAAATGTGTCCTTTCAGATCTAGAGACTCAACTGTAAGGTGCTTGTATGTACTGAGGGTTTTCTTCGCTGTGCTATCAGGGTCTGTGTGCAGAGTTTGGTGCTGAGGGGCGGTTATAAAATATATCTGGGACATAGTATTCTGCTCCGGCCTCACATGGCCTTATCACGTCTGAAATCCATTCTGTTCCCGCCATGCCAAAGTCTTGTTCAGCCCAGTTCTAGTCTCAGGTCCAGGGTCTCTGGAGTCAGACATGAGTGAGACTTAGGGACACAAACTTAGCACATCGTCTTTGAGTTGTCAGCCTGTGAAAAACGTATGGTTACAGGACATTCCCTGTCCAGAGAGGACCAGGCAAGAGGATGACGGTCCCAGCTGACTCCTCAGTCCAACAGGACAGACAGTGTGACATCGGCATCTGTGCACTTCTGACCATGTCTCACTGAGCCTGTAATACAGGTTAACCTGTCAGTGAGCTCCAGGGGTCCGCCTGCTGCTGTCCCTCAGCTCTGGAATTACAAACCAATGTTCCCGTGCTGATGTTTCTTACTGGGTGGTTCAGGCTGAATTCAGGTCTTACTCTTGTGTGTGGAACACTTTCCTTACTGAACCTTCTCCCAAGCCTCAAGTTGTATGTGTGTGTGTGTGTGTGTGTGTGGTGTGTGTGTGTGTGTGTGTGTTTTAATGATGTATTTATTTTTAAATTATGGGTGTGTATGTGTGTTCTGGTGTCAGTATGGATGCTAGTGAGATTGTCTAGAGCTAGTTCCAGGCAGTACTGAGCACCTTGGGTGCTGGGAATTGAACTTGGGTCTTCTGCAAGAGCAGTTCAGTGCTCTTAACTCTTGGGCTGTCTTTCTGGCCCTCTGGCCCTCCACTTCCCTTTTCTTTGAGACAGGTCTTGCTGTGGTTGTGTATCAAGCTGGCTTTGAACTTGTGATTTTTTTTTTTTTTTTTTTTGCCTCTGCCCCTTGAAAATGAAGAGTACAGAGATCAAAGGCACATACTCCCAGAACATATACATACATACATATACACATAATATATATTTTTTCCCCCTTTCATTCTCTTTTTTAGACAGGGTCTTGAACTCCTGGCCCTCCTGCCTGCTTCTTTTTTTTTATTCCCTGCCTGCTTCTTAAATGCTAAGATTACAGGCAAGCAGTACCATGCGTGGCAGAATATTCTCCTTCCATGTGCCACCTTCTGAGGTTTGGAGAGCTAGGTCTCCCACTCCCCTAACCAAGATCTCTTATGTAGCAGCTCTTGTGGTTCACTGTTTGGTGACTTCACCCTGTGGTTCCTTCACCAGCTGTCACCCTGATGGGGACTCACAGCACCATCCCTCTGCTCGGCAGCACCATGGTTCTCAGATACCGGTTCCTTTGAGGTACAGGTGAAAGAGGCTGTATGCTGCTGTGCCCTATATCTGCTCCAGCACCTGCTGCAGTGGAGGGGTTCTTCATTAGGGTGTGTGGGGTGTAGCTTAGCTTTCTAAGCTCCTCAGTAAGCCAGGCCTTGAGGTCTCAGCTTTCCTGGAAGATCTCCAACACACTTGCCTGCTGTAATTGTCCACAGACCCCTTCAAACCAGTGTCTTCAGCCGGCAGTCACCTGGCCACACCCTTGCTTTCCTCTGGAGATGCCCTACATTTCCTTATGTGGCCAGGCTGAGTGGTTTCCAGCTGTCTTTCTGCTTCCGTTTTACTTATGAATTCCATTAAGTCATTTCTCTTTGTTTTGCTAGATGTGGTTAAAAGCAACAACGTAGGACTTTAACATCTTTAAGAATTTCTTCTGCCAAATTCTATTCTTACATTCTGCTCCCACAGAGCCTCGGGGCATGCACATGCTTTTTTCTACTTTAGTTTTTTCTGAGCTCTCAGCCAGAAAGAAGGCCCTAACCTGGCACTCTGGCTATGAGTATGGTGAGCTCAGGGTCCCTTCTCACTTTTGGAGGTGCCCCTAAAGTCACTTTGCTCTCTCCTCTTTTGGCTGCAGCTGGCCTCCGCCCCCTGCGCCCCTCCCCTCGCTGTTACTCAGTTCCAAAGATGTGTACATTTCAGCTGTCCGTTAGGGCAGCGCCTCCCTCCTGGGTCCCCATCCTGTGTTTACTACAGAAGAGGACACACAACACTTTTGTAATTAAAACAATCCAGCTCAGGGCTTTGTGCTTGCTAGCCAAACATTCCCTCAGCTCAATCCAGCTCTAGCTATTGAGACAGGGTCTCTGTTATGCGGCTATGGCCATCCTGGAACACAACTATGTAGATGGGCTAGCCTCTGCCTCTGAGTACTGGTGTTAAAATGTACCACCATGCTTGACTTTTTCTAATCCTACTTAAAAAAAAAAAAAAAAAAACTTTTAGAAGTGGGCAGTGGTGGTGGCACATCTTTAATCCTAACACTCAAGGCAGAGACAGGTGGATCTTTTGAGTTCGAGGCAGCCTGGTCTACAGAGCAAGTTCTAGGACAGCAGGGCTACACAGAAGAAACGCTGTCTCTAAAAAATAAATGATTAATTATTATAGAAACAATCTCACTGAATCTCTGGCTGACCTTGAGCTCCTTATCCCTCCCCTCCCTTGTCTAGGTGCAGGCCATCAGACCAAGGTATGTTAAGCAGGGACTCCACCTACTGAGTCCTGTCCTCCTCCTGGAACTGGTAACTTAGAATCAACAGAAACTACTTAGCTTACAGTTATAGAAGCTGAAGTCCATTAGCAAATGGTACGGGGGAGGGCCTTCTGCCAAGTCATGTGGCAGAGACCTGAGCAGAGAGGGAAGGGCACTAACATGACTTTTATAGGGACCCTTATCACTAGATACACTGATCTGTTCTTAAGAGCCCCTTTCCAGAACCAGTGTTGGGGGTCAGGTTTTCAACATGGTCTGTTTGAGGACAAGTCGTCCTGACATGCTCAGTGCGGCCTGCTGTGAGTCCTCACAAGGGTATCACACTGCTGAGGGCTCGGCATGGGCATGCCACTTCTCAGCCAAACTGCACATCTCCTTTGCATGGCACCAGCTCTTCTGTCCCGTCCTGGGCCCCACATTGTGGTTAGTTGCCCTGTCTTGCTCTGCTGTTTGTTGCAGATTGGTTTCTCTGGCTCATTTGCTGTGATCTGGACTCTACCACTCTGAGGTATGCTGGTTTTGTTCCACATGACAGGTTTTCATCTGATGCAGATACACCAGGAATGTGGTGGCGTTCTCTCCCATCGTGGTGGCAGGCTCATGGAGCCTCCCTGTTTTGAGAGGGTGAAGCTTGCCTAGAATGGGAAGATGCACAGACATGGCCTGGAGAAGGCCTGTGCTCTGTTTGTAGGATTTGAGTTGAGGAGTGAGAGAACCCCGAGTTGTTGGTGACCCACTGTGGAAAGAAATCACAAGTCTGGGCAGCAGCATCTTGCCAGGAAGATATGGTCTCCAAGCCTGTGCTCAGAACCTGAGGAAAACAGAAACTAGGTCAGGGCTGTAGCCAGGGAAGGAAGAGACCTTGTGCAGAAGGTGCACCTGTGAGAGAGGGTGCACCTGTGTGAGAGAGAGGTGGCAGGGCCAAGAAGTAGACTTCCCTGTGATAGAGAAGAGGTGAGGCTCCTGGGGCTGTTGCACCTAAAGCCCTCTGGGAGCTTACAGGCCTTAATTAAACAGAGGGAAGTCAACCCACAGCTTAACATGGAGTCAGAGGGGCTGAGAATATAGCTCAGTTGGTAGAATGCTTGCCTAGCAGGCACAAAGACCCATTCAGTTCCCAGCACAATGTAACCCAGCGATGGTGCCACAGACCTGGAATTCCAGTATCAGAGATGTGAAAAGCAAGAAGGGTCAGAAGTCTAAGGCTATCCTCAGCTTCATAGTGAGTGTGAAGCTAGCCTGGGATATATGAGACCCTTCCTAAAAACAACAATAAAATAACATACAATAAGGGATGGCAGAGAACAAGGCACATCCTCAGGTGTATCCTTGGGCCAAAGTTAGGTGCCATCCTGGCTTTGTTCTGGTAGGGGTCATTTGGACTTACTTGGCGCGCTGGGGAGCGGCTCTACCTTGGCCCATGGCTTCTTCCTCTATATTTTCCGGGGTTGGTGTTGCCTCTCACCTTGTGATGACACACAGCCGTGTGCACACTGCCTGCAGGAGTCACCGATATGTAGCATCTTGGGGTAAACCAAGTTAAGGTTGCAGAATTTACGTATGCCCCAGGAAAAGGCAGGGTTGGTTCAGAATGGCAGGTCTTTCTGAGCCACCTAGGGAGGTGCCAGGAGGAGCCCACTCAGGAGTCCAGCTGTTGAATGAATCTCCCTGTGGGGCTCAGAACCCGGCTGTTTGTTCTGGTGACACTGGGGCATGCTGAAAGCCTTTGGCCTACAGGACATTTGGAGGCTCAGCAGTCCCTGTCTGCCATCTAGTTCCTTTAAACCTGCCTTTGTCCCTTTGACTCTCATGACAGAGGAAGGATCGTGCTTCCCCCACCCCCACACACACCCTTGTCCTTACACCTATCTCCCTAATGCACCTCTTTATTCTTGTCCTTATCCTTCCCTAGACCCAGGGATGAAACCCCTTCCACGGGGCTGGGAACTTGTGCCACCGTGAGCATTCACCAGCGATTACAAAATGAACAGGCCGTGGGCCTGCTAGACTGGCATTTTATTTTCCTCTCTCTGGTTTCAACATGCTCGGCCGCCTCCACAGTTCCCTGTTCAATGTCTGTCCACCCACATTGTGGCTTGCTGGACCTCCTGCCTGGACATTCCAGGGCACCCCGCTGAGCCATGTTTCACCCTCAGGAATCTGGAGGTAGCCAAGGGCTGGCTGCAGGCTCAAGTCAGAAGGTGGCCAGCCACTCTGCCCACCCTCTCACTGGAGCCTCACATCTGAACGGAAGTGTGAAGCTGCCCATGCGAACACTTGTCATTACGTCAATGACTTCCCCTGACTGACAGACTGCTTCCTCTCCTTAGATTCTAAGTTAGGGCTTTTGTTTTCAGATGACCCATGATGTCTGTGTGAGGAGGCCAGACATCAGCCTTGCTTGTGGTTCCTTGGGAGTTCCACCTCACTGACCTAGGAGTTGCCCAGTGGGTGAAGCTGGCTGCCCAGTGAACCCCAGAGAGTCGTCTCTACCCCCAGTGCTTTGGTCACTGCCATGCTGTACTGTGCTTAGCTTCTTTTTAAAAACATGGGTTCTGGAGATCAGACTCAGGTCTTTGTGTTTCCAAAACAAACATGTCACCAACTGCCCTATCTCCCTAATGCGCACCCTTTTTGAGAGGGCCTGGCCTTGACCCTCCTGCACAGCCTCCTTGGGAATTATAGCCCTGCATCAACTACTCCTAACTCTGCACTTCCAGATCTCCAGATGGGTCTTATGTACCATTTAAACACGGATACAGTTCTCCACAAGTGTTTTCTCAGTATCATTGGGACCATCTTGTTCTGAGCTGCTTGGGACTTTCCTGGATTTTGTACCCAAAGTGTTCAGGGAAACCTTCTGTCTTAGGTAGGGTGGGAGCGGCTCACTTGTGAGTCACCATGACATTTTAGTCATGCTTATAGCTGCTAAGGTGCTATTAACACATTTCCGTTCTTGCTCTTACAGAACCCAGAGGTAGTCAGGAAGACAGGAAATGGGAAAGTGCCCTGGACAGCTATAGCGAAGGGCTAGGGACGCTGACAGCTGAGACGTGGCTCCTGCCTGTCCTGTGTACCCTGTGGACTTGCCTCAGGTGGGCCCTTATCTGAGAGCATGAGGAATTACCTACCATTTGCCTCTTTTATAGATGGGAAAACCTGTGCACTAAAGTCCCCTCACAGGACACCAGGTTGTAGGACAGACATGGACGGGGATGAGGGGAGACAATGATGACAGCACATATCACACATGCGGGCGGGGGCAACATGACAAGGACACAGCATCACAGGACACCTAGGTGTGAGTATGCCCGAGCCTCTGAAAAGGCCCACAGTACAGGCATGGATGTAGGGAATGAGGAGGGACTGGCCCAGCCATCAGAGGAAGGCCTACAGAGGCAAAGCCTGCTTGGGGACATGTGAGCAAGACTTTGCAGTGGTGACAGAGATGAGACAAAGCATGGGGCAGGGAGGGACCCTCATGGTCATCCTAGTTAGGGTGTGGTATGGGTGGTCACTGATTGGTTTCATGTCTTCAGTCCTTGGAAGGGTTAAGGACTAATTTGCAAGTTTGAATATTAAATTGTGCTTGGAAAGTTCTGGCAATGTCTTCATGCCCCTCCCTCCAGGGTTAGAGATTTTAGTAAAGATAATTTGATGTATACTTAAGCACAAGGGCTAGGAGAAAAGAGAAGAAAGTAAAACACCCCAAAAAGTTTGGGTGTGAGGCCTCTCAAGACGGTCACAGCAAGTAAGACACTGGGAGCTGCTCCTCAAGGAAGCTTCGCCTTACGCTTCTGACTCATGAAAGTTATATGAAGATAACTAAGTTTTCAAGACAAGACCTTGTTGTGCATGTGTACCTGGTGATGTCGGGTGTCCTTTGTCTCGATCCGCTTTATCTTGTGAGGCAGGGTCTTTCACAGAATTCAGAGCTGCCAGCTGACTAGAATGGCTGGCTGTGGCACTCTGGGGTTGCCCCTTTCTCCACCTGCTCAGTGCTAGGGTTCCAGATGCCTGGTACACAGCTGCATTTTTATGTGGGTGCTGGTTATCAGACTAGGATCCTCATGCTTACGTAAAGGGAACTTACAGATCCGCAGAGCCATCTGTCCAACAGCTCCTTAGTGTTTTTGTGACAGAGACTCACTGTGTAGCCCAATCTGGCTTTGAATTTTTGATCCTCTTGTGTCTACTGTCTGAGTGCGAGGTTACAGGCATGTGCTAGCATGCCTGGCAGAGTTAACCATGTAAGCCAACAGCAAGCCACTCTTTATAGATTCGCAGTGTTGTGTACCTGTCACCTCTATCTACTTTCAGACCATCTCATCGCCTCCAGAAGAGCCCCTCCTCCCTCCTGTGCCATCCCCTAGTCCCTGGCCACAGTCAGTTTGCTTTCCATGTCTGCGGACTTTACTGTTGTGGGCATTTGGCATCAATAGGACTGTAGGGAAGGAAGCCTTTTGTGTATGGACTCTCTAGAGCAGAATGATTTTAGGATCATTACAAGCCGTGGCTGGGAGCCTGGTGACCTGGTGGCCTCTTGGCCTTTGGCAGCCTCCTCTTTCCCTTTAAATTGTGGCTCAGGCTGAACTCTCCGAGGACATCCAGGCTGCTTCAATCAACATGGAAGGGATGTCTGCTGTGGGCACAGGCCCAGAAGAAGACTTAGGGTTTGTGGGCAGGGCTGGGAATAACTGACTCTCCTGGACTCTCAGAGAATTCTTGAGTTGTTGGAACAATTCCTTAGAAACAAATCTGACTGGACATGGGGTGTCTCTCTATATCCTGGCATTCGCTGACCTTAATTCAGAATGCTAAAGATTACTGGGCCCGATAGTGTGGCTTCTTCCCAGGATTTTGGGGGTGTTTTCCTCTTCAGCAGCATTACCTACTTGTGTGCTTTCCTCAGGAGGTAAGGGGCCCCGGATCCATCTCTGAAGCAGGTAGAGAGGCGCCAGCCCTGTGAAGTTTGCATTTCCCCACCCTAGCCAATATGGAACCCTGTTTTGGAAGAGGCAGATCATTTTTGATCAAAAGTGCTTGGTGATAAAATAGCTGAAATCTATACTTTCTCAAGGAATTTTTATATCATATATGGGCGTGGAAGTCTTATTATACCATACAAAAAACTTTCTTTACTAAAAATATGTCTTGTGTGTTAAGAGTGTCAGAGAAAGGAGGGCTCCCTTGCCAGTCAGACTTGGGGCTGTTACCTGCACTTATTTTCTTGTGAGTTTGGTTTAAGAGCAACCCATGCAAATCAGGCCGCTGCTGCTGGTACTCCTCCAGGCTGGGGGAGCTTTGGTAAGGTGTGAAGAGCTCTGGAGCCCATGCATGTGGTTCAAGCCCCAGCCTCTCACCGTTGCCTTGTGGAAAGCAGCTTAACCTGTCTGAGTCCACTTGTTCAGGTGTGAATTGGGATGATCATAATCATAGTATTCTTGTCTCAGTGACTCCCATAAAGGGGTGAATTAGTTTATTAAGTAATGTAAGAGGCAAGGTTCATCTTGGTATTTTGTTTTATGTTTAGAGGTGGAAACCAGGGCCTTAGCAGTCACAGCCCAAGTGCTGTCCCTGCCTTAATTTCTTTTTTAGATTGCTGCTTCTTCTTGTTTGAGACAGGGTGTTCTGGAGCACACTCTGTAGACCAGGCTGGCCTCAAACTCAGAGATCCTCCTGCCTCTGCCTCCCTAGTGCTAGGATTAAAGGCGTGTGCCATCACTGCTCAGACCAAGACCCCATCTTAGTGTATTGTGAACCCAGGAGTGGGTGGGTCCATGAGAAATAAGTACTGAAATAGATTTTGTCGAGCCAGAATATTGATGCTCAGAGTAAATGCCTAGCAAGGTTCAGTTAGCAAAGTGCTTGCTGCACAAAAAACGAGGCTTGAGATCGAATCCCCAGAGTCCGTACAAAAGCCAAGCATTCCTATAATATACAGCCCTGGGAGACTGGCTAAGGAAAGCACCTGGCAACACCTGGCCTACATGGGCACAAGCACACGCAGGTGTGCACATCTGCACACACACAATCAACAACAGTGTCCAGAGCCACCTGGCACCCCTTCTTCCTTCTTGGGTTGAGCACACAGTATTTTTACTGGTGGACACCCAAGACGTGGGTCTGGAGGACCTAGCTCACACTGAGAGTGACCCAGTGACAGAGTGGAAGTAGACACCTGCCAGCTCAGTTGTTCTTGTCCCCAGAGCAGTGGAGGGGAATGCACTGCGAGATCTGCTCCCACAGGTGGGCTGTAACTGTCCTGGGACGGCCTGCCTTGGCAGGATGGAAGGAGAGCCAGGTTCCGTCAGTGAACAGTTAACTTTGTATTGGAAAGATTCCATCAGTGACAGCAAGAGCCCTCTCTGGCTAAGGGACATGATGGCCTTCTCGAGTGCCCTAGGGGAGAGACAAAGGGTGGCAGTATAAAAACAGAGTCTTAACTATTGCAGTAGTGTGTGGCCCTCAAACTCACCTCTGCCCAGCAAAATCTCAGTTCTTAATTGTCATTTCTCTTGTTAGGCAGAAATTAGATTAAATTTAAATTAATTAATTGAGTTAAACATAATTTAATTATTCTGCCTAGGCTGGATGGAGTTTGGTAATGAAAACAAGCCCGAGAGACCTTTCTCTGTAGCAGGCTTGGTGGAGCCTGTGTGTCTCCTAGACATGGTCCTGCAGGCCACAGATGGCTATCAATCTGTGTGTCCCATCGTGTCCTGTGTATCACTGAAGCTACCATCTTTCCCAAAGCAGATCATCATACAGGGAATCTGGGGGTGCTGGGTGCTGGGTTGGTACAGACCAGAGATATTCTCACAACTGGTCCAGACTCTACTTCTGTTCTTGCTTGTCTGCAGCTAAGAGTTGCTTCCCCAACTGCCAGACCCCTCTACAGCAAGCTAATACAGAGCCTGGGCTCAAACATGGCCAGACTTTTATTCAAGGTGGCCACAACAGCAATATTGTGCCAAGCATGACTCTAGACCTTCCTAATGACAGAACCTCATGTCGTCGTGACCTCAATCATAAAATTATTTTTGTTGCTACTTCATAATTACAATTTTACTGTTGTTTTGAATCACAATGTGAATATCTCTGTTTTCTGATGGTCCTAGGTGACCCCTGTGAAAAGGTCATTCTACTCCCCAATGTGTCACGACCCACAGGTTGAGAACACTACTCTGGGCCCTCCTGAAAACAGCAGGACCTGGGGAGTTTAGGCAGCTGGCCTTGCAATCCCCCAAGCCTCTGTGCTCCCACTTTTAAAAAATAGGATTGGAGTTAGGCATGGTGACGCACCCCTTAAGCTCAGCATTTGGCAGGTGGAGACGGGACAATGTGAGTTTCAGGCTAGCCAGCGCTACATAGTGAGGCCATCTTCAAACCAACCAAACAACCAACCAAACAAAAGATTTGAGATTGTCAGGTCCTGTCAGTTTATATAAGTATGCCGAGGTCTAGGTTTGGAACTAGCTAAGGATAGAGACATCACTGGGGGTGGGGGAAGGTGTGGACAGCTGGACGGACATGGCTAGCTCCTTATGTTCCCTTGTTCCCTTGGTGACGTGAGTCTGGAAGAACAATTGAAAGATCCTAATGACAAAGTTAAACAGTTGGGAGGAAGGAAAGGGACAGCCAGATGAAAGGGACAGCCAGATATTCCTTATTTCCTTTAAAGCTCCCAGGAACTGTGGCAACTGGATTCTGTCAGGATTACCTGAGTTGACTAGTGTGGCCACTCAGCTGCCCAGGACCACCATGTTACAAGATGTTACAAAGCTGGACTTTCTTTCTTTCTTTCTTTTTTTTTTGTATTTTTGTTTTTTTGTTTTTCGAAACAGTTTCTCTGTGTAGCCCTGGCTGTCCTGGAACTCACTCTGTAGACCAGGCTGGCCTCAAACTCAGAAATCCGCCTGCCTCTGCCTCTCAAGTGCTGGGATTAAAGGCGTGTGCCACTACTGCTCGACTAAAGCTGGACTTTCTTTAAACAAACAAACAAACAAACAAAAATTAATTTTGTGAGGGGCAGGGCACACTTACATCATGGCTTGCTTTGGTATGGAGGTCAAAGGACAACTTGCATGAGTCAGTTTTCTTCCCTTCCATGTGGGTGGAAGCTCTCTGAGCCATTTTGCTGGCCCTTGCTTTCTCTCTCTCTCTGTCTCTCAAGAATTATAACTGTTTATGTGTCTGTTGGACCCCACAGCCGCATGCTCCAGAAGATTCAGTCTGAGCAGGTGAAGATGCCTCAGTTAATGAGGGTGTGTGTTGGGATGGGAGGCAGGGCCTTACTCTACAGACCAGGGAGTTTTGAAGGTCAAACCTGTAGGTCATTTCTTTTGAAATGTAGTATTAAAACCAGCATGGTGGCACCAGGCTGTAATTTCAACACCTGGGGAGCTAAGGAGGTGGCAGGTCAGGTGTTCTAGGTCAGCCAGGTGTACATCGAAGTCTTCTCTTAAGATAATCAAAACCCAAAATGCAGGAGCTATGGTGACTCTGCTGTGTGACGCCAGCTCAGTTGGTGGCCCCAGGCTATTTTCACAACACCCTTTCTTGTCCCTCCCCTGCCAGGGCAATTTTAGGATTCCTGAACACACCACAGTTTTCTGATACTGTAATTTTTTACGTGTGCCCTCAGTTTTCATAGTCAATCTATGAAGCATGGCTGGCTGTTCATGGAACAGGAAAGCACAGTGTGTCCCTTCACATCTGCCCCTCTCATGGCAGGATAATTTCAGTTACTCCCGAGCAGTAGCAGCCTTATTCCTCTCATCAGGAGTTTCTGCAAGCAGGGTCAGTGCTGGAGGCAGAGGGGATGGGGGTAGGCTATCTCCCAGAGACATCAGGTGATTTTGAGGGCGAGCCTTGCCTGCGTGTAGCCTTGTTTCTCTGCATTTCTTTTCCTGTCAGAGGAAACCCACAGTGCACCTCAAACTGTTTTTGGGTCCTGTCTCATTCTTCTGGGGTGTGTGTGTGTTTCTTGCTCTGAAGTGGTTTTCACATCATGCTTCTGTGATCTTCTGAAACCCCCTTTTTGACCTCTGGAGAACTTGGTGCGCCTTCTCCCACCACTTCCTCATGGGGTGTCTGACTTGCCTTGAGGAGACTTCATTTTTTCTGCGGGAAAGGGAGCCATGTGGCTCTCCCATAGCTATGCTTTGAAAAGGATGGAGCTGGACTTAATTCCATACGTAGCTTGTACCTTTGATCATGGAGCCAGTGCCTAAGTTATTGATGGCTGTCTTGCATCAGTTTTGTGTAGTAAGTTTTTAAAAATCTAGGCTTTATTTTATGTAACAACCTATCTGATATTGGATGTTAACTTTAAAGTATTTACTTATTCATTGGGGGTGGACACAGCCACAGCGTGCCTGTGGAGGGAGGCTGGAGAGCAGCTGTGGGAGTCGGGTCTCTTCACTAAGTGGGTGGTGAGGACCGAGTTCAGAGGTCAGGTTTGACCAGAGCACCTTCATCCACTGAACCTCCTCACTGGCTTGGCTGTCTTGGTGTTTTTTGATGTTGTTTTACCAAGCCCCTCCATTTCTTTACTCACTTTGAAATGCTAGTCTAAACCCCCAGGGGACTCCTCTCCATGGGGTCCAGTGGGGTTTCCTTGAAGGACTCTGGCCTTCTCTCTGTAGGGGCCCACTCTTTGCTTCCCACACATTCAGGAACAGGACTAATCGCTCTCTGTGGATGGAGGCGCTAGATCTGCCCAGGCCCCGTACCATGGCACACTGCCTTCAGTCCTGGTCGCCTGTGTCCTGAGACAGACAGAGTGAATAGCTCTTCTAAAGCCACAGAGCCTGTCCTGCCGTTGGGAAATAGCCATACATAAAACAGCCCTTGTGTCCCATGACGCCAAGCATCAGCCGTCAAGGGCACAGCCTGGATCCTGGAATATAAGGGCAGAAAGACTCTTTGCCCTCATGGAAGTCACTGTGTCCCTAGCTGCCCTGGGACTCCACTCTGCAGATGAGAAATGAATGATATGATGGGGTTTACTTTGGGGCTGTTTAAAGACAGGCTCTTGCTATGTATCTCAAACTGGCCTCAAAATTGATATGTAGCCAACAGTGACCTTAAACTTCTAATCTTCCTGCCTCTCAAATATTGAGATTACAAATATTTGCCACCATATGCAGTTTTTGAAATGCTGGGATCAACCCAGGGCCTTATACATGCTAGGCAAGCGCTTGACCAAGTGAGCCACATCTCCAGCTGATATGCTTCTCTTCAAGATTAAAAACATTATGTCTGTGTGTGTTTTACCTGCATGTATATCTGTGCATCACATATATGCACTACCTGCAGAGGCCAAAAGAAAACAGTAGATCCCCTGGAACTGGAGTTACAGGTCATCGTGAGCCTCGTGCGCTGTGGGTCCTTGGGAAGAGCAGCTCTGCTTTACAAGGATGGCAGCCTAGGGCTGGGCCAAGGTCTGCGGTTAGAATACACATTGCTCCTCCAGGGAACAACCTGAGTTTGGGTCCCAGCATCCATGGCAAGTGTCTCAAAACTGTCACTACAGCTCCAGGGCATCTATGACCTCTTCTGGCACTTACCCCATCTCTCTCTCTCTCTCTCTCTCTCTCTCTCTCTCTCTCTCTCTCTCTCTACACACACACACACACACACACACACACACACACACTTAGAAATAAAGATTTTAAAAGTGAAAAGAGTAGTCAGATTCGTTGAGCACCTCGTTATGTAGGTCAGGCTGTCCTTGAACTCGCCTCTTCACTCCAGGGCTGAGATTATAGTGTGGAGCCCTGAGCCCTGAACAGTCACTTTGTAAAAAAAACAAAAAAAACAAAACATAAATGGTCAAGTATCAGTTGTACAAATTGAAATTTCGTATTTTTAGTATTCAATTTTTATATTTGATTTGTAAATACAAATTGAAAAAACCCATGTAACCAGCCCTATGTGACGAAAGAGAATGACCAGTCTCTGAAAATACCCTTTCCTATTCCTTTTAGGTATTGGATGCTGGTTTGCTCACACCCTGCCCATAGTTGACATGTAAACGCTGCTGTCATTTCTGATTAGTGAAAACCACATTGATTAAACAAGAACTGCTGGGCTCTGGGTGTGTGGCTGCAGAGGAGACTCCTCCACTGCAGCTCCCCTGCCCCCCTCTAGGTTCCCCGTCATTTGGGGCACAATTGCTTACTTTTAATCTGTACTTGAGAGTCCCCTTTGAAGGTGATAATTTCCTTGGTGGTTCTGTTTGCCAGATTGGAAGTTGAAAACTTGGGCCATGGGGGATGGGCAGGGAATGTGGATGCCTTCTTTCTCCCAGTCCCCTCTGGGGTTTATGACAGTTTTAGGCAGCCTGGGCTGGTCTCCAACACTTGTTAAATAGCTGAGGATGATCTTGGTCTGCCTCCACCTCCCCAGTAACATTATCTCAGGCATGTGCCACCCCCAACTCTCTGAGTCAAGAGAATTTCTTATGGGTGTCTTCTATTTTTGTTTTTAGGTAAAATGTCGGCTCCGGACCTTACCAAGCAGCTGCAGGCCCTTCTGTAATGCCCACTGCACCCCCAACCTATGAAGAAACAGTGGGTGTCAACAGTTACTACCCAACGCCCCCAGCACCTGTGCCGGGACCAGCCACAGGCCTCATTACAGGCCCAGATGGGAAGGGCATGAATCCACCTTCGTACTACACCCAGCCTGTGCCTGTCCCCAACGCCAACGCAAGTATGTCTGTTACCCAGGTCCTTGCAGCTCAGTCACCAAGTCCAGGAGGGAGAGGGTGGCAGTGAGGCGCCCAAGTGTCAATGCCAGTTGACAGGCACGTGATGTCCACCTCACCCTAGTTTCTCATAGGATATTTCAGACATCCTGTTGTTGAGGCCTGCAATTTCCCCATTACAAGACACATTTAGTGGCCAGCAAGATGGCTCAGTGGGTAAAAGTGCTGCTAAGCATGACTACTTGAGTTTTCTCCTCAGGACTCAAATGGTGGAAGGAACCAGCTCTCCAAAGTTGTCCTCTGATCTCCACAGGCATGTACATGTACATGCACACACACATGCACAGATGTCAATAAAATAATTTTATTAAAAATCAAAATAAATAAATGAACAACAACAAAACCCCAGGAAAAATCTGTTTAAGATCCTCCCATGCCTGCTGGGCCCTTGGCCCTTGCCACCACCCCTGTTCCAGAGTACGTGGAGTGAGAGGTTGTGAGTTCAGAGACCAGGGTGGAGAGAGAAAACCTGTCCTGCGGCCAGCTGCCGTGCAAACAGGTACAAGAAACAGAAACAGCATTGAGTAAGAAGCCGATGCAAAGCCGCCGCCCCTCTCTTAGGACAGGGTCTCGCCTGGACCCTTGGGGGCCTTCTCCATATTCCTTGTCCTTGAGAGTCCTGTAGCTGGGTGCATGAGTGATCTATTTGGCACTGTAGGCTGATGAAAACTATCTGAGGGGCCAGCAGAGCTTGCCTACCCTGCCCTTCTATCTTTATTTCTGTTTGTGTGTGTACCTGTGGAGGCCAGAGGTCAACCACAGGAGCTAGCCACCTTGTTCTGTTTAGTTTAAAGTATGTGTGTGTGTGTGTGTGTAGAAGTATGTATGTAGTATGTATGTATGTATGTATGCATGCATGCATGTGTACCGTGTTACATACCTGAATCAGAATTTACCTTTGGATTTACAGGGGTTGTGAGCCACCATTTGGGTGCTGGGAAGAGCAGCCAGTGCTCTTAATTGCTGAGTGATCTCTCTAGCCCTGTCTCTCCTTTCTTCTGTCTCAATCCCCTCATCTGTGATGTCTGGCAGCAGCTCTCTGAGTCAGTAGGTCATTCTGCTAAAATTACCTTCCCTGTGTGAAGCACAAAGCCATCATCTGCTAAGAAGAAACCAGTGTGGTTATTGTGTTCAGTTGGACTTCTTGGGGTAGATCGTGAGCTATGTATTGCTATGTAGCTCTAGTCGGTCTGGAGCTCAGTATGTAGACCAGGCTAGTTTTGCACTCCTGATTTTCTTACGTGTAATTCCCGAGTGCTCAGATTGCAGCCAGGCCTCACCATGCCCAGTTTATGAAGTCCTGAGGGTTGCTACATACCAGGCAACCACTCAGCCAACTGAACCACGGCACCAGCCCTCTAGTCTATTAGACCATCCTGTGATCAAGAAATAACTTGTTCCTGAACCAAAACAAAACAAAAATTACCTAATGCAAATTTATGTATAGCCAAAGTGTGCTTCTTCCAGCCTTTTGGAAGCAGTGTTGGGAGTTAATGCTGGGTGGCCCCAGGTCCCAGACCCCATACCACATAAGTGGCATTCTAAGGACCTAGCAGTGGAGGAGAGTTGCTTTGACAGAGCCATAGCTGAAGCATTCCTTCAGGGCCTCCATCGCTGGAGCTCACCTCCTGGCCTCCATGAGTGCAGCTTGGCTCCTGGCTTTCTTCTTAGCAGTGGTTTATGGATTTGAGCTGTGAGTCAACTCAGTTTCCCGGCTGTGGGCCTGTGTTTCCTAATTGGTAAGCTTCATACTATTATCATCAGGTGTCAGAGTGCACCTGTCCTCTGGTGTGTGTGTGTATGTGTGTTGTCTGTTGTGTGCATGCGTTGCGTGTGTGTGCTGTGTGGTGTTTCTTGTGCGTGCATGTGTGTGCGTGCCTGCATGCAGGTGTATGTGAATGTGCATGCGTGTTTGTGGATATGTATGTGTTTGTGTGTGTGTGTTGGGGGTGGTCTTGGTGGCAAATGTCCATTTGGTATCCTTAGAGATTAGGCAATATTTGCCTTTCAGGATTCTAGTAGAAATTGTCCCTTTGCCTTCAGTAACAGCCATGCAGAGAAGGAAGTCATGAACCTATAAGTTCACTCTGTACTGTTTTAGCTCATGGTAGAGTTGTCAGCCACTGCTTCCAGAACATTCCCACCTCACCTCCTCTCCAGCCACTCCTGGCTGTGGAAAATCGGGCCTAAAACCCATCATGTCCCTGAATCTCTAATACTGTCCGCAAACTGCCTCAGTGAGTCAATGGTGAAGCTAAAGAGGCAATTTGGGGCTGCTGCTGCTGCTGCTGCTGCTGTGCTGCTGCTCCACTGAGTCCTACTCCTAGGCCCAGAGCCTGGGAATTGGTGTCTTTGGTAAGGGCTCCACCAGGACAGGTGATCTAGGAGAGCTAGGTCCTGCCAGGAGGACAGGAAAGTCTCCTCTATAAACTTTAGAAAATTCCTCAGAAAGTTCTGAAAATCTGTCACTGCTTGCTCTCTCCGTTTGTCATTTTTCTTTCTCTTTTCTGTTTTAAAACATACATGATACTCAGGTGGCACAGGAGGAGGATTGCCACAAATCCAAGGCCAGAATTACCTATGCAGTAAGTTCTAGGCTAGCCAGGGGTACATAGAGAGGCCCTGTTCTATCCCACCCCTTCCTAAACATCACATACACACAGATACACTAGACATAAAATTGACTGTTGTAGGCTGCTGAGGCAGGGGGACCACAGATTTAAAGGCAGCATAGCCTATATGGTAAGATTCTCATAATCACAGAAAGATGAAGGGGAAAACACTTTAATTATTCTACTTAAAAATAATACTTGAATTTATTCTTTGAAGATTGTGTGTGTCTCTGTCTGTCTGTCTTCGTCTATTCATATATTCTTGATCGGATCCATGTCATTTCCCTCCCCCTCCCTCACTCTCCCTGTCTGTCTCCTTCCCACCTCCAAGTCCTTCCTGTTACTTCTTTAATCACCTTGAAGTACAGCTCGGTGGTGTTAGGTAGACACACTGTCCACCTCCACTGTTCAGTTTCTGAACTCTCCATCTCCCCAGAGTGAAGATGCCCTTTAAACAGCATCCTCACACAGGGCTCACTGATGTGGGCTCCTGGAGCCATCTCTGGAGTCCCCCAGTGCTTGTCCTTCTGTGGCTGGCTTATTTTACTCAGCATGGTGTCTGCTGTGGCAGAATCTCCATCCCTTTAGGGCTGAGATATAATTGTCTGGACAAGTACATCATTTTTATCCTTTCATCCTTGGATAATTGATAATTGATGCTTTTGGGCAAGCAAGAATGATACCACTCTGAGCTTGGGCTCTGGGGTGACCACTGTGGCCCCAACCCTCATGTGCTGACATCATCAGGCAGTCTTTCTTGCTCACCGAGTAACCGGTAATGCCTTCTGCTTCTAGTTGCCGTGCAGACCGTTTATGTGCAGCAGCCTGTCTCCTTCTATGACCGGCCTGTCCAGATGTGCTGTCCTTCCTGCAGCAAGATGATTGTGACCCAGCTGTCCTACAATGCCGGAGCCCTCACCTGGCTGTCCTGTGGCAGTCTGTGCCTGCTGGGGTGAGTGTACTGCTCCTTAGCCTCTGGAGGGTGCCCACGCTGGGTTATTGGTATTCAGATTGGAAGCTTAGCTCTGGTGGGGGCTGTCCTGTGCGTTGTAGGAATGCATGTATGCGTGTAGGAATCTGTGTGCATGACTGTAGAGGCCAAGGTTAGCCTCCTGTTTGTCTTGTCTATTAAGACAAGGTCTCTCAGTGCTCTTAGACCTGCCAAAGAGGTTAGGGTGGCTGAATAGTAACCCCCCGTAGACCCTGACTAACTCACCAACCTCAGGGTCATAAACTGATACCATCATGCCTTTCTTTTTATCTTCCCTCTCTCCATCCCTCCTTCCCTCCTTCCCTCCCCTCTTTCATTTTCTGCGCGCACGCGCAAACATGGACATATACCATGGTGCACATGTCAAGGTTAGAGGACAGCTCTCACTGGATAGTTCTTTCATCCATGTGGTTCAGGGAATTGAACTCAGGTCCTCATGCTAGCAAGACAGACTCTTGTCTGATTGAGTTCTCCCCAGAGACCTGGAGGAGTCTCCTTCTCCTTCTCCTCTCCTCCTCCTCCTCCTCCTCTCTCCTCCTCCTCCTCCTCCTTCTCCTTCTTGTTTTTATGGTGCTGAGGTCAGAACTTGGAATGTCAGCATGCTAGCCAGCGCCTGTCTGTGTCCCTCAGCCTGGTCGAGGGTGTTGAAGGCTGAGCACAGTGGTGTGTTCTGGAATCCCTGCACCAACAGGAGGAGGCAAAGGCAGGAGGGATGAACACTTGAGGGCCGCCTGGGTTACAGAGTGAGACCCTGTCTCAGTAAAACACAAAGCAGGGCCGGCAGGTGGCTCAGCAGTTAAGTGTGCTTGCAGTCAAGCCTCATGGCTGAGCTCAAACCCCAGAACCCACACAGTGGAAGGAAAGACCCGACTCCCCAAAAGTTGTCTTCAAACCTTCACATGTGTGCCATGACACATAGGTATTCACACATACAGAGTGAGTGACGAGCGGAGGGGAGCGAGTGTGAAATTAAAGACAGGAGTGTCTGGAACAGTACACCTGGTCTCTACTTTCTAGATGTTTATGGCACCCCTCCCAACAGGGAAACTATTAAAAATTTCCCTTGCAGCTGCAGTCCCCCCAAGTGGAAACTCTGTTCTTAACACACATATAATTCTCTGGCTGTGTTCTTATAGCACCACAGAGCAGCTGTTCACATCTGCAGAGGGCGGACCCTCAGGCTTCTTGTCCTAGAATTTCATGACCTAAACAGTTTCTGCTTTGTCTCTAAGAGAGCTTCAAACGGTTTATACATTAACACACGTAAAAACCTCACCCAGGTATGCTTCTCCTTACAGCCTCTGGGATGCTCTCATTGCCAATGCAGGGGGTTTACATAAATATTTATGTCTGCACTGAGAGTAATCCGTCGAGAGAAATCTGAGCAAGCATTGCAGTTTCCAGGAGCAGAAATGTGAGAGCAAACAATTCGCAGCCCTCAGTGTTCCCTCACCGAAGCCCACGGTCACCTACGTCAGTACGCAGCCCCTCACCCGTCAGCCCCTCACCCGTCAGCCACTTGTTGTTGCATGTTTTTTCCTGGAGAGCAGGAGACATCTACTTTTGGGTGACTAGCTTACATCTCCTCACGGTCTGCTTGTGACTTTAGATGGAGAAGGAACAATATTGTTCTTCCTTATTTCAAAGATGTAGAGCCTTGGAGAGTGTTCTCTAGGGAAGAAGTAAAGAAGTAGGCCTCTGGGCCTGCCCTTCTCAGTCTTCCTATGCAGCTCCACTCTGGACTCTTGCCTCCACTCTCTGCAGAAAAGACTTAAATACAGGTTCACTGCTAACTAGGTCTGCCATTTCAGCACTTAGGGGTGAGGTAGGATCACAAGCTCAGGGCCTGCCTGAACAGCTGAGTGAGACAGCGTCCACAGAGTGAATTAAAGCTGTGCGTAGTGGCATAGGCCTGCACTCTCATGCCTGAGACTAAGGCCAGCCTCTGCCACATAGTGGGTTTGGGCTGAGACCCTGTTTCCAAAAACAAAAGTAAAATGATTGCTGGGGATGTGGCAGAGTACAGAGTGGCGGAGGCTTGCCCACATCTGTGAGGCCTAGTTCCCATCCCAGTACCACAGAGTGCTGCCAGCCTGAGGGTGCACATCTGTCACCCTAGTCTTGGAAGACAAGACAAGAAGATGCAAGTTCAGGCCAGCTTGGGCTACATAGTAAGATAGACACCCTACAGACCGACACACACACACACACACACACCAAAGCAGCCTGTTGTGGTGGCACAGACAGGCAGATCTTTATGAGTTCAAGGCCAGTCTGATCTATATGGACATTCCAGGCCAGCCTGGGTTACTTATTGAGATCCTTTTCAGAAAGAAAGGGGGGAGGGAGATTTCATTGCTTTGCAATACTAATATTAAAACTACCTTATCGAGGGCGGTGCGCACGCAACCAGATGGGAGGCAGAGGCAGCGATTTCTGATTGAGGCCAGCTTCTGAGAGTCCAGGCAGCCGGACTACCCCTGTCTCGAAAAAAAAAAAAAAACCAACACTTTATCTTTGAAACTGGAGTGGGGTAGCACAAGGTCAGCCTCTTGTGAGCCAACTTTGAAGTCAAGGCTGGCTTTCTGTCTCTTTCATTCCCACATTTTAGGTTTTTTTGAGACGGGAGTCTCACTTTAGTCAGATTCCCTGAAAGGCAGATGGCTTTCCTTCTCTGTGCGTAAGAACCCGCCTCGTCTTCTGGATGTATGGTTAGAATGGCTCAGTGTTTGGGGTTGCAGGGACCTCACGGGCAGACGGGTGTGGTGGTGCGGAGCAGGCAGCAGCAGCAGTGTTTGGGTTTTATGATGTTTGTGGGAAGTCCTACCCATGTGCAGAAGGTGACGGACTGTTAAGAGGGTCATCTGGGAAGTGATTTCCTGGTCACTAGAACTCTGAAGACAGCTTTGTCCCCAAGTTAACCCAGCCACTCTGTTTAAGTTTGACTGGATGCTGCCGGCTCATTGTTTGGAATCTTTCATGTTTATGCAGCTAGGCAGCTAGGTAGGCTGAGCAGGCAAAACACAGGCCATGGGCATCTAACATGAACTCTGCTCCCCCTCTTTTTTCCCCTCAAGACAAGGTTTCTTTTGTGTAGCTCTGGCTGTCCTGGGACTCTCTGTTGACCAGGGAGGCCTGTGTGACTTCTTTACAAACCAGTTTGCCAGTCCTTATCTAAGATGATGATGGCTAATCCTTCCTCCTCTTCCTCTTTAGATAGGGTCTAATGTAGCTCTGGCTCACCCTGAAGTCACCACATACCCAAAGGTGTCCTTGAACTCATCCCCTTTCTAGCTCTACCTTTCTAGTGCTGGGATTCCAGCCCCATACCACTGTGTCCAGTGTACGAGGACACCCCCTGGGGGTGGACCCAGGGCTTTGTGCGACAGTCCCAGAATGCTCCTCCTACCTGTTGGTTTTGTTTTGCCTTTTTTCATGCCAGGGATAGAGTTGAGCTCTCCCACTTGCTGGCCAAGTGCTCTCCCACTGAGCCACATCCCAAGTACTGGTATTTTGTTGCTTTTCTAGTCTTAACTGTGTATCCTAGGCTGGCTTTGAATCAAATTCCTCCTGCCTCTGTCTTTCTAGTGACAGGATCTCAGGTGTTTACCACCATGCCTGGCCGTACCTCATTTCACATGTCATTTGTACTTGGGTGGCATACTTAGGATACTGGTTTGGGGCCACATCTAAAGTTTCCAGGGTGGTCCTGTATCAAGAGAAATTATTTTTGCAAAGACCCTCCCCCTTCCTTTTTGAGTCAGGGTCTCATATATTCAAGGCAGGCCTCCAACTCCCTCAGGTAGTCAAAAATGACCTTGAACTCCTGATTCTCTTGCCTGTATCTCCTGAGTGCTGGAATTACAGGCTTGTACATCTGGTATTGAGAATCAAACTCTGAGCTTTGTGCATGCAGGGACACATTCTTCCAGATGGCCTTTAGCTCCACCCCCAGCCCATCAGAGGCCCTTCAGGGGGTTCCAGCGTGAGTGCATGAACCCATGTTCTTGGCTGCACCCAACCTGCTTCCACAGCTGGTGACATGTTCCTTGTGTCTCTCCTCCCAGATGCATCGCTGGCTGCTGCTTCATCCCATTCTGTGTAGACGCCTTGCAGGACGTGGACCATTACTGCCCCAACTGCAAAGCTCTCCTGGGCACCTACAAGCGTTTGTAGGACTCGACCAGCCAGCCACCGGGGAGGTAGTAGACAAGTACTACCGGAAGTCACCTGACCCTTGCCCAGCACAGCCAGAAGAGGTCCTTCCTTGATCTCATCTCTTCATGGGCTCCATCTTCATGTCTTTTAGGGAGTGGGAAAGGTCAGAAAAGTAACAAACCTCCAAACCCAGAAACTGCTGCTGGAGTTGTGCCTTGCACATGCATAGACGTGGACCTTGGGTGTTGTTTCAAGGGTTTACCACCTGCTCACGTACCCCACTAACTGATTGTTACCCCATTTGCATCTCCTCTGCTGATTTACCATTGGCTGCCTCCTCTTCCTCAGTGGGCCTTCCTAGTGCCAGTCTCAAACCCCAAAGCCACAGTCTGCCTTATTTCTCACTGTTTGGCTTGATCTGTTCCGTCTTTCCCATCCCTAATGACAGAGACCTCGCCTTAAAGATGGTTCTGTAATTGCAGACTTCTCCGGCACTCAGAATCACTTTAATTTCATTTTTTTTTTTTTTTCCCAAGTGCACAGAAGGGCTACTGGCACCCACCAGTCACATACAGATAAGGTCACTAGTACTAAATAAAGGCTTGCAGCCTGTCCTGTCTCAGTCCCTGTCCTGTGAAGGGGCTTCTTCCTCACACAGTTTCCATGAACTCCTTTTGTTCTTAAACACATACGGAGGTTACTTGGCAGGGAGACATTTCTGGGATAATTTTTGTAATCGTGATACAACCTTCATTTCTCCATTTGCTGGTGTGTTTTTAGTTGGTTTTGTTTTAGTTTTTCACATACAGTTCAGCTTGTTGCCTAGGCCAGCCTTGAACTCCGAGGCACTCCTCAGTCTTTGCCTCTCAAATACCCAGGGCTTTCAACATGTGCCTCTGCACCTACTGGGCTTTTTGTTCTGTTTTTCTTTGACAGAAAAACAAACAGGTAATTTCATCGACTGCCTATGTAGGTTTGGTGTGGTTTAGAAAACCTTGTCTCTATGGGGCCTCTTTGGGGGAGTCAGGGGACCCCTATTCGAGCCCATACTTCAGTGCCAAGAGATTGGCTGCTGGAGATCCCCGAAGCGTGATTTCATTTTTCAGAGATGAGCTTTTGTGGTATAGCCATCATGGTCTCCAACATCAACAGACCGGGTAGAAGGATGCCAAAGACAAGTTCAGGGTTCTTTCTAGGGTGACCACTCTGTCGTGTGTAATATTGACATAGTCTGGCCAGTTTTTCAGGAGGCCCTGTCTCCATCCTAAACCTACACAGGATGTGCTGCAAATATCAGTGTATGAAGTCAACCTGATCTGGAACAGAAGTCTGCATATTGATTGAGATACAGCCTAGCCATTGACCGAGCTGTTCATACAATGACCCAGAAGTACTAGACATAATTTTGCAGCAAATTATGGGTACCATACATGACTTTGATGATATCTGCTTTTAAACAAATAAAATCTTTTGATCACTTAGTGAACGATTCAGTTCACCTGTTATGAAGAAAGGCCTTGTGTTGTGTTTCCAGGCGTTACCCAAAGAGTCTTAAGTTGCTCTGTTACACTAGAAAATCCTTCGAGACCCACACCTCAGGCTTCAGCCACAGCAAGATGACCGTTGCTGATGAGTTGCATTCGGAGGTTTGGCTGTCAGGAGCCCATAGTCGTCACTGATGGCAGCAAGCCACGGCTTTCAAGCTTTAATAAAACGCCAAGAAGAAAGCTGTCCTCATTCATTCCCTGAACAAAACCTCCTTGTTCATTGGCCCGGCGTGACTATGAGATGCTAGGAGAGGGGGTGCCAAGCCCGAAGCGTGGCTGCCACCCCTTTCTCCTACCTGTGGTGACAGCTTCAAGTTGAGAGGTGTGGGGGAATTGAGTCATTTAGTTGTGGTTTATGTTGCACTGAAACCCTTATTTGTGTTCTTGTGAAATCGCTGCTCATGGGGTCTCCACTGTGTGGTTTCTCTTTTATTTGGTCAAGTTCAAGGCTGTGCAGTTAGAAGTTTGGCTGTCATTGTGATGTGTAACTGATCTCAAGTTGGTATTCATTACACATGCAGAGTCTTCTAAACAAAGGCCCTGTGTCAGGACTTCAAGATATATATTACATGGAGTTAAATGCCAGATGGCCGTGTGCTTTTGTGAATTTAGACTCCTGCTATTGTTTCTTGGAGGTAGACAAGTAAGCTAGGCTAGCTGGCCCCTGAAGTCCACAGATTTCACCTAGGCAGACTCTGCTCTCTGGCTAACGGTCAATATCCATCCTAGGCTTCCTGCTACCACAGCCCCAGACAGGATGGAGGCTCTGTGGGGGCTCTATACACTCTCCAAGAAGGTAGTTTGAACACGGCTGGCCTTGGTGCCCACTGCCCAATACACGGAGGGGTGGAGGTTTCCTGGTGAGCCTGTTGGCAGAGAAGCTGGGAGGGCAATGCAGGATGCCACGTTGAGGGTGCCCGGGAAGTGACTGGCCGTCAGTAGCTTTCTGCTCTTGGACCACTGCTTTTGACTTGCAGTACGGGGTGGGTGTGAAAGGGTCTCCTCACCTGACTCTGCCATTTCCTCACTCCTTCCTGCCTGTTCTTTACTACTAGGGATCGAACCCATGGTCTCTCCCACCCCAGGTACAGGAATAGGTCAAACAACTGCCCTCCTAGGGAGTTCAGCTGCACCTATTTGCAAGAGGTCATCCTTGTTGAACTTCTTGAGTGTGTACCCAAAACCCCCCATGGAGGGACAGAGAGGGTCATGGGACCGTCACCTGATTCCAGGCACTCCCTGTCTGCATGTAGCCTCCGGAAGGCCTGGAGAGCCAAGAAGACTAGGGGAGAGACATCTCCAGTGTGGCTGTGGGGAAAACTTCACTCCTGCTTGGCCATGACTTTCCTTTGCAACTTTATGGAGGGGGAACTTCACGCCCTTGCAGCAAAGCCCTGACCTGTGTTCTAGAAGGAGTCCCAGGAAACTCATTCATGCCCTGAGTGAACTCGGGCAGAACTTTCCTGGATTTGTCATTTCAACCTTGGGAGGAGAGAGGTAGAATTTGCTTACATCCTTACTGGAAGGAATTTTAGTAACATTGTGACATCTCAAGCCCTTGATTTGGCCATTTATTTGACCATTGGTTTTTCTGTTCTGTTTTGGTTTGGAACCAGGTCAGGGTACACAGTTCAGGCAGCAGGGAGCTCCAGAGGTGCCTTCCCCCCACCTCCCCTCCCCTAGCCCCAGCATTGGGATGAAAGGCACTACCACTGTTAAAGACTTCAGAATGCAGAAGAGGGCACATGGAAGGACTACTGGGGGCACTTGAACTTGAGGCTGCTTTCCTAAGCTGTAATTTGCATTTTGTGTTCGTGTCTGAAATTAAACAGTAAGAAGAATGCTTGTCCCATGCCAAATGGGGGGTGGTGGCTGGGATCGGCCTTCCTTCCATAGGCTTCAGTCTAAGACAGTCAAGAATGTGCATCTGGCTGAGGGGTCTTTTGTGTGTCTTCTTGGGTGTGTGCTTGTAGGGGTTTGGGTGTGGCTGGAGTGGGGGCCTGTTATATAAGCTTTTCTAAAATGGACAATGTAGCCCTGTGATTCGGGAGCTTGATGTGTGTGTGTACACGAGAGAGAGAGAGAGAGAGAGAGAGAGAGAGAGAGAGAGAGAGAGAGAGGAGAGAGAGAGAGATGTCTGATGACAGTGACATGGCCAGCTCACCAGCTGCCAGCCTAGGATCAGCTGTTTGTGGCCACTGGAGCATAATGACAGGGTGCATCCCATGTCACTGTATGGTTAATTTGGTTCTTTGCTCTGCTGCTGTTCTAAGTTTGTGCTCTCTTGTGCACAGCTTGCCCTGTGCCTGGCAGCAGTGAGTCAATGCAGGCCTCCACCTAAGACAATTGTGAGTGTGTTTGTGTGTGTCTTTCTGTCTCTATGTAGAGGACGGAACAGGGATGTCTGCTCAGAGTCTGAAGGCCAAGCCTCTTGAGAGAAGCTACAAAGATCCCTTGCTGACATGGGCACTGAAGGATGTCCAAGCACGCTCCTGCCTGGGTTTCCCTACTTTCAGCCATTCAGTCTTGCCTGGAGTCCCAGCCAGGGCAAGACAGTGGGAAAGACTCGCTGGGCCAGGTGAATGTCTCGGCAAGCATTTGTACGTGGAGCCTGGGGGACCCCAAACCCCTCTAGCCACCTGACCAGTGTGGGCTGGCTATCACAGAAACACTTTCATTGTATTGTTTTGGTAATTATAAGAGGAAATACCTAAATACACAGTAACAAGCCTTCCTCCTTTAACAGTCAAGGAGCTGAGCTATCTCTCTAGCCCAATATGATGATAACATACTGACTTGGGCTTGAGCTTTACAGCAGACAATTCAGACGACCTCCTGAAGAATTAGGTCAGTTGCACCCCCCTTTATGGCCATGAATTTTTATGTGGCTATGTAGCCAAGAATGACCTTGAATTTCTTATCTTCCTGCCACACCTCCCTAGTGCTGGGATACAAGTAAGCACCAGTTGGCAGGTTTATGTATGCTAGAGATGGAACCAGAGCCCCAAACATGCTAGCAAAATACTCTGCCACTGAACTGATGTCCTACCCTCTATGGTTGACTACTGTCTGGCCTGGGATAGTCTTCACAAGGGATGGGGCATTCAGTAAGCCCTGATTGGGTATGTGCCATGTTCCAGGACACAGCCTTGAACATGAGAGGCTTTTGTGTCTGACAGCCTCAGTTCCGTATCCTGGACCCATGTGGTAGAAGGAGGGCTTAACTCCTACAAGTTGTCCTCTGAGCTCCACACATGCACCATGGGACAAACTCACGAATACAATAACTAAACGTAATAAAAAGGTGTCCAAAAATAACACCATCATGTTCCTCTACTTCTTTACGACGACAATCTTGCTTGTAAATGCTCACTGAGATGCCTTCACTCCTGCCAAGAACCCGGAAAGAAAGGCAGCCTTCAGTGGGGGCTTGAGGAGGCTGTGCATGCTAGGTAGCAATGTTGGAACTGTTCACAGCAGAGGGACTCGGGTCTAAAATTCACCCAGGGCTAGTTAGAATACATTATAGCACTGGTCACATCCTTCCGTGTTGTTGGAGGTGGGGGCTGTGAGCTGTAGAATGTTCGGTGGGAGCAAAGGGAAAGCAGATGTGAGAGGCCGTAAGCCTAAGACAACCTGAAGTGCACAGAACTGATCTGAGGATGGTGCTCAGGTGGTGGGGAGTTTACCCAGCATATGCAAAGCTCTGGGTTTCAGTCTTAGCATCACACCTGTAAACAGAGCACGTGGGAGGAAAGAAGATCATAAGTTCAAGGCTATCCTTAGCTATATAGAAAATAGGGAGTTGTCATGGGCCACATGAAACCCTGTCAAAAGGGAAGGAAGGGGAGAAAATCTTCTGGGAAGTGTTTTCTGAAAGCACAAAGAAGTTGTGTTCCAAAGACAGCCAAGGCTGAACCTCATGCTGCAGTTGGACTTGGTATGTGTAAGACTCACTCAGGTATTGCAGAATTTGAAGGTATGAAGGGGTCATGGATTGCAGCTGAGGCTTGGCACTGTGAGAGGCCATGGAAGGCCATTGGTAAAGGTGCATCCTCAGTTGCAGTTGATGGGCCAGGACTAAAGGGGTTATGGGCACCATGAAAGAAGCCTATGAGAGGCCATTGGGGAAGCCTAGTTGCAGAGGAAGACCCCGGGTCTTGGAGATGCCAGTAACATGGGATACCCACCAAGAACAGCAGCAGCAGTGGAGTAGAGTATACCAGAGCCTAGAGTGCTACAGAGGGTAGAGCTGGAGAAGTGACCCAAACCCTTTGGAGGAGCCCAGAAGATCATGTGTGCATCTCAGACATTGGAACAAGAAGCTATGAAGTTGCCTTGAATACTCCAAGATGTAAGAGATGTCAGAGCCTTGGGGTACCTGCCGAGGAAAGCTGCTAACACAGAGTGGAACCAGTTTAGAGAATGAAGTTTGCTGCTGCTGAATGTTCGATCTACCAACAGCAGTCAACAGGGATGAAAGCAGTTGGACATGTGAAGAGTACTTTGATATCAGACATGGAGACGTGGAGTTTGGAGTTTGCCCAGCTGGTTTTCTGTGTTACTTTGGCCCAGTATTTTTAATTTTATATGGGATTACAGTTAAGAGACTGCATGAAGCTCAGAAGAGACTTTGAAGTTTGGATTTTTAACATTGTGTGAGACTGTTATAGATTGTGAGGACTTTTGAAGTTGGATTAAATGTATTTTGCATTATGCTATGGCTTGGTATGGACCCCATAGACTCATGTGTTTGAACAAGCCTGTGGGGGCCAGGGAGTGGAATGTGGTGGTCTGAATATGTCTAACCTAGAGGGTGGCCCTACTGGGATCTGTTGTCTTGTTGGAGTAGACGTGGCCTTGTTGGAGGAAGTGTGTCCCTGTGGGGGTGAGATTTGAGACCTTCCTCCTAGCCACATGGGAGCCAGTCTGCTCCTGGCTTCCTTTGGATGAAGATGTAGATCTCTCAGCTCCTCCAGTGACATGCCTGCCTGGATGCTGCCCTGATTGATGGTAATGGACTGAACCTCTGAACTTGTAAGCCAGCCCCAAATATATGTTGTACCTAAAAAAAAGGGGGGGCAGGGAAGGAAGGGAGGGAAGCGGAAAGGAAGGAGGGAAGAAGTATCAACAGTCGCCTACTAGAGCTTTGAGGTAAGAATTCTTTTTTTTGTGGGAATGGAGTTCATCTTTACAGAGATTGATTTTAATTCACACTCCACATAATTCACCTGAAGTGTGTGATACATTTTGGTTTTGTTTTTTGAGACAGGGTCTCGTGTAGCTCAGGCTGCTCCCAAATTCCTGATTCTTCTACTGCCTTCTAAATGCTAGAATGACAGGTGTAAGCACCAAGCCCTGTTGGGAGCCGACTCCTAGCAGAAATCGGCTATCATCTTTGCAGCCATCTCAAGCCATATACCCTGACAAGAGACTTGTTTTCAACAACCCACAACAGCTGAGCACACTCTGATAAACATCTTGTTTTTCTCACATATCTCGTTTTGCTGTTTAGTGCCCCCAGCTGCAAGGCGCACATGGTGTCCACGCTACAAGGCACGTGGCATAGTATCTTCAGCTGTGTTCCCCTGCTTGTCCACGAGGGCAAGGCATATAAATACCTAGGATTTCCTTTCATAAAGGAGACTTGATCAGACCCTCTGTCTTGTCTCCATTCTTCGCATCTCTTGCCCCTCCATCCCCACTCTCTCTTTTGGTAGACCCTGTTGACTGACCAAATGGGTCATTACAAAGCCCCTCAATGCATGATTTTGAGTATATTTGCAATGTTGTTAATATTTTACCCCCCCAAGAAAGGAACTTTGAACCCTTGAGTCATGTGTCATAGGATTGTGGGTCCCAAGTTTGTTCCACCATGGGCTCTGCCACTCAGGAGGCAGGACATGGGAAGCTGACTGTGCTTACCCCACACTGTCGCACCGCTCAGGGGTAGGGAAGCACAGTCTGAAGCATGGGACAGCCAGAGCGGGGACCCACGGGCTGGATCTAGCCTGAGGCTGGGGGGAAAGGGGGAATGTTCCCACTAGTCCTGCGGCACAGGGAGAGTCTCACCGGCTTGAGCTTGGTGGCAGCCATGGCTAGGAGCGCAGAGAGGCCTTCTATAGGAGATTAGGCAATGGATCTAAAGGCCTTTTCCATTGCTCCCCATGGAAACCATACCCCAGTTTTCAGGGTGGGCCTGAGGTTAAATACCTTTTGCAGGGAGGAGTGTCTGGGAAGGAAAGCTTATTGGCTAAGCCCTCCAGACCTTTAGGTACCAGATCAAATAGAGATTCGTCTTGAGCCTACGTGACCATGGGTCACATCCTCTACAAGTAGAGGGGCTTGGGGCATTGCCCTTACGTGACTGATGGCCACAAATCTATGGGGGGCTGTGGCTAGTGACAGGGGCCTGGTGCCTGAGAATCAGGTAAAATGCCTACTGTCCCTTCAGGATTTCCGGGGTTTCAAGCCTTAGCTCAACCGGGGACCAGGCTACCTTTCACGGAACCCAGAGCCAATCTGTTTCTTGTCCCTGTAGACTTACTTACTCAGGATATTTCATGTAAACAGTCATATGATACCTGGGCATGTGTCCTGATTTCTTAACACTTTTGAGGTTAATGTGTGTTGTAACTTGAACATTGCTTTCTTCCTTTCTGTTGCTGCATAGTGTTCTACAGTCTGGGTGAGCCTTATCTATTTGCTCATGTGTTAGTGGCTATCTCTCTATCTTTGACAGGAGTGTGCTTTTAGGGCCTGCTACTCTCTGTATGTGCTGCCCAGAAATAAATGAATATACACATTCCATTTGATAGTAAATGATGGCTTCACCATGTTTTGTTTGTTTGTTTTGAGAGGGTCTCGTGCAGCCAGGCCCAGCTACACTGATGAGGATAACCTAAGCCTCCACCTCTCTGGTGCTGTAATTACAGGCATGGTCACTATCTTTCTTTATCCAGTGCTGGGCGCAGAACCCGGAGCTTCATGCACGCTAGGCCAGCAGTATCTATTAAGCCTGACCCTACATAGTTTAGCGCCTTTCTTATTATATTCTTTCAAAATTCTGGGTGATGGGTGGGTGGGCATGTTTGCAGATGGAATGTTATAATTAACAAGCTGATCAAGTGAGGCTTGGTGAGGCACACCTACAGTCCCTGCACGTCAGAGGTGGAGGCAGAAAGATCAGGATTTTCAGGCTAGCCAGGCCTGTTGGGTTGAATGTGGGTCCCGAGTCTGCCCCCTCAAGGGGGTTAGGGAGAGGCAGAGGCACAGGAAGTTTGCTGTGTTTTCCCCATGCTGGTGTCTGGGGGGCCTTGGCTATGTGAAGCCACAGGACCCCACTCGGGTGGGGAGCACAGTCTGAGGTCCCGTGGGGAGCTGGAGCTAGCTCATCTGGTTTTCAGGCTCTTGGGCCCCAGCACTGCTGGGGGGCCTCGAAGGTCTGAGAACGAAATGGGGGGCATATGGGCTGGATCGGCCTGCAGCCAAAAGGGGAGAAAGGGAAAGAGACTCTGGCTGTGTCCCTCGGGATGAGAGTTCTTAGTCACGGCTGGCTTGGCTCCTGCTTGTTGGGTTGGTAGTCTCCATGGCTGGGAACACAGAGAAGTCTATGGGAGATTAGACAGCGGCTTTGTAGGCGAAAACCTCCACTGTTCCCCATGGCAGGTCCCAAAGAAGAAACGCAGTCTTAAGTCTTAAGATGTTTATTGCCATGGCAGAAAGTAGATGATAAACCATACTCTAGTTTCCTCAGGGTGGGCCTGGGTTAAATACCTTTTGCCAGGAGGAGGGTCTGGGAAGGGATGTTTAATTGGCTATCCCTCTTTGGCCTTTAGGTACCTCATTAATATGGAGATCTATCTTGAGGCTCCGTGGCCTGTAGTCATGCCCTCTACCTGTGGAGGGGCTAGTGGGCGTTGCCCTACATGACTGAAGCACCCAATTCAATGGAGGGCTGTGGCCTCGTGTCAGGAGCCTAGAGTCTGGGAGTGCGACAAACGCCTACCCTCCCTTGCAGGTAATCTGTGGGATCACCTGCTGGGTCACCGGGGTTTCAAACCTAGCTCAACCAGAAATCAGGCTGCCTTTCATGGTCCTACAAGACCCCATCTCAAATCAAAAGAGAGCCTTCCAACTACCCAGTGTGGCTGTGCCAGCACATGTGCTATGCACATGCTCCTCCTGGGACCCCATGGGAGCCCCAAGTGGTCTCATCCGGAGCCCTGCAGCACAGCTGAGGAGCCCTCTCCTGGGAAAGACAGTGGGGCTTTGATAGAAACCACGCGCTGCTTTCCAAGCCTGAGCACACCGGGCAGGTGGCTTCTTGCAGTCAGAGTGCACAGCCTGAAACAGTGAAAAGATGCAGTCAAGGATCAGCCTGGCAGTTCGTGCTCTGTGGAAAGACTTCAGGATCAGGGAGGAGGCAGGAGTCTTAAGCAGCTCATCCTCTCCACATGCTCCTACAGAGGCCTTCAACTGGAGGAACGAGGAGTGACTTCGCTAGACCTGTCCCCTGACTGACACTAAGCACCTGATGACTGTTCATGCCTAGACCCCTCCCCGTGTAACACCGAGGGCCCTCAACACCAAGAGGACTGGACACCTGGAAGTGTTCCATAGAGACGGAGGAGGAGGTGGCAGTGCTTCTCCCAGCCTGCATTGCAGCGAGGAGTCACAGGCTGTGAGTTTGTCTTCCTGCCTGCCGCTCTTCGGGGTCAGCCTTGTGTGCCCTCTCCCAGCCTGCCTGAGGCCCTGGTTGCAGCAGATCAGGAACTTGACCTCTGATTGGGAAAGCACATCAGCTGGCAATGAGTAAGAGTTCACTAGTATGTTTGTGGGTGTCAGCCTGTCATTAAGGGGTTTTCCAGCGCCAACGTAAGAGCAGCAGTAGCATCAGGACAGTGTGAGCTGGCTACACACTGCAGCTGTTTGTCAAGTGTCTCCTTCCCTAATTACCAGAGGAAAATACTGCAATGCTCAGAGTTAAGTTACTGATGCAGGTCCAGGTGAGCCCTTCCAGAGACTGTGAACTATGATGTCAGCCCTTAGACCTTGCACCTTTTCATTATTGTATAATATTCCACTTCATGGAATACCCCAACTTGTCTATCCAGTTACTTTTTGAGTGCTGTTTGTTTGTGTTGTTTCTAACTCTGAGTAAAAAAGGCAGCTATGAACATCCATACGGAGTGAAGTTGTGTGTCCTCCCCCCATTTATTATTGGGTGTGTGAATGTAGGCACACGTGTACCATGGTGTACATGTCATGTAAAGGTCAGAGTACAAGAGCCACTTCTTTCTTTCCATTGTGTGGGTCCTGGGGATTGAACTCAGATCATCGGGTTTGGTGGCAGGCATCTTTATAAGCTGGGTCATCTGGCTGGCCCCTTGTGTGCTTTCTCCTTTCCTGGGTAAATGCTTACAGGTGACATGCTGGGACCTAAGACAGATGTATGCTTGTATAGGAACACACAGTTGCTTGCTTTGATTTGTATTGCTTTTGGGTGCTGGTCTACTGTGTCTGATGACTGCATCGTCTGTCTCCCATGTCTGGACCATGCTAAGCTCATCATGTGACAGCTCCTGCATCTGACTCCTCTCTGGCCTTTGTTCTCCATCTGAACACAGGGAGGAGACACTTCACTTATCATTTTCAGCCCTTTGGTTTTTGCCAGGGAGTTAATGAACCCAGAGAGATCAAGAAACTTGTGACAACAGGACTACACAGAGAAACCCTGTCTTGAAAAACCAAAAAAAAAAAAAAAAAAAAAAAAAAAAGAAAGAAGAAGAAAACTTGTAGCAGTGGTTGTGCACGCCTTTAATCCCAGTACTTAAGGAGCAGAGACAGGGGGATCTCTGTGGGTTTGGGGCCAACCTGATCTACAGAGTGAGCTCTAGGACAGCCAGGGCTGTTACACAGAGACCCTGTCTCAAAAAGAAAAAAAAAAAAAAGAAAGAAAGAAAATAAAAAGAAAGAAAATGGTTTTCAAAGGTCACACAGAGCACTGAACAGTCAACAGAAAGGAGCCATCCCTTCCTCCCTGCCGGCTCATGATGAATAGGGGACAGTCTCCTTGCCCTTTTCATCTCAATGGTAACAGATGGGCAGCATTTCATAAGACAGGCCTGCCAGGCTCCCACAGCTGGAGGGCCCTCTACTGGTGGCTTTTCCTCTCCTGCGGGATGTTCCTGTCTGCACAGGAACTCAGGGATGTGGCTCAGTGGGCACGGTGCTTGCCTGGGGAAGGGAATTATTGAGCTTAATTCCCAGCACTGTCTGAGCAGTACTCCTGATGTACACCCACAATCCTAGCATTTGGGGGATGGAGGGCAGGAGGATCTGACTTTCTGGATCAGCCTGGGCTACATAAGACCCTTTCTCAACACACAAACACACACGCGCACACAGAGAGAGAGGGAGAGAGAGAGAGACCACAGAAAATATCTCCCAGGAGATGTTGATCCCCCTGCCTCAGCCTCTTGTGTCTGAGACAGTAGGCCATCATGTTCAACAGCAGCCTTCTGGTGAGCCACTGGTGGGTCCACGGCTCTTAGCAACTGGAGCTCCGTGGTGTGGGCTGTGGTGTGTGGGCAGGCTGGACATATGAGGCAGGAGGATGGGAAGCCCCCGATATCCTTCACTTTTTCCATGAACCTAAAATTGTGAACAAGGATTCTGTCTTGGAAAAAAAATGAAAATGAAAACACAACAACAAAGCCAGGAGTGGGACAGGCAGTGGAGAGAGGGCTCAACAGTCAGGAGTGGAGAGAGGGCTCAGCAGTCAGCAGTGGGAGAGGGCTCAGCAGTCAGCAGTGCTCACCGCCCTCACAGAGAGGCAGGGTGTGGTTCCCAGCACCTACGCTGGGTGGCTCACAATTGCCCAAAACTACAGCTCCAAGAAATTTGGCACTAATTTCTGTGTTCTGCAGATACCCACACATGTACTGTACATATGTGTTTTTGGGTGTTGCACTCAAGAACACATATACACACACACATACAAAATAATAAATAATCTTTAAAAAGAAATACAAAAATAAAATTAGTGTGAAATAGTGTCAGACTAGGGCTGTGGGTATGCAGTGAGCACTTGGCTCACACGGGCAAGGTCCTGGCTTCTGTCCCCAGAACAGAGAAAATACATTCTTAGAAAGATGCAGGCACATTGTGGACGGCATTTCTTTGTGTGTATATGTCTGTGTGTGCATGCACACATGTGTACATATGGACTTATGTCCTTATAGCCGTCCTCCCAGTCTTCTTTGGTCACTTGTTCTCTTTCTAAGTTTGTGTGTGTGTAACGTGTGTGTACATGCCCACAGTGGCCAAGAGGGCTTCGATCTCCTGAAGTTAGACTTACAGGCAATTGTGAGCTGCCCAACATGGGTGAAGGGATCTGGACTCTTTCCAGACCTCTTAGTTTTTGAGACTGAGTTTCTTACTAAATCTGGAATTCACTACCTTAGGTTAGCCCATAGACTAGCCAGCCCGATCTGGGAATTCCCCTCTCCAGCCTATGGTTCTAGGTGTGAGCCATGTGCCTGGCTTTCGGGGAGTTGAACCCATGTCTTCAGCTTACCCACTTTACCCATTGTCGAGCACCTTACCCACTGAGCCACTGCTCTAGCCTTGAGCTGCCCACTTCGAATGGTGGTTCATGAAGACTTCATTTGCCATGGGGGCGATGGGACCTGGAGCTCAGGAAAAAAAGAAAAGAGAGAGAGAGAGAGAGAGAGAAGAAAAAGAAAAAGACCCAGTTGGAGGGAGCTCTGGAGTGAGGGAAACTGAGGCTAGCTTGGGGAGTACAAGGTAGATGTGAGCAGTTCTGCCTTTCTTGTCCTCTGGGACAAGCACTGTCCCCAAGGCCTTATAGATCTGCCCTCATGGTCACCTTGTTCCCTCCAGCAGGGGTACAGCTAATCCAAGAATCTGACTAGGGCCTATCAGGTGGTATCTCAGTAGCTTAGATGTCCACAAGGCCACTGAATTACGTGCATGAAGACAGGTATTTTTATGTCTTATATGTTAGATTACAAAACAAACAAGCAAAAAACCACAGGGCCATAAGATGACTCAGCCGATAATGGAGCTTGGTGCAAAGCCTGTGCTGAGTCCCCAAACTCCATATGGCACATGCACACATTAAAACAG
This sequence comes from Mastomys natalensis, assembly GCA_021653895.1. Lineage (NCBI taxonomy): Eukaryota > Metazoa > Chordata > Mammalia > Rodentia > Muridae > Mastomys > Mastomys natalensis. Next base: position 1,235,776 of record JAJTUV010000077.1, read on the forward strand.
CAACAAACCTGCACAGCTACAGGGTGCGAACTGCCCTGAGACCTCACTAGTTCCTAGGAGACAAAAGCCTTTGCTTCCCCAAGACAAAACAGGGTTTTTCCCTCAATGATTTCAAGCCCCCTCCTATCCCTTCCCAGGGAGCTGGTAGTGTCACCACAGGCTTCTGATTGGCTGTTCTAGCCCCACCACCCCACTCCCTCTGTCTTGGTCAGGAGAGAGCTGAGCTGGACTCCTCGAGGGAGTGAGCTGTGGTTTGTGGGCTCTCCTGTTCTGGAGGATGCGATGCTGGCATCCATGGGGCTCCTGGTGCTGATCCTGCTCTGGGCACAGGCAGGAGTGACCTCGGGCAGTAAGTAATGGTGCCGCTGTCTAAGTGGCACGGAGAGAGACAGCCACCCTGACCCACCCTGATCCGCAAGAGTCAGGTTCCCTCCAGATGCCCCTTTGTCCCTCTGACCATCCCCTTTGTTCAGAGCAGAGCTAAACTTACAGGTGAATTCGCCCCTACTCCCTCCTTCCCTCTTTTGCCTTCTTGAAGCAAGTAAGGTAGGGCCTGCAGAAGCTGCTGGAGACTTGATCTAAACCCTGGGGGAGGGACTGGGAGACTGGCATCAGGGGTCGTGTAGAAACTCTCCCAAGCTCGGGTAACTTTCTGGAGGACACTGAGATGGACTTGCATGTGTTTCCTGACTGTGGAATGTTAATTTTCCCAATTTAACTATTTTTTTTTTCGAGACAGGGTTTCTCTGTGTAGCCCTGGCTGTCCTGGAACTCACTCTGTAGACCAGGCTGGCCTCGAACTCAGAAATCCACCTACCTTGCCTCCCAAGTGCTGGATTAAAGGTGTGTGCCACCACTGCCTGGCTTCAACTTTTGGTTTTTTGAGACAAGGTGTCATATAACCCAGTGTGTAGTCGGGTTCTAGAGCCTTGAACTCCTAGCCTGCTTCCACCTCCCCTGTGCTGAGATTACAGGTGCCTTTCTAGTCATTTCAACTGGGACACTAAAGTTCATTGAAAAAAATTGATGTCTTTAGATGGGGCAGGCACTTGGTTTCCAACATGGTCCACAATGTTCTCGTATCTGAATTAAGTGTCAGATTTTTGTTTTAATTACTTAAATTTTCTCATACACCAGTGAGGGTTCAAGTGTGCGCAATAGCCAGCGGCGACTGATCAGTGGGCGCGGGATGCCAGAGCGGCTCCATATGTGGCTTCCTCCTCTGGGGCTTCAGTGAACCCTTGTTAGGTGGCTTCATGAATGAAGAGCGGTGGATCCATGTGACCAAGGAAACAAGAGGCCTTTCCCTTCTGCTGCAGAACACAAAAGGTCCATTTCAAACCTCTTCTCAGAAGTGAGTGAGTGTGAAGCAGGCAAGCTGGAGCACATACATTGAGGCTGGAGGACTACAAGTTTCCGGCCAGCTTGGGCTACATAGCAAGACCCTGTTCCAAATAAGTAAATGGGGCCAGTATCAGAGGGGAAAGGCTCTCGACGCCAAGCCAGACAGTCTGAGTTTGACCCATGACATATATGATACATGGGTGAACTGCTTCCAGCTAATTATCCTCGGACCTCTACATGTGTTGTAGTGTAGGTGCCTGTGTGCACAAGTGTGTACACTCAAACACACTCACATACACACACACACACATGCACATACAAGCACACATAAGCATACACATGAGCACATGAGATCCTGTGCACACACATGTACACACACACACACACATGCACACATATACACATATATGCATACACATGCACACACACAGACATACACACGTGCAGACATGCACACACATGACATGCTACACACATGCACACGCATACATGCATATACAAGCAAACACACACATGAAAAAAATGTAAAATAAATAAGATGCAGAACCCAGGTGAAGCCTTTTGCCCTACTGCCCTCACCTTTTCGGTTACGTCTCATGGATTTGTTAACAAAGAAACTTTGTTCTCTGAAACATTTTTGTGAAATGACAGGGTAGTTATGGTTGTTTGTTTGTTTGTTTGTTTTGTAAGTGCCTGAGAAATGGGTTCTAGAAGGTCAAGGTGTTCCCAGGCTGGTTTGCAGGGAAACATGGACACGCTGTCAGTCATGGATAAGCAGGAGGCAGGGCTTGTGCACAGAAAAGAGCTGAATGACTGTGCATACTATGTTACATTCCTGCCACTGTAATAATGTCTTTAAAATGGAGGGGCAGGGGTGTAGCTCACCTGTAGAGTTCTTGCCTGGCAGGCATGAGGCCTGGGTTTTGTCCCCAGCAAACCCACTCCCCTGGCATACAAAACCACAAAATCAACCAAAAAAAACACAATGGTTGGGAGTGGCAATGGACATCTGTAATCCCAACACTTAGAAGACTGAAGGAGTCAGGAACAGCCTGGGCCACATACTAGGCTGTGTTTGAAAACAGCAAAAAAATTCTTTTCTTTCTTCTTCTTTTTTGTTTTTTGTTTTTTTTTTTGTGTTTTTTGTTTTTTGAGACAGGGCTTCTTGGGAGCAAGTATTCTTATTCAGCAAGCCATCTTGCTGGCCCCACATATTTTTATTTGAAATTAGAGGTGGCAAAACTGTGGCGTGAGCCCGTTGTGTTGGAACCTGACTCTCGGCTGACAAGCCATGAGTCCCAGCACAGGGCACGGGAGTTTCAAGGCCTCTGTCTGTGGTGATGGAAGCTGTTGGTGGTTTTCAGGTAGATGGAATTGGTGGAACATATAATTTGATTGGAATTCATTCATTCATTCATTCATTCATTCATTCATTCAATCTTTCCATTCTCTACTGGGTACTGAGTTCTTTTCAGAAGCTGAGGGCTACAAAATTAACTAAGTCAGAATTATTAAAACAGATTTTATAATAGAAATGGAGAAAGTGCTGAGGTAGAGAGGGATCTTCTGTAGGCAGAGGGGGGCACTAAGGAGAAGTGTTTCTTCTGGAACCTAAAGCAGCCTGGAGGTCGGAGAGCAGGAGGAACAGCTTGTGTAAAGACATTGAACCCAGAGCAAGTGCCAGTGTGGGTGGAGGGTGAGAGCCACTGGGCATGTCCAGAGGGGCAGGCAGAGGCTGGCTGACTGGCTGGCTTTGTGGTTGAGATTTTTATTTATTATTCATTATTAATGTATGTCAGTACACTGTAGCTGTCTTCAGACACACCAGAAGAGGGCATCGGATCCCATTACAGATGGTTGTGAGCCACCATGTGGTTGCTGGGAATTGAACTCAGGACCTCAGGAAAAGCAGTGAGTGCTCTTCACTGCTAAGCCATCTCTCCAGCCCCGTGGTTGAGATTTTATGATAGGAAAGGAGAGAGCCATCCTCTCTCTAGTGTGTGTGCAGGTATAAGTAGAAGCCAAAGGTCAGCCCGGGGTGTCAGGAAACATTCATCTGAGGTTTGTTGTTGTGTTGTTGCCTTAAGTTCACAAAGTAGGCTACACTGGTGGCCATGAGTAGGATTACACTGAGCCTCTGGGTTACAGGTGTGCACCACAGAGCCTGACTGTTTGTGTGGACGCTGGGGAGCCAGACTTGGGTCTTCATGCTTTGCTCTAGACTGATTCATGATTTTTTGGTGTTGCGAGACAGAGTTTCTCTGTAGCCCTGGCTGTCCTGGAACTCACTCAGTAGACCAGGCCGGCCTCGAACTCAGAGATCTGCCTGCCTCTGCCTCCCAAGTTTGCACCACCACTGCCCAGCTTTTCTTGATGGATGATTAATGTGGGAAGCCCAGCCCCCTGCAGCTGGAATCAAAGGCATGTGCCACCACCACCCAGCCTGATTCACGTTTTTAGGATAAATTACGGCCCTGGGATAATTGGAGGGTTTTCCTAGTGTCTAGCCAAGAGAAGTTACAGCTGTGCTGGAGCCATGGCCATGGAGATGGAGATGGAGATGGAGATGGAGATGATGGAGATGGGGATAGAGATGATGGGGATGGTGATGGGGATGATGGAGATGGGGATGGAGATGATGGAGATGGGGATGATGAAGATGGAGATGATGGAGAGGAAGATGAGTGTGCAGGTGGGTGTAGAGAAAGAGGAGGGAAAGAGGGAAGGAGAGAGATTCATACTAGCTGATGGATTGACCAAACTCACTGATGCATCAGTCTTGGGACTGTGGTAAGAGAAAAAGTAAACACACACAGGACCTCCAGGCCCACCTGCTTGAGCCATTGGGGGCATTGATACTGGTTCAAACTGGGGAAGGGCAAGTGGACCAAGGGGTATGGCAAACCCTTAGACCACTAGGATGTGGAAGCATCCCTTGTTCCCACACCCTCGTTCTCATCTTGTGCTGGTTCTATCTGGTTGTGCTTTCAGAAATTGCAGACTCACAGGCTGGACAGGAGGTAGCGTCCTGCATGGCTGCCTGCGAAGGTGAGTTGCATCTCCCAGGGACAGAGTCATACCTCTGACAGGAGTCTCAGGCCATTGAGCCAGAGCCAGAGCCAAGCCAGAGCCAGAGCCAGAGCCAGAGCCAGAGCCAGAGCCAGAGCCAGAGCCAGAGCCAGAGCCAGAGCCAGAGCGAGGGGCTGTGGGGGAGGCAGAGCTGAAGGGTGGGGTGAGGAACAGTCCATGGGAGGAGAGCCAAGCCACTCACACACCAGCAAGGCAGGCTGTTCCAGCCCCCAACCATGCTCTTCTGTCTTGGAGTTTGCAGGTAGATAACTGTCTTTGGGGGTGGAGCATACAAAACTATTCTAACTAATTGCTGAAAGAGAGAAGCATCCTGGGGACCTGTGTGGCAGTGATGTGGTGACATTGAACTATGACATGTTCTCTGTCAGGTTGAAGACAGGCTTGGAAAATTACAGACATTTCTGTTCCTTACTCACACCTCTCCCCTCCAGCAGTTCCTCCTTATGCCAACAAGTCTTCCCCACCCAGGCTGGCCACCACTAAGACAGAGCCAACAGCCTGTTCATACTTCATGATTATCGAGGTTGTAGAGGAGGAGCCAGGCTGCCAAAGATGTGTGTGTGTGTGTGTGTGTGTTGTGTGTGTGCTGGGGTGGTGCATGCATGTTCCTGTGCCATGATGCATGTGTAGAGGTCAGAGGACAACTTCAGAGAGTCAGTTCTTTCCTGATTGTGGGTCTCGGGATTCAGGCTTGGTGACAAGGGCCTTTCCCTGCTTCACCATCTCACTGGCTCCAGACTGCAGAAGTCTGAATGTGGCCTTTGCTAAGTTTGTTAACTACTTTCAGTCTCAGATTAAGTTTCTGTAAAATAGTGAAAGCGAGAACACGTCCTTGAGGAGGGAGTGGCAGGAAGATGGCTCAGTCAGTAAAATGTTTCCAAGCAGGCGTGAGGACCCAGATCCAGCTGCCAGAATCCACATTTAGAAAGTTCAGGCACAGTGGTTCACACTTGCAATGCAGTTGCCTGGGTCCTGGGGCTCGTGAGCAGCCAGTCCAGCTGAATCAAGGGACTCCAGGCCTGTAAATGATCTAGTCAGAACACGAAGTAAAATGCCTGAGGAATAACAGCTGTGGTGTCCTCTGGCTTCCACACACATGTGCATGCCCACAGACACATGCACATGTGTGCACATATCCTAAAAGATGAGAGCTTAGCTCAGAAAAGCCTTGGCTAATTTACTGAGTATTTTCTGGGAGTCTGTTTTCTGAGCCATTCATGGGTGTCTGCTGCTTCCTGGCTTCTCCAAGCCAGGCTAGCCTCTTAGGTCCCACCTGGGAAGGGGAAGTGTGAACAATGCTGAGTGACATTTGCTAAGGTGACATTGCTCCCTCCATCTGGTTCCAGGGACAGTGGGGCCACACCTCCCTGTGGACCAGATACACCTACCAATTCCCCAGCAACTTCAGCACCAGCTTCCAGGGGGCACCGATGGAAACCAGTGGCCTAAGCCTCCAGGGCTTGGCCATCCTTGAAGTGCTAGGCCCTTGCCAGATGGCCTTGTCTATAAGTGTCTATGTAACCAGGAGGCTGGGTTGACACTAAGGAGTTGACACTGTCCCTGGATTTCTATTCATCTAATAAACAGAGATCTTTGCATCTCAGACTCAGGAGGTAAGGTCCTCAGGGAAGGTGTATGAAAGGAATACCATCTTGGTGCCAGGTGACCAAGCAGCAAGAAATAGGGGCTCAGGAAGGAGTGAGAAGGGTCACAGGATATGGGGTCAACTTGACTGAGGGTGAAGTGTAAAGGTCCAAGGCGTGAGCAAAGTCAAGGAAAGCCAGAGTCTTTAGTCACACAGTGGGGCCTGCGTCTGGGGTGGACTCATTGTGGAAAGTGCTACGTGAGGAAGAGGACTTTTGTTTGGATCCCAGCATCCGTGTCAAAAGTTCAGTGTGGCCATGTACACCTATAACCCTGGTATGAGAACGCAGGACAGAAGGACCTCCGGTGCTCACTGACCAATCAATCCGTCTGGTCAAATTCACAAGCTTCAGATTCAGTGAGAGACCCAGTCTCAAAAATAATCTGGAGAGCGATAGGAAAACACTCAGAGTTGTCCTCTGACCTACAGCCCTACCCATACACAGACACATACACACACCACACACACAGAGACATACAAACACACAGACACACACAGACATACAGACACACAGACACACACACAGAGACATACAGACACGCAGACACACACAGGTACACACACATACACAGACACACACACATACATGCAAGCTCACAGACTGGTGGAAATACATGTTCAGACGAGCCTCTAGGCCCACCCTGCCATTCTCTCTGCTTGACTCTGGCCTTGTACTGTCTAGTGCACAGGCGGAGGACAAAGGTGAGTGGTTAGACGGAGTGGGTGAGTCCTGGCAGAAATGTGGGCTCCTTCACTGGGTGGTTGAATGGCTTTTTTTTTTTTTTTCCAAATATCTAAAGTGCCTATGTATCCTTATAAGAGAAGCCGCCTACCTATTCCTGTGTGTCCTATTATGATGGCTGCTGTGTTTATCTTCCTATGCAGTTTACGTGTGTGGCCTTTTAGTTTCCTCTGAAGTCCTGAAGCAAGCTTGTGTACCATTCCTGAGCTGGCTGAAGTACATGCTAATAAGAGCTTCTCAAACTGTTCTGTGCATCTTCATGTAGACCACAGGATGCTACCTTTGGAATGAGTCCACATGTTTCTCTTTGTTGTTTGTTTTTGTTTTGTTTTTGAAATAAAGACTCTCTATACTGTCCTGGAACTCACTTTCTAGACCAGGCTGGCCTTGAACTCACAGAGACCCTCCTGCCTTGGTCTCCTGAGTGCTGTGATTAAAGGTGTGCACCACCAGGCTTGCACAATTCCAAATTCTTAACTAATAATGAATAGAGGGTTAGAAAGACAGCTCAGTGGTTAACAGCCCTTCCAGGTCTTCCAGAAGACTAGTTCAGATCCCAGCACACATGCCAGTTAATACAATGCCCTGTAACTCCCGCTGTAGGGAGTCAAATGCCTTCTTCTGGCTCCTGGACACCCTCACAACATAGCATATAGACTCAAAATAAATATTTAAATAAAAATAAGTCTTAAAGAAATAATGTTTAAGAATGGCACTGGGGATGGATGGCTGGGTCTCCGGGTCTCACACATGCCAGAGTAGCACTCTACCACCTAGCCATCTCTGTCTAGTGGCCCTTCTCCCACTCCTTTGAGAGAATGACAATGTCAACAACTCCAGTCTCAGGATGTCCTGGAAGTTGTCACAGCTAGTCGGATGAAGTCTGTTGTTCTGGGAGGATAATGCCCTACAATACCTTGTAAAGACTACCAGCTGATTTGTCTTTCTGCAGGACCACCTTCCTTCCATCCATCCGTCCGTCCGTCCAGCAGTCAGTCTCTCTGGCCTTCCTTCTTTCTGTCCTCTCTTCCTTCCTTAAGTCCTCCCCTGCTCCCTGCTTCCTCCTTGCATCCTCTCTTCTCTTCCCGACTTCCCCCTTGCCTCCCCTCACCCTCTTCCCCTTCAGAGCAGGTTCTCTAGTTCAAGCTGGCCTTGAACTTGCTATGTAGCTGAGGATGCCCTTGAATTTCTGCTACTCTTGCCTCAGCGAGTGCTTGGGTTACAGACGTGTACCAACCATGTCTAGCTTAAAAATCACAAATACTCTGAACAAATGAGTTTTCACAAACTGAAGACACTGGCCTAGTCCTGCCCTCAGCAAGAGACCAAGCTCCATCACAGGCCTTCTTCCTCCTCCCTCCTCTGCCCCTTTGCCTCCTGGCCACCTCTGCTAAGGGCATTATTCTTTTGACTTCTGTCACCGTAGATCTTCTTTGCCTTCCTGTGGCCTCATTTAATCACGTGTTCATTGATTTGCTCACTACCACCCTTAATATAGTCACTTTGTAAAGCTGTCTCTGCCATTTCCAGCTGGGTGGACTAGGGTAGGGCAGGTTGGCTTGAGTTAGATTAGAAATGGAGACTGTATCCCTGGGCATACCCAGCTGGACCTGGGATGCTGGTGAAACAGGACACTGTGTAGGGAGCAGCCCAGGGACGAACAAGAAGAGGCTTTCGTGCCAGGGGACCAGGATGACTTGCGAGGACCTGGCTGGCAGCGGGTGATCCAAGATGAATTCCTTAAATATTTTTTTATGTAATGATTTGTTATGTATTTGACTGTCTGAGTTTATGCGCGTGCTCATAGAGGTTAGAGGAGGGTGATGGATACCCTGGAACTGGAGTTGTAGTTTTAAGTCGCTTAATGTGGGTGCTGGGAACTGACCCCAAGTTCTTTTTCATGGATGTTGATACTCTCTTAACACCTTAATCACAGAACCATGTCTCTAGTTCCCTGGGGGAGATCAGTTTTGGTAGAGTGGACGATATTTAAGGATTTTCTCCTAGAAACAAGGAGAGGTTTGTGTTTTAGCCTATGGCTCTTCTCCTTTGAAGCCAGGTGTCTTAGAGTTTCCATTACTGTGAAGAGACACCATGACCAAGGCAACTCTTATAAAGGAAGACACTTAACTGGGGCTGGCTTACAGTTTAAGAAGTTCAGTCCATTATCATCGTGGCAGAGAACATGGCAGCATCCAGCAGACATGGTGCTGGGGGAAGAGCTGAGAGTTCTAGATCTTGATCCACAGACAGCAGGAAGAGACAGGGAGCCACTATGTCTGGCTTGAGCTTCTGAAACCTGAAAGCCCACCCCTCAGTGACACACCTCCTTCAACACAGCCACATTCACTCAGCAAGGCCACACCTCTTAATAGTGCCACTCCCTATGGGCCTATGGGAGCCATTTTTATTCAAACCACCATATCAGATAGGCTTTGAAATCCTGGTAGTCCCTTAGGTAGCTGAGTACTCCCAGTAGGTGTCTTCAGCTTCAGTTTTCCCATCTGTAAACTTAAGGGGATGCTGGGCTGCCTTGTGAGTTGATGTGAAATGGAAGTGTGTAGACTCAGGTGTGTGAGGTCTAGCTCCAAGCCTGGGAGACAGAGACCTATAGGACCAGGAGTACAGTCAACAGCCAGAGACAGAGGGCATGAGGCAGGGAGCAGCTGGCCCCAAACCAGGGGATGGGCTTTTCAGAGGTGCCACAGCCTGAGCGTAAGGTGTGCACTGTGCCCCTGAGGTACTTGTAGGCAGCATCTCACTGCCGAGAGATCGCTAGGTCCTGCAGGCTGGTTGCTCCAGCCTAACCCCCTGCTGCTCCTTGTATGATGTACCTAAAAGTTTGTTCTTCCCTTGCGGGCTCTCCAGTGTGCACCCCAGGATAGCTGTGAGTGTGGCCTAACACAAAACTATAAATTACTTAAGACATTCTGAGGTAGGTGTGTGTGTGTGTGTGTGTGTATAACTTGATTCTGTGTTTGACAAGCATGAATTCATAAATAACAAATGTCAAAAAGTTGGACACCCTATAAGTTCAGTGGCATTACTCAGGCTGTTAAGTTTCTGTCTAGTCACTTATTTTACTGTGGTAAAATATACATAACATGAGATTGTCTATACTAATGAGTTTGGTGGCACTAGTTACTTTTACACTATCATATAAGTTATCACTGCTGTCCATTTCTAGAATGTTCTCATAACTGTAAACAGGAGCTCTATGCATCAATCACTAATTCCCCAAGCTCTGCCCCGACTCTACCTCTCTTCTCCTGACTCTGGGGACTTTTGTGTTTCTGGTGCTTCATGTAAATGTACCGTAGGTGGCAAGCTCTCTAGTTCCAGCTTCTTTCACTTAGTATGATGAGTTCAAAGTTTACCCATATTCTACCATGTACCACAACTCCATTCCTTTTTAAAATGTCTGGAGGGGCTTGCAAGTGGCTCAGTTGATAAAGTGCTTGCTGCACAAACATGAGGACCTGAGTTCAAATCCCCAGCACTGCCAGGGAAAGCTGAACTTGTGTACACCTGTGATTCTAGCCCCGAGGATGCAGAGAACAGAGGGTTCCCCGGGGCTCCCTGGCAGCTTTCCTTGCCCAATTGATGAGTTCCAGATTCAATGAGATACTCTGTCTCAAAAATGAGGTGGAGAGTAACAGAGGAGGCTGCCTGATATCAACCTCTGGCCTAGACACGTACATGTACACACATGCACACATAAACACACACATACACACATGCACACATATGAGCACACACATGCACACATGAACACACACATACACACACGAACACACATGAGCACACACATGAATACACAAACACACACATGAACACACAAACACACGCACATGAACACACACACATGAATACACATGAACACACACACACATACACACTCATACATGAACATACACACATGAATGCACACATTCACACACCTCCCAAACTCTGGGATGAAAGCTGTATGCCATACCTGAAAGATAAATAATTTTTAAAAATTTCTTTTTAGTTTTCCCTTTTTATTTTAGTTTGTAGATTTCTGTTACAGGAATCCTACCAGACTTTGAAATCTTTCTGGGTAAAATGAGAACCTTCATGCAGCAGGGAGAAGCAGGCACATGGCTGTTTCTGTTATTTATGACGGAAGTATCTCAGTATCTACCACCCAGAATCTAGAACCTTCTTTTTGAGGAAAGGATCTTAGCCTCTAACATCAGAGAGAACTGAGAGGCTCTCTTACTTACAATATTTTTGCTCCAGCTTCAAGACTTTCAGGTGATGTTCCTGGGTCCCAGGTGGAAGTTCTGAAGGAGTCCGATCGTCTGAGGTAAGACCCTGGCCTGGTGTTCCCTGTATGAGCCCATAACCCCTTGCCATGACTAGTGGGCTTTGGGTTCAGTAAGCCAGAGCAGAAAACCCAGGGAGAGGCAAGCCATGATGAAGAGATGTCACTTTGGAGTAAAGATCAAATGCAGGTCTAGCTTAACCGGTTTTGTTTGGAAACAGGGTCTTATTGTAGCCCAGATTGGCCCCAAACTTGTTATGTGCCCAAGGTTGGCCTCGAACTCCTGATAATCCTGCCTCTACCTCCTGAGTGCTTGGATCACCTGTGTACCAGCACACTTAGCTCATCTTTATATTTTGACTCTGTCAAGTTATCAGGCTAGATCACCAGTGAGAAAATTGGGAGTTTTCATGACGAAGGAGCCTTGAGTGACCCAAATAGCATACTGGTGGAAGGGGCTCACTTCCCACTTCTGCCTGCCTCTCACTTGGAGCAGGTAGAGAGTTCGTAATCTGCTAGTTACCCGGTGGACACAGCCCCCCTCCCCATATAGGTTTTAGATAACTCTAATCTCTGTTTCAACGCCGCCCCAAGAACAGTTGGCTCCCCTTCCCCCATTATCTGAGAAGGTAAAAGGCAATGTCCTGCCTGCCCCAAGCTTAGCTGCCCTTTTGTGACCCAGCCAAGCCTGGAACTCTCCTTTACGCTGGTTTCCCAGGCCTCCCTGACAGTGGGCTCAAAGCTCCAATGGCAGCCTGCTGAAGACAGCCCCATCTGACAGATTCCTCTTCCTTTTTTATTGCAAATTCATTTGTTAAAAAAAATAAAGCCTTTGTCCAGGAATTCAGGGGCAGGAGGTGGGGGATGCTGGCCAGGGGCAGATGGGTCTCCTGAAAGGCTTTAGGCTGTCTCCTCTAAGGGACCTATTGTCCCCCTCTCCTCATCAGAAATGCTAAACCAGGGGCCCTGGGGGTTGTCACTTCCCTGGGACCAGACTGACACTTGTATTCTGAGAGAGGAAGTGCCATTGGAATTTCTCTAAGCTCAGGGTCTGAGATTCCAGGCACTGCCTTAGAATCCCCCACCCCTGACACCAACTGGAGAAGGAGGGGACAAGGGCCTCCCTGGGAGGTAGAAATGGAGACAGTTTCATCTGCTCTGGGGCCTGCCTTACTGGCTTGTGGATTGGAGTACAGTAGTTCTCTTTATCTTGAATCCACACAAGGATGCAGACCTCAGCATCCTTCCCCTTCTCTTCCCTCAACCTTCCAGGGACCAAGCACAGTCTCTCCTACCAGTCGGAGCAGGGCCCAGAGGCACTGCTCCCAGAACCTCCCTGGCTGTGTATGCAGCCCCCACTCCTGGATTCCTAGTTTCAATGATTGTAACTTGGAGTTTGAGGACAAAAGCCAAAGCCCCAGCAGCTGGCACAAGCTAGCTTGGCCACCAGTCCCGATACACCAATTTAAGGACTGAGTAGTTGTGAAGAGCAGAGAGAGGCAATTGAATCAGTGCAACATTCGGGAAAAACAGATGCAGGGCTCAGAGATCCCACATCCACCTTCCGGCTGACCTGAGCGTCAGAGGAAGAACTGGGGTCGTGGTCTGCATGGTCAAGCTCTCCCAGCAAGGTGCAGCCTGCTTATCATTAGCTGGGTTTTGGCTCTGTGACAGTGGTCTGAGGAAGGCCTTTCCACTGTCAGCACGTGAGGGGGCCACTCGATCCCCACAAGATGGTCATCTCTGCTCTTTCATGGGTAATTGCCCTCTGTTAGGGATCGATGTGCCCTACAAAGTCTCACTCTTCTGGAATCCAAGGTGAGCACGAGGTTAGAATTGACCTTCCACCGTTCCTGCAGCCCTAACAAGGAAGAGATGGGTTACACAGGTTAGCACACTCTGCCAATCTGTTCTTTGTAGCTGTGAGAGGAAAGAAAGCTTACACTTCAAGAGTCCATTCTTGAGGGAGGTCAGAGGAGATAGCACTGGAGGAGCATTGCTTACTGGCTAACTCTCTAGCCTCCTGTAAGGTCCTATGTAGGTAAGGTCCAGGCCCAACTGCTGAGAGATGGTGCCACCCACAGTGGGCACCTTCCCACATAAATCCTTAATCAAGACACTCTTCCAGGACAACTGATCTGTGCAATTACTCAGTGGAGGGTTCCACTGCTCAAGTGACCCTAAGTTGTATCAAGTTGACAATAAAGCCTGACCAGCATACATGCAGGACCTGTCGAGGAAAGCAGGCGGCCCATGGTGAAGGAGTCCCATGGAATGAAGGCAGAGAGGCCTGGCTTTGATTCTGTCCAGTTAACTGTGGGCCCAGGTCTGGAGTTAACACTTAAAGTAAAAAGTTTTTCCAAGGCCGGTTCCACACCAGTGCCTTGGGTTCAGTCCTCAGTAATGGAACTCCCTGCACCTCAGCCATAAATAAAATGGGGGGGGGCGGCTAGGCTGGGAATGTAACTAATTTGTCAGGAGCTAGCCTCTTCTAGAAATTTCTGTGGGTTCTCGGCTGGCTCTGAAGACATTACCTTGTTGTTATCCCTTCTCTGAATGTCTTCAGATGGAATCTTCCGGTCTGAGCATCTGGAGGACAATTTACCTTACATTCAATGACTCAGGATTCCTGATTTTCCAGAAAGTTCCTGCTGATGCACAGCTTTCCTTTGAAGTGGGTCTCTGTTACAGCTGTGTATGGAAAGAATTGACTAAGGCCTATGTCTGGGGCAAAAAGAAGTATTTTTGGTTTATTTTTTTGTTTGTTTTGCCTTTTTAAAGGACCCAATTATTCCTCCAAATAAGGAAATAAGAATATTATTCTTTTAAAATATTTTAATTTACTTTTTAACCTTTATTTTTATTTTATACATATGGATGTGGTTTTTTTTTTTTTTTTTTTTTTTTCGAGACATGGTTTCTCTGTGTAGTCCTTGCTGTCCTGGAACTCACTCTGTAGACCAGGCTGGCCTTGAACTCAGAAATCCGCCTGCCTCTGCCTCCCAAGTGCTTAGATTAAAGGGTGCGCCACCACTGCCCGCAGATATATGGGTGTTTTGTCTGCATGTATGTTTGTATACTGCATTGTGTGCAATGCCTGTGGAGACTAGAAGACATTAGTTCTCCTGGGATTGCAGTTCCAGATGTTTATGATCCGTCGTGTGGGTGCTGGGAGTTGAACCTGAGTGGTTGGGAAGAGCAGCAGCAAGTGCTCTTAGCCACTGGGCCACCTTCCCAGCCCCCAAAACATTATTTTACTTTCAGTTGTTTTTGTTGTTATTGTCTTCTTTTTTAGAGATAATGTCTCATGTAGCCCAGGCTAGCCTTGAACTAACTGTGTAACAGAAGGTGGCCTTGAGCTCCTGATTCTCCGAGGAATAGAATTGGAGGCATGTACCGCCATGCTTGGCATTTGTTTTCAGGATAGGGTCTAACTTGTTATACGCCTTGGTTGGGCCCAAACTCGCAATTTCTCTGTGATTCATCTATCATCTGATTTTTTCTTTCTTTCCTGGGCTCGGAATTGAACCTGGGGCTTCATGAGTGCTAGGCAAGTAGTCTACAATTGAGCTACATGCCTACCCTTCTAGAATTAGTCTTTTTTGAAAAACACCTGAACAGCATGCTTACTAGGTAAAACGCTGGCCATGAAGCATGAGACAGGGAGTTTGGATCTCCAGAAACTTCACAAAAAGCTAGGTGCAGGCTGGAAAGATGGCTCAGTGACTAACGGCATGTACTTTTCTTGCAAGGGATCTGAATTTGGATCCCAGCACCCATGTCTGGGCTTAGCACCTGTAACTCTAGCTCCAGGGCATCTGATACACATGTACCCTTCTGTCTGAGAGTGCTGCATACACATGCATACCCACACATAGAACAGACAAACACAGGTCATTACAAATAAAAATAAACTTTAAACATGCTGGGTGAGCATGGGCGGCCATCTGTGATTGCAGCTCACAGGAGGTAGAGGCAAGGGGAGTAAACTGTCTGGCTAGACCAGCAAATCAGTAAGCTTTGGGTTCCACCAAGAGTTACAGTATATGTTACAGAGCAATCAAGAAAAATACCCAGATCTTGAACTTCTACATGAACACATATAAATGCATAGCAACACCTATGTGCTCCACATGTATGTGAACACACACTCACATACACACGCACATGCATACACATACATGCACATGAACACATACACACACGCACACACACACACACAACACACACACACACACACACACACACACACACACACACACACGCATGCACCTACCTTTACTGAAGTGTATTTCACCTTGCTACCACTATGTGAAGTGTGCAGTTGAGCTGGGTATGGTGGATCACACCAGCACTAAGGAGGCTGAGGCTGGACGCTGGAGGGTTGATGGGAGTTCAGGACAGCAAAAACCAAAGAACCAAAAGACCAAAGCAACCCAGAGCTCAAAGGGTCTGATCCAATATTGATTCTGATGTATTCAGAGATGCACACCCGCCGTCGCAATCACTTTCAGGGTGTATCATCCCCAAATCAACCCCATTCACTAGCCATCAGCCTACCATGTATGGCACAAAGCTGGCCTCCACTCCTCGTTAGTGGTGAACAGGACCTCATTGTCAGAAGTGGAGTTGCTGTTGACATGTGACAGCCATGGGCTTCTCCACCTGACAGGTGGGGCCTTAGGATACTTCCTGTCCTTGTGTTGGCTGAGGCTGTATTCTTCCTCTCGCTCACTCACCCTCTGAGCTTGGCATTTCTCCAAGGCCGTCTGGTCCCACAGCGAGACTTCTTACCTTGAGCACATTTGTCATCGGGTTGGGGTGCTCTGTACGCTGTGGTAGACAGAAGAAGCACTCCTGGTCTCTACCAGCTAGATGCCAGCACCTTCCCTGCCTGTAGTCATAACAACCATATTGACCACTCTGAGTGCACAGGAGTCCAAGCTGAGAACTGCTACACTTTACCACCTCCCAGCCCTGCTCGAGGACCGGTGACTGTGAGAAGCCACATGGCAGACTTCAAGAGCACTTCAGGCTCAGCACTTCCCTTGGTCATGTAACTCAGGCTAAGGTGCACTATGAGGTCTGGGTCTCTTCCCTGAGGAGAGAAGCAGTGCCTATGTCAGAGACTCCCATCTTCTCTAGGAGGTCCTGGGCCAAGTTGTTAGGCTTTCCAGGGAAACACTAACCCGCATCCACCAGGCCCCACCCCTGAGAGGACCAAGCCTGCCTGCGTTGCCAGGAGACTACATGTCTGCCCCTTCCTAAGGCCAGTGGCCCCAGACAAGGTTTTTCAGTCCTGAAACAAAGCCAGGACTTGGCGGCTGGCCTGTAGAGAATCTGGGGGGTGGATGTTGGTAACGTGGGGGCAGTGGTGGGAATGGCCTGGCCAAAGCTTTCACTGGGAGGCCAGGGAGAGGTAAAATGCCTGCTGGGGTGTCTGGGAGAGGAGCAGGCACACTTGTTCTGAAGGAAATCTCAAGCTGCACACATTTATTAAATGCTGACGGTAAAGCCAAGTGGTTTGGGGTTTTGTTTTCTTTTCTTTTTTGGGGGGAGGGGCTAGAGACAGGACCCAGGACCTCACACATGCTACCTAAGTGCCCCAACACAGAGTCACATCTCAGCCAAATGCCTGCCTTAGAAACCATGGTACACAAGATGGGTTTACTTCTAGGCTATTGGTGGCTGCAGGTATGTATCCCACAGCCAGGAGTCAGAGGAGAATCAGGTCCAGGACTCTGAGGCCGTCAGGTAGCACGGTGGAGTGACAGAGAGTCAAGGCCAGCTGCTGCAGTGACAGTCAGCCTTCTGATGCTGCCCATGAGTACCAGCCGTGAAAGTGAAGCAGGTGTGCTGGAGAAGGTCTGTCCCAGGAAGGCTCCTACATTCTGGGGGTGGCACGCTGACTTCAAGGAGTCCTCTACAGTTATCTTTTTCTATTTTTGAGACAGGGTCTCAGTCTGTGGCCCAGGCTATCTGGAACTTATGATGACCCCCATTTGTGCCTCCCAAGTGCTGTGACTACAGCGTGTGCCACCATGCTGGCTGCCTCATATGTTGTTCTGAGACCAGGCTGTTGTTGGTTCCACTTCAGCAATCCCTCATTGCTGGAGACCTCAGACCTGCTCAAGTCCACTGCAGAGCAGGCAGCAGGACGTGGACCTAGCTTGGCTCCTCTGGGCTTGCTTTTCCTGTGGTCTCAGGCTTGAGTTGCAGCAGGGATCTGGATTAGAGGGAGGCTGAGATGGAAAAATGAAGTCAATTTCCCCAAACTAAGCAACCTATGGGGGTCAGAGATATGCTTTGGAGGCTGTCTGTCAGTGTTTGGACACCCTATGACCGGCCTTCAGCTGAGAACTGGAAATCTTGACCATGCTTTCCCGCCTCACTACTGATGGGTGTCATGGGCTCTGCTTAAATCCAGCATAACTCAAACACCAGGTCAATGCAGATGACAAAAACTTACTGTAATCAAACTACTATTGATGGATCAGGACCACAGAACAGACTTTGAAGCTGAACTACAACCCTGAAGGGATTTTTATACAGCATATTTAAAGGACAGAACCATAAAGTAAGGGAGCAGGTGGGCTTAGCACTGTCCATTCATATTTTGATATAAGGGGTTGAGTGAGGGAGTTTCCATCAGTCAGGATAGGAGTTGGTCCCTGGGCCTGGGAACATGAACTTGTTTGACCCTGCCAGCAGGATGGAGAAGTTGTACTTGAGATAGCTGGACTCAGACAACTGTTTCCTTACAACAAAAGCTGTTCGGCTATTGGGAAGTCCCCAACCCCTCTAGGGCCTGGGACCTTGAATTTAGTTTCTCCCTATGATTAATGGAGTCTGAAAATGAAATAGTAGCTCTTAGAATACGTTTCCTTTGCTTGTTCCCAACAATAGGAGAAAGCTCAAGGGCCACACACACAGCCCTGTAGGCGGATTGCTTGTCTCTTGTGCACAAGGCCTTGTGTTCCTTCTTCAGTACCATAGGAAACAAAATGGAATCCCAAAAACCACAACAAACAAACAAAACCCAGGTGCCGAGCTGGGTATGTGGCCTCACCACACAGCTGTCTTTTGAATGTCCAGCTTTCTCTGCAAGTGTGTCTCGGAGCAGGGGAGGGGACAAGCAATCATGGGGGTTCCCTTTGGTATTCTGTCCCCTTTGCACCCCAGACCACAGAGATATTTCTGGTTCTCATGTCTGACCTCCAAGGCCTTTCTGCGGATGAGCTGACAGAAGTCTGGAGACGCTTTTCTTTGAGATGCCAAGATGATTGGTAAGGGCTTTACTCTAGGTGGAGGCTGAACAACAGGTCAGCTGCCACTGGGGAATCCTTGATGGGGTAGGTGGCCTTGGAACTCTCTAGGGTCCTCAGGTAGGACTCCCACTTGCCAGGGTGGGATCCAGAATGCAAGCTTTGTGGGGCTGAGACTGAATGTGAAGGCACAGGTACAGACGGCGCCATTCCCCCTGAAGCAGCATCTTTACAAGCTCAGGGATTAGTATGCCAAGCACCTCGGGTCCCCTCCCTCCTGTGGAGGCTTCTCAGCTGTCTAGTATGGGGTGCTGCATGCTGGGATCCCACCCCAACCTCATTCACACCCTCACTGCAGCTGAGCTGGGGCTAGGAATGGGGTAAAGGGACCCTCAAACCCAGGGGTACCCCTGAGGATCTCACTCCAGGGACTCTAGACTGGGCTAGGACACCTCAGGTAGCTTCCTACCCTTCATGAAACAACCACATGACATGATAAGGAACATGTGACTTTTATGGCCCCTGTCTGTATTCATTCATCAATCCCCAGAGTGACTCCACTGGTAAGTGCTGCTATTTCTGCTCCTTGGATTTGCACAGAACATTTAGGACACTTACCTGAAGCTACACAGCAGAGGGAGTTAAGGTTATTTGTTTTGCTGTTTAACTCAGCTGGCCTAGAACTTACAGCAATCCTGCCTCATACTCCTACATGCTGAGATGCCAGGCCTGTGCTACCATGATGCCAGCCTTAGGATGGAGAACCTTGGGGTTCAGACAGTGGGGAGGCCCTTCCAGGTCTGTATGTTTCAAGAGAGCTAACAATCTCTTGAGTACCCTCTGCCCTTGTCCCTTCCGAAGGCTAGCCCCACAGACAAACAAGAGAAATGGGCGGGGTGGGGGGGTGACCCCCAGCCCACTGCATGTCTCCCTGGAAATCACTGCAGCCCTGAAGTAGGTCTTGTCACCATATCCCATCCTGCTGCTGAGCAGCCTGAGACTCATCGACAGAGCAGATGCTGGAGAGTGTTGGGGCAGCTGGGTCTCCACCTGTTCACCTCACTGCCTGCTGCGGCCCCAGCTTCACATCTGCCCATGGGGAATGGCTGGGACTCGAGAGGGCTCCGTACGATCATTGTTCTCACTCCAGACACTACCACCCCCAGTCTGCAGCAGGACAGCATAATGTCTCTCTGGAGCCTTCTACCCCCTTTTTCAGTCTTGAAATAAAAACAAAGGGAAAATTTTTAAATAGACAAAAAAATTAATAAATTTCTTGCTTATAATAAATAAATAAGTCCCTTGCTTATAATAAATACATAAATTCCTTGCCCAAGCTGGTAGTCTAAGCTACACTGGAGGCTGAGATAGAGGGATCATGAATCCAAATCTGGACTACAGGCTGAGTTCAAGACTAGCCTAAGCAACTTAGTGAGATTGTCTCAAATGGGGCAGGGAAGTAGTGTAGTAGTAGAGGGCTTACCCAGCAGATGAGGCCCTAGGCTCTGTTTCCAGCACCATAAAAATAACATAATAAAATCACTCAACATGCACTCCTTAGTGTTGGGCCGAGAGCATCAGATGCTTAAACTGGGAACCACTGGCCTACACAGGATCTCATCCCCACATCATCCTCTTGCTGGGTCCTGGCAGAGGATGGACAAGGCTCTTCCGTTGGCTAGCTGGTCATAGCAAGAGAGACACAGGCCCAGCATGGCTCCTTCCTTGGAGAGTTCAGGCATGTCCCTCCCTTGCCTCCAGCCTTGGCTTGTTTCCTGTGTGACACAAAACTGCGACTGTGCTGCTCTCCACAGGCACCCGCTGGTAGATGCTCTGTCCTCCTGCTCAGAACTGTGTGGGCCTCATGAAGAAGCTCACCCTGGCTAGGGAGGTGGAGGCAGACCAGGCCGAGGCCTGGCTGTGGTCGCTTGCCTTCATCCCAAAGCCCACAGACACCATGGTGCACACACTGCTGGTGAGTCTACTCCCCAACCCCCAGCCCTGACCTGTCTTCTTAGCTGTGTTGCTGGACACATGAGGGTAAACTGCTCCCATCCTGAAATTGTGCTTTCTCTTCACAGCCCAGGGATGGAGCTGCGCTGTGGTGCTATGTAAGGCAGGATTTACTGTCTCAGGTCTGGTTCTCATATACAGGAGCAGAGCTTGCTCTATGTGCCAGGCTGGCCTGGAACTTGTTATGGAGCCCAGACTGCCCTCAAATTATGCATTGTCCTGCCTCTGTCTCCGAAGTTCTGAGGCTTGGTGTGTGTGCCACCATAGCAGTGGGACTGGATTTGAATTTCAGCAATGCATGTGGCTGTTGTGAGCCAGTGTCTCAACCTCTCTGAACTTTTCTAAAAACAAATGTGCATATGAATGTGTATTTGCATGTATGTGAGTGCATGTTCATAGAGGCAAGGTTATTTTTCTTTTCTTCCTTCCTTCCTGTCTTTTTTTTTTTTTTTTTTTTTTTTTTTGAACAGGGTTTCTCTATGTATCCCTGCCTGTCCTGTCCTGGAACTTCCCCTATAGACCAGGCTGTCCTCTAACTCACAGAGCATCCACTTGCCTCTGCCTCTGCTCTCTTGCCTCTGCCTCTGCCTCTGCCTCTCCTTGCCTCTGCCTCTGCCTCTGCCTCTGCCTTGCCTCTGTCTCTCTGCCTCTGCTCTCTCTGCTCGCCTCTGCCTCTGCCTCTGCCTCTGCTCACAAGAGCTAGGATTTAAGGTGTGTGCCACCTCCCAGAACTCACTGATGTAGGCAAGTCTAGATAGCCATCTTGCCTCTATTTCTTCCTTTCAAGTGCTGGAATTACAGGTGGCCACCACGCCCATCCGAGCCATCTCCCTAGCCCTTCTGAGACTGGCTTTTGGTATGGGGACTAAGCATGGACCTAGTTCTTTGACTTAAGGTTGTGGTGAGAGATGACATGCTGTGTGTAAAGCAGTTCTCCAGCTGCTCAGCACCCAGTTAGAACCAGTTAAATAAGGGCCACCACAGGGCTGGAGAGATGGCTCAGTGGTTAGTTAAATAAGGGCCGCCACAGGGCTGGAGAGATGGCTCAGTGGTTAGTTAAATAAGGGCCTCCACAGGGCTGGAGAGATGGCTCAGTGGTTAGTTAAATAAGGGCCGCCACAGGGCTGGAGAGATGGCTCAGTGGTTAGTTAAATAAGGGCCGCCACGGGGCTGGAGAGATGGCTCAGTGGTTAGTTAAATAAGGGCCGCCACGGGCTGGAGAGATGGCTCAGTGGTTAGTTAAATAAGGGCCGCCACAGGGCTGGAGAGATGGCTCAGTGGTTAGTTAAATAAGGGCCGCCACAGGGCTGGAGAGATGGCTCAGTGGTTAGAAGCACTGGTTGTCCTTGCAGAGGACCCAGGTAGGGTTTCTAGAACCTGTGCAAGGTAGTTCACAACTATTCTAGTTCCAGAGGATCTGATCTCCACAGATGGTGTATCTTCACACCAGCACACTCACATGTACATATTAAAAACAAAATAGAACCAGAGCTGATGTTTAAAGAAACAACCGCCACAACAAAAACCTTTATCCAGGCGTGTTGCAATGCGGAGCTCTGTGAAACCAGCCAATAGTTTCCGTCAATGAGCAGAGCCTTGTTTACCTCACAACGTCTCTACTATGATGTGGGTGCAGTCATCACCCTAACGTACAGAGGGGAAACCTCGGGTCCCACACAGGGCAGCTTGCCCACAGAGGTGACCCTGCTCTGTGGTCCTGCCCTATCTGCATCCTCATTTGCGTCAGGGGGTGGAGGTACTTCTTGGGGATACTTATCCCACTGTCCCAGGCTGGGAGCATTGAGGGGATGAATAACCAGCATTGGTGGCCACATCAGTGACTGGGCCAAGCCAGCCAGAGTCCCCAGGGGCATCAGGAGGACCCCAGCACTGATGAGGGCCTTGCTACCTCTGAGCCCCAACAGCTTTTTGAGGGTGTATAGGGAGCACCCAAACCTTTAACTCTGACCCTTGACCCTAGGATTGATTGGTTCCACTGGCTGTATATTGTTCTCAAGGCACAAACTTGGGCACCAGCTTTGATCCAGGTCTAGACTGGATCCTGGGTGACTCAGAATCCACAGCCCACCAGGTGGCACACTGGTCATCAGCACCATGCAAGGGCTGGGCAGGCTTGTTTCCCCTCCATGCCTCTTTTCTTCCCCTCCTTTCCCTCCCCACTTACCTGTTCTTTGTATGATGTGGATATGAGGCATAGTCATTGTCCTGTTGTCTTTTCCCAGCAGTCTGCATTTCCCTGTCTGCGTGGTGGGGCTGTGCTATGGGTCAGGACATTGCTGGCAAGGCAGGTGACTGGGACAGACAGGTGTGAGGAGAGGGTAGCAGTGGCGGTTGGTTTTGGTCAGGTCACAATAAACAGCCTTTCTTTCTCCTTCATGCTACCATGAACGCTACCTGATGCCTGTGTCTCTCATTTTTAAAAAATTTCAATATGATCATGTTTTTAATTTTTAAAAATTCCCTAATTGTTATCGTGTGTGTGAGGCACATGTGTGGACATCAGAGGATAGCTTTTGACTGGGCAGAGTTTTCTCCTTCCACCCTGGGGTCCAGGGATCTAGCTTAGCTCACCCGAGCTAGGAGTCAGGTGCCTTTTATCTTGATAAATACAGAAAAAAACCAAAATGTGCTTTAAAGCTATTTGTGCTTGTGGATTTTCATAGAAGACACTCTGAGATGCATGTACCAGGATTCACATACTCTGAAATGCACACACACACATACATCCACACAGAGGCACATTTGCATATCCATACAGAGATACATTTGTACACACACATTCATACACGTATACACCTTTATATACACTCATACACATTCACATACACACATAATACATTTACACATAACATATACTCACACACACACACCAACATTTACACATACAAATGTCATATATACATTCTCTCTCTTTTACACGCACACACACACACACACACACACACATATGCTGAGGTTCCAAAACACTGCTGGTAGAGAGGTGTGCATGTGGGTCCCCATGTGAGCACCTTGTACCTTGCATTCTTGTGTGTGTGGACAACAGAGCTCCATCAGCACTGGGCCATCTCAGGCTGACATTTGTACCCAGGCCCCAAGCAACTGTTTTTCAGAACTGAGTCCAGGGCTGCTTTAGAAGCAGCAAGACCATGTGGTTTTTTTTTCTTTGAGTTTGTTTATATAGTGGATTACATTGATGGATTTCCGAATATTGAACCATCCCTGCATTCCCGGGATAAAGCCCACTTGATCATGATGAATGATTGTTTTGATGTGTTCTTGGATTCGGTTTGCTAGAATTTTATTGAGTATTTTGCATCAATATTCATAGGAGAGATTGGTCTGAAGTTCTCTTTCTTTGTTGGGTCTTTGTGAGGTTTAGGTATGAGTGTGATTGTAGCTTCATAGAACGAATTGGGTAGTGTTCCTTCCGTTTCTATTTTGTGGAATAGTTTGAAGAGAATTGGTATTAGGTCTTCCTGAAGGTCTGATAGAATTCTGCACTAAAACCATCTGGTCCTAGGCTTTTTTTGGTGGGAAGACTGTTAATGACTGCTGCTATTTCTTTAGGGGTTATGGGACTGTTTAGATGGTTTATTTGCTCCTCATTTAATTTTGGTACCTGGTATCTGTCTAGAAAACTGTCCATTTCATCCAGATTTTCCAGTTTTGTTGAGTATAGACCTTTGTAGTAGGATCTGATGATTTTTTGAATTTCCTCAGTTTCTGTTGTTATGTCTCCCTTTTCAGATCTGATTTTATTAATTTGGGTACTGTCTCTGTAAGATCTTTACCAATCCCACATCCTATAGAGGACTAATATCCAATATATACAAAGAAATCAAGAAATTAGACTCTAGGCAACCAAATAACCCTATTAAAAAATGGAGTAAGGAGCTAAACAAAGAATTCTCAACTGAGGAAATGCGAATGGCCGAGAAGCACCTAAAGAAATGTTCAGCATCCTTGGTCATCAGGGAAATGCAAATCAAAACAACCCTGAGATTCCACTTCACACCAGTCAGAATGGATAAAATAAAAAACTCAGGTGATAGCAGATGCTGGCGAGGATGTGGAGAAAGAGGAACACTCCTCCATTGTTGGTGGGATTGCAAGATGGTGCAACCACTATGGAAAACAGTCTGGCAGTTCCTCAGAAAATTGGACATATCACTACCTGAGGACCCAGCTATACCACTCCTGGGTATATATCCAGAAGATGCTCTAACATGTAACAAGGACATATGCTCCACTATGTTCATAGCAGCTTTGTTTATAATAGCCAGAAACTGGAAAGAACCTAGATGCCCTTCAACAGAGGAATGGATACAAAAAATGTGGTACATTTATACAATGGAATATTACTCAGCTATTAAAAACAATGAATTTGATAAATTCTTATATAAATGGATGGAACTAGAAAATATCATCCTGAGTGAAGTAACCCAATCACAAAAGAACATACATGGTATTCACTCACTGATTATTGGATTTTAGCCCAGAAGCCTGAAATACCCAAGATTCAACTCACAGACCACATAAAGCTCATGAAGAATGATGACCAAGTAGGGGAGGCTTCAGTCCTTCTTAGAAGGAGTAACAAAATACTCAAGGGTGCAAATATGGAGACACAGTGCAGGACAGAAACTGAAGGAGGGACCGTCTACAGACCATTCCACCTGGATATCCATCCTATGTGCAGTCACCAAAGGTAGAGGTTGATGTGGATGTCAGGATGTACATGCTGACAGGAGCCTGATATAGCTGTCTCCTTAGAGGTCTGCAAGAGTCTGACATACTCAGAGGCAGATGCTCACAGCTAACCATTAAACTGAGCATGGGATTCCCAATGGAGAAGATAGAGTGAAGGCTGAAGGAGTTGAGAGGATTAGCGACACCATGAGGAAAGCAACAATCCCAACCAACCAGAGCCCCCAGGGTCTAAACCACCAGCCTGGGAGCGCTTAGGGAGGGACCCATGGCTCCAGCTATATATGCAAGGGAGCTATATGTAAGTGGGAGAAGAGATCCTTGGTCCCATGAAGGCTGGACGTTGTGTGGGGGGGAATACTCGAGGCTGGGGAGGTGAGGTACGGGGGAGGGTGGGAGAGGGTACACCAATGTGGAGGCAGGAGGAGGGGGGAAGGGATAGTGAGTTCCTGAGAGGGGGGGAAATGGGGTAAGGAGAGAACATCTGAAATGTAAAAAAATTTCCAATAAAAATTTTCCAATTAAAAGAAGAAGAAGAAGAAGAAGAAGAAGAAGAAGAAGAAGAAGAAGAAGAAGAAGAAGAAGAAGAAGAAGAAGAAGAAGAAGAAGAAGAAGAAAGACCTGAACCTGGGAATCCAACCCCAGGGCTCAGGCAGGGCTGTGTCTCCTACAGAGCTGGGCAATGTGAGGCAGGTTACTTCACATCTCTAAGAAGCTCCCATGGTAGCAGAACCTGGCGAGCTGTGAGTGTGGGGCACAAGCTGGGGACTGAGCATGCATGCTGGGAGTCTCACTGGGTGCAGGAGCTCATTGCTAGACTCACAGACACCTCTCCAGCTGGTGATTAGACCAAGATAGTCCAAAGAATCAAAAGGCCAAGCTTGCATTCAGAGAAATTATATTAAAAACAAAGCTAGTGGATGCCTTCTGACTGTGCTAGTGGACCAGGTGTCCTCATGACACCTCTGAGCTGATTTTAGCCCCCAGTCCAGGCCTCCCAGTCCTCCACTGGATGATTTAGTTTCTCTGGGTCCATCAAAGGACTCTGGCCTGCCCTTGGGGACCTTCTGGTCTCTGGCAAGAGAACTCTCTTGTGCAGCTTTCCTGTAGGAGTGACACAGTCTGCTCAGGACACTGGCTTACCCACTTGGTACAGAGAGAACTTGGGTTCATTTCTTGCTCTTGGGAGAGTAGGCACTATTCTGTTGTGTGTGGGATGGCCAGGCCCTGTGGCCTGTTTAGTGACTTTCACCCTGTCACTCTAGCTGGCAGCTTGGACCAGGGTCACTCAGCTCAGTGCTGCTGGTGTAGGGGAGAAAAGATAACTGTGTGGGGTTATCTCATCCAAGAGAGGCCATTTGGTAAGATCCCGGTCTTGGATCGTGACAACCATGTCCTCCGTGCCTCCTATGGCTTTGTTGTTCCTCTTGCTATTGCTTTATTTCATGTCTTTTGAAAGAAGGTCTCACTCAGTGGTCTAGACTGGCTTTGAACTCGTGCTTTTCCTGCCTCAGCCTCCAGTGTGATACAACTACAGTCCTACAGCGCCACATACAGCAGTGACATTTTACCAAATTTGATTTTTTTTTTCTGGTGCGCAACCTCTGAATCAAGGGCCTTGCACATGCTAGACAGGTTCTGTGCCTCTGAATGACACCCTCGCCCTCCTAACTCTTATTATGTGCTCCCAGAATCCCCTAGACATGACAAAATGTTCCTGTTCTTCTTTAGCCTAAAGCATAGATCTCTATGCTGGGTATACATCAGGGAGCCTGAGATCTCTCTAGAAACAGTCCATGCAGAGTCCCTTATCCACTGTGGGAGGTAAAAGTCAGGTCACTGTGAGTTTAGGAAATGCCACACTGAATCGGGTTTGGGGAGAACTGAGTTCCCTTTCATAGGTCACTTACTAGACTTCTTGGGGTGGGGTCGGCTGTTGTCTGTCCCCAGCCACTGCTGCAGTCTCCAGAGGCCAGCCCAGGGGCCTTCCTTGGCATCTCAGCTCTGGCACACAACCTCTGTGCTGCTCTGGATGGGCACTGCCAACAGCTACCTGGAGTTGGCTCACTTGTGAGGATTCTGGGAGAGGCTTTGGGTGTGGACTGCAGCTTCCCGGAACCTGTGGATGCTGGCCAGGTGAGTAGAGCTACTGTCTTAACACTAGGTTCAGGTCTTGCCTGGCAAGTCATCCTTGGACAATTGGGAGGCTGGAGACGCTTCCAGGCCTCAGCCTACTGCCATGGTTTTGCAGCTTCAACTTGTGCTGAAGGCCATCGGCAATGCGGGTCTGGCAGCTGCAGCCCTCACCCTGTGCTGACATCCCTGAAGACCACCTCTCCAAAGATCCGGCTGGCGGCTAGCCAGGCCTTCCGGAGGATCCTTGCTCTGCAGTCCTTGTGTTTTCCCCCCTCTAGCTGCAGTTGGGAAGTGAGTAAACTTGATGCAGATGTCAATTCACCTCTTCCTTCAAACTTACTGCAAATTGACTGAGCAGTTTGTGGGAAAAAGCTTGCTCACCCATCCATTACTAGGTCAAGGTCTTGCCCATGAACCATTTCACTCTCTGTGGTCCATTTTCTGACCTGTTAGCACATCTTAGCCTCCTTTGTACCTTTTCTTCCAGATGTCCTCAGGCCTCACTCTGTAATTGTATGCCGAGCATGGCTGGGGAGCTGTTCCGTTAGTAAAGCACCTATTGAACAAGTGTGAGGACTTGAGCCTTATCCCTAGCTCCGACAGAGAACCTGGGCATGGTGACCATCCCTGTAATCCCAGCACTGAGGAGGGGAACAGAGATGGGAGAACCCATGGCTGAGCTGGCCAGCCAGGCCAGCTGAACTGCTGAGCTCCAAGCTCATTGACAGACTTCAGCTCAAGAGATAAGGTGGTAATGCATGTAATGCACAATAAGTAAGTCTTTACAAAAAGGGGGTGGGGAGCTGCTCTCAGAGGACCTGGTTTAGTTCCTGGCACTCACATGGTGGCTCACAACCACCTGCAACTCCAGATCCAGCTGGGCTCCTCACATGCTGCACACAAACTTACACAAGGAAAGGTGTCATAAGTAAATCATAAATCTAAAAAACTAAGGTGGACAGGGGCTGGAGAGATGCCTCAGGAGTTAAGAGCACTAGCTGCTCTTGCAGAGGACCTGGGCTCAGTCCCAGCACCCGCATGGCAACTCACAGCCATCTGTAACTCCAGTTCCAGAGAATTCAGTGCCCTCTCCTGGCCTCCACTGGCATCAAACATGCATATGGTATACAGTCATACAAGCAGGCAAAATGCTCATAGAGATAAGAAAATTCAAAAATAAGGTGGCAAGTGATTATGCAAAGGTACGCCATGTTGACCTCTGGCATTTAAATATACATGCATGCAAGTATGCACATGATGCACATAAATTCATATAAGCAAACACACATAAATAAAATAAAAGATCTTAAAAAAAAAATAAGGTGGAGAGGGGCTGTATGGATACCCAAAAGTTAAGAGCACTTGCTGCTCTTGCAGAAGACCTGGGTAGTGGCCTGACTATCTTTTATAGTAGAGCCATAGGTGACAGTGTAGTGGGGAAGTTGCCCATGGTTCACACACACACATTGTTCACACACGAAAACAAACACACACATACATATACACAAACACATTCACATGCACACATACACACAGACAAACACACACACACATACATACACACAAGAATGCACATACGTACACATAAACACATTCACATGCACTCACACACTGAGTCTTGTTCACTATCACATCTTCATTGCTGTTTGGCCTGACACTGAAGCTCCCAGAGCCCCAGAGTCCGGGTCTTGCTTCCGTATCTTTCCTTATGTGTTGTATATCTTGCATATTAACTTCATTGCACTAGAACCTGAGTGTTGGGTGGATGGGGCCTAGGTCAGCCATGTTCACGATGTCATCTATGCCATCAGTACATTGTAGGTTCTCAGAAAGTACACACTATGAATAGATGGCCAGATGGCTGCACCTCGAGGGAAGTTGAGAGGGGTTGATGGAGAGGCACAGAGCCTGGAAGTGGCTTCCTTAGAACTTGGCCTGGAAGCACTGAGACATTTACATTTCATGTTTGTGCTGTTTTATACTTTTTTGTGCTTTATTGGAATGCATCCACATGTTATTAATGTTATGCATGGATACTGACCATGCTCTGGCATAGGAGAACTGGGGAATAGGCGTGACCCCACTACATCCCATAGTAGGGTCACAGGGACAATGTGTTGGGGAAGTTGCCTATGGTAGAGACACTGTGAAAGCTGATGGGGTCATAGAGTCAACTGTAGAAACAAGGGCACTATGCAGGGTGGGGACTGAGTGGTGGATGTCTTTCCCAAGCCAGAGATCAGTTCTTTCCTGCCTGTACCAAGCCCCTGAGGAGAACACAGAGCTCTGTATCAACGCCTACCTGGCTCTGATGAGTGCCCCAGTGAGGACGTGTTTGCCCAGGTGCGGCACACACAGGCAACAGAGCGGTCCACCCAGGGCAAGTATAGGGTGCTGGGGTGGAGTTGTGCCAGGTGTCTCCTGGGGTGCACAGTGTGGTTAGGAGTCCCCTCAGCCTCTGCTCTTCTAGCTGTACAATTAACCCTGTGTGTTCTCCCACACGGCAGTTCCAGCCTCAGCCTGCCCATGGATAGCTTGAGAAAATTCCCTTCTCTCAGGTCCTCAGGTTCCTTGAGACTCTCCGAGGTCTGCTCACTTTGAGCAGATCACAAACAGTTCTGTAGAGACACCAGGGCTGGCCTGGTCTGCATGAGACCGTGGCTGAGAGAGAGTCACAACAAAGACTCCAGCTACTAATCCTAGGTCCCTTTGGGGACCAGTGAGTTCCCTGTAAATGAGGGAACTCTAGACATAGTATGAATGTGAAAGATAAGTTCAGCTGACAAAACAAAACAAAAATCCCAGTAACAGCTGGCCAGCTATGATACCCAGCTGTAATTCTTGCACTACAGACAATAAGGCAGAAGAATCATGAATTCCAGGCCAGCCTGGACTACATACCCTGTCTTCAAAGAACAAAGGTCGGGCCTGGGGCCAGGGCTGGAGCTCAGTGGTAGATCACTTCCTAACATATGAAAGGCCTGGCCTCCATCCTGCACTGTAAAAACAATGTAAAGAATTATATAATGCACCATAGGTGGTGGTAGCACACACCTTTAATTCCTGCACTCTGGAGGCAGAGGCAGATGGATCTCTGCCTTTGAGGCCAGGTGAGTTTCTGGATAGCCGGGGCTACACAGAGAAACCCTATCTCGACAAACAAACAAACAGGTAACACATATCTTGTTAACAGCTTGATTCTAAGCCCAGCCCAACTGACCCTTGCCTGTGTGTCCAGGAGAGGGACTCAGGCTGCTGTTGAGCCTTCTAAGTCTGTGAAATGTCTACAGTGTGTGCCTCAGAGTGGGCAAGGCGAAATAAACTGGTGCAGGAGGATGGGATGTAAGAGGAGAGCCCATCTTTTGTTCTCTCTGCAGTCATGTTTGAAAGGGCAAGGCAGGACGACGGGTGAACAGCAAAGGCCTTCTTCCCCCAACCCAGGAAGGTATTCCCTGAGAGCATCTCTCTCAGGTGACATCAAAACTTCCACACAGTACAGAGCTTGCCTGGCTGTGTGAGACCCTGGGTTTCACCTGAATCACTGCAGACAACCACCCAACCAGCCAAGACACACATCTACGTAACAGAGACAAGCACACACAAATAACCCTCCCAGCATCCCTATCTATTTTTCCTGTCCCCACCAAGGGCTGGAGGCAGTTTTCAGTCTTAGGCCATTAGCGCCAATAATCCAAGCGACCTGCTCGCATACCTGCCCACCTGATGTGACTTGACGTTTTCCTGAAATGAAACTGCCTATGCAAGTATTCTTTTGAAACCAGCAGGGCCAGGATGTGGTTCAGCAACAGAGCACATGCTTTGCGTGTATGATGAGGCCGTTAGCTCCAGCACTGCAAAACAAACAAACAAAAAACCAAGCCCATGCTGCAAGTGACCTTCTGTGGACATATGGTCACAGAAGACCATAGTAGTGCTAGTTTCAAGCTTGAGGCTGAGGGAAGGGCTGAGGTAGGGACTGCCCTGTCTTGTATCACAGTAGTCAGCCTCCAAGTAGATCCTCCAGGGATCAGCCAGGGGTCACAGACACCAAACGGTGTGCTGCCCAGTAGGATACATGAGTTCCCTGCCCCTCAAATCAGCCCTGCCTCTGGCCAGATGTTTGAAAGACTTCCAGCTGTGCCTTCTGGGAGCTTGCCTCAGGTTCCTATGTCAGGGTTCCCATTAGGCTCTGATAACCCCACAGACTCACATGTACTCACTGTATCCCTGCAGGACCCTGGCAGGGTCTCTATCATGGACCACACATCACCCACTTGTCTGCTCTGACATGTCAGACTCTCTGGCCTTCGACTGATCTTTACCAACATCCCACTTCATTTCACAGATGAGGAACCTGAGGCTCAAAAATCTGGAATGAGCATCTTGCTGACCTTAAAAGTAATAGAATGAAGGTCTGGGGGGTGGGGTGAGGGTGGGGAGGGCTCAGTCAGTGAGTTTGAGGACCTAGGTAGGCGCCATCTCCAGACCCCATGTGGGCATGTGGGCACATTTGAATCCCAGTGCCAGGGAAGGGGACATAGCTCACTGTGTCCCTCAAGCTAGCCAGCCTAGCTGAGTCTGCAAGCTCCAGAGAAAAGTCAGAAGCCTTGTTTAAAAACAAACGACATAGATGATGCCCAAGAACCATCTTATCTGTCCTCCTGCCTCTACATGCATGCACATACATGTACACCTGCATACACATGGAAAAGTTTTTTAAAGGGGCTGGATGGAATAGGATTTAAAATGAAGTTTGGTGTCCTCCTTTCACAGATGAGGTACAGAGAGGGTGTATCATCATCCTGAGGTAACACAGCTTGTACTTGTGGAACTGAACTGGGGTTCAAACTTGGGTCTGATATTCAAGCCAAGGGATCCCACTTCATAACTTTCCTTTGCCATCAGGGAAACTCATCAGAATTGCATACACAGGCTGGGTTCCACTCCTGTCAGTTACCATAGCAGGCAGGGTCCTGAGCACCCTGGCATGGGGGCATGGCAGGCCTGGGCTGACTCAGAGAGCCTTGGCCAGTGGTCCGCCGTGTCTGTTGTTGCCACTCTGCCTCAGTGGGCTCCTTTGTGCAGAGCCACATCTCTGCTGCTGCTGGAGACGGATGACCCCTGAAACGTGACCTTCGGGATGCCTTCCCTGAGGACATCTTCAGTCAGCAGTTCCAGACAGAGACCTGGAACACTCATCTTATTCTCATATCACCTTCTGCCCCAAGTACGGCTCACCTGGGGCTACAAGGCCTGGGACCCCAGAGCTCCAATCTCCCAGAACACAGGGGCTAAGGGTACTCTCTCCTCCACCTGGACTACATAGAGCAAGTTCAGGGCTAGCCTGGACACCTACAAAGCCCTGCCTCAAAAAGTGGAGATGGAGTTGCGTGGTGGAGCTTTGTCCACAGGGGCCCGTGTGGGATTGCCATATGGGCAGTGGGTGGGAGGGGCAGGGATCTTCAGCTGAGGCCCCTGAACCAGTCATGCATCCTGGGAAGCACAGGGTACAGAGGGGTGCTCTGGCACCTCCCTCAGCCTTCATCAGGTGGAGATGACCCTCTCCTGGGACAGGACGCACTGTGGGTGTGGCGTCCTTTCTATCTCTGAGGATCTCTTTTCCCTTAGCATTTGGCAGCCTGGGAGCCAACCTGGAGAGAACCCTCCTCTTCTCTCCCAACTCTTTCCCCACCCTGTTCTGCCATGGTGAACCTCACCAGCTAACTGCTAGCTGGGTGTAGCCGCATGCGACCACGGACAAGTCAGGTTCTCTGCCTGAAAGGGGGGACTGGAAATGAAAAAAAAAAAAAAAGGGACAGAGGGCGAGAAAAGATGAAGCCAAGACAAAGTATTCTGATCAAGGCTCGAAGTTTAATGTTCAGCTCTCAATTTAAAGGGAAAGCCCCATTGAACCCCTTCTTGCTTCAGCCGGAGATGGGTGGGAAAATCCATCCTTGGTCACTGCCGGAGATGGGTGGAGGAACCCATCCTTTGTCACAGCTGGAGATATCTCAAGGCAAGCTCAGTGGGCAGTTATTCTTCTAAGTTCCTGTACCAGGCTGTACATGCAACCAAAATGGGTAAATCCACCTAGGTCCTATTATTTGGTCTATTGTGGTAAACAAGGTCTTTCAAGGCTAGGGGTAGGGCACAACCGGGCCTTCTCCCTAAGGCCTGTCCTGGAGGCAGGGCAGGGAGTGATCCCATCTGTCCCTCTGTCTGTCCACCTGCTCCTTCCATCCATTGTTTTACATTCATCTATCATTTGACCTATTTATCTACTGCCCTTAGATACAACCATACATTTGTCCACACATGTTAACCAAGCATCCTTACATATATCTCATCCCTTTCACCATCCATCCACTCATCCACCCATCTACCCACCCATTAACCCACCCATCTACCATCCATCCATCCATCCATCCATCCATCCATCCATCCACCCATCTACCCACCCATTAACCCACCCATCTACCCACCCACCCAACCATCCACCCAACCATCCACCCACCCATCCACCCACCCATCCACACATCCATCCACACATCCACCCATCTGTGCATCCATCCATCCTTCCATCCATCCACCCATCCCATTCAGCCATCTATCCTTCCATCCATCTCTCTGTTCCATTCATATATCATACATCTATTTACCTGTCTATCTATCTATTTGTCTGTCTGTCTATCACTCTTATTCCTTTGCCCACCCATTCATATTCCCACCTTCACTATCTCCATCCATCCATCATCCATCCATCCATCCATCCATCCACATTCTCTCTACCCACCCACCCACCCACCTTTATCCATCCATCTACCTACCATCCATTGCAGAAATATTCCTCCTCTAGTGACACTGTATCAAGCAATGTGCTGAGCTTTGGACACACAGTGATGAACAACTGAGCCATGGTCCCTGCTCTCCTGGCACTTTTCATTCTGGGAGGCTGTTGTGAGAATTTTCTCACTGGGTGGGGCAGTACTAAGCAACTTCTACCTCCTTATCCAAAGTCTTAATGACAAGCCAAGGTTTGAGTTTCTCCAGAGTTCACCCTGAGGAACCAATGAATTCATTAAGCTAACTTACAGAGCAGCCTTGCTGAAAGGTCTGCACCTAGCTAGTATGGATGATAGCTCCTCCAGGACTATGTAGATGGAGCCCTCTGTTCCTAACTATATGCAATTGGGACTGAATGGCATCTAACTGACTCAGAGGAATGACAGCTCTCCTCAGCCCTTCCTTCCACAAGGGATTAACAGTCAACAAGCCCAGCAATGATCATCTGTGAGCAGACACAGCTGGTCTGGTGAAGATGGCCACATTGTTGTTTAGAGAAGGCAGCTCAAAGTGAGAATGGCAACTTTAAACTGTGTTTGCAGACATGAGGTTGAGCTGTGACAGGAGGAGTGGACATTGTATCAAATTTCTGTAGCAAAGACAAAATGAGGGAAGGAGAGTTGGATAGTGTTGTGCATTATGGCAGGAAGTCATAGCTGTGGCAGGAGTGTGGGGTGGATGGTCCCATTGCACCCACAGTTGGGAAGCAGATCATATGTATATGTATCTGTGCACACACACACTCATACACATGGACACCTGCACTGATGTGACACAGCCTTTTCTTCATCTCTTTCTTTCTTCTTTCTTCTCTTTCTCCCTCCTTTCTTTCCTCTCTCCTTCTTTCTCCTTTTTATTCTAAAATGTTTATTTATTTATTGTCAGGGTGGAGCATGCGGGTACCACGATGTGCATGCAGGGGGTGGGAAACAGGGTCTCCTTCCTCCATGTGGGTCTGAGGGATAGAACTCATGTTATCAGCATTGGCTGCAAGCGCCTTTACCTGCTGAACCGTATCGCTGGCTTGGACTTTCTCCTTTTTATTCAATCCAGGACTCCCTTTCTCATTTTAGCCTCTTTGGAAACATCCTTATAGAGGACCCAGAGGTATGTTTCGATGGATGGAGATTCTAAATTCCGTCAAGGTGACCTGTGCAGAGCTGAGGTCAGAGGGTAGCCTGCTAAGCAAGTTACTAGTAAGTGCAAAGGTCCCAGAAGAGGAAAAGTGTGGTGTTCACAGGGAACAGAGTGAAGGAAGGGGTGAGGGAGTGTGCAGAGAGGAAGCATGCAGGGGAGCAGAGTGATGTGACACAGTGTTTGCTTGTCACCATGAGGAATGAGTGACTTGTGGGCCACTGTGGAAGACAGACTCTTCTCTCTTTTTTTCTTTCTTCATTTCTTTCTTTTTTCTTTCTTCCCTTTCTCCCTCCCTTCTTCTCTTTCTCCTCTCTCCCTTCCTCCCTCCCCCTCTCTCCCTCCCTCTTTTCCCCCTTTTGGTGCTGGGACCCTAGTGAATACTAGGCAAGCACTCTCCTTTTGAGCACCCAGGAAGAGGGAAGATCTCTGAGGCTGGTATCCCGTGTGTTGTGACATTTGGCCCCAAAGCCCTGAAGTCTGTCTGCAGGATATTTGCTCTGTGCTCTGCCAACCCTTTCTGCTTGATGGAAGCCAGAGCCTGTCACCCAGACGCTGGCCAGCTAGGGGTGGTGCCACTCCTTGTGATTTTTCTCTGAACACCATCGAAGACATCTGGAGGTAGGAGGGGAGGGGAAGAGATGCAAAGGGGACTGACATGTCTGGGTGGGTGGGTGGAAGGAAAAGAGGTGGACAGGTAGATGGATGGCCTATACATGTGCAGGGAAGAGAGGTGAGTGAACAAGAGGACAAGAACACACAGATGAGAGGAAGGACAGACAGGATAAGGATTTATTTGTTCACCCATCAACTTCTGAGAATCATCTGGGCTAGCAGATGCCTCATGAGTAATTTGTGAGTCCCTACACCACTTGAGCAGGTTCCCAAAGAGGCCTGGGTGTGACGAGTTGTGTGCTGGAAACCCAGGTGGATGTGTGATGCATGTGGCCCGGGTGCACATGGGAGAAGGAAGACTGCCCAGAGGGGCATTTGAACCAAACCCCCAAAGAATCCATAGGAAATTTTGCTGAAAATTTCAAGGCTGTGCCCTGTTTTCTGAGCCCAGGTGGCCCCCCAGGGAGCTCCGAGTGCTCCAGGTCTGTCTCTCAGGTCCTACAGCTCTTGGTCACCCATGTGACTTGGGTGACTCATCAGTGACCTCTAGCTTCTCTCTCCACCTGAGTCTTCAGCTGAAAAATGCTGAAGATATCCTCCACAGTCTGCTGGGCCTGAAGTCCTTCTGGAGGCAGGACGAGAAGAGAGAGGCGGAGCCGAAGAATCCTTCAGGACCAGAGCCCAGTCTGGACAGCTCTGAGTGTCCAAGACAAAGATATAGAAAGATGAAGGCCCTTCAGGAGAAGGTAATGAGTCTGGTGTGCTCTGACCACCATTCCCAGCCAGTGACCCAGATGCCAGCATGGGCTCCTGGAAAGACTGGAACTTTATGTGTTCATGCATCCCTTGTAGACACCTGCTAGCTAGACCTGCCTGGTGCTGAAAAGGTGTTTGTTTACGTATAACATCTATACACAAAAGGCCCAAACCCCACCCCACCTCTGTGCACCAGTGAGGTCAGAACATGAGTTGCTCTGTTCATCTCAGAGAAAACTACCCCCTCCGTCTTCTCTTCTAATCCCTAACCATCGCTAATACAGAGGACCACTGGGCTAACTTCTGATGGCATCAAAAATCAGCTTTGTAAAGATGGGCTCAGTGGCACGCACCCATAACCCCAGTGCTGTGATGTGAGACAGAGAGCTCAGTGGCTAGCTAGTCTAGCGTAATCAGGATGACAGCTTCAGGGAGAGGCTCTGTGCTATGTGGAGAGGAATTGACCTCTGGCTTACACAAACACACACGCACATGCACACGCACACGAACACACACACACACACTCTCGTGCGCACGCACACACATGTGATATGATCTGAGAACACTGGTGTCACCCTCACCAAAAAGCTAGTGACCCTATAATGCTCATAGGAGTCCTTTTTGGTTTCTTTTATTTGAGACAGTTTTACTCTGTAGCCCAGGCTAGCCTTCATCTTGCAATCCTCCTGCCTCAGCCTCTTCATTGATGGGATCACAAGTGAGGACCACTGTACCCATCTTACAAGCATCTTCATTCTCCGTATACTCCTTCTTCCTGTTCTGTGTCACCCCAGGGATCTATCGAGCAGCTGTCTGTACAGTGCTTGGCATTCTCTCAGTTGTTGTGTCAATTGTGACATGGATTTAAAGCCTGTGCCCATTCTTGCTTTATTTCATTCATCCATGTCTGTGAGGTGGCCCCTGACCCCACCCAGGCTGGGGATGGAACCTAGGACCTTTCCATCCTAGAGAAGCACTGTCCCATGGTCACTGAGGTTCCCAGCAGGCTGTTGTGGTTATTGATTTGTTTGCTTGTTTTGAGAAGGGTCTCACCAAGTAGCTTAGGCTGACCTCAAGCTCCATATGACTTGGGCTGGCCTGAACCTTTACTCTTTAACCCATGGTTACCCTCAAATATATGATCCTCCTGCCTCAGCCTCCTAGTGCTGAGGTCTCAGTCCTGCTCCATCCTGCCAGGCTAGTCTCTTACTTTAATCTGTGTTTCCCTAATGACTAATGGTGATGGACCTTATTTATAATCTTATTTTATGTATTTTCTTTGTAACAA
Source organism: Mastomys natalensis (assembly GCA_021653895.1). Taxonomy (NCBI): domain Eukaryota; kingdom Metazoa; phylum Chordata; class Mammalia; order Rodentia; family Muridae; genus Mastomys; species Mastomys natalensis. Next base: position 1,273,663 of record JAJTUV010000077.1, read on the forward strand.
GGTCTTACTATGTAGACCAGCTGGCTTCAGACCCACAAAGATCCGCCTGTCTCTGCCTTCCGTGTGCTAGAATTGAAGATGTATACCACTATGCCCAACCTTATTTATTTATTTTTATTATGTGTGTGTGTGTGTCTATGTCTGTGTCTGTGTCTGTGTGTGCGTCTCAGAGGACAAATTGTAGTTCTTGATTCTCTCCTTCCATCATGTGATTGGGTTTGGCTGCAAGTGCCTGAGACATCTTGCCAGTCTTGTGGATAGTTACTTCTTCATGGGTTTATTTGCTTGCTACCCAGCTGTCTTCTTTGGTAAAATGTATATGCAATTATTAGGTTCGTTTTATTCTATTGGGTTATTTTCTTACTGGGTTTTGAGAATTCTTTATTTTAGAAGTAAATCCTGTTATTGTATATTACTCAGAAGCAGTATCTCCTCATCTGTGTATGTCTTTATTCTCTTCGACCGAGAATGGTTTTGATTAGTTTTAGGTTCTCTTCCACTTTTCTGTATATGTGCCTGTCTGTTCATGTATGTACATGTGTACATGTATGCATGTGTGCACATGTATATATATATATATATATATATATATATATATATATATATGTATGTATATGTATACAGATATGTACGTGAATGTTTATGTGCACGAATGTTTATGTGTGTATGTACATGCCCATGCATATGTGCATGCATGTGTATGTGTGTGTGTGTGTGTGCATGTATGTGAGTGCATACATGTGTGTGTGTTCTCGAATGTGGGCTACTAAAAAGGTCAAGGGCATGTAGAGCCCCAGCCCACCAAACTCTCCCTTTGTTCTTTGGCATGCATGGTGGCACCCATGACACAGTACAGATATGACTTCCTAGAACAGGCATAAACAAGAAACCAGCTTGGACGAGCCGCAATGATTCAGCCCTGAGCTACAGCATCCCCTTCTCGGATCTCATGTAGCCACTTGAACTGCACCAGGCCTTGGCCTCCCTGCCTCCAGGCCTCCCCAGATCAAGATTAAAGGCTACACTATTGTGCTTGGCTTATGTTTTTCTTGGTACTGGGGACCCAAACTCAGTTATTTATGCTCACAACAAGAACTTTATTAATAAAGCCATGTTCCCAGACCCTATGGAATTTAAAATTTTTGTTTTGAGATAAAAATCTCACTATGTAGCCAGGTTGACCTCAAAGTGACAATCCCCCTGCCCTCCACCTTGCTAGTGCACATTGGATCCCAACACCTCATAACAACAGGTGTGGTGGGACATACTAGTACCAACGCTGGTGTCAACAGATGGAGACAGGAGGATCAGAAATTCAGAGTCAGTCTCCGTCCAGCAAGTTTGAGGTTAGCCTGAGCTACATGAGATCCCATGTCAACAGATAAAATGAGGTGAAAACTTGTGCTGAGAGTGGTCTTGGGTGTGCTTTTGTGGGGTGCGTGTGTAGTGTCTAAGGGCTGTGCCTTGGCCGGAAGCCTGTCTGCTGAGTGATTGTGTCCCACTGCTAGTTACTGTTTTAGCAGAGACTGTGAGCACAGGCTTTTCATGTGTATTCTGGAGGGTGGGGACTGAGCTGGGCACTCTGCCTACAGCATTTGCTCTTGTAAAATGCCATTTCTGTGTATATCGGAGAGCTAGCAATGTGGGTGGCTTGGGTGTGTACTGACATGTTTAAACACAGACCAGATGTTAGCCCAAAGCCAGGTGGGCTAGGAATAAACACTTTGTTCTAGCTGGGCATGGTGGCACTTGCCTGTAACTCCAGGACTTGGAAGGTGGAGGGGTTTCCAGGCAAGCCTCAGCACCGGGGAGGGGGGGGGCGGTTGGAGCCTGTCTGGGCTACATGGGACTCTGTCTCAAAAACAAAACATTTTTGTCTTGGAACACACTCTCCTCAGTTTGTTATTCTCTCGTGTTTTATGCTCACATCTCAAGAACAAAGAGAGTAACAACAGACACAACCTCCATATTGGCAAGACAAAGGAAGAGGCATCCACTACAACTGGTGGCTACTTCTTGGTGTAGCTCATTCTTGCCCCTACTGAGGGGTTGGTGGACAAACTACTATTTCTATCTTCAAAGAAGAGAGATTGGATTTGGATTTTCTGTAAAATCGAACTTTCTTTCTTTTTTTTTTTCTTTTTTTTTTTGGTTTTTTGAGACAGGGTTTCTCTGTGTAGTCCTGGCTGTCCTGGAACTCACTCTGGAGACCAGGCTGGCCTCGAACTCAGAAATCTGCCTGCCTCTGCCTCCCAAGTGCTGGGATTAAAGGCATGCGCCACCACCGCCCGGCTAAAATCGAACTTTCAAATGTTAAAATAAAGTCTACTTGCCAAACCAAGAGTACACCCCATGAAAAATGACGAGGTATGAGGAGACCATCAAGGCCTGGAGTCAGGGAGGGTGTGGCCTGGTGCAACGTAGGTAGCTGGAGAGGATCCGAGAAGGGGATGCTGAGGCAGGAACCAGGGAAAGCAGCTCAATTCACCTCATTGCAGCTTGTCTGAGCTGGTTTCTTGTTTATGCTTATTCTAAGAAGTCATGTCTGTACTTGGTCATGGGTGCAACATGCATGTCAAAGAACATGTGTGTTTGGTGGGCTGGGCCCCACATGCCCTTGACCTTTCTAGCAGCCCACTCTAACCCAGCTTTGCCTCTCTGTCATTTGGGTTCTTCCTCAGGTGGCCCAGCAGTACAGGGCAAGACAGGCATCAGGCTACCAGCTGAGTGTCACAGTGTTCGGTCATGAGCTGAGCTTTGTGACTGTGGGCCTCTGGGCAGCCACGGGAGACACTGGTCTCTGCGCCTGGCTGAACTCGCCACCAAGCTTCTCAAGGTATTCTCTGTCCCTTCCCCACTGTTGCTGTCCCACCCCTGCCTCCACTCCCTCTTGTAACTTATGCACTCCGTCCCTACTCTCTGCCCTGTGTCCTCTGTCTCCATCTTCTGTCCTCAGCTCTGTGCCCAGCTTCATGTCTCTGTCTCCAGCTCTGTGCTCCTGCCTTGTGTCTTCTGTCTCCATCTCCTTCCCTCTGCTTACAATCCTCTAACCCCAGTCCTAGCTGCTCTTCTCCTCTGTCCCCTGCCCTTTTGACGGTGGGACATGGATTTGGGGTGGTAACTGAGCTCAAGTCCTCCCCATACCACCTCCCACTTTGGGCCCTCTTATAGATCTAGCTTCTGATATGCAGATGTTTATCTCCTTTTATCTTTTCAGTGCTGGTGTGTGTGTGTGTGTATGTGTGTGTGCTCATGTTTGAGCTCACGCCTCACACACATGGCCTCATGCATGCTCGACAAGTGCTCTGCACTGAGTCACATCCTAGCTTTAAAACAGAGATGTTAAATAAAACCAGCATGCTTCCTTCAGAGGCCCGTGCTGACTGAGTTAGTGCTCAGGTCTGCCTAGGACACACTGAAGGATGTGTCTTGGGTTGGCTGAAACACCTACTGTCCCCATCTGCCTAGTTAGCCTTTGATCAATAAGCAGACCATCCTATTCCCAGAATGGCTCTATTCCTGCTTGCTATGTGGCCAACCATTCATGTTCATGGCTCCATTTTTCCTGCCTGTATCTCTGGATACATGGGCATCCTGTGCTAAGATCACCTGTCCCTACCCATGGCTGTGGGTTGTCACTATGGTTCTCTGGCCACAGGGGCAGGAGGTGCAGGTGACCCAGAGGCTGAGCCTGGCTTTGGGGAGGTCTTCTTTCCCACAGAGTCTGGCATTCCAGTCAGGCTCAGCCTACAAGCCTTGGCTACAGTCACGAGTGTCCAAGGAGTGGCTGACTTCCAGCAATTCTTGGATTTCTCCCTGAGGGGTTACGTCAAGCCCAGGTAACGGACTTTTCTGAGTTGGGGTGGGTAGGGACGTGAGGATGTGGGGTACTGGATATTACACACATTGTGGGGAGGCACTCATTCCACAGCCCGCCTGTCAGCCAAACATCTGTGAGGGTATCTCAGGCTAGGAGGTCCCTTTGCAGGTAAGAAGACAGACTTAGACAGGAAAAGTTGTGCGCTCAGGGCTGTACAGGGGAGTCTGGTGTAGGGATCCTGCACCAGAGGCCAGGATGGCTACATCCTGCCTCCCAAGGGAGCTGATAGGAGCCGAACCCAAGCCCACCAAATCCCAGTGACCTTTGAGCAAAGAGGGTAGGCCTTTCTTTAATTCCTCTGTTGGTGAGGAAACAGATTCCAATGAAGTTGACACAGGATCAGGCCATGTGGCACAGAAGGGGCAGAACAGAGTGGATGTAAGTCATGGTCTCGTTTCTGGGCCATTTGCCCACCCCCTCCTCCAGCCAAGCTGTGGGTTCTGGATGGGACTGAGAACACAAACATCACATTCTCTACCAGTTGTCTGGGGTAGGGGACTGAAGTGGGACTTTGAAGTAGCCTCAATCATCTTGACTGTGTCCTGATCCCCAGCCATGGCAGTGGGAGGTGGTTCTGCCCTTCAGAGGCTCAGTGCCTCCATCTATAAGATGGGCTAGTGACAGTGAGGGCTGAATAGTGTGCTACAGGTGGGCCAGTGGGTGCAGGGACCTCGTTCTTTTTCCCCTAGCGCCCTCCTGCAGGTCTTGGCTCCGATGGGCCCTGTTGGAACCCTGGGGCAGGCTGAGCTGAGATGGTTGACCTGTGTCCATGTCACTGCTGGCTTAGATGGCAGTATCCAAACTAGGAAGGGTCAGGACCTCAAAGTGCATCTGAATGTCCCAGAGGATTCAGTGGAGCTACTCAGCTTCAGGTGGGGCCTTCACCACAGGGGGAACTGGCAATGGGCAGAACCTACAAGTATGGAGTGCAGGGTGGCTTGAAGGTGAGGGGTGTGGGTGGGAGGTGGGAGTGGGATCTGTTGGGGTTGGGGGGAGGGAATGGGGGTGAGCTTATAGGAAGAAATCGGAGGGCTGGGGCCTGAATGCAGGGGTGGAGACTGCATGGCGAGGGAGGGGCTGGATGGGGCAGGTTCCTGGGTGGGGCAGGAGGGAGCACCTGAGGTGCACAAAGGCAATTTGCTGACAAGCTGTCTGCCTCTTTCTCTAGCTCCAGGCTGTATCTTGTCACTGGGGACAGTGTGAAGAACTTAAGTGACAGTCACAACTTCTCTGAGTCCTGGTCCTGTACCAGTGATGAAGGTAGGCATCTGGGCTCTGCTTCTCAGTCTGAGATGGGTGTCCTGGGAACGGAGGGGACAACCTCAAGTTTCTCTCCAAAAGTATCAGTGCCACTGATATTTAATTAGCCTCCTAGCAACCTGGCTTCTAGTACAGCCCCAAAGTCACTTCTAAATGTTTACACAGAGGCGTTTGATGAACTACATTTGCTTGTTTATTTGAGATGAGGTCTTATGTAGCCCAGGCTGACTTATGTAGCCCAGGCTAGCCTCAAACTCACCAGCAGCAGAGCTCCTGATACCCCTGCCTCCAAAAGCAGCTTAAGGAGAGAGGATTTGTTGTAGTTCCCATCTTGAGGAGAAGGCAGGGCCAGAGGAGCAGGAAGCAACCAGTCAGAACGCAGAGAGGGGTGGGAGGTGCTGTGGGCCTCACTCCTCTCCTGTTCAGACCCGGACCGAAGCCCACGGGATGGTGCTGCCCACCACATTTAGGGAGGCCTTCCCTCCTTCCTTAACCTCATCTGGAAAATCCCTCGCAGACACGCCCAGAGGCTAGTCCAATCTAAGTAACTCTAACACAGCTGAGCTACACCCCAAGTCAGATGCTTTTGCATTTGGTTGGCTGGCTGGCTGGCTGGCTGGCTGGTTCGTTGGTTGGTTGGGTTTCTATGGGTTTTTTTTTTTTTTTTTTTTTTTTTTGAGACACCCCAGGCTGGTCTCCAACTTCCTATGTAGCTAAAGGGCCTTAAACTTCTAATCCTGGCTTTGTTTTTGAGTAATGTAAGGAGCGTGTGTAGTGACTAAGAATATGCTTCTTGGCACACACTTTCTTTTCTTTTTGTTTTTTAAATTTGTTTCCTTAGGTACTTTTTACTTTCTTCCTTTCTTTAAAAAATTGTTACCTCACTCTCTCTCTCTTTGTCTCTGTCTCTCTCTGTCTCTCTCCTCTCTCTCTCTCTCTCTCTCTGTGTGTGTGTGTGTGTTTTGTGTGTGTGTGTGTGTGTGTGTGTGTGTTTAAAGGAGGAGTTTAATGTTTAACTTGGAGAACTCTCTTCTCTCTTTCCATGTAGGTTCTGGAGCTAGAACTCAGATGTTGGGATTGGCACCTTTACGAACTGATCTGTCTTGCCAGTCTCCTTCTCCTCGCCCTCCCTCTCCACCTCCTTGCTTTCCGCCCTACCCTCTCTTTTTAAAAGCTAATTATTTAAAATGACTTTATTGCTTGACTGTACAAAACCGATCTATGGCTCATTTCCTAAGGGCCAGAGAGGATGCACTTGGCCAACAGTAACAAGCCAATCAGATACCAGGATCAGATAGGAGTTACCTCCTCCTGCTCCCTCTAAGGTGCTTGAGAGAAGCTATGTAAGTCCCTCAGGATCCACCAATCCGGGAAGGGGTCTCCATGCTTTCTTGGCCGGTTTGTTCATCTCCACTTCAGTCAAGTGAGGATGCTCCCAGGACCTTGGGCTGAGCAGACTGGACGGGGCCATCCCTGGGAGCCTGCACGGCACGTGATGGGCCTGACAGCAAATTGCCGACTTATCCTTCCCACTTTGAAGGAAATTGAAACCTTCAGAGTAAAGTTTTCTTTTGTTCCTTAGAAGAAAGGGAAATAAAAAGATCCTTCTTTTCAAATGGTAACAGAATTCCTCTTACAGGCATGGTTTATTGTTCTGTGGTTTAATGCGGATTAGCCCCCATAGGCTCATCCAGCGGGATGTGTAACCTCCTGTTGGTGCAGCTATTTGGGAAGGATTAGGCGGTGATGTGTCATCAGGGGCTGGCTTTGCATCAGGATGTAAGCTCTAAGCTACTGCTCTAGCACCATGCCTGCCTCCCTGCCATGATGAGTGTAGACTCTAACACTCAGGAACCATGAGCCTCCAAATTAAATGCTTTCTTTTATAAGTTTCCTCGGTTATGATGTCTCTTTACAGTAATATAAACGTAACTAAGATGTGCTCAAACTGTAGAAGCATCCAAAGCTGGACCTGGGTCAGCAGCAAGCATGTCCTAGCTTAATCCTTCCTTAGATGTTGCTGACCTGCACAAAGCTATAGCACTTAAAGGTGTGGATGAAGTAATCATCACTGACATACTTGCCAAGGGAACCAAAGTTCAGCATCAGCAGCTCAGGACAGCACACAGATTGCAACACCCCTGTGGGACGCTCGGAAGGAAGCTGGCATAGATCATCTGCAGGAAGAGGCGTTTCTGCTGAAATTCCAGCCCAGCTTGATGCAAATGAACTGTATGGGCCATGAAGAGACTTGGAACAGGTAAAAAAACTCTCAGAACAAAGAAAAACAGAGAAGGTCAAAAAAAAAAAAAAAAAAAGATCTGGCCCAAGACACACCTCAGATACATCTAGACTTGTAGAAGGCCTTGCTTTCTCTTGCCAAGGGTCACCATCATGGGATCTGAGTGTGATGTGGATATGAGAGCTCTGTATGAAACTGGAGGAAGGGGACTGATGTGCACTTATGAATTTGATCCTGACTGCTGGAGTTATACCCACCTTTGCAGAGTATTGCAGAATTATGTTGATTATAGTGAGCACGACACAAACTGATCTGGGACAGAAGGGTTACCTTGAGAAGCACCTTGACCACAGGCACAGTAGCTTTCTTTACCAAGGAACTTCATCAAGCCAGGGAGGGAGCTAGAACCCACCATTGATCAGAATTATGGCCTCCTGCTCTGAAATCGACACTCATTGTATCAAAGCATTTTAACGGAAGATATACACAGTCTTTCTGTGCCAGGCCATGCTGAAAGAAACCAGAGGACACTATGAACAAACCCCAGTAGCTGTGTGTGGTGGAAGCCAGGCACCCTCTGGAACTCTGAGGCAGTCCAAAGGCAATATTCATTCCATCACACAGGCATTAGCAGGAGAGTTCCTTTAACATATTACTGTCAAGATACCTGCATTTTGTAAAGGATAGCCTACAAATTTACATAGCAGCTCTGTACAATAGAGATGAAATTATTTTGTTAATTATGTTTATCCCAAACTATAAACCAATAAGCAAGTCATTTTGGTACATTCCTGAGAAAGATGCCTATCTAGCTTAAAATAAAATAATATTTAAGAAAAAAAAATGATCCTGGGATTGGGTGTGGTGGTCCACACATTCAATCCCAGCACTCAGGAGACAGAGGCAGGTTGAGCTCTGTGAGTTTGAGGCCAGCCTGGTCTGCAGAGTGAGTTCCAGGCTAGCCAGGACTGTTACACAGAGAAAAATCTCTCAACAAAACAAAAAGAATCACCTGGGGCTAGAGAGATGAGTCTGTGGTAAGGAGCACTTGCTGCTGTTACAGAGAACTGGAGGTTGGTTCCCAGCACACACAGTAGGGGGCTCACAACCACCTGTACGCTAGCTTCAGGGGATCAGCCACCCTCTTCTGGACTCTTTGGGTATCTACATTTACATGGTCATACATACATGCACAAAAATACACATGTATACACATACACACACATGCATACACACACACACACACACACCACACACACACAAGTTCACATGCATGCACACAGACTCACAATGTATAAACCATGTTGTCTCTTTTTCTGTTTCTCTTTTGAAACAGGTCTCATTGTGTAGCCTAGGCTAACCTAGAACTTGTGATCCTCCTGTCTCAACTCCTCTAGCACTGGGACTACAGACCTGTATTACTATGCCTGGCTGCTGCTACTTCTTCCTCTTCCTTTCCTTCCTCCTCCCCCTTCTTCATCCTCCTCCCTATTCCCCTTTCATCTCTTCCCCCTCTTCCTTCTCCATTATCCCTTCCTCCTCCTCTTCTCTCCACCCTCTTCCCTTTCCTCCCAATCAGCCTTCCTCCTCCTCCCCTCTCTATCCTCCTCCTCTCCTCTTCTTTTTAAAAAATTGATTTATTATTTTATGTGTAAGTGTGTAGGTCTGAGTGTATGTATATCTACGATGTTCATGTCTGGTGCCCTTGGAAACCAGAAGGTGTCAAATCCCTGGAACTGGAGTGGCAGATGGTTGTGAGCCACTCGTGTGGGTGCTGGAACCAAACCCACGTCCTCTGGAAGGGCAGCAAGTTCTGTAATCACTGAGCAATCTCTTCTTGAACTCATTATAGTCCGGGATGCTGTCAAGTTTACAGTCCTTCTGTCGTCCACAGAGTTCCGGGGCCTCAGGTGTGCACCACCTAGTCTGCCTCTGCTCCGACAGCTCCTGTGTGCACTGATTATGGATGCCAGCAGAGAGGTCTGTTGAGCTATTCCTCAGCTTGCAGCTGCCATTGAAAGCACTGGTTGCAATGGTCAGTAGTTCCCCAGCAAGTCTTGGGAGTGGCATTGCGCTCCTGTAGGCAGTCTTTAGTGCAGAGAGCCCTGGCTCCTGCTGTACCTGGATCCTAACATCTTAAAGAGGTCAAAGTAGGGTCCAGAGGACACTACAGTGACCAGGGCTTCAAGCCTGGGACGGAGGCCAGGGCAGCCAGAGGGTACAGAGGTATTTAGATTCTAGACACTCCCAGGGCAGCTTCTCTGACCCTGTAATGAGGTAAAGGCGGGCACTGCAGCCCCTCCCCACCCCTGACTATGAACTTGGGAACCTATTTTAAACAATTTACGGTTTTAAAAATCAAGCCAAGGTCTGGGAATGTGGTTGAGTGCTTCCCTGCTGTGCACCAAGCCCTGGACTTAACCCCAGGACCACAAGAACTGGCATGGTAGCACACACCTGTAATCCTAGTACTCAGGAGTTAGAAGCAAGAAGGTCAGAAGTTCAAGGTCACCCACAGTTACATAGGGAGTTTGAGGCCAGTCTGAACTACTTGAGACCCTGTCTCAAAAAAATGAGGCCAAGGTCAAAGTAGAGGTCATTAGTTATACTCTGCCCCCACCCGTCTGGTCCCAGTTCACAGGGTCAGGGTCAGACCTGCTGGACATGTTTGTCCCCAGGTGATGCCGGGACTTTTTCAGGGCCAGAGTGACTTCCAGCCAGAGTCTGGAAACAAGGCCCAGCGGTTTGAGGCTCAGGTGGAGGCAAAGCTGGTGACAGCAAGCAGGCCTATAGTCCTTGATGGGAACAACACGTGGCAGGCAGGCAGCAGGCTGGATCTCTGAGCAGCATTCGAAATGACCAGGCTCAGGTAACAGGTAGACAGAACCCTTGTTCTGTGATGAGGATGGGGATGGACAGTCCAGTGTCCCTGTGCGACCCCTGCCAGCTAAGCCTCCTTCACACTGACGGCCATCTAAGGGATACCAGCCCCTGTTCGCTCCTGCACTGCCCAGTTATCTCCGTCCCTCAGCCCAGCTGCGGTACCCTAAAACACCAGCTGTCTAAGGCAAGAGCTTTGGGGCCATTTGATTCTGACCCACTGTGAGAAGCACGTTTTGCTTCTGACTTTGAACATACATTAAGGAGCTTGTGTTTTGTGATAGTTTATTGTAGCCCAGGTTAGCTGCAGATTCACTGGGTAGCTGAGGATGACCTTGACCTTCCTACAGATGGGCATCCACTGCACCCAGCTTTCTGCAGTGTAGGGGAATCACATCCAGGTCTGAACACTAGGCAGGCCACCTACCAACTGAGCTAACTCCCCATTCCCCAGTGTGTCTGAGCACAGCCCAGCTAGGTCCAGCATGAGTGGTGCTGATCTTGCTACTAGAGTCAGCTTATGCCTTGGCTATGCTCTTTCTGGTATTCTGGAATATTCCCAGGGCCTGGCCTGGAATAACTTGGAGCAGTGGCCGTAGATTGCCCGGCATAGGTATTTTGGGGTCCTGTAGTCTGGCTTCGTTCTGTGCACTTTGGCTGCATGCCGGATTTACAGAGTGGAAAGGTCTAGAAAGTCAGATATGCCCTGTCACCTCAGATGTCACACTCTCCTCTTCTGTCCCCTCGATTTTGTGTCATTCCACTTAGCAGGCTTCCATCTGCCGAGGTGACACAGTTGCCTCAGATGGTGGAGATTACACTGTCAGTGCCCTGAGGAACAGGAGAAGCAAGGGTTAGCTCTCTGAGCCCCCCAAGGTGGGAAGTGTGCTGGGGCACAACCACCCACCCCTGTTGCCTACTGTCCCCATAATGGCGCTGGAGAAGAAGGCAGAGGCTGGGCTGCAGGAGACCATCTTGGGCGTCCAGCTGCAGGCTCCCCGTGTGGTAGAGCTGCACATAGAGGGCCTAGTGGAGCAGCACGGCCCTGTGGGAAGCAGCACCTTGAGGATTAAGTACAGCCTCCTGGGTACAGTACTGGGGTGAGGGGAACACACCCTGCACTGTGGCCTGGGGGTTAACATGCCACTTTCAATGCTGCTACCTTTGATCAGACACAGCTGAGCTGTTAAATGCAAACAACACCAAGTGTGTTGGGGGGCTCCTCACCTGTCCCTTTGAAACCTGCATGACTAGGGATTTGACTCAGTTGCTAGAGGGCTTGCCCAGCTACGTGGGCCTAGGTCCTTTCCCTAGCATTTCATAAACCATGCATGCTGTCCCAGGTCTATAATCCTAGCACCCAGGAGGTAGAGACATGAGAACCCTTGGCCACGTAACTAGTCAGAGTGCAACTTATTACACAAGACCTTGTCTTCAAAGGCAAAATGGGGGATGGAGGTATATGCTTGCTTAGAGTGGCTGAAGCCAAGCCAGGCTGGAACTCGCCTCTCCTTGGAGGTTGGCAGAAGCTGCCTGGCAGAAGGAGGCAGGGGCTCTGGGCTGACTCACACAGGTCAGGCAAGGCATGTTGGCCATGAGTGCAGGACCCACTGGAGGCTGAGGATGGAGAAGGACTTTGAGGATACCCATGAATTGGAGTTGTCCCATGAGTTCCAGTGCATACAGCTCCCAGTCATCAGTCACAAGGCTGGTGCCTGGGGAGGGAATTGAGGATTTCAAAGCCTGCCCTCATTCATGGGGGGTGGGGAGGGACAGCATGTGGTCGCATAGCTGCAGTCTCTTCACTAGGTTGCTTTTATTAAATACCAACTCTATACCCAGCCGCAGGGAAATGGTGTTGGTCCTTGTCACTTCGTTGATAGGCATAGGTAGATTATTAAAGAAAACTCCAATTATGAAAACCGTAATTGTCTGAGTGGATAAGGAGCTGAGCACAGGGGAGATGGTTTGGGATGGGGCTGGTTGGGAAGGCTCCTCGGGTCAGGTGATTTCCACTGAAGTGTGTCCTGGGCAGAGGAATGCAAGAGCAAAGGATCTGGGCAGGAGAGAGAAGGAGGGTCGGGAGGGTGATCAAGAAGCTGGAAGGGCAGATGATAGGGGAGCAGGGATATTGCCTTTTATTGCCTTGGAGGAGGGGGTTATTGGTTTGTATACAGTCTGGGGATTGAACCCAAAGGCTCATACATGCTAAGCAGCCACTTTTCATTGAACCACATTGTCAGAATTCCTTTATTAATACACCTCCTTAAAAAATTGACTTTTATTAAAAATTTTAGCCTGTATTTTAAGTGTGTGGGTGTTTTTCCTGAATATATGTCTATGTACCACATGCATGCCATGCCCAAGGAAGCCAGAGGAAGGTATTTTATCCCCTGGAAATTGAACCTGCATCCTGTGGAAGCCAGCACATTTTACCGCTGAGTCATCTCTCTGGTCCCTATTTTTAATTAAGTGTACTTGTGTGTGGGTTTGTGCATGTGAGTGCAGTACCTGCAGAGCCCAGAAGGGGGTGTCAGATCCCTGGAATTACAGTTGGTCGAGACCCACCAGACTTGGGTGCTGAGAACTAAACTAGGTCTGGAAGAGCAGCAAGCAGTCTTAACTGCTGAGCTATCCTGCAGCCCTCTTACTTTCTTTTGGTAAAATGTGAGTTGATGGTGTGTGTGTGTGTGTGTGTGTGTGTGTGTGTGTGTGTGTGTGTTTATACAGTGTGTATGTCATTGCACATATCTCTCTGAATGTATGTGCACATGTGTATGCAGATTCTCAAGAACCCCAGAAGAGGGCATCAGATCCCTTGGTGCTGGAGTTACAGGTTTTGATGAGCTACCCAATGAGGGTGCTAGGATCTGAATTCTGGTCTTTACAACTGAGCAGATGCTCTTAACCACCAAACCATCTCTCCAGCCTCTGACTTACCTTCTTAAAGTTGTCTTCTCCCACTGGACTGTTGCCCTGTTGCTCTGATGAAGGTGAGGGGCTCATGAGGTGTTGGGCTCATGGCTTCAGGCTTATTTATTCCTTGGGTACCTAGTGTCTAGCAGTGTGCTGGGCTCCACCTGTCCCTCAGGAAGCAATGCACTGTGTAGAAGGGAAAGTGAGAGTTGGAGAGATGGCTCAGTTGGCAAAGGGCTCACCATAGAAATTTAAGAACCTGAGTTTGATTCCTAGAACTTACATAAAAAAAGGCAGGCATTAGAGCTGAAGAGATGGCTCAGCATCTAAGAGCACCTGCTGTACTTTCTGTCTTTCTCTCTCTCTCTCTTTCTTTCTCTCCTTCCTTCCTTCCTTTCTTTCTTTTTTCTTTCTTTCTTTTGAGACAGAGTCTCTGTATGCAGTCCTGGATGTTCTAGGACTCACTGAAGACCAGGCTGGCCTCAGATTCACAGAGATTCTCCTGCCACTCCTCCAGAATGCTGGAACTAAAGGCATGTGCCGCTACACCTAGACAGCTCATTATTTTTGAAGAGGACCCAGGTTTGGTTCCCAGCACCCAGGTGATGGATTACAACCATCTGTAATCCCAGTCACATCCTTTTCAGGCCTCCATGGAAAGCAGGCACACAAACGGTTGCCATGGGTATACAAGCAGGCAAGGCATTCATACACAAAAAATATTAATTCACTTTTAAAATAATAAATGTTTTTTAAAGTGACAGTGCTGTAGGAAAAAAGACTCATGGGTGTTTGTTCATAGTCCTGGCTCTAGGGAGACAAAGGTGGGGCTTACTGACTACTGTCTAGCCTACTTGGTAAGTTCCAGGTTCAGCGGGAGACCCTGTGTCAAAAGACAAGGTGAGGCTAGGTGTGGAATTAATCTAAGCACTCAGTGGGCAGAGTCAGGTTCATCTCTTACTTTCAGGCCAGCCTGGTCTACCTGGCCTGGTCTATAAGTGAGTTTCAGGATAGTCGAGCTACCTAGTGAGATCCTGTCTCAAAAAAGCAACAAGAGGAGAGAGAGAGAGAGAGAGAGAGAGAGAGAGAGAGAGAGAGAGAGAGAGAAGGAGGGAGGGGGAAGGGAGGAGAGGGAAGAAGGAGGAAGGGAAAGAAGGAAGGAGGAAGGAAGGAAGGAAGGAGAAGGGAGGAAGGGAGGAAGGGAGGAAGGAGGAAGGAAGAAAGAAGAAAGAAAGAAAGAAAGAGAAGAGAAAGAAAGAAAGAAAGAAAGAAAGAAAGAAAGAAAGAAAGAAAGAAAGACAAGGCAGATGGCACCTGGGATTGTCCTCTGATCTCTACACTTAAACAAACATAGGCAAGCACAGGGCACAGGCACACACACAATATCAAATAGAGTGAAAGCAGTTGCCCAGCATGTGTAAGGCCTGGGGACATATCTCCAGCAGGAAACAAAACAAACTGCTTCCTGTGTCTGCAGAAAAGCAAGTTGACATTCTGGGGAGGGGCAGGAGGGCTCAAGGCTGCATTGTGGGCCTCCTTGGGCATATCACTATAGGTGCATCCCAGGTCCAGCTGCAGCACAAACAGGTCCTGGACCACCTGCGCTGGAAGCTGGAGGCCAGCTACGGGGAGCGGTGGGCTGAGAGTGGTAGCAAGAGATGCCTGCACGTCAGCCAGACCTTCAGAAACGACTCAGGACCAGCATTCCACAACTACTTCCTGGAGGTGAGCCTACCACCAGAGCACAGCCATGACCTAGACGGATGTGTCCCTTTGGGCTCTGGCTACTGAGATGTATGCAGACATCAGGCTTGGTGATGCCCCTTTCCCATCCCCTGATTCTCCATTTGCCTGTTTTGCCAAGAATAACTTGTGCCACCATACCATGCTCAGCCAGACTTAAACTTCCTCAGTTGCCTACTGGAGGGGAAGCGCAGGAGGTGGTGGGTTAGGGCAGATCCGAGGCCTGAGAGCCTAGCTGGATTGAGAGTTGGGAGCATTCTGGGCTTGGAGTGGTGACTGATGGGCACCAGCTTGCACTGCAGGTCCCTGAGAGGCAGGTAGATGGCCTCACACAGCTGTACCACTTGAGTCCCCAGCTGCCCCATGTCAAAAGCAGCACATACCTGAAGGGGCTAGTCAATGGTCAGCTGCCCTTCATGGTGGGCTTGCACTGGAAGGACACCTCCAGGGCCTTCCTGTGGAGATAGGGAGGTGAGTACCAGCTCTGGGACTGTTAGTATTCTGTCTAAACTCCACCTCCACAGCTATCAGGTATCCTCCCCACAGTTACCTGGCAACAGCCAGGTAGGCCTGCCCACTATAAAAGGGGCTGTTTGCCCCCTCCTCTTCCTCTTAATCTCTTACCCTCTTGTTCTCCTGCTCTCTTGCCTCTAGCTTCCCTCTGTCCCCTCAACCTTCCCCTTCCCTTCCCCCTCTCTCCACGTGGTCATGGCCAGCCTCTACTCCTCTACTCTCTCTCTTTCTCTTTCTCTCTCCTCTCTCGCTCTCTCTGCCTCTACTACCCTCCTGGCTCCCCTCCCCATGCCCTGAATAGAATACTATGCTATGTGGTGTGGCTGGTCCCTCAGGGGGAAGAGATGCCTCGGCATGGGCCCGCTGAGACATCCCCTTCCATCATTTCATTGATGCTGTGACTTGCTTGGACGTCTGCAGGTTTCCATCAGACCAGCTACCAAAGATTATCCATGCTCACTAGCCTAGCCTAGAACTAGTAAGCTTCCCCCTTCCCCACTGGCCAGTGTAATGGTCCACATGGTCCCAGAAAAGATTTCTTGAGCTCAGAGCGAACCCTGTCCTCCCCTGACCCTCGTTCTAGGACTGCTCCCCTTGGGTGAGACTTTTCCCCTCTCCTTTTGAGACAGTTTCTTTCTCGCAGCTGAGTACCCCAGGCCAGACCTGGACAGACTGTTCTCTCTGCCTCAGGAGCACCGGCTCCAAGCACTAGTCCCCAGCGTGTCTCCTCCAGGGGTCAGCCTTTTGCGCGCTACTCCCCCTCCTCTTCCGTCATCTGCAGCTGCCTGAACCCACTTAGTTCCGTCAGTTTGCCTGAAAAGCAGTGGTCTGGGACCCCGCTTGCTCCCTCCCCCCTTTGCCTCCTAAGTCATTTGTGGCCACTCAGTCGGTTTGCCCGAAGCGGTGGGTTCAGCATCCGGCTTCCTCCTTTCCCCTCTGTGGTTCTTAGCTCTGCTCTGGGTCTACTCCTTAGTGGACCCCGATGGTGAAAGCCAGCTGCTCCCCACAACAGGACTACACCCCTACACAGCAGGAAGTAGTTTAAGAGACGTGGCGCGCCGACTCCTCTTTCACCATTGGCTTCCCCTCCCTTTTTTCTTCTCTTTATAATAAGAAAAAGGGAGGTACGTTGGTATCAGCCCCGAATTCAGTGACGTCACATCCAGGCGACCCCACATCGTTGCCAAGGCAACAGCCATACACTCCCAGAATCCATCTGGCTACTTCACCTTTACCTGGGAAAAGACTACGTCACCACCCATATAAATAGGCAGAACCCCTGACCTGCTCTCTCTTCTCCCCACCTTTGCCCTCCATCCTGAATAAACGCGATCCCCTTATGGAACCATTTGGTCTGGTGTGGTCTGTTCTAAGCTGTGCGCCAAGTCTAACAGGGCCTCCTTAGCTTATGGCTCCTATTTTTGACTTCCAGGCATCTGCCCTGACTGCGAATTCTACCTGGAACATCTTTGATTTGTGTGGGCTCACTGGAGGCAAACCTTTCATGTGTCCTGTGGCACAGGGCTACCCTAATGTGTCCCCTTGTCACTCACTCTCTTCATCATAAGCCCCTCCCTCAGACTTCTTTCCCGTTCCCTAAACAAACCCCAGGCCCTTTGTTTGCACTTCCTTCTCCTTGCAGAATACCTTTTCCCACTTTTGAAACATGTGTTTGCTATAGTGTGTCTAAATTAACCTTTTAGAATTAGACTTCATTTTTATTCAAGTAATACAAAGTTTAAACAGAATTTAGACTATTCATTGGGCATTCCTGAGTCTGGATTAGTGTCCTAGAGCTCACCACATCATGATCACAGAGGTATGTAAAATGATTTTTTTCAAGACAGTTTCTCTGTTTAGCCTTGACTTTCTAGAACTCCCTCTGTAGACCAGGCTGGCCTAGAACTTGTAGAGATCTGCCTGCCTCAGCCTTCAGAGTGCTGGGATCAAAGGTGTGTGCCATCACCGATGGGCTCCTTTTTTTTGATATGAGGTCTCACATAACCCAGTCTGGTCTACAGCTTCTCAAGTAGCTGAGGATGGCCTTGAACTCCTGATCCTCCTGCCTCTGGTTCCTACAGGCTGAGATACAGGTGTGCATCACCATGCCCCAGTTTCATGTAGTGCTGAGGATGGAACCCAGGCTTTAAATGGGAAGCACACACCAACTGAGCCACACCCCAACCCCTTATGTGCATTTTCAACAGTAAAGCTTATAAAAGGAACCCTCTGCCTATCTTCCTACCCCAAGCCTTGCTCCTGACAGTAACCAGTGTGAATCGTCTCCACTGTTTCTTCAGATACTGCTTTAAAAATGATATAACCTTGCTGCCATTTCTTACATTTCAGTGGGCATTCTTGATAAACATCTTGCTTAAGAAAATCAGAATTTGGGTTGGAGAGATGCCTCAGTGGTTAAGAGCCACTGCTCTTCCAAAGGTCCTGAGTTCAATTCCCAGCAACCACATGGTGGCTTACAACCATCTGTAATAGGATCTGATGCCCTCTTCTGGTATGTCTGAAAACACTATACAGTGTGCTCATAAAATAAATAAATAATTCTTTTAAAAAAAAAAAAAAAAGGAAGAAAATGAGAATTTAATTCTCACAAGGGCCACTTTCCAAATAGTCACTTCCTCTCCTCCTCTGGAGTTCTGTGTTTATGTAAATGGGACAGTGTACATGCCTTCCTGGCAGCGATGTATGGAATATGATGGTTATAACTTTCTGTTTCTGCCCAAGTTACAATTACTGCTTTTATATTTGATAAGTTTTCTATTTCTTCCTTTTAATTATTTCTATGGCTTTTTAGTGCCAGAATCCCCTCTGGATGGGCAAGCATGTCAGACCACTTATGGGCATTTATTACTTCAGATCATTTCCTTAAAAAGTCTTCATGGAGCCGGGCAGTGGTGGCGCACGCCTTTAATCCCAGCACTTGGGAGGCAGAGGCAGGTGGATTTCTGAGTTCGAGGCCAGCCTGGTCTACAGAGTGAGTTCAGGACAGCCCGGGCTATACAGAGAAACCCTGTCTCGAAAAACAAACAAACAAAAAAAAAGTCTTCATGGAACCCATTTTTAATCCCAGCATTCAGGAAGCAGAGGCAGGTGGATCTCTGTGAGTTCCAGGCCAGTCTGGTCTATAGAGTGAAGTCCAGGACAGCCTGATCTACAGGGTTCCAGGGCAGCCTGATCTACAGAGTGAGATCCAGGCCAGCCTGGTCTACAGAGTGAGTTCCAGGACAGCCAGGGCTACACAGAGAAACCCTGTCTCGAAGAACAAACAAAACAAACAAGCCTTCATGGAGCCTATGCCTTTCTGCCGTTAAGTTAGGGACTCCTGTCACTGGCTTCCGTCACAGCCCTGTGTTCAGTGCCTCTGTAATCTTTTCTCACGCTCCTTTGTTCAGATGGAGCACACCCTCCAGTCGCTTTCAGGCAGGTGCACTTAATGGCCACTGTAACAAATGGTCACTAACAGCACGGCTTACAAAGCAGAAAGCTGTCATAATCCTGAAGGTCATCACCAAAAATCAAAGGGTCATCAGAGCTTGCTTGCTCCCCCTGAGACCCTGCGAGCACTTCCTCCCTTCTTCCAGGTTCTGGAGGAGGCTGGTTCCTGGTCTGCAGCTGTTTCATGATAATCTCCATGTTCCTCTCTCTCTCTCTCTCTCTCTCTCTCTCTGTGTGTGTGTGTGTGTGTGTGTGTGTGTGTGTGTTCACATTTCCTTCTTTTTATAAATACTCCAGTTATATTGATTTAAGGACCAGCCTCCAGGATGGCTCCAGAGAGGCGGGGCCTGCTGGCAAAGTGGCAGTACCTGAGTTTTAAGGGGTGGGGGATAAATGACACTGTAGTCTCCAGCTGAGCAGCAGTTCAAGAAGCTGGGAGGGGAACTGGTAAAGGGGACACGTGGCATCTCAGTGCTTTATAATAGAATGGTTGGTGGGAAGCTGTTCGGGGTGGAAGTATGGCTCAGCAGACTGTGTCTGGCTAGCATGCACAGGGTTCTATGTTCAGTCCCCAGCATTTTAAACCAGGTGTGGTTGCACATGCCATTAATCACAGCACTCAGAAGGCAGGAGAATCAAAGAGTTCAAGACCACTCAGGAAACAGGCAGGGTAAGAAGCACTGGGCCCTGTCTAGAGCCCAGGTTCTGCTACACTGTGCTTCCCCTGTCATTACTGTGATATAAGAGAAAAGTAAAGTCAGGCTCTGGCAGGGA
Organism: Mastomys natalensis; assembly: GCA_021653895.1. Classification (NCBI taxonomy): domain Eukaryota; kingdom Metazoa; phylum Chordata; class Mammalia; order Rodentia; family Muridae; genus Mastomys; species Mastomys natalensis. Next base: position 1,293,324 of record JAJTUV010000077.1, read on the forward strand.
TCTCATCCAGTGCCAGTCAGTGTGGATTGGCCATGTGCTGTATGCCAAGCCCTGATCCAGGCTCAAGGAAAGTGGCAGAGATCAAAAAGAAAAGAAGGGGGGACCCCTGACCTCAGTATACATGCACACACATAGACACACAGACACACAGCACACACACACACACACACAACACACACACACACACACACGTCATCTCAAGTGACCAAGCTGGAGAACAGAATGAGCCCATTATCATCCCATTGTAAAGGTGGGGAACCAGAAGTATGGGACATTAGGTCCTGGGTTTCATGCTAATTGGTGCTCTTGTGGGTGTAGAGAGATAGCAATGGGGTTGGTTGGCAAACAGTATGTACTCACAGACCGCAGATTCGATGCAATAACATAAGGTGTATTGATGATAAGATGATAACCAGTATACTGGGGCTCTCCTACGCATAGGTAAGAAGACCCCGAGCCGCAGCTAAAAGCAGCTTATATACCCTTTTTACAGAGTTCACAAGGACAGTTAACTACTTCTTAAACAATAACCATAAAGAATTTCAAACAGCCGTTCCCAGGCCTGGTTTCTAGGTAACTCCAATTTGCACCGTATCTTTACACAATGAGTGTTAGCTTAAGCGGCTTCTGTTTACCCAGGTGTTCTTTGTTAAGGGCCCAGCTTCCTGGTTACCCCTTATCTTGGGTCCTTCTTCTGGAATGTGTCTTTGGAATGTGCTTCTCCTAGGATGTGTCCTGGGGCAGTTAATGTTTGAGTATAAATTGAAACTCAAACTTAAGAGTCTTTTAATTTTAAGTTCAAGCTGAGACCTGAAATTCTTACATTCTTACAGTTACAGTGTGTAGCCCAGACTGGCCTAGAACTCATGATCCTGTCTCTGCTTCTCAAATGCCAGGATTCCAGGCATGTGCCACTATGTTAGGCCTTTTATTTCCCTGTCTTTTTCCGTGTGTGTGTGTGTGTGTGTGTGTGTGTGTGTGTGTGTGTTTCACGTGTGTGTGGGCACTGCATGTAGAGGCCCAGGTTAATCTCAGGAACCATCCTCAAGCTTTTTCACCTTGTCCTATGATGCAAAGTCACCCAGGACTCACCAATACATCTGTTTGCTTTGGAGATTCTGCCTGCCCTTCCAAGGCTAGACTAAAAATGAGTCACTATATCTACCTGGTATTCATGTGGGTTTGGGGATCTGCACGATGATCTTTCCCATGGTGGCAAGTGTTTTAACCACTGTGCCATCTCCCTGGCCCCATGCCAGGCTTTGATTGACAGCCCATAGAGTACAGGGCTGCTGCGTGCCCTCCATCATCACACTCTCTGGGACATCAGGACAACCTCCATCTGAGTGAAGGACACAGCTGTCCCCTGCCTGATCTTGCCAGCTGCCTTAATGTCTGTGGCCTAGATGTCTTGCCAGATGCCTTAATGTCTGTCTAGAGCAGGCACACGTGTCTCTCGTGTCTCTCAGTCTGCACAGGACTGACCCACCCAGGACCATAAGGTTATATCCCAGAGCCTGGAGGGATGCCTGGAGGTTTGGAATCCTCACAATGTAAGTGACCTTCCCACCTCCACCTCCAGTTGTCCATGCTTAGTTTTATTACCTCTGACCCAGACTAGCATGATGTTTCCCTGCCTGGATTTTCTGCCTAACTCCATGTCCCCTGCTACAGTCTACTTGACAGCCACAGGGAACTTTAGAAGATGCTAGCATGGTGTGTTACAGCCTGCTCCAGACGCTCACAGCTTGCCTTGGGATGGCAAGCCCAGTTCTGCTACCACAGCTGCTTCATCCAGGCCGCCTACTGCCTTGCCTGAAATCTTTCCTGCCTCAGGACCTTAGCACATTCTGTGGTTGGAGCTGCCACTGCTCCTTCAGCTTCAGTTCCAGAGTGAAGTCACACCTCTGGTCTCCTGGGATGATTTCCTGCCCCCTCCCAACTGCATCCCCTCACCTCCCTATTCCCAGTTCAGCTCTGAGCATCTATGTGACATGCCTATTTGTTTGCATGGTTGCTCTGCCAGTTTTGGCTGCTCTGCTGGTGCTCCCAGAGGTTCCCCCAGGAGTCATGACTTCTCCAGTCTCAAGGGGAGGGGGGTATAATAATTGCTTAAGGCATCATTGTAATTCAGTCAGCTTGATGCTATTTATAGCCTACAGAGATAACAGTGTCTTTTTTAGTCCCTGTGGTTCATGGTCTCTGTCACAGTGACTTCATGCCCCTATGACCTTCAGTGTGCAAGTAACAGAAGTAACTGGTTAGTGAGTATGTTCAACTATGTCCCAATAAAACTTTATGGGACTGGTGGGATGGCTCAGCAGTTAAGAACACTTGGTGTTCATTCAGAGGACCCTAGTTCAATTCCTAGCACCCACAACCACTCTTAACTCCAGCTTGAGATATCTGATGGCCTCTTCCAGCCTCCATAGGCACCTGCACTCATACATAGAGACACACGATTAAAATAGCAAAAGCTGGAGTTAGGAGGACCTCTGGGAGTTTGCGGCTTACCTGGTCAAATTCCAGACCAGCCAGGACAACACAGGCTGCACTGGTCAGTGGGCTACAGCCTGTGGCCTTTGATTTGCAGAGTCTTGGCACATATACCCTAGACTCACATTGTTCATGTCCCTGGGCCCAGCTTCCTTTATTGTGGAGTGGGCAGTGTGTCTGTTTTTCCTCAAGAGGCAGAGCTCAGAATGTAACTGGTGACCTCTTCTAAGCATGTGACACATTTTGCCAGAGCCTTGTTAGATTCTTTTCCTGACCCTCTCAGGGAGAAATCACCACAATCTCCAACAAGCATTTATTGAACACCTACTATGTGCACAAGGAATAAAATTGTGGTTCTCTCCTCTAGGAAGGAAGGTGAAGCCAAGCATGCAGTGGGAGCTGAGCACTCCATTCCAGGGCTTCATTTCCCCATAATCATGGGGCTGATGGTGCTTCCTCCAGATGCTGGCCAGTAACAGCCTAGGCATGTCCAAGGGGAAACAGGACAGAGTGCCAAGCCAAGCCAGACCTGCAGGGATGGCTCCCAGTAGCTTTTATGGCTTCCTCAGCCAGAGATTGCCAAGTGATGCTCCAGGCATACACAGCTACAAGTGTGCTTTTATAGTCTGCCTTCTCTGAGACCTGGAAGACTTTAGACAAATCCTGGGTTTCTGCTGTTTATAAGAAGAAGAAAAGTCAGAAGATCTGGCCACCGCTTAGACTCAAATCCCAGCTGAGAACATCTGGCAGGAGCAGGGGCTGGAGAGGCCCCCATTTACAGTCATTCTGATCTCTTCTCTGCCCAGCTCTGTACCTTGGTGGGGAGGCGACTGTGGCAGAACCATTGCCAGGCTCTGGGCTCTGGTCCAACACTGAAGCAGAGAACAGACATTTTTGTCACACACAGTTCCCTCTCTAGCTGCTTCCTTTCCCTCTATCAGTTCCAAGAAACCATATTTGCTTGTATCTTAGAGTCCACCGTCAGAGTTCTCCATTAATACAGGCAGGAAGACAAGAATCAACCAGCTATGGGGTCAGTTGTCTTCCAGCAGCTTCCTAGTGGTTGTTGAGTGAATAACTGATTATTGTGTTTCCTCTTGTTGGGTTACATATTGCCCCCAGTGTAGCAACTTACAACACATGTCTTTCAGTCCCTGAGCTCAGAACTGCAAAGGAATCTCCCTGGATTAAAACAGTGGTCCAGCACCACTGAGCTCCTTGCAGAGATGCTCTGAGAAGAAGCATCTGGAGGCCATCTTGCTGCTTGACTCTTCCAAAGGCAGCAGAGTGTCTACCACTCTCTCTGTGACCATGACCCTCCTATTGTCCCCTCATAGGTCCTTATTCAGATGAAGATAGAAACCTCAGAGCCTCTTCCCACCTTGAGATCTCTAAATCATCTTTGCCCAGAATGCAGTGTGGTTTAAGGCTCCAAGGATTAGGATACAACCCTGTTTCTCTCCTACTATGTGCCTTTCATCCATTTTGTGCCACTCTCCCACTTTGACCTTGACATCTCAGGCTATAAATAGTGGTTCCACATTTATTAAGTATGTACCGTGTGTTGACATCTGAGTGCTCAGAAGCTAGCCCTGAAGAAAATTGATTGGCTGAGCCCTAGTTGTGGGGAGAGTCTTACTTAACATTGCTTCCATCGAGCCCACCCACCACCTCTAGCTAAGCGCATTGATGCTGCCCTGCTGGAAGGCCCAGCATGTACCTGGCTTCACTTCCCCTTCCATGAATGCAAGAGATCAGACTACACTTTGGACATCCATCTCTGGGCCACTTGCTTTTGATCTCTAGAATCTGCCATGGTTTCTGTTGCATGCCAACATGATGATGACCTCTTTGCACACCTTCTTACACACTCAGGCTAAGAATAGTGAGGTCAACACTACAATAAAAGTCAACCAGGAAGTCGTTCTGCATCTGAAGGGTTTACATCAGGACAGTTCTCAGGATGAAAAGATCCAGCATAGCGTGACTCTGGATGCTACCCATTCCAACCAGGTAAGTGTCCCCAGGCTGGGCAAATGTTGGCTAGTGTCTGCCAAGGGAGCCTGAGAGTCTGTTATGGGGTGCACACCTGTAATCCCAGCACTGGGGAGGTGAGGCAAGAAGATCAGGGTTACAAGGTCATCCTCAGCTGCAGCCTGAGACTATTTAGCCTGGTTATGTGAGTGCTTTCTTTTTAAACATTAAACATTCTAGTTATCATATATATAAACACACTTGTGCACCCCTGTGCATGTGGAGAGGTCAGAGAACAACTTGAAGGAATCAGTTTTCTCCTTCCACAGTGTGGATCAGGGGCTAGAGCTCAGCTCAGCAGCACTGTCACTCCAGCCAACATCCCATAATGCTATGTCCCAGGTCAGAGGCAGGACTTTGCCCCCTTGTGAAGGAAGAGTCTTAATAAGCTAGGGCTATGGCTCAGTTGGTAGGACACTTCCCTAGTGTGCATAAAACCCTGGGATCTATTCCCAGCACAGTACAAACGTGACATGGTGGTGCACACCTGTAATCCCTACACACCCACACTGCAGCCCAGAGTAGCTTTGCCCTGTGTGCCTACCCAAGCATCCTAGCAGATGGCAGAGAGGGTGGAGAAAGCCATGAGGTACTTCTGAGGGCCAGGCCTTTCAGCAGCACTATCACTCCAGCCAACATCCCTGGCTAGAACTCATAGGAAATTCCACCTGGCTGCAAGGAAGGCTGGGAAATGTAGTTTAGCTTTGTGTCTTAGAGGAAAACCATGAATGAACCACGAACCCTAGGGTATCTGCTGTGGATATATTTCTGCATTCATTCATTCCACGTGCACACCGTGTGTCTACCTTATTCCAGCCTCTGCTGGGAGATGGGTAGTTTGGGTGACTTAGATTGCCTCCATCTCCAAGGAGCTCTGAAGCCAGTGGGTGCCCAGCTTACTACTCATTCAAGTTCAGTTCCCAGTCCTATGCTCACTAGCTATATGATCTTAGGTAAATAAATCACTTAATGCCTCTGAGCCTCAGTTTTGCCAGCTGGGAAATGGGGTTGGTAACACCAATCCAGCAGAACAGTGTGAGGTTCAACATGGTGATAGTCAGGGTCCAGGATACAACAGCTGGGGAGTTAGGAGCACCCCAACACCAGCTCTCCACCTTTTTCTGAGGATGATGGAAGTTCACCCCTCTCCCTCTCCCATAACCAATAGGTCTTGGTCCAACTGAACAAATTGAGTTCCCACTTGGCATTTTCTTTGCAACTCCAACCTCCAGACAGCTTTGTCTTCCTGCTTAGCTTACAGGTATGAGCATTTCTCTTGAGATGACCATGAACTGCTACCAGGTCTCTCCTCATCTCTAGCTCACAGGAAGATGGGGAGGGGGAGGGAATGGAGGGAGGCCTTGGAGCTGTGATGTTGGCCTCTGCAAAGGAAAATCCATGGCTCAAATGCACTCACTCAGGGTGCCTTTGGCCCTTGGAGTCCCTCCCTCCTGCTCTGGTGACCTCATCCATTTTGGCTTCAGGCAACTTCTCACAGAGCTGCCAACTCACAGCTCTGCCTCCCTGAGCTTCTAGGAGCAGCCCCAGCAGGATCAGGGCCGGAGAGCAGGAAGCCTTCTGTCACCACTTGGGCCAAGCAGTCTTAAACGCCAGGGATGAAGGCTTGTGTCTCTCCCTTAGCGATGATGAGAATTGAATTTACCTCCTAACCTTGTCCTGTGTTTGTGTCTAGGGAAAGCCAGAGTATACTTTGGAAAAAGGGATCTTTTTGGACTCAGGGGTAGTATTGGCTCTGTGTGTGGGTAGTGGAAACACTGTCAAATTTCACTCTATATTACAACAAAGGAGTCCAAAAAGACTTCTAGATGTGAAAACTGCACAAATTGAAAATATAAAATTAAGCCAGTCAGTAGTGGTACATGACTTTAATCCCAGCACTCAGAAGGCAGAGGCAGGCAGGTATCTGTGAGTTCAAGGCCAGCCTGGTCTACAGAGTGAGTTCCATGACAGCCAGGACTACACTGAGAAACCCTGCCTCAGAGAGAGGGAGAAGGAGAGAGACAGAGAGAGAGGAGAGAAGGAAGAGAGATGAGGAGGGAGAGGAAGAAGAGGAGGGGAGAGGAGGATAGAAGATATAAACTGAACCGTGGCTCCCAGCACTGCTGCCTAACAGCTTCAAGGCCTTGGGCTCAGCCTCACCCTGTCCTGCCTCAGTTGGGTGCTGGGATTATAGGTGTGTGCCACTCTATTGGGTTTAAGAACCAAGTTTTGCCCATATGGTACCATACAGATGGGGCTGGGACTATACAGCCTGCAGGGCCCTGGTGAGCAGGGGCAGTTAGAGGAGACTGAGGTGTGTTCTGGAAGCTCTTGGTCACAGCTACACATGGGAGCTCAAGTCCTCCTTCCTCTTCATGTGTTTCTCTTTTTGAGGCCAGGTCTCCCTTTATAGCCAGGGGTCTTTGAACTCATGATCTGTCAGGGCCTTATACACTGAAGGCCTAAAATCAGCAATAGGCCTGACATACACCAAGTCTTGGGTCTCTGTGGGAAAACACTGAAACAGATAGCTATAGCTATTGTAAACAAGCAGCTTTGGTGGAAGGCTGCCAGGCTTTTGGTGGAAGTCTATGAGTAGTCATAGACCTTGTAGATAGGTAGCCTTGGTGGATAGTACCAACTTAGATAAAGACAAGTGAATCATAGTTAGAGTCATAGTGGTCTGTCCCCTGAACCTCCATTCCCCTGATACTCTGTTCTGGAAGATATTTGTACTCCCCCTGAATACCCACATTCCTGCATCACCCCTTCCCCACATCCTGCCCTTTTTGTGTATATAAGCCCTGTGTGAATCAGTAAAGATTGCGATCTGATCAGATTATAGACAGTCATGATTCCTCTGTCTTTGTCTGCTACCCCACCCCCCGCTCTCTTTCAGGTGATTCCCCGGACCCTGTTTAATGTCCTGCAGGACAGGACAATGATCCTCCTCCCCCGACCTCCTAAGTGCTAGATGACAGGCATGTGTAGCTAAGGATCAGCTAGGACTTGAATCCCGTCAGGAGCTGGGGTTGGGGACATGACCTGGCTGGAGTGATTCTCAGAGTAAGGCCATCTTTGTGTGTGGATAGCCTCAGCCTTGTATTTTGATGCTAGTTCCACTTTCAGGGAGGGGCTGCAGAGGAGGATTGAATCTGTACACAGACGACATCTTGTAAACCTTCTGTCCAATTAAAACCTGTAAAATAAAGACTAGAGCCAGAGATTGGGCAGTAGAAGGGGAAGGGAGAAAGAAGGCTTAGGGGAGGAGAGAGTGAGAGGAATTCGATATAAAAGGTAGAGCAGAAGCAGAGAGAGAGAGGATCACCAGGGGAGAGAAGCAGAGGAGAAGAGCGAAAGAGCAGGAGGAAGTGAACAGAAGATTGACAGTAGAAGGACAAGACGGAGAGCCGGTGGAAGGAAAACCACACGGGCCTGGATAAACGCAAGTTATAAGGGATCTCATAGCCAGGGATTAGAGTAGTGTAGCGGTAAATCTGCCCAATCTAGGCGTGCAATTTACATCATAATTATTGAGTTGTGTTTTCCTTTGACTGGTCTTCTTCCGGTAGGAGATCTTACAGCAACAAATTTGGGGTTTAAATAATTCCCTCTACTACAAATTGGCGCCCAATGCCAGAGGCCGATTAAATAATTTCTACTACAAATTGGCCCAACTTCTACTACAAATTGGCACCCAACTTATTGCTTAGAACTCAACTAACCTGAGATAAAAGTTCATTGCCCCTCAACCCCTGAATAGGGTTCGGGCAGCCTTTTAGGCTACACTAGGTGTATTGAAAGCTGAGTGGATCTGAGAGGCCTACAAAAAGCACAGAGAGGCTCCCTCCCAACCCCAGACAGAGAGCTAAGGCCAGGGTCAGGAGCAGCACCTGAGCCTGCAGCTGGGCTTGATCAGCAAGCTGTAAAAACTGCAAGGAGGGACTTAAAGATGAGAAACACAGTAAATATCTTTTGGGCTTTATGTGATGATATTTTGAATGGTTTGACAGGAATCAATTTAGGGAAAATAGACACCTTATTACTTATCAGTATTGCAATATTTATTCTCTTGATTTACTATGTCTTCTCAAAAGATAGGGTCCTAGATAAAAAATTCCTTGCCTTAGAAAAAAAGATTACAAGTAACAGTAGAACTAAAGGTTCAGGATTTAATTAGTCAAAATAAGCAACAGCAAGGATATAGAGATAAGATTTGGAGACAAGGTCTAGAAGATAATTTCCTAAAGCTAGCAAATCAAAATAAGGCAGATGCTGTAATATTTAAAAATAAATTATAATATTTAAAAAAAAAAAAAAGAGAGAGAAGAAAGAAAGAACAAAAGAAAGAAAGAAGAAAAGAAGAAGAGACAGGCAGTAGTGTGGCCACACATCTTTAATCCCCTTGGGAGGCAGAGGCAGGAAGAAGCCTTTAATCCCAGTACTTGGGAGGCAGAGGCAGGCGGATCTCTGAGTTCAAGGCCAGCCTGGTTAAGAGTGAGTTCCAGGACAGCCCGAGCTATACAGGGAAACCCTGTCTCGAAAAACAAAACAAAGCAAAACAAGTTGTGTTTTGTTAGGAAAAGAAGAAAGTAGCTGACTCTAGAAAGTACAGTGTCTGTGAATTAAAATTGAGATTATTTGTTTTTAGGAAAGATTTATAAACAGATTTGTCCAAATCACATGGGGATTATTGCCTGTGGCTTGGAACTTAGATAGGAAAAATTGTCACTGGCTCTTGAGTAGGAGTACAGTGTATAAGTGGAAGCTGCTCTGGAGTACAGAGTCAAACGGATAGATGGTATAAATAAAAAAACTGTTCTAGGCAGAGGACTGAACAGAAAGATAGTGTGAATTCGGATGTATTCAAATGATATAAAGTTATATTGCCTCACAGGAGACTCAGGTTCTGTCTAACATGGGCCCCACGGGAATTCTGGGTTCATTTCCTGCTTGGCAAAATAGAGACAGCCTAAAGAATAGGCACATACATATTTTAGTTATTAAGTTGATTTTATTTTCAAGATGGGTGAAGTATATATGATGATATTTATGTCTCTTATATGGAGACAGCTCTGGAACTGGCTGAGACTAAAATGTCTATACAAAGCCAAGAATATTTATTGGGTACGAATTTCTAATGACTTGTTAATACATGCCATCCTTTATGAGGGCATGTATACAAAGTTATATTACAGTTCGATTGAGTGATCAAACTAACCTGAAGAAAGGCAGTCGTCTTTCTTTGATCTTCATTGACAAAGCTGTGTACCCTGCAGAACTAACCTGCTGCTTTTAAGTTTTATGTACTGCAGGATGAAAGAAGAGAAAGACAGCCCGAAAAAAGATTCATACTCGGGGATGCTGAGACCTACTATTCCAGCTTCGTGCTTGATTCTACTGCAATTATGTCGAAGCTACTTCTTCATCAAAGCTGCAACTATGTAAAAGACTTTCTTCCAGAACTTTCCAGAACAGCTGGCTTGCCTGTCCAGCCTTTCCGACTGTCACAGTCACGATGTTAGCTAAGCAATGAACTCTCTCAGCACATAGTGACTGCAAGGCAAATGATGCCCACTAGCTCTCCTTTGACTAAACCAATTTTCCTATTTCCCTTTGGGCCCCCAGATGGGAATTCTAGCCAAATTCAGCTTGAAGAAGTTAATGAAGAGTTGGCGCCCCTATTCCCTGGCTTGGGGACCGAGGTGGTTAATATTAGGCTATCCTTCTAGGGAAAAGTAATGGTTTTATTGGAACAGGGAGGAATAGTTAGAATTGATTATTTCTACATTGGTAGAAATCTCCATAATGATACAAAGTTGAGGTTATAATCTTTCATTGGTATAGAATTTATTTGTACAAATTTAAAGTTTTCATTGATATGAGTTTCTTATTGATATAAAAGTGAGATTAATATTGTTACTCTCTTAGGCATGTGCCTATATAACACATTTAGGAATACAAGGCTTAGATCCAGTCCTTCTTTAACTTTTTTAACTGATTTGAGATGGTTAGCCTTGTGAGTTAAAGGCCTACAGCAACTGCATGGCTCTGAGTTTATTGTTAGGATGATTTCTAGATTTTAATTAGAAATAGTGGAGAGGACTTAATGGACAACAGTCCAGATTGCTTTACATAGATAGTTGGTTTTCAAAAATGTCAGAAGTCCACAGAAGTGATGTCACTAGTATTTCTGTATTAATGTTCATTTTACTAGAGACCTGTCTGCTCCTGACAGCTTCCCTGTCTTGGATTCCAAGAAGAAATTGAGCATCTTTGGAGTTACTCCAGTTGTGGTGAGACAGCCACTAAGCAAGAATTGCCTCTTTTCATTTACAGACAAAATAGTGTCCAGAAAAGAACACACTTGCGAAAAGTCGACTGATTATATCTGCCAAGACAGAGTAATCAGCCCTTAAAAAATTCTGCATTACTAGGTCTGTCAGATGATCCTGGGCCAGAAGGCTGAAGACCAGATGCATCCAACCTTTTGAAGTAAGGGACTGTCCAGGTGTTCAGCGTCTATATAAATTGGCTAAGTTTTGGAAGCCATGCTTTGTGCTTCCCATATCTTCAGTTAATTCAGTCATTCTGGATTTCTGATGGAGTTGAAGACTTATAGTCTCACAGCCAACGCAGGCTATTTACTTTGAGAGGATAGTTATCAGATGGCATTCATTTTAAAGACAGGACATAAGCCAGGTTCAGAACTAAGCCTTTTATTTAAGAGAGATAGCAGAGGTTCTATTTAGATTAACAAAAATGATAGACTAGGTATTAGGTCTGTCTTGCACTTTAACAATTACAACATGGTAATATAGTTTGTGCTCAATATATCTGAGAGAAAAGAGTCTTTTAATTGGACAAAAAGGGGGAAACTTCTACTACACCATCTCACCTAAGCTTCCACTGACCCTTCATCCCTTCCTGCTTTCCCCACCTCCCGTATGTGCAGGCTGCCACGGGACATCACAAGGAATGCAGAGAGGACATGTCCCTGTCTGTGCATATATCTGGCCACAAGCTGCTTCTGCTAGAGGTGGACACTAACAAATTCGAAAGAGCCATGGGGGTTGGAACATGAGGCTCTCCCTCCAGCAGGCTAGTCTCCAGCACCCCCAGAGCCCTTCAGCTATAGCTGTCCTCCAAGGTCACCCCAGCAAGGTAATTGTCCCCTGTGTGCCTTGACAAAACCTTCAAAAGTACCTCCAGAGACCAAGGCTAGTGTCTTGCCTGAGCGAAACCATCCCTGTAGGCCCCTGTATCCCCAAGACCACCTGGTTCAGCCCTGGTATAACATCCTTGATACCAAGGCACTGAGAGGACAGGGGTGGGTTAGCTTCTCACATATTCACTCATGTGCCAGGAAACTAAGGCAGGAGGATTGTGGGTTCAGTCTAGGCAGGGCCACAGAAAGCATATCTCAAATGATCTCTTTCCCCAAAGAACAAAACAAGTTACCAGATAGTCACAGAGACTGCCCAGTTCCTGTCTCTCTCTCCTCTCTGACCATTGGTAAAACACCCAGGATGCCATGCTGTTATGGGGCTGGGGCTGGGGCTGGGGCTGGGGCTGGGGCTGGGTCAGACTTGCAGCTCAGACTCAGACCCGTTATTCCGTCCTTCTGGCTCCCAGGACTCCGTCCACCAGCTGTACATCCTAATCTGCATCTATCAAGAGTTGAGGCGCCGGGCAGTGGTGGCACACGCCTTTAATCCCAGCACTTGGGAGGCAGAGGCAGGCGATTTCTGAGTTCGAGGCCAGCCTGGTCTACAGAGTGAGTTCGAGGACAGCCAGGGCTATACAGAGAAACCCTGTCTCGAAAAACCAAAAAATAAATAAAGAGTTGAGGCAAATTGTTTGTTGTTGTTGAGATTATTATTATTAATTTGAAGCAGGGTTTCACTGTATATCCCTGGCTGTCCTGGAACTCACTGTGTAGACCAGTCAAGCTTCAAACTCGCATAGGTCTATCCATTTCTGCCTCCCAAGCACTGGGATTAAAGGTGTAGTCACCATGCTGATTTGAGGGTATTAAACATGATTAACATCTGTCATCTGTCACCCTGACAAAACCTGTTCTAGGTCAGGAGCTGGTGGGATCTCAGTAGAGGACTGAATGGTGAGCTCTCAAGCTCTGGGGCCTTATGGTGATAATGTCATGCTGAGAACAGGGCAAGAAGTTACTGAGAAATGAGGGGAAAGTCATGTGTCAGAAAAATGCGATTGTAAAAGCAATGGCAGGAAACCTGTCGCTTACCAGTCTTGTTCTAGGTTAATAAATAAAACACGAGGGGCAACCGGCAAAGAAAGAGAGCTGTGCTCATGGTGATCTGTACTTATGGTGATGTGGGTAGGAACATGCATGTCAAAGGAGTTTGTGTGCTTCCTAGTGATGCACTGGAGAATGGCTCTGAGCTTCCAAGGCAAAAGAGAGAAACCAAGCAATGATGGTATTTGTAACGGCACACAGGCCATAAAGAAACACACAATCCAAATAGCTGTGCACCTGCACCTTGGGGAGAACATAGCTCACTCTGTCCATAAGCAATACATCCCACAGTGCCATACAGAACTCACCGTGAGGGTAAGAGCTGTGTCCTTTGCCCCAGCAGAGTAAGTTTAATATCAGGCTCCAAGAGTGCCCTTCTCCTATCTGTCAGCATGACAGAAGCTGTTGAGGGGCCAGGACCAGCCCATAAATAGTACCAAGTTCATTTAGCTGTAATCTACCCCACGGAATGGACACTCTAAACATAAGCAGAAACATGAGTGAGTTCCGGGCCGATTACTGCCGTTTGCATGGTTCGTCTCACAGGGCTCCTGTGAGGAGTCTGATAAGGCACTTGGCAGTAACCGTGTGTGGGGCAGTGTGTCACTACGATCGGTGCATGACCAGAAGCCCTGATGCAGTGGAGCAAACATTATACTGTTTGCTCGAAGCCCTGCACACTCAGCTCCCATCTCACCCACCATTCGACCAGATGGATGCTGGGGACCTTCAGACTGCAGCCTATATCATCCACTCTGTCAATCAGACCCACATCCCAACACCTGCCTTGTTTATCTCTTAATAGGGAGAGCGGTAAGTTCCCCTCGAAAGGAGCATGGGGAAATGCCTTCTGTGTAAAGACAGGTCCCACAAGGGTTAGTACCTGACTGGGTTAGTATTTCTGTCTGATTCCTTATTGGACAGGAGAGAAAGAAGGTCAGAGAGGTTGTTTCACGTCAAAGGCCACACAGCTAAAGTGGCACCCCCTTTTTTTTTTAAACCCAGGCTTGCCTGACTCCAAAGCCTGTGATGTGGGTGTCCGACTTCCCTGCTCCCCGTGTGTGGAGCCCTGGTAGAGCAATGCTGCAGTGATTCCCCACGGGGCTTCCAGGAACAGGGGCTTCTTGGGGTCCAGTCAGAGGCCGCCCACTTACATTCCCTGTTACTTTTCCTAGTCCTGGAACAAAACAGTTGGGAGAAGCAGCTTAGCAGGTAGTTATTTTAGCTCACACTGGTACAATGCATCACAGAGGGAGAAGCCCAAAGCTCTGGCAGGAGCGTGAAGCTGCTCACTTACAACCGGGTGGGCAAGCAGCAGAGAGCAGGCAGGAAGTGGAGTAAGGCTATAAACTTGAAGGCCTACCCCTTAACAACCCACTTCCTTCACCAACGTTCCACCTTCCAAGGTCCCCATAGCCCTCCCTAAACAGCACCTCCTGCTGGCGACTAAGTGTTCAGACATGTGAGCCTGCAGGAGACTGCAACAGGCCCCATCACTTTCTCCTAGGGTACTGCTTTCCAGGTGCTGCTGGACCAGGACTCAGCTCAGCTGCTCCTCAGGACATCTGAGGAGAGACAAGGAGGCTGTTCCTGAGACTGTGGACCCTTGCCCAGCACTCAGTAGCTGGCTGGACAAAAGTGCCCCGGGTCCTGAGCCTCAGGCGTGTGCTAAAGTAGAAGGGGACGTTCAGAGGTGAGAGCTAAGCAACACTGTATCAGTCGGGCTTCTCTCGGGACAGAACCTATAGAATGGACATATAAAATGAATATTTGAATAGAGTGGCTTACAGACTGTGGTGCAGCTAGTCCAACAATGGGTATCTACCAACAGAAGGTCCAGGAATCCAGTAATTGTTCAATCCATGAGGATGGATGTCTCAGCTGATCTTCAGTATCTGCCATAATCTTAAGTAAGCTCTCATGCCAGTGATGGAATGGACTTGCCATCCAGAGTGAGGGCAAGCAGGCAAAGAGTAAATGTTTCCTTCTGCCACGTCCTAATCTAGGCTGCCAGCAGAGTGTGTGGCCCAGATCAAAGGTGGGTCTTCCCACTCAAATGGTTTAATTAAGAAAAATCCCTCACAGCTGTGCCTAGCCCCTTGGGTTTTAGTTAATCCTAGATGTAGTCGACTGACAACCAAGAATGACCAACAGTGCCCATCTCAGGTGACTGCTTCTTGTGAACGCCCAGGGTAGACTGACTTCTAATGAGTTGCAGAGGCTTCCTCGTGCAGGACTTGTTAAGCCTCTAATATCCAAACGAACACATTGTCTGCCATGGAAGGGGGCAGCTGGGCACAGAGCTTCACAGGGATCATGTCCAGAGCAGATGAGGACTACTCACCAGAGCCAGAGAGGTGGCCCAGCCAGTCAAGATCAACAGAACTGGGTGTGAGCCCCATGACCCATATTGTGGGCAGCGAGAGCTGACTCCTGCAAGCTGTCCTCTGATCCCCACGTCTGTACTGTGGCATTGTGGCATGTACCCTGCCTCCAATTTTTTTTATTTTTATTTTTTTAGAGATAAGGTTTCTCTGTGTAACCCTGGCTGTTCTGGAACTTCGCTCTGTAGCCAGGCTGGCCACCAACTCATAGCAATCACCTGCCTCTGCTTCAAAGTGCTGAGATTAAAGGTGTGTACCACCACTGCCCAACTTACTACAGAAATCTTTATTTTAGGTGCTTATACACCTAATTTATATAGTTTATATATAGTTTATATAGTTCCAGGGAGGGAAAACGTGACTTCACAGATGCAAGGAAGGCAGGCATCCTACCAAACGAGTCCCATCCCCAGCCTGCTTTTATTTAACTTAGTAATAGCAAAACAAATCTATTTAAATATTGAATTACTCCAACACCATTTACTGGAAAGTCTTTCTTGACTTGTCTGAATTTCCTTTGGACCTTTGTCAAGCACATCAGCTAACTATGCATGGGTCATTCCCAGGCTGCAACCTGATTAGCTGGCATTCTATTTTCAAGATTTTCATGGCACTTGACTCTTGCTATCCATCTATTTGGGATAGAGATTAAGGCTCACATTTTGTAGTATATATGTCTTAGTTACCTTTCTCATTGCTGCATCAAAATACCCAACAAAAGCAATTTAAAGAAGGAAACGTACTGGGTAATGGTTTGAAGTCACGGCATCATGGCAGCAGGTGCATGAGACAGCTGGTTGTTTTGCATCCAGTCAGGAACCTCCTTGTTATTTAGTTCAGGGCCCAAGGGATGGTGCTGCCTGACTTAGGGTGGCTCTTCCCATATCAGTTTACCCAGCCTGGAGAACCCTCATGAACATGCTCCGAGGTGTGTCTCCTAAGTGATTCCAGACCCTGTCAACTAGACAATCGAGATGGACTGTCACAGTGTGGCAACGGGGACTCCCTCAGAACAGATATTGGAACATTCTGTGAGAAAGCTGTATCAGGAGATGTGGACCCTTTTCAGGCTTCTTTTCAGCTGAGAGGCTTCTCTTTAAAATCTGAAATCCTAGAACTAAGGGTGAGAGTGAAAGGGAGCCTAGGAACCCAAAGCTTTAGCCTTCTGTGACCTGTGATTATGGGACAGAAAAGACTTCAGGCCCTAGTTCCTCAGGCCATTTCTTAGATTCCTGGAGAGTCTCTGCGACAGAGAGATACACTGCCAACCCCGGAGCCTTGTTTGAAGACTGGGGCCTTTTACTTGGTAGCAGGCAGTCCACGGGGACAAAGGTCTGACCCTGGATATGGATAGGAATTGCTGTGGGTGCTTGGATCAGATGAAATTACCACTTCTGAGGGACAGGAAAAGTTGTATGTGAAACACCTGGAATCTTCGAGGACAGCTGGACTCCAGGAGTTCTGTGGGAATCTAGCTTCCACTCTGACACAAAGGCTGGAATGGGCCCTTTGGATGGTCTCTGCTATCCACTGCTTCCTGTTCTTAGGTCTCACCTGTAGGAATACTCTCCAAGGCTGTGATCCGAGTGACAAGTGCTCAGGAGTCTTCCAACTGCTCAGGCCAAATGGCACTGTGGAGTGTGAGCTGCCACCTTGATGGCAGCCTTGATTCATCAGGTCCCACCGTGCCCAGCCACAGGCACTAGGGCCTCCCCTTCTCCATATATGGCCATGGGCACATCCAGGTGGGTGAGAAGAGGGCTGGGCCAATGTGGCAATAACCAAGGGACCTTGCAGGCTCAACAAGTGAATGGTTGCTTTTCTTGCTGCTGGGTACAATAGCAGACAAGAGGAGCATAAGGGAGTGTTGCTTTGCCTTACAGTTTAGGGCACAATGCAGAGGTGGAGAAGGTATGGAGGCAGGACCATGAGGCAGCCGGCCGTATTGCATCTGCAGTCAAGAAGCAGAGAGAGACAAATGCTGGTGCCGGCTCACTTCCATTTTAGTCAGTCTAGAGCAGAGTCTAGGGAATGCCACTGCCACATTTAGATGGGTCCTCCCACCCCAGCCTAAGCTGGAAAATCCCTCAGGGACATGCCCAGATACTTATCTCTTTTGATTCTAAATCCTGTGAGGTTGACATTGCTAGCAACTATCACAGGAAGCTACGCACAGTCACCCACTGTCACTCACATGATGTGAGGAGTGGAGCCAGGTTTAGAGAGGCTGAGGCAGGAGGATTGCAAGTTCAAAGCCAGCTTGGGCAACTTAGTGAGACCGTGTCTCAAGAAGAAAAACTAAAAGTTGTGGCTCAGTGACAGAATGCTTGCCTAGCTTGTATGAGCCCCACCCCAAAAAACACACCACACACACACACACACACACACACACACAAGGTAGAGTCATGTTTGTGCCTGTCACAGGGCTGGTCAAACCATCATCCAGAGCATGTGGATGTCTATGCCTGTTTCCTCCTCTGCCACGTGAGCTGTTGACAGTCACTGCCTCCTGAGGAGGCTCAGATGAGGAACCTTCTAGAACAGTGCCTAGCCCATAGAGACCCTGTAGGAGCAGCTGTTCTGGCTGTGCAATCCGTCTGTAGGAATGGTTTGTCCATGGTGGCCTTCCCACAGGGCAGTAGGTGTGAGTGCCAGAACACACAGATCTTTCTTTGGGTCAGGTCGGGAAGAAACAACTACTTCTCTCTCACGTGCTGTCTCCACAGGTCTACTGCAGTGGAGACAGCTCGCCTGCCAGACTGTTAGGGCTGTGCCAGGAGAACACTGAAAGGTGCCCTTTCCAGGTACCAGGGTCCCACCTGGGAAAAGTAGTGTCATGGAGGCCTCCCACCAAGGGTCTAACACTACCTCACACTGGAGGTTGCTGCCAATATAGTCTAGGGCTGAAACCATGGCTGAATGGACCTTTGTGGTGCTTGTCCCCAGTGCCCCTTACCCCCTGACATGCACTGGTCTCAGCTTCAGGGGCCTTCATTCCTCTTGGTGGTCCATGAACTATCCCTGCTGCAGTCAGATGTCTTGTCAGCCTAGGTCATGGCGGCCAGGGTCGTGGCAGGCACTCTGTAAGCACCATGAGTCAGGCAGGCTCCAGGGTCCCACTAGTTCTGCTTTCCCTGGCTGGGTACGGGTGGGGAAGACTTCTTACAGATCAATGTACTGAAGGTAAAGCCGTGATTGAATGTAAAGTCTACTCACAGATCCAGGACCCAGGTGGAGGGACTGACTGCCAGCCTTGTGAGAGCTTGCCAGAAAACCTCATTGCAGGCCTAGCCAGGCTGTAGGGGCTTGCTCCAGTGAGCATGACTCTGAGGGATACCGGAGACATGAGGTATGGCGGTGCCTCTGTTCCTGCACATACCACTCTACCTGACCATGTCCACTGAAGGAGCCTGCAGGGGCCTGGCAGACAGCCCAGGATGGGGTCCATCCAGCAGAGCTGGTCCAAAGAGGCCTCAGAAGCTGGGTAGCAGTGTGGGGTCGGGAGCATGTGGGGCTTCCTGTGGGAGCCAGTGAACTGAGGAGGCTTCCTGTGGGAGCCAGCAGAGCAGAGCTTCCTCTGTGACTCCAGTATGAATATCCCTCTGTCTAAGCTTGCCATGTGCCCACAGGCTGGACATCATCAAGGGCTGTGGTTTTGTGTTTTGTTTTGTTGTTGTTGTTTGCGAGGCAGTTAGCTTGAGCGTGGACGCCCGGCATGGATCCTGTGGGGCGGAGTTGTGGTTCCCGCGCGTGTCTGCTACCCCAGGCAGCTGGAACCTCGGCTCTGGGGAGCAGAAGCACAGAAATTTGACTGAGTTCCCTCCACGAGGTGTTGGGCTATGAGAAGCCACTCAGGGCTCTGCCTGGGTGTGGGGAGATCGCAGTCTGAAGTTTCCACGGGGACAGGGCGCCTGAGTGGACCCAGAAGCCGGTGGTCTCTGTTCTTGGCTCCCAGATGCTGCTGGGAGCCACGGAAGAACAGAGAGGAACGAGGAGAAAGAAGAAAGCCCCAACAGCGCCCCTTGGGAAGGAGACTCTTGGTTACTGCACTCGCTCAGCTGTGTCAGCTGCTCGCTAGCTTGCTTGAATCTGCGGCCTCCATGGCTGGAACGTAGAGAAGCCCTCCACGGGAGATTAGGTGGCAACTTGATACTCGGAGGCCCCTTCCATGGTTCTCCACGACAGGCCCCAAAGACACAAGGAAGTCCATGGTTTTAAAGGGTTTATTGTCATGGCAGAAAGGTAGATGAATCTAGCTGTACCCTCACATCCCCAGGGCCGGCCTTTGGTTAAATACCATTTGTAAGGAGGAGGGTCTGGGAAGGAATACTTAATTGGTTACTCCCTCTGGCCTTCAGGTAACTCATTAATATGGAAATCTCTTGAGGCTGAGGCCTGTAGACAACGCCCTCTATCTGTGGAGGGGCTGGTAGGGGTTTTCCCCTACATGACTGAAAGGCGATGATCAAAAGGAGGTCTTATACCATGGGTCAGGAGCCTGGAGTCTGGGAGCGTGGCGAGATATGTGCGTCCCTTGCAGGCATGGACACCTGTTGGGTCTCTGGCTATCTCTAGCCAGTGCTCTACCAGAAACCAAGCCATCCTTCCCACAGTTGTTATTGTTTGTTTTTCTGAGACAGGGTTTCTCTGTGTAGCCCCGGCTATCTTGAAACTCTCTGTAGACCAGGTTGGCCTCAAACTCTCGAGATCTACCAGCCTCTGCCTCCTGAGTTCTGGGATTAAAGCCTTGTGCCATTATATTCAGGCCCCTGGGAGTGCTTTTTTTTTTTTTTTTTTTTTTAAGAGTTTGAGTCTGAGGCAGGGGAATTGGTTCAATGGTAAAGAACAGCTCTCCTGCCCTCAAGCACTGCATGTATGTGATGCAAACAAAACATCCATATACTTAAGATAATTGTTTTTAAAATGTGAATCTGATCTGGTGGGATTGGGACAGCCTGAGACTGTGTGTGCTTGAGTGACACCACAACCCTGGTCCACAGCCAACACTACAGACAGGCATGGCCTGGATGCCACCTTAATCCCATCCCAACCCTCATCTTTTTCATTAACGGGAGGTAGAGATTTTACCTAAGGCCTGAGACAGCTGAAGGTTGTACAGGAAGGATCAACGTGCTACAGCAAAGGGCAGCAGGCTTCTCTGCAGAGGAGAATGTACACCTTTAATCCCAGCACTGGGTAGGCAGAGGCAAGTGGATCTCTGAGTTCAAGGCCAGCCTGGTCTCCAATTAGGCTCCAGGACAGCCAGGACTACATAAAGAAACCCTGAAGAGAGAGGGCAGGGATGGGGGACATGCTTAGGCCATGGACTCTCCCAGTCCATAGCAGCCATTGGCAGTAGCTGATGAAGGAGCAGAGCCATATTCTAATAAAACTTTATTAACAAGAACTGGTGCAGGAGCTAAGCAGCCCTAGGTTTGTGAGCTCATTCCCACCAATAGCTCTGCCTTCCCAGGCCTGAATCTGGCTGTTGTGCCTGTGCCCCTCCCCAGGCCACTCTCTATACCCCATTTCACTCAAGGGAATGTTTGAAGTCAGGCCTGCTCTTTCCATCCCGTGATTCTGAAATCCCTGGGGCTCTGGAGTATGGCCAGCTTGGGATGATCTATGCTTGCCGAGTCTCTACAGGTCTCCATGGATATCCGTGATAGCGCGGCCAGCTTTGTGCACTCTGTACATATCTCAACAGCCCTATATCCATCAACTACTCTGTAAACTACTGGCTCCAGGAGGGCTATCTGGAGCTATGGGGGCACAGCCAGCATGACATTGAGGCTCTGCTGCAGGCTGGAGTCCCTGTTAAGGCCAACCTGCAAGGTGAACTACAAATGCACAGTGAGCTTAGGTCAAGAGTGTAGCATCCCAGGCCAGGCAGAGTATTAAAAATTTAACAAGCCATCGCGTCTCGTGTTACTCTTGCTCACCCCACTGTGCCATGAAAGGAGTGTCTCTGGTGAGTGGGAGGTGAGGCAGGTGTTGCTCTCCTCGAGAGCTGTTTGCGAGTGGAGGAAAACAGGGAAGACCTAAGTTGTATGATTAGAACCTGGAGATGCTAGGAAGGATGGGAACAGGCTTACAAGTGGCCTCAGGGCACTGTGTGTAGATCATACATAAGCAAGCACCTGCGCATGTGTGCTTCCATGTTTAAGGAGCTTTGCTGGACAAGGGTTGTGGGTGAGGCAATAGAGCCTGCCACCCCACAGCCTGCTCCAGCAATCCAGGTGGGAGGGATCACAGCCTGGGCCAGGGTGCACTCCTGCTGCGTTCTCAATATCAGCTCGGTCTTGCCTGGGACCCCAACCAGGGCCTGCACTTTAGCCTAACTCTCCACAACCACAGCCAACCTAATGCACCGGACTTCTCTGGGCAGCTGGAGGTACACGTCCAATTTCTCCGGTTTCCATGACAGGAGCCCCACTGCCTGGGCAGCCATGCCACCTGGTGGTCATTTGTGGAACTTTATGTCTACATTCTGATGGTTCAGGACTTTCTGGGGAGACTTACTGAACCTAGGGGTCTGTCCAGGCCCACCTATCACTTCGTGGCCCTTCTCTCCCTATAACCAAGAGATGGTTTCTATCTTACTCAAATGTGACAAGATTGATGTACCACTCGGGGCTCTCTAGAGGAACAAAACCAATTGAATGGTTATAGAGAGATGAGATAGAGATAGAGATAGAGATAGAGATAGAGATAGAGATAGAGATAGAGATAGAGATAGAGATAAGATAGAGATAGAGATAGAGAGAGGAGGGTAGGGAGATGGGGAGGGATTTACTAGCATGGCTTACAGCCTGTGGTCCTGATAGTCCAACAATGGCTGTCTAAGAATGGAAGATCCAAAAGCTGCTCAATCCACAGGGCTGGATGTCTCAGCTGGTTTTCAGGATGCAGGCTCTGATGCCAGTGAAGAAATAGACTTGCCAGCGAGCATGAGGGCACGGAGGCAGAGTGAGAGCTTCCATGTCCTAATCTAGGCTACCAGCGGGTGTAGCCCAGATTATGGGTGGATCTTCCCTCCTCAAAAGATTTGGATTAAACATGGGTCTTCCAGGCCAAGTGTGGTAACAAAAGCCCTCTAGGCAGAGGCAGGCTGGTCTATTTAATCAAGTCCAAGACAGCCAGGGCTACACAGAGAAACACACACACACAAAATGGACCTTCCCACTTTAAATGATTTACTTTAAAAAAACAAACTACCTCACAGGTGCACCCAACCACTTGGGTTTTAGTCAATTCCAGATGTAGTCAAGTTGACAACCAAAATTAGACATCATAGATAGCATTTCTAGATGGGGTCATGCCCAGAAGCCATGGCCATTTCTATTTAAGATGCTGAGTCTCTGTGCCTGCCACTTCTTAACCTGCATCCAGGCTCTGCCTCAGCATCTGTTAACAGGTGCTTGATAGAACTTCCTGGAATCAGAGACAGAGAGTAAGGCCTGAGACCAAGCACTTGGCAGGTACCCAACATGTGTGTCTCCCACCCTTAACTCTCCTTACTCTACTCTGGGGTCTGTGTAGTAGGCAACCTTAGCCCCTACAACAGAGAAAGGACATATGCAGGACCAGGTCCGCAGCTGTACCATGGCCTGTGTGTTCTTGTCTCTGGTCAGAACTAGCTGAAGCTGAACTGAAGGTGGGATCTTCGAGCCAGTGCCACTGCTAGCGTCAAGTGGTTACTGATTGACCTTGGCTTTGGTACTGGCCCACAGTCCTTGCCCCAGCCCCTAGTCTTTACTGCCCTTAGCAATGTGGCACTTCACATTCATGGTCTACTCTAACCCACAGTGGCCTCATCTTTCCTTTACTGCCTCTGGAAAGACATCAGAGACTGATAGCTGCAGTTCAACTCCTAAGACTCAAGAGAACCTCTGATTTCTGCTGAGCTTTGAGCACTGCTGGGCTGTGTCATTTCACAGTTACAAGCCATGCCTTATTCAAGGTTGCACAGCTTGTCAGCAGCAGGATCTAGCCTAGAATACAGGGCCTTAGGCTAGGGCAAGTGTGGCTTCCTTCTCCAAGAGCCTCTACCAGTTGCTTCATCTTTTTCAACAGTCCTCTTTCCCTGGGACCCTTGAAGCATTTGGTATTGATCCAGTTCATGCAACAGCCATTTGTCCTGTTGCTCCTCTCTCAAGGCGGAGTGCTTACAAGGATTTGGGTAAAGTCAGTGACCACACATGACCCATGTAGGGCCCTTGAACTTGCTAAGGTCTTTGCAGTGATTTTCATGAAAACTTAGAAGACCTGGGCTGCAGGAGAAACACTTGGGCCCTGGGACTGTCAGAGAAGAGATGTCTGGGGTCTCCAGACCAATGGAATCTGTCTAAAGAGAGATGTCTGGGGTCTCTGGACCAATGGCATCTGTCTAAGGAGAGATGTCTGGGGTCCCCGGACCAATGGCATCTGTCTAAGGAGAGACGTCTGGGGTCCCTGGACCAATGGCATCTGTCTAAGGAGAGATGTCTGGGGTCCCTGGACCAATGGCATCTAAGGACTGAGCAAGTCCTTAGAGCAAGTCCCTGAGCTCTAAGTTCCCTGGACAGTGCGTTACTGGGAATTCATCTACAGTGTGGGCTTTGCTATGCTTTTCTGCTCATGGTGGGATTCTGAGCCATGTAGCAGAGATGGAGGCAGGGAAGCCAGTGCCCCCTGGAAGAATGGGCATTTCCCTGCCCCTTCTCTACTGACTCAGCTTTAGCCCTTCCTGAGCCTGGGGCAGGAGGATGCCAGAGACCAGAGCAGCTCCAGCAGCCAGGCCCACTCAGGTCTCTATTATCTGGTTCATAGCTCCAAGGCCCAGGGATCAGCAGCTCAGCTTGCTGGGCCGCATCTCTACCTCAGCTTCCAAAAGCCTGGTCCAGCTGGAAGGAAGTATGGAGTAGGAGAAACTAAGACTGTTGGCGTCCCGGGCCCTGTGCTGTCTTCAGGCTTCTGCTGCCTATGGGGAAGATAAGTTCAAGGTGACAGGCCCCAAGTCAGCTGGCTAGGTTAGGCCCCACCTTTGTCCAAGGGAGGACAGGGGATCCCTATTCCTATCCTGTTGAGAGCTTAGAAGCACAGAATCACCCCAAATTTCGGGTAACCTTCCTGTCGACAATTGTACTGACCTTGGTAGGTCAGGTGAGGCTGCGGCGGGGGGGGGGGGGTGTATGAGGTGGGGGAGGGGATCTGGCTGAGCTACCCAGCCCAGAGGTGGATGTGAAGTGAGGGCTTCAAGTATTCCAGGAGACAGGGTTACTAGAGTGGTACAACTCAAGGCTCTTAAACTGTAATATCTTAAGGTTTTGTGCAGGGCACTGTGGTAGCCAGGGAGAGAAGGCATGAATGTAATCTCGGTCCCCTCCTGGCTCCAGGAGGCAGAGAAGAGAGTGTGATACTACGGGAGTGCACCCACAGGAGAGCCATGGAGGTGGAGGCCCTGCTCCTGAGCAGCGAGCAGCCCACCCAGCCACTGGGGGGCGCCTGACCCTTCAGGCAGCTAACCAGAGCCTCCTCCTAGTTGCACAAGGTTGTCAGGGGCCCTGCTGATCCATCTGGAGGTAAGAGGGCCAGGGATGGAGGGCTGTCGGCTAAGATGCCAGAGCCCTTGAGTGAACAGGGACCAGAGAATCAGAGTGGACCCTTCAGGACATTCCACACATTCTCCAGAGGACTTTATCTCTCACCTGTCCCTCTGTCCTGCAGTCCAGGATGGCAGCAATCAGCTCCCAGGTACAGGCCCAGCTGGAAAAGAAGCTTAGACACCTAAAAGACTATGCAAGAGGCATTCAGAACCTGGTGGGTAGCCAGCCCCTGTTAAGGAAGCATGCAGGGGGCTCTGGCCGGGCATGGGAGGCTGGCTACAGAGGCTGTCTCTGTAGTCTCCCACTGATCTTGCCTTGGTTTCGCTGCCTAGGTACAGCTGGTGGGCACTCTGGACAGTGTGGCACAGTGTCTGTTGCTATTGACTAATGCTGGGCTAGGCGCTGTTCAGGCAGGTGGCCAGATGGTGGCCACCTTGTGGGGCAGTGGCCAGACCAGGCACCTGCTGACTCGATGCCTCCCTCTCTACCTGAAGCAGCTTCAGGTGGCGATGGAGCAGTTGAGAATGAGCTGGAACGTGAGTATAGTAGAGGGCACTGGCCCAGCCCCACTCCCACCCCTGGGAGCCTTGGGCCTTCAGACTGGATCTCACACTCCTCTCTCAGTCAGAAAAGCAGTCTAATCTCCTTAGATCCCCACAGCTTATTTCTTAGACCCCTGCAACCTCTGGCCTTTTGGCATGTTTTCTTCATCCTTGGAGGCTCCGAGGTAATGCCCACTTATGCCTGCTGCCCACGCTTCATTCATCCCCTGCTGACTCCACTCATGCACACAGCCTGTGTGGGGCTTCCAGGGCTGCCGCCGGGTGTCTGTCTGTGGGCTCCAGCAAGCCTTCCAACCTAGTTAGCACGCAGCTCTGCCCTGAGCAAGCTGAGAACCACTCTTGGTCCTCCTTACAGCCCCTGAGACTCTTACTGGCCAGGAGCTCCCAGATATCCTCATGCTTGTGACTCAACAGCACAAGGGTACAGAGCGAGTTGCTGATGGGGAAAGATGCTGGGCTGAAGCCCCAGAACCCTACATACAGAGCTCCACTATGTCACACTGGATGCCAGCCACTTCCCGGGATTGTACTGTGATGCCCGTGGGAAACACTCACCAGGGAAGGCCTAAGGAGACGCACAGGGTTTCTACCAGGATTGTCATACCACACAGGTTCCAGCTCGGTGAAGGATGCACATTTGCATAGGAGGGGAGTAGCGGGCCCTTCCTGTCAATTCCAGGCAACCAGGTCCGGAGTCCTAGTGCCCACTGCCTTCTTTCTACCACACTCCTTACTCCAGAGCACAGGCCTTCTGTCTTCTAGGGCTCAGATGTTAGGCATGGCTGGCCTTCCTGGCTTATGCTGTAGGGGTTCTCGTTTGCAGCTAGGGTCTCTGAGGTCTCGGGGTGATTACCTGTTGCAGAGCCTCTGGCCACACTGAAGGAGACCTACTTGGAGGCGATGTCATGGACTCTAGATGAGGTGGCAAGAATGGACCGAGAAGGCCAGGCAGTGGCTGCAGGCCTTGCTGCTCGGGCTGCCAGGGAGTTGGAGGCTAAGACCCATCCAGGTGAGCCTGGGAGCTGTGATGGATACCCTGGAGCTGGTAAGGGGTGTGTGTGATAATGTGGGTGGGGTTGAGCTCAATGAGGGTACCTCTGACAGCTGTCTCTGCCCTCCCCCAAAGTCACCCACCACACATTGTCCTGGGCTGAGGCTCAGGCCTCCTGGGTCCTGAAGCAGGTCTGCAAACCTTGCTGAGCACATGCTCTTACACAGCCAGGTAAGTGCTGCTGAGACTCGTGAGTCCCGTGGTCCTGCTACAGGGCAGGGCAGGCCTGGACCTGGTCCATCTCACCCTTAGGACAGCATTGCCACATGGGAAGTTCTCATGTAACAGGTGGGAAACTGAGGCTTAGTTAGGCTCTGCACAAGCACTATCCATAGTCTAGTTGGTTTTGCAGAAGACTCTTCTGGGGAAAGACATTCTCAGCTAGCAGCCTGGATATGGTCTAATGGGCAGGGATGCCAGGCCCTGACCTATGTGTTAGGTGGGACCTGCTGCAGAAAAGCAGATTGAAGACAAGATACGAATGATGGTAAAGTTTGGCTATGAAGCAAGGGGGCTCCCCCTTTTAAAGTACATTTCTGTGAGTCCACATACGTGCACACATTTGTGGAGGCTTGAAGTTGATAGAGAATAACTGCTTTTCCACCTTACTTGTTGAGGCAGGCTCTCTCGGTCAATCCCAGAGTTCACTGATAAGGCAAGTCTTGCCAGGCAGCTTGTTTGGAGGGGTCTGCCTTCTGAGAATGAAATTACAAGTTCTATCATGCTTACCTCGAATTTATGTGGTTCTGAGTATTTGACTTTGTGCTTATGTGGCAAGTGCCTTAACCACTGAGCCATCTCCTCAGCCCAGAGGTGAGCTTTGAGCAGGCAGTTCTGGGTAGGGCACACAACTGGTGTAGAGCAATGGACAGGGAGTGTTGCAGAGCTGTGGTACCTGTTTGAAGAATAGTAACAAAGCCAGCGGGATTTGAACAAGCTCCGGTGGCCTAAGGCCTTGGCTTTTGCTTGGAGATGGGTGCATACAAGGGTTTTGGCCCAGGGAAAGGTGGATCTCTGTGTATTTCAAAAGTTCAGTTTGCACTGGCCCACATGTTGAGGGGTCTGGCTGCTCAGGCTTCCTGTGAGTTGGTGGCTAAGGCCCATCCCAGTGGCCTTGGACAGAGTGTAGGGCTGACTAGGGTTGCTGGAACAATGTCAGCATGGAGGATGAGAGGCAGTCAGAATCCAGCTATGTTTCTAAGGTCAGCCTGGAGGGAACCAGGACTCAGCTAGATGCAGGTGGTAAAAGGTGTGAGAGATGATTTCAAAGTGTTTGGCCCCAACAGCTGGAAGGATGGAGGTCCCTCTATAAACAAGGGACAAACCACAGGGGCTTCTGTGTGTGTGTAGCCAGTGCAGTGTAAGCAGAACTGTAGCAGCTTGAACCACAGGACTTTCCTCATGCCGTCCTGGAGGGCTGGGGGGGGGGGGCGGAGGAGGGGGGGGTGCTTGCCCTTCAGTGCTGTTAGATGAGAAGGGATTATCCACAGAGAAGTGGCAGCACAGGCCTCACAGGTAGGAGCTGCCAAGAATGCCTGCAGTTCCCTTCTTGCCCAGCAGGTGACAGCATGGTGCCTCGTAGGTATGGGAAACTTGGACCTAGATCTTGGTTGGATTCCTACTCTGCCTCAATATCCCCACCTGTAAACTTGGGACATACCTCCAAGGAAAATGAGTAAAGAGCAGCTGCAAACCTGGCAGGGTCTGTGTAGAACGAATGCTTCAGCAGATGGCACTGAGTGGAAAGAGTGGGGTCTCTTGTGACAGTGGCAGTTTGTCTCTAGCTCTGTGGTAGCCATTCCTAGTGCCTCACCCCCTTCCACTGTAGCCCAGACTTTTCTCATTCTTTCCAACTCCAGGTTTGCTGGGCTTCTGTCCTACAGCTCAAGAAAGTTCTAGAGTCTCCCTAGCCTGTAGAAACCTCAGACAATCCCCCTTTGGCGGGGTCCCTGTTCTGGCCCATTCAGCAGCATCTTACTGCACCTGTAAACCTGTGACAAGCACCCTGGCTTGGCTCCCTCAGCGTCTATGCCCATCCCCATTACCCCACCACCCTGGGAGCAGAGTGCACAATCAGACAGCTGTGTCCCGACTGCAGGACCTTGGTCCATCTTATAAGGACACTTCTGCAGAGGCAAGCCCTCTCTAAGGGGACAGCCTCTGGTTCGTTTCCAGCCTGTGATATATATCACTGCCCTTCAGGGAAAGGAAGTGAGGCTCACTGAGCCATCTCAACTTGCTGGGGGGTCCATCTCCTGTGTCCCTTTCAGGAACTACTCCGTGAAGGCTAACGCTGCCACTCCTTCCTGTGGGGGACGGGCCCCTGGATGCAGCCCAGGTGGTAAGTCACCTGGTGGAGGAGAAATTCCTGCGGCCACTCATGCAGGCTGTGTGAGCCCAATGTGCTGTCCACGTTCTATGGGTTCCAGTGTCGCCTGCTGAGGAGCCCCTTCAAATGTGAGTCCTGCCTGTCCCGCCACCACTTCCTGGTTAGTCCTCTGCCTGTGGAGTGAAAGCCAAGCAAGTCCTATAGGGCTTGATGACAAGCAGTCACAAGGAAGCCTGTCAAGTCCTGTGGAATCACAGGCCAGCCCCACAAGTTCCTGGGCTTGGTGAGGTCATCTGGGGCTACTGACCCTGCTAGGATTTTGTTCAGAATATAAGGCCTGGCTGGCTAAGGGGGGACATACACAACATCTGGGGGCTCCTTCTGAGGCCAACCTTCTCCCAGAGGGCCCTGGTGGAGAAATAGAGGGCTGAGCTCCAGTTGGGGCTGGAAGGCTGCTAATGGAGCCTTACTAAGGAGGCGGTGTCTGTAGCCTGGGGCCCATCGGCCTCTGGGAGGCCCCAGGAAGCCGCTTCTGGCTCACACTGCTATATAACTTCTTCATCCTCAGTTTCCTCCTGTGTGGAGTAGAGGGAATACCATGGCCGGCTTGTGCAGGCTATAAGCGTGCCATCTGAGCCCAAGCCTTACTACAGAGGAGGCATAGAATCAGGCTTGGCATGGGATTGTTTATTGTGATGACATTCCTGAGCTCAGCGTCTTGGGAGTGTCCCCAGACTTGGAAGCACATTTGTTTCTGGGTGGCAAGTTAACACTTAGTGTTGAGCTGATCTGGCCTCTTCTCAGATCATGCTGTGGTGGCCGGGTACATGGTAACCTTTGTTCGGCAGGTATGGGGCCTGGGTCCCTGCTGTGGCAGCTTCCTGCTAGCCAAGGACTTCTCACACCAAAAGTTCTCACTGATGCTGAGCTGCACAAGCTCAGGGTTCACAGCCCTTCATGTAGAGCTGAACCACACAACCCTTGTTCTGTATCCCAGCCTGAAGGTGAGTGCACAGGAGGCTGTGGGGACTCCCTGGAGCCTCTTGTCCACATGTTGCCTGGGTTTGTTGCTGGGAGTGATTCCAGACTCACCCGTGTGTGGTCCACAGGCTCACATGTTGTATGACTCTGCCTGGCCTTGGGACAGCTGCTGGAATTTAGACCCGTCTCCTGCTCTGCTGAGCACTGGGTCCAGGGTTGAGCTGAGAAGGGAGGGTGGTATGTCTGTCTCCTGCGATGTGCCAGGCAGCCTCTGCAGCCTGACGCTGGGTGTGTGGCACCATGGTGGGTTGGGGCTTGGTGCTCCCTACAAGGGCCTTTTCTAGCTACCCCATGGCTAGACTCTAGGGTGATGTGACCCTTCTTAGTGGTACTGTAGATGACCTCCCTGGTGGGGAAGAAGAGGACAGGCCAGTGGGCAAGAGCTGGAAATAATCTCAGTGGCTGCCTTTGCTGACTGGTCACTTCTGCTGGGGTGGCCATGACTGCTGGCCTCCTTTCTAGTGTAACAGCTGCCTCCCTCTCAGTTCTGGTGTCTCCTGTACCATTACAGATGACCCAGCAGAAACTGCATACTCACCTCTGCTCCCAGGGCCAGCTTCTGGCCCAGGGCTTCTGACCTAGCTTGGCTCTCTTCCCTGGGGACAGTCCATACAGAGTGAAGTCAGCTCTCATGAGGTCCCCAACATGCAGCTAGACCCCAAGGAGTCTCCTGGAAAGCTTGCTCAGTGGCCTGGTGGGCTGGGACAGTGGGGAAGGCACTGCAAGGTACAGTCCTCTCTAGATCATCTTTTCCTCCCCAAGTTCTGAGGACTCTGATGTTCCTGGGGAGTCTGGAGAGGGAGCTTTCCCAACAGGTCCCTGCAGGAATATCTGCTGGCCTTCTGGGTACCAACAATAATGGCACAGAAGTTGCCAGCCTGGAGGAGCTCACCCACGCCTGGCAGGTAAGCTGTGGGAAACCCTTTCTCCCAAGCCTGGCCCTAGGCTCAGTGGAGGACAGCTGCACAGGTCCAGGGTGAAGCAGGAGCCCTCCCATTCCACTCAAGGATACAGGCATCTTGCTATATCCATACACACCAGGCGGTGTGCCCAAAAGAAACGTGAGAAGGATTGAGTCTTGTGTCTTCCCATCCAGGTGGGTGAGACCTGTGGTGATGAAGAGGGGGTACAGCAGCCATGCTCAGAGCGTGGGACCACCTGTCAGGCCTTCTTCCAAGAATCCTGGTCCAGCCTGGGCAACTGCTTCCAGGTGGTGAGTGTTAGGCTAACCCTGGCCAGAGGCAAGTCAGCAGAGAAACCACAGAATGAAAGAGGCCTGATCTAGCCTATGCCCTTCCAAGGGCACAGCAGGCAAGCACAGTGAAGGGCTGGCATTGGTTTCAGGTGGACCCTGCCCCATTTCTCAGACTGTGTATCCAAGACACCTGTGTCCCTAGGGAGCTCCAGTCTGCCTGCCAGCTGGTGGTTGCCTACATCCACCTGTGTGCCCAGGACTCCGTGCCCTTGGCCCTTCCTCTGCAGTGTGGTAAGTTTTTATCCTGGTCTAGCCTTGGTCTTCCACCCCAAATGGAAAAGCAGTGCCACTCTTTGAGCTCCTACAGGAATGACAGGTGCTCAGTTCTTCAGTGAACAGAGAGTCCCCACAAAGCTATGTGCAATGTTGTGCTTATGAAGAAAGAGCTAGCCTGGTTAGCAGGGACAGGAGGAATGCTAAATTGAGGCCAGCCTGGGCTACATAGCAAGACTCTGTCTCAATAAAATCAAATAGGGCTGGAGAGATGGCTGCATGGTTCTCTTGCAGAAGAGCTGGGTTCAATTCCCAGCACCTGTGTAACAGGCTCACAACTGCCACCAGGGGAATGGATGGCCTGAGCTCCACACACAACACACACACACACACACATGCAAGCAAAAAGTAATACAGTTTCTTATAAAGAAAAGGAACCAAGCAAAAAAAAAAAAAAAAAAAAAAAAAGCTAGGAAAGACACCTCGGCTGATGATGTGCTCGCCTTACAAGCAGGAGTTGGATCACAGAACCAGGAAAAAAAAAAAAGCTGGGTGAAGTGGTGTGCTGAGCTGCTAGTGCAGAAGGCAAGCAGGTGAATCCCGGGCAACAAGAAACCAAACAAAACAAGCAACAACAAACCAAACCCAGTGAGTATTTCCTTAGGGTTAAAGGGATAATACCTGAGACTATGGCCACCAAGCCAGGTGTCTCAAGTACCCTAAGGACTCTCTTGTGTACTCCGAATCTGTAACAGTAGCTCTGAGGTGACACCTGTGGCCTGTGAACCTGACAAAGAATGACCTTGACAAACATTTAACTTCTTTATCCAACCCACAAGTCACAACTGCAGTGAACAGTAGTGGGAAATGCCTGAGACCTTCACATCCCAGACTCAGGAGCAGCCTGAGAGTCTTAAAGGCATGAAAGACCACTCAAAGATGAACCGCAGGCCAAAGAAAATGTCTACAGGTAGTGTAAGAGTCGCTGTGTGACGCTCTAGTGAACGGTAAAATAACAGAAGAGAAAGTCAGTGAAATGAAAAATATGATGGGTGTGGAATGAGGACCTACTGTGTGGCCCAGGGTGTGGAAAGAGGACCTACTGTGTGACCAGGGGTGTAGAGAAAGAGCCTGGTGTGCTGGACAGAGTAAGAGGTTCGAGCCTAGAGCCCTTAATCATGAAGCATATGTTGTTTCAGATAGTTACTACGCCCATACCATATATGGTCAGAGCACAGCTGCAAAACAAAGGGGACAGAAAGGCTTGGTCCAGCCCTAGCAAGAGACCCTGTCTCAATAAGAAGATAGGTAGTGCCCAAGGAGCCACTGGTGGTTGTCCTCGGCCTCCCACATGCATGCACCCGTACCCAAGTGCTTTCCCTCACAGTCAGCCCTCGCCCCACCCTGTGTGGGCTTCAAGGGAGCTGCTCGGCTCCCAGCTTCCACTGGGAATGGAAGGGAGAGATCAGAGCTTGTGAGCACTGTGCTTCACTCATCTGGGTCTGCTCTGGAGCCGGCTTCTGTCTCAGCTCACACTGTGCTCTGAACACTGGTGTAGCTTGGATATGTGGCAGGCAGTGGTGGGGACCCCTGCATAACTGTAGGTAGCTAGGGTGGCAGACCTCAGCACCTCTAGCTTTCCACAGTGAGGACGTCTCGAGAAGAGACCCTAGGGGGCTCAACAGGCTAGGCCAGGAAAAGTTTTCCTTATGCTTAGAAGGTGTGCAAAGACCCTACGATATTCATGAAAATATGTGTGCTCAAAGGAACCAGATCTCCTCAGAAACCAACCTTCAAGAGACAAACCCCTAAGTCTCTCCACAAGGACATTTAAATGCTATCCTTAAATGCACAGTGAGCTGAACGTTGCTGTCAGCCACACAAAAGCATGGAAATGAAAATGAGAGAGACCTAGTGTCTAGAACTACATGGCCAGCAACTGGCTGGAAGAGTGGATGGAACATGGCCTGGAAGGATCTGCTGGAATAACTGATTCTGAGAAGCAAAGGGAGATGAGAGAGGGCTGCAAGGAGGCTCAGCACACAGCGAGAGGACCTGAATCGATCCCAGAACCAATGGAACCAAGCCACAGCCAGGCATGGTGGCTCAGGCATGGGGACACAGGGATGGTGGCTCAGGCATGGGGACACAGGGATGGTGGCTCAGCCATGGGGACACAGGCATGGGGACACAGGGATGGTGGCTCAGCCATGGGGACACAGGGATGGTGGCTCAGCCATGGGGACACAGGGATGGTGGCTCAGGCATGGGGACACAGGGATGCTGGCTCAGGCATGGGGACACAGGGATGGTGGCTCAGCCATGGGGACACAGGGATGCTGGCTCAGGCATGGGGACACAGGGATGCTGGCTCAGGCATGGGGACACAGGGATGCTGGCTCAGGCATGGGGACACAGGGATGGTGCTCAGGCATGGGGACACAGGGATGGTGGCTCAGGCATGGGGACACAGGCATGGGGACACAGGGATGGTGGCTCAGGCATGGGGACACAGGCATGGTGGCTCAGGCACGGGGACACAGGGATGGTGGATCAAGCATGGTGGCTCAGGCACTGAGGAAGTACAGACAGGCAGGTCTAGCTCCCTGGCCTTCTGGCCAGCCTCAGCTACTCAGTTTGCTTAGTGACAGAGGTACTGGAAGAAGGATCCCTGAGGACCGAAAGTTGACCTCAGGCCTCCACACTCAACATGTGCACACAAAGAAAAGACTTTATGCCAACAACTGAATTTTATACCTCCAGTTATCAAAAATCAAATCTATAGCTAGGAGAAGGAAATTCTGACTTGAGTGGAAAAAGATGGGACATGAACTGGAAAATGAGTAAAATCCACAAAACAGGCAAACGTTTAGTTATACTAATAAGAGAAGAAGACTCAGATGACTGAGATCAGAAATGAAATTTAAAATCTAGACAGAACTATGAAGAAAACTGGATCAGTGACTAAAAATACAGACAGGGCAGGAAGACAGCTCAGCAGGGAAAGACCAGATGTTCAAGATTACCTTTGGCCATATAGCTTGAGGACAACCTGGGGTAATGAGGCCTTGTCTCAATCAATCAATCAAGAAAGGAATCTAGTTTAATTTGTGGAAGCTATCTACAGAGGTCGTGTGGTGTCCTCAAGGGCTCGGTGCCCATAAGCTCATGGGGCCCTTGCTTCAGCAGCTTGGCATCCTCGTGTTAGGGCTAGCTCCTCCTGAAAGCAGAGAGAAGTCTTTTAGATGTTCTAGAACCATCCAGATGTCAGCAGCACATTTATAGCCTGGATCCTTCAGTATTCAGGTTCAGCATGGCCTCAGTTTTCTCTCCACCCCACCCCTCACCCCCTATACTGACTCAGGTATATTCTCTCTCTCTCTCTCTCTCTCTCTCTCTCTCTCTCTCTCTCTCTCTCTCTCTCTTTCTCTCTCTCTCTTTCTCCCTCTCTCTCTCCCTCCCTCCCCCCGCACTGGCTCAGCTATATTCTCTGCCCCTAGACCTTGGTGGGGTATTCTATCTTGGTCTTCCCCTTGGCAGACACTTGTTAGTTTTGCACCTCTGTGGGTGGCTGAGTGCTTGATGCCTACACAGTGTCCCACAGTATGACGGAAGCACAGCACCATGCCTGCTGTGCTTACAGAGTGGGGAGACAGTGGTGGGTGGGTGACAGGAGGGCGCTCCTGCCAGGCCTCGAGGCACAACCTCACTTCTCTTTATTAGAGTTTAAGATTTGCCCAAGCCAACACAAGGCTGCCAAAGACGGCAAGCTTCACCTTCCGCCCCGATCCTGGTTCCTGGGCAAGGTCAAGGATCTCAGCTGGAAGAGAACCATCAGTGCAGAATGCCAGAAAACCCGAGAGGAAAACAAGCCTGGCTGCCAAGCACAGAAAGGAAGAGCTGGGAACCAGCCCCGCTTTCCCAGTGTCTCTGGGGCTGAGGGAATTCCAGCTGGCCCAGGGAATTCATTCTCCAACGTCACTGGAAGGCAGCCAGGCCAAGGCTCACACCTCTGGGCCGACACTCCACACTAGCACCCACACTTGCACAAGCTACTGCTTCACGGCCTCAGCAACTGTTGTGCAGCCTGAGCCT
Organism: Mastomys natalensis; assembly: GCA_021653895.1. Lineage (NCBI taxonomy): Eukaryota > Metazoa > Chordata > Mammalia > Rodentia > Muridae > Mastomys > Mastomys natalensis. The sequence goes on from JAJTUV010000077.1 coordinate 1,328,644, forward strand.
CGGGATGACCGTGACCGGGTGGATATGAGGCTCCGTGGCACAGGCTTCCCCTGCCACCCTGGGGGGAAACAATGGCCTCAAGACCAGTTAGGGACCTTCCTTCTCCAGGATGCTTCTCGGGCATGGGGAGAAGGCTCCTTTTCAACATGGGATGTAAATGTGAGGGCTTGAACCACTAGACAACAGGGTTTTTTGTTGTTGCTCATTTCTCTTGGGAAATGGGCTTTTTTTTTTTCCTTAAGTTTTCAAGTGCAAATAAAGCTGCAATTTGGGAGTGCCTGTGGGGCTGGTTGCCGGGGTTGACTGGTCCTCATGTCAGAGAGGCAGAGGCTTTGGTGGCTATGAGCCTACCAGGAGGAGGTGCCTTTGAGTCCTTTCAACACTAACCACCTTTAGTGCATCCCCAGGGCTTTGCACAGGTCAGGGCTAGCACCCTGCTGCTCAGCCTTTGAACCGGGCTGGGTATGTGCCACCAGAAATGGGACAGAGAGAAGGCAGGAGGGCAGGCACTAAACTCAACTGGTGCTCAACAGGTGTCTAGAAAAAAGATCTCCAGAGCAGAGGGAAGTGAGGCCAGCTCCGCTCACCCTATAGAACAGTGGTTCTCAACCTTCCTAACGTTGTAACCTTTTAATATAGTTCCTCAGGATATGGTGACCCCCAACTATAACACTATCTTGTTGCTACTTCATAACTGTAATTTTGCTACATAACAGTTCTGAATTGTAAATATCTGATAAGCAAATATCTGATGTGTGACTCCTGTGAAAGTCATTTGACCCTCAAAGGGGTCTCCACCCACAGGTTGAGACCCACTGCTCTAGGAGAAGGTGTGAGACATAGGCTGCTCTGACTGATGCACCGTGTCCCAGTTCCATCCAGAAGACCTTCTTCGTGGTGACCTGGAACTACTCAGGATGTTTTGAAAGACGTTTGACCTTTCCTTAGCCCTCACAATAGCCCAGTGAGGAATGTATGTCCCTCCTTGCTCCCACATTACAGAAGCCAGTCTGAAGCCCAGATGTCACTGAACCAGGCCAGTCTGCCTCTGAAAGGTACAAAGGACCTGCTGCACCCACTTTGTGTCATGGCTCAGCAGGTACAGGCTTCCTATCAAGCCTGACAGGCAGAGTTCAATCCCCAGAACCACACAGGAGAACTGACTTCCTCACGTAAACCAAGGCAGACCCCACCCAGTGAAACTGTAGCCACGTCCCAGGCTGAAATGTGCAGTGCTTTCTCAAAATGCTCAGTAAGTTACAGGCTGATGTCAAGTTCCATCAGAAGGTATACTCAGGGCTAAAGAGATAGCTCAGCAGGTAAAATTGGCTTTGCTCAAACATGAAGACCTGAGTTCAGAACCCAAGCAGTCATGTGAAAAGCTGAGTGTGGCTGACAGTAGCTGCATGTGTGCTAACCCTGAGCATGGCTACATGTGTGCTAACCCTGAGCATAGCTGCATGCTTGCTAACCCTGAGCGTGGCTGCATGTGTGCTAACCCTAGAGTGTGGCTGTATCTGTGCTAACCCTAGAGTGTGGCTGCATGTGTGCTAACCCTGAGTGTGGCTACATGTGTGCTAACTCTGAGCGTGGCTGCATGATTGCTAACACTGAGTGTGGCTGCATGTGTGCTAACCCTAGAGTGTGGCTGCATGTGTGCTAACCCTGAGCGTGGCTACATGTGTGCTAACCCTGAGCGTGGCTGCATGCTTGCTAACACTGAGCATGGCTACATGTGTGCTAACCCTGAGCATGGCTGCATGCTTGCTAACTCTGAGCGTGGCTGCATGCTTCCTAACCCTAGAGTGTGGCTGCATGTGTGCTAAGTCTGAGCATGGCTGCATGATTGCTAACCCTGAGTGTGGCTGCATGTGTGCTAACCCTAGAGTGTGGCTACATGTGTGCTAACCCTGAGCGTGGCTGCATGCTTGCTAACACTGAGTGTGGCTGCATGCTTGCTAACCCTGAGCGTGGCTGCATGTGTGCTAACCCTAGAGTGATGGGAACAGACACAGAGGCCTGCTGCAGCTCTCTGGCAGTCCACCTCACTCTAGGTTCAATGAGACATCCTGTCTCAAGGGAAAAGGGCAGAGAGTGATAGAGCAGGTAACCTGATGGCTCCCTCTAGCCTCCACCCATGCACAGATGCACACATCTGCACAGAAGTACACACAAACACAAACAAACAGAAATGTGCCCTCAGAAGCTGGGGAGAGGGCCTGAGTTCAGATCCTGAGCAAGCCTGTAAAAAACAAGGCGTGGTAGCGTGCACCTGTAATCTTAGTGCCAAGAAGGCAGAGACAAGAAGACCCTTGGAGCTTGCTGGACAGCTAGTCTTGTCCAGTTGGTGAGCTCCAGGTCCAGTGAGAGAGATCCTGTCTCAAAAATAAGGTGGAGAGTGTCTGAAGAAGATATTTGATATCAACCTATGGCCTTTATGTATACTTATATAGAGCAGTGCGCACAAACACACGCACATGCACCATACATACCATGGGGAAGTAGTGGGCTTGTTCAAGCAGATTCAGTATCAATGTTTTGCAGATTGTAGTTGCATGAGTCCAGGTTGAGAATTTAACACAGTTGCAGGTGTGTGTGATTCCATTAAAAAGACCAACAGAGACAGCTGTGATAGTTACACCCATAGCTTCAGCTACAGGGAAGCTTAGGGAGCTATCATCTGGCTTAAAGGCCATTAAGGATGGACCCCTCCCTCACAATTGGCAGCCTGTAAAACCAGGAATGGAAACAGCAGGACTGTGATTTCTAATCAAAAGAATAGGAAGTGAAACATCATGTAGAGACAAGACATTCTAAACTGCCCCAGAGATCCTAAGATGACGCCCAAGCTGGACTCCTGACAAAGAAAGAAGATACACTGTTGCCTGCTCCCTGAAGAGTTGCCCTAGGCTAAGCCTAGGCCTTAGTCCCAGCGCTAAAGAGGAGCTCTAAGAGTTCAAGGTCAGAGTGGTCTACATAATAAGTCCACATGGGGCTCAGCAGTTAAAAGCACTTGGGGCTCTTCCAGAGTACCCTGGGTTTGGTTCTCAGCACCCATGATGGGCTAGTCACAACCACCTGTAATCCAGCTCCAAGGCATCCAGTGCCTTCTTCTGGACTCCTTGGGCACTCATAGACATATATACACAAAAATAAGATGATTTTTATAAGGTCAATTCACATGAGCCTCCCCAAACTCCTCCTGGGAAACTGTCTGTTCAGACTTTGGAAATGGTACAGGGTTGGATGAGCAGAAGTGCTTGCTGCAGTAGTGGCTGGCTTCAACCCCTAGGACCTAGGCAGGAGACGGAGAGAACTGGCTATGGATTGCCATATGTGCACATAGATAAATAAATGTAATAAACTTTTTAAAGATTGTTTTTGTTTTTGATATTTATTTGAGATAGAATCAGTCTTGCTCCTGGCTGCCCTGAAACTAAAGCAGATATGCTTGAACTCAGAGTGATCCACCTGCCTCTGCTTCCCAAGTGCTGAGATTAAAGGCATGTGCCACCATGCCAAAATTGTTTAATTTTTAATTTTGCATGCGCATATGTATGTGTGTATAAACGTGTGAGTACAGTGCCTGTAGAAGTCAGATGAAGGCATCAGATTCCCCTAAAACTGGAGTTACAAGCACTTATGAGCCACCAAATGTGAGTGCTGGGAACCAAAATCAAATCTTCTGTAAGAGCAGCAAATGCTCCTAACAACTAGGCAACCTGTGGGTCACAACCCTTTTGGGGGACTGTCTTAGTTAAGGTCCCATTGCTGTGAACAGACACCATGACCAAGGCAACTCTTATAAACAATAACATTTCACTGGGGCTGGCTTACGGGTTCAGAAGTTCAGTCCATTATCATCAAGGTGGGAAGCACGGCAGTGTCCAGGCAGACATGGTGCTGGAGGAGCTGAGAGTTCTACATCTTGTTCCGAAGGCAAACAGAAGACTGTTTCTCAGGCAACTAGGAGGAAGTTCTCTCAAAGTCCACCCTTACAGTGACACACTTCCACTCCCTCAGCCAAGCATATTCAAACCACCACAGAATCTTGGACTTCTGGCTTCTTCCACATCCACCCAAACACACGCACACCATCACATTCGAGGGAACAACAGTAATGACAGCCAAGTCCCCATAAAAACCAGCAGAATCAGAAATTGAAGTGATAAGGAGAGGTTGTCGACCTAACGGTCAACAAATTCACATTATCCAAAACTAAAACCAAAACGGGACTGGGGACCGTGGAGATAGCTCAGCAGTCAGGAGACATGAGACTAATCTTTCTACCAGAGGCAGCAAGCCTGCCAAGCACCAATATTCGTGGAGATAGCTCAGCAGTCAGGAGACATGAGACTAATCTTTCTACCAGAGGCAGCAAGCCTGCCAAGCACCAATATTCCATCTGTGTAGTGGTTGTTTGTTTAAACCTGAACATTCATGAGACTTTACTATCACATCCTTCCCATCTGTGCCAATTAGCCAATCAAGTCAGACTGTGAGGTGGAGTTCCCACCAATGGGATGAGGCACAGTCACTGCCTGCATTAGAATAAACACTAGGTGAACTTTCCCAGCCCAGAGTCTGTGCTCGCTGACGTAGTAACCCTTTTTTACAAACAAATTGCCTTACTCAGTTTCTTTCACTTTGTTCATGTATTTCTTTCTTTTATTTTCTTTTTTGGTGGGGAGGGGTTATGGTTTCCAGACAGGGTTTCTCTGTGAAGCCGCTCTCCTGTAACACCAAGAGTATTCTTTTCTAACAGAGAGCATACTCTGCTGTCCCAGAGGACCTGAGTTTGGTTCCCAGCACCAACAGTGAATGGCTCACAACTGCCTGTAACTCAAGTTTGAGGGGATCTAGCACCCTCTTCTGGTCTCTGTGGGCATTTTTTTCATGCATGTGCACAAACCCAAATGCAAATAATTTTAAAAGAAAAAAATTTTAAAGGGGGCAGGGTAATAACATTCATTTGGCAAAGCGCATAACTAGCATGTATGAAACCCTGAGTGCTAACCTTAGCTTTGTACAAACCAGGTATGTTTTCACCAACTCATGACTGTGATCCCAGTGCTAGGGCCATGGAAGCAGGAGGATCAGGAGTTCAAAGTCATCCTCAGCTATACAGTGAGTTTGATAAGGCAATCCTAGACTACATATATGAACCTATGTCTCAAAAGGGTGCAGTAAGCAAAATAAAACATTAGACCAACCTGAGGAAATGCATTGCCCTTGTGTCTCTGGTGGCAGGGACGCTAAAAATAATGTTTTACTTATTTTTAAGATGTATTGCTTATGTATATGAGTGTTTGTCTGCATCTGCATGTACATCTGCACACCAGAAGAGGGCACTGGATTTCGTGGGATTATAGCTACAGATACTGTGAGCTGTTATGTGGGCACTTGGGAATTGAACTCAGGACCTCTAGAAGAATGGCTGGTGCTCTTAACCACTGAGCCATCTCTCCAGCCCCTAAAAAAAATTCTCATGGTGAAGACAAAGGATCCTAATCATGAAGCAAATTCGTAGGAGAGTGATATCACACTGCTGGTGTCACAATTCGTGTTCTAAATACAGACTTGAGGTCAGGGAGATGCTCATGGAGTGAAGCACCCGCTGCACAAGTGTGGGGCCGGAGTTCAGACTCCCAAACCCACAGAGCAGCTGAAGGTGGCACTGTAATGACGGTGGTCCTGTGTGAGACGTAGATGGAGACCAGATCCCCAGAGGCTCGTGGGCAGGTTAGCCTGGTGGTAGCGCTAGAAAAGGGAGGCCTGACCAAATACGGTAGAAGGCAGGAACTGACCCCTGAGGTCATGCGCACTTATACCCACATGTCTCTCTGTCTCTCTCTGTTTCTGTCTCTCTCTGTCTGTCTCTGTCTCTCTCTCTCTGTCTCTCTCTGTCTGTCTCTGTCTCTCTCTCTCTGTCTCTCTCTGTCTCTGTCTCTCTGTCTGTGTGTGTGTGTGTGTGTGTGTGTGTGTGTGTGATGAGCACACACAGATGTGGGTATAGTTATGCACACTAAACACACATATACCATACACACACATAATTAAAAGTGTTGTCAGTGGCAATTTACAAATGTTCGTTGCAGTTTTCCTCTTAACCCTCAAATAATTGAGACAGGACATAACAACTGAGCAATATACTCTATTTCAATCCTCTCGGCTAATCTGGCTACCTCCCAGTCAAAATCCCAGTGATGGTTGCATGTTAGTACTGATCTGGCTCTCTGGGCTCCAGGTATTTTCTCATGGCCTCTCCTGAACTCTACCCCTATTGCAAAATCCCACTTCCTCTTCCTCTGTCCTACCCCCCCTGCATCCCCTCACCCTCCACCCCTGGCTGGGAGGAAGTCCAGCGCTATTCTGCTCAGTCACTGGCTGATCAGTTTCTTTACTGACCAATCAGGGAAAACTTGAGGAGCAATGTTTACACAACATTGAGACAGGAGATTCTCAGAATAAGGATTGCAATTAGACACGGGGGCCCAGAAAGCAGTATTTGAATGACACATGGATAATCTTTACACTGTGCACAGTAACATTATACCTATAAAGTGTAGAATTCAATGGTGCTTTATTTACTCAGAGAACATTCGCTGCTGACTGACAGCAGTCAACCTTAGGCCCTTTCAACCCACCCCAGAATTCAGGGAATGTCTCAGAAGAGGAAGTAGAGAGGATGTACGAGCCAGCCTCTGGACAAGGCATGACTGCTACACCCATGAGCTCACAGCAGCCGTGCCCGCTGTACAGGCCCACAAAAGGTCAAGGGTGTTAGAATTCCCAACATGAGTAAGGAGGGCTCTAGTACCCAAGCTAGTGGAGGAGTCAGTGGCAGCTGATGGCTTCTGGGGACATGTCATTTTTCTTTGGAGAGGGAGCATTGATAGGGCCACCCAGGCCCCCATGCATGACCCCACACACATGTGCCTATGGGCAGCACCAACCAAATTTAGCGGTTTCATAAAAAAGACATGAAGTTAAGAAATGGGAGAGATGCTCTGGGGGAAACTGAACAGGGCGAGTGGGAGATGGTATGATACAGTGTATAAATGTATATATTTAAACATTTTCCTTTTAAAAAGGAGACCCATGACTTTTAGTCAGAACCTGTCCCTTCCTCCTTTCCTCCTGTGTGAGAGGAGACAGAGGCCCAGTCTGCTTCCCAGGATCCCCCTATTAGGACATCTCACATAAAGGAAGAAGGCAAGAGGAGGCCCTTGGTGAAAGCTTCTGTGACTCAGCTTTGCGTCTTCAGGGGTCACCCATGAGTCAGAACACCACTGCCTTTTATTCCCTGTTCTCAGAGCAGTTCCACGTGAGTTGAGGGATATCCCCCCTCCCCCATGAGTCAGCAAATGCTGGTGTTGTATTCCCAGAACAAACACTAAAGAAAACATGTCCAGGTTGGGCCTGGTGGCACAGGTCTGGGAGAATTGCCTAGCCTTCAAAACATGTATATATTCAGCTGAAAATACATAGCTAGAAAATAACACAAAAAAGCCAATAGAACTTGGAGCAGAGGCAGGAGGAAGACAGTCATCTGTCACTTATCAAGGTTGAAGCTAGCCTGAGCTACCTGAGACTTTGTCTCAAACAAACAAACAAAAATGCAAAAAGAAAAAATGGGAGAAAATGTTCAAAACCGATATCATCAGCCAGTCACAAAGGCACACACTATAGTTCCAGCACTTGGGAGGCAGACGCAGGTGATTTGCTGTGAGTTCAAGGCTAACGTGGTCACATAGCAAGCTCCAGGCCAGCCAAGGCTACATTTTGAGACCCTGTTTTAAAAAAGAAGGAAGGAAGGAAGGAAGGAAGGAAGGGAGGGAGGGAGGGAGGGAGGGAGGGAGGGAGGGAGGGAGGGAGGGAGGGAGGGACTCCACTAGTCTAAGAAAAGGCAGCTAAGTGAAGTATGAGAAAGAAAAACAGAAAACAGCTCCCTGCCAAAACTGCAAGAGGAACATACGCCAGGCAATCCAACCGAAATCTTTCCAAAGAGGGAGTGACTGCAGAGAGGGTCGGTGAGCGACACATGTGCCTGGAGTGAGGGTCTAGACTCAGACCCCAGAACCCAGGGAAGCTGGGCCGAGTGCAGGCTCTGCATCCGAGCACTAGTGAGTGTGATGGGAGCAGAGCCAGGAGAAGCCTCAGAAGCTCATACGCCAAACCACCTGGTGAAGGCTGCGCAAGTAACACAAGGTGGCTGGCACCCTACGCCGTCTTCTGACCTCTCCGTTTGCACCAAGGCACAGGTGCTCCCAGTCACACACACAAATGTGAACACATACATAAAGAAAACAATACAAAACTCCCCACAAACATATGCCCTGCCTACCTGAATGCTGTATAAAAGAACTATCGACTTTTCTTTCTCTTGTTTGTTTGTTTTTTATTTATTTATTTGAGATTTATCACATTCTCTGTTTTTCCTAACATCTGGCTAAGTCTTTTCCTAAACCCGGGCCTGCCTGGGGAACTCCTACCATCTCATTAGAAGTCAACAATTCTCTTTTTACCAAAACTCTGCTGGCAAGCCGATGCCTGTCTCTGTACACTGACACAGTAGAATATTACTGTAGAAAGTAGAACCTAGTAAGGGTCATGCTCAGCTTGGGTGAGCTCAGAGAGAGCAGGCAGACACCAACCACCACTGACTCCATGGACAGGACAGAAATGCAGAGACAGTAAGCAGACTCACAGTAGCTGAGGTGGAAGGAGGAAGAGGTTTGGGATGGCAGAAGTCAGGCAGAGTTCCTTTGACAGCCCTGTGCATACATGGACACCCATGACCTGGATGTGTCGCAGTAGTGGAATTTACGAATTACAGGTCAGTTTTTTGAGACAGGTTCTTATACAGCCCAAGCTCACCTCAGATTTGTGGCAATTTTCCTGCCTTGGCTCATGGATGTGTGCCCACAACTAGCCTCTACCTCAGTTTGTAAAGAGCCCCATAGGAGAAGGAAGTCGGGGTGGGCATCATGGTCTGCCACTGGCAGTCTTAGCTTGCAGTTTCTAGAGACATGGCCTTTTACACCCTCCCCATGCATAGCTGCCTATCTGCTTCCACTCAGCAGATCAGAGGCCTGCTTGCCCGTTATAAGACTGGGTGGGTAAATTAGAAAGGGGTCCCAGTAAAGGTCAATGGGTAGAATGCTTGCCCAGCATGCATTAAAACCTAGATTTGATCCCAAGCAACCCATGAACCAGGTATGGTGACTGGTAATCTGAGCCCTCAGGAGGTGGAGACAGGAAGACCAGAAGCTACATAGTGAGTTTGAGGCCAATGGGACCCTGTCTCAAAAAGCAGGGTAAAGGGGGAAGCCCTGGAGCCCTGTTCCTCTGTTCCTCTCATGCTCTGTGACTCAGTTTACCCAGGATCAAGTGCCCCTTCCTGTCTGTCCTCTGGAAGAATGAACAACTCATTTCACCAATAACTCATTTCTGCCAAACTGTGCAAGCTGTTTCCTTAGCAACCCTACTCTTTTTCTCTCTGGATACAAACTGCCATCCAGTATTGGGACTATCCTTTTCCACAGAGCATCTGGGAATCCTTTCTGTGCATGTGTGTGTGGTGTGTGTGTGTGTGTGGTGTGCACCGATGTTGGGTGTTGTGCCGACTAGTTTCATGTCAACTTGACACAAGCTACGGTCATTTGGGAAGAGGGAATCTCAGCTGAGAAATTGTCCCCACCACACTGACCTATGGGCAAGACTGAGGAGCCTTTTCTTGATTGATGATTGGTGTGGGAAGGTCCAGGCCACTGTGGGTGGGGCCACCCCTGGGCTGGTGGTCTTGGGTTCTATAAAAAAGCAGTCACAGGAAGCAAGCCAGTAAGTAGCACTTCTCTGTGTTCTCCCTGCCTTGAGTTCCTGGCCTGACTGTCCTTCCTGTTCCCCGAGCTGCTGTTGGCCATGGGGTTTAGCTCAGCCATAGACAATGAACAAGACAGCTGTTGTCCTCTGTGTGTTCCAGTTAAGAGTATCACACATTTCATTTTTATTCATAATGCATTAGCCAGAATTTGTCACATGGACCTCTCACTACAGAAAATATCACTCAGCCATGTACCCTAAATCAGAATTAGATAGAGAAGTGTTTTTTTGCACACTAGAGATCCTTCATATAGATTAGTAATATTTTTCTCCATTTTTCTTCTCTTTTGACATTGCAGTTTAATCCTATCAGTTTCCCTTCCCTGTCCTTCTAAGCTCTCCCATATGCCCTAATTGTTGTTACATGTGTAAGTATATATATGTATACATTCTTAATATAACCTTCTCAGACAAACAGTCCTCACACTACCTTGTTTGTTCTGAAACAGGGTCTCTCACTGAGCCTCGGGCACCTCAACCTCAGCTAGACAGGGTGGCTAGGGAGCTCCAGACATCTTCCTGTCTCTAGGCTGGGGTTACATGTGCTCTGCTGCACCCACAGTTTCACATGAGTGCTGGGGCATCAAACTTCTCCTCACCTCACTGACTGAGTCACATCCCTGACCCCTGACCCCTGTCCCCTACCCCCTGCCCCCAGAAATGTCTCTTTAAAGAGAAAAGTTAAGGTCTGCACCAGAGTTCACTATAAGCACAGTGTCTGTGCGAATGCCTGGGCCCATGGGATGCTTCTGCCATATTCCTCTGCACCCTTGATACTGAGGTCGCCTTGCAATGATAGCTGCAGATCTTCAGGCCTCCACCTCTCCAATGCTGGATCACAGGTGGACGCTACCACTCCCAACTTGAACCTTAAGTCTTAAGTAGCAGTTGTGTGGCCCTGTACACTAAGTAGCCATTCCTGCTTTGGAAGCACTCATCACAGGTTCTCAGGCAACTGGGGCAATTCAGTGTTTGCATAAAGTGCAGGCTTGGTCAGCCATGGAGCCCATCAGTTAGGCAGAAGGAGGTAAACATGGGCAGTGGGTCCCACAGACAGCGTAAAACCTGTTTCTGTTGATGCCAGCTCACAAACTAAAGTAAAACCCAGGCAGTCAGTTTTCACAGTAAGGCCTTATTTTTAAAATAATGATTTACCAAACTGACAGCAATGAGATCAATCATGGCCCTGGGGAGTGTCGGAGGGGCTGGTTGGGAGGTAGTAAGGGAAACCGCAACTGCGCCTTGGCAGCTGTCTGCCAGCGGTCAGAATGCCCCTTCGTGGTTAAACACCCTTGAAGCTGCAAACTAGTTGTCCCTACCATGTCAGAAACTACAGTGCCAGGACATTCGCCCACACATGCTCTCTAGTGTACGGTCTGTATCCCCCCCCCCCCAAAGGCCCCGGCTTTGTTACAGTATCATTTACTTTAAGGTTTTGACCCTCTTAGCAAGCTTTCCTAGAGGATCATGGGAAGAAACACTCTAAAAGGGTGATCCAGTTCACCTGATTTGGGAAGGAGTCAGTTTACCTCATGAATATGCCACCCACCTAATAAATATTCATAAAATCGTTCTAATCGAAGACTTACAACACAGAGCCCACCCTGCTGCCCCATCCTGCCACAGCCCACTCTAGTCTCTGCAACGCTTTGCCAAAGAAACTCCTTAAACTTAAACTGTCTGCGTCTCTGGACTGAATTCTTCCCTTTAAGAAGGTAAGATTGGAGAGACTTCCCCTCCCTTCTCTTACATGGGGAGACACGTTTGAGGGCCACTTCCCAATCCCACCATAAGCAACCTGGAGATCAGACCCTCTGCTATTGTAAGTCATGGATGACCACCTCTCACCTGGAGGGACCATTACAGTAAGAAGAGGCCAGAGCTGGGGAAGGTTGGTTATACACTTGCTGTGATTTAGGTCTGTCTTCCCTCTGAGCATGCCTATCCTGATTGTCGTGAGCACACAGCCAGTGTGGCTCAGGACAAGAGCCATGTGTTGGTGAATTTTCATTGTCAGTTTGTCTCTTAAGGTGTTTCTAGAGAGGTTCAACTGAGAAGTTGCACCTTAAAAGTGGTGGCACCATCCCATTTTGGAGTCCTGGACTGAGTAAAAAGGAGTGACAAAATGAGCACCCCCACTTGTCTGTTTCTTGTCTATGGATGCTATATGACCAGCCACCTCCATATCTACCACAAGGGACTGTGCCCTCAAATGGCGAGGCAGAATAAGCCCTTCCTTAACTTGGTTTCATCAGGTTGTAAGGGCAACAAGGAAAGTAAGATAACACTGGAGCAGCTCCCAGCAGATGGAGGTGGTCGGCAGCCCACAGCAGAGGCCTACACACCAGCAGTTCCATGGTCAGACTCAAAGCAAGCCAAGGGCAGGACCATTCCCCAGCAGTGCTCAGGGATCCAAAATGCCCTTCCTTTCCTGCCAAGCCTCTTCTGGAAGTTCAAGAAAGACTGAGGGGAACCACAAAACCATGACATTCTAACACCAGGGCTGCCTTTGTTCACAGGCAAGCTCCATGCCCTGTATTTTATCCTGAAACAGGGAATGCAGAGGACCATTAACCCAAACTCACATATAACGACCCAGCAGTCAAGAGAACTAAGACCCAAGCACTGAAGCCAGCTACTGGCCAGACACAGGCCGCAAGCCTTTGTGTTTCCAGGGTCTGAGCCAGAGGAGCCAGGGTGCAGTAGTGGGTCAGCCAATCGTCTGTCGCCAGGAATCCTCACCCCAAGAGAACCCAAAAGAGAAAGGAAGGTAGGGACCTTTGACTCAGAAGTTTTAGAGTTAGCCGGGCGGTGGTGGTGCACGCCTTTAATCCCAGCACTTGGGAGGCAGAGGCAGGCGAATTTCTGAGTTCGAGGCCAGCCTGGTCTACCAAGTGAGTTCCAGGACAGCCAGGGCTATACAGAGAAACCTTGTCTCGAAAAACCAAAAAAAAAAGAGAAAAAAAAAAAAAAAAGAAGTTTTAGAGTAACTACTGCCAAGCCAGGTGTGGTGGCATACACCTTTAATCCCAGCACTCTGAAAACAGAGGCAGACAGTGGATCTCTGAGTCTGAGGCCAGCCTGGTCTACATAGTTATGTCATTATGGTCAGAGCTACAAAGAGAAACCCTGTCATAAAATAAATAAAGCAAAATATACCCGCCAAAGGCCTAGGGGATGAGCATGATACCGAGGCAGGGAGTCCTCAGCTCTCGGGCTCTCAGCACTGCAGCTTCCTTTTCCTGTCTATGCCCCAAAGACTAAATTCCAAGCCAGAATCTGGCCTCTCATTCTGCTAGCCCCAACACCTAGCCCATGCCCTAGTCAGGAAGATTAATGACATGGTTCCCAGATGGATCTGGAGACATCGGAAAGAACTTCACATGCTGGCATGGCACGAAGGGGCCCTTTGCTCCTTCTATCACTGCAGTGACCACCCTGGAGTGATTACACCCTTAAGCCTCTGAGAACTCTCAAGGCTCCAAGCACTGCAGAAAAGATTAAGTCAACTTGGAAGAAACATGTTTTTCTAATTAGCTTAAAACCACCCATGTTGGAGCCTTTGCAGTTTTAGACGGCTGCTTTGCCATTACCCGAAATGCCGCTCTCCTTTCTTTCTCCACAAATAATCTCACAAGGTTTTTAAGGGCGTCAGCATGAGAGGCATGAGTGTGTAGAAACGGACGTAGGGCTCCCATCAGGAAGCCACCTACAGTAACGTCCCCTCGATCACCAGCTTTTGAAGGGGGGAGGAGGCGAGAACCAACTTCTAGCTGCATTCTTCAGCCCACCTCAGTCCGACCTAATCTACACGTGCAGTTGCACTGATGTTTGAATTGGATATGTGTTTTATTGCACATCCACACTGGTGAAAAGGCCTTTCTTTGTTGACATTTCTTCCCTGTGCCAAGTCTGGGGCAGCCAGCCAGATGGAGGGGCCAAGATCCTGGAGGAGCCACCAAGCTTGCTTGTCTTAAAGGGCCACACTGCCAACCACACAAGTTGAAGAATGTGGAAAAGCAGATGTATGATCTCTGTGACAGGTGAGTAAGCAGGACACATGCCCCAGCCAGTGTGTTGGCACCAACAAGGTGAATTTAACAAGCTTGGGCGTGCTCGCACTTTATAGATAAGAGGCTCCTAGTTTGCTGAGTGGTGGTGGAGCCTAGATTTGAAAGCACTGTCTGCCTCTAAGCTGCACATTAACTCCGTATTCTGGTGTCCTGCCTGCAGGTCCTGTGGCAGGATCTCAAGAGCCCTTTACACACAAGACTCTCACTTAAAAAAGACCCACCTTCCTCCTGGTATTCAAATGCCAATGAAAAGATTTTTACTGTGGTAATTTAAGTACCACACTACTTTAAGAAAGGAAAGCCTTTAAACCTGGGCCCAGAGAGGGAAGATTGGAAATCAAGAAACAAGAAGATGAGTTGGACACACAGTACTGGTATGGAGACAGAGGAGGGCTCTGGGGAACCCTAGTTTATAAGTGACAAGGAAGCAAGTCCTAAGTCCTACTGTTCTAAGGTCCAAATGCTGACAACAAATGGGATGAAACCTCTCCTGCGTCCCCTCACCAAGGTGACCCCTCCACTCCACCCAGTGAGATTGAGAACCCAGCCATGTTGAGAGATCCTTGGTTCATAGGAGCAGAGATGGAAAATGTGTTGTTTTAAGTGACTACGCTCATGACAGTGAGTGCTGTCTCATCCTGGTGGTCACACATAAGGAGAATGCCATGTCCTTCTCCAGGGTGATGGGGCCAATGCAGACTCCTGAGCACCCCTTGGTTCTCTGCTCTACTGGAGCAAAGTGAGAAAAGGGAACTGGCTCGGGAGTGAAATGATTCTAGGTCCCAGCCTCCTGGGGCCTCTGCCATCTTACCAGGTGTCTTAGCTGTAGTCACCCTGACATGTGATGTTAAAGCCAGATCATCTGGCTAAGGCTGTCTGTCGGGTTTCCCCACCATGGAAGTACCATTTCTATCCCATCGGTCCGGTGAAAGGCAGCCTGCATATTCTATCCACTGTGTCTGGCAACCCCACAAGACACACAAGCCACATTCAAGAATCAGCAACCTCATGAGTTTGTCACCCTCCACCGCTCAAGACAGTCCAGACGTCTGTTCCAGAGCATCTGGTAAAGTCGAATATTCCAGCCAAACAGCAATCACCAACTCTGCTATTCCTTAATATTTTTCTTTTTCCTTTGAGATAGTCTCATATATTCCAGGCTGGACTCTAATTTGCAATGTAGCCAAGAACGTCCTGAAACTTCTGATCCTCCTGCTCTACTTCCTAACTCTGCATGTACATATATACAAATTAAGTAAATGCAATCAATAATAAAATTTCAAAACCCTTTCTTCCCCAGTTTGGCCAGAAAGGAGGAGGTGTTTGGAGTTCTGAATTTCCCAGCGCAGAGCCTCTGTTTCTTAGGCTGATCTTCTTCGTCCACACCACATCCCACTCTCTCAGGTGAGCTAGATGACCTCTGGGGAGGTAGGTTGATGCTGCAGTGGGAGGAGGCATTCAGGAACCTTGGTATGAGATAACTGTGCAGCTCGAGCGCAGACACGGCAGGTAGAATGCCCCTCTTTTCCTGTAAGGACACCCTAGCAGAAACTGTGAGTGCTATCTTAGTTGCAAAATGGACTTTTTCTAACTTAAAAATTAAAAGACTTCTTCCTGTAAGCCTAGGCTGGCTTCTAAGTCCCTGAAGAGCAGAAGATAACCTGAACTTCTGCTCCCCCGTAGCCCTCACCTGAGCGCAGGTGTGTACCACTATCATCAGTTTAATGCAATGCTGGAAAACGAACCCTGGGCTTCACACACACCAGGCAAGTACTCTACCAACTGAGCCACATGCGGAGCCTCAGAAGTGATTCTTACAATGAGCTGGGCCTGCATGCATACAGCAGAGATAAGGCAGGTTGTTCAGCTTTGTCTCCAGACCTAGGGCCCAGCAGGCACTGGGGCTTGATGACAGAGGCCAGTGAAACAACTCTTCCTTTAAAGGCACCCACTCAGGTGTGGTGGCTCATGCCTTTAATCCCGGTACTCAGGAGGATCTCTGAGCTCAAGGGTAGCCTGGTCAACTGATTGAGTTCCAGGACAGCCAGGGCTACACAGAGAAACCCTGTCTCAAAACAAAACAACAAACAAAGCACCTACTGCTTGATTCTGATAACAGCAGACTAGAAGAGTCATTTACCTTTCTGAACCCAATCATTCTTCTCCACAGAGGTCAGAGATAAGCCCAGAGGGCTGGGGTGTTGTTCTGAGGTAGGGCACTCATCTACATAGAGGAAGCCCTCAGCTTCATCCCGTTCATTTTAATGTGTATTTTACTTACTACTGTATATGGATATGGGGGCATACACATGCCACTGACTTATATAGAGGTCAGAGGACAGCTTTCAGGGGTAGCTTCTCTCCTCCCACCCTTCTGTGGGTTCCCTGAAATGAACTAAGGTCGGTAAGCTCCCCCTGTAAGCTCGCTCAACCTCTCAGCCATCTCATTGGCCCCAATGATAATGACGATAACCACAATAATTTTCAATTTAAAGAGGCAGGACAATCTTTGCAAGTTGGAGGATAACCTGGGCTACATCAGGAGTTTCAGTTCAGCTTCTACATAGTGACCTTTTCCCAAAAAGCCTAAACAGATAAATAAGGCTCAGAGAGATGAAGGGACTCACCCAAGGTAACTCACTTAATAAAAGGGACTAGAATTGAATGTCAAGTTCATTGAAACCCATCTGGTGTCCAAACCACCCCCATCCATTTGGCCAGAATGGGCAGAACTCCCAGGGTGGATGGCTATGAAACTTCTTGTGGCCCTATTTGTTCCTTTGCTTCATTTTGTGGCTGTGACCTCTGGCTCTCATCCCATTCCCTAGGGCTCAGACCAGACCCAGGCTAAGCAGCAGGGGGCGCTATAACCCACTCTAGAGCAGTCTCAAGGAGCCAAGAGGGAAGAATTAAGGTGCTGGCTCTAAAGAACACTGTCCCTAACACCAGGCACCTGCTAGCTCATGACTTGGCCCTGTGGCCTGCTGGGGCAATGAAAGAATAAACCTCCTAGGTAGAGGATGCTCAGTGCAAAAGATACCTCGTGTGCAACTGTACTGGCGTCTTTATCAAGGAAGTTACTATCCCAGGCATACTAGTGGTTGCTCTTTGCCATGACCCTTTTATACTTCCAGATCTTTCCTCTCTGAAGAATACTTTCCTGCCTTCCAGCTAGTACCTTAGGCAACTGCAAGGGACCCAAAAAGCCAGCACAGCAGTACATACACATGATCCCAGAACCTCAACAGGAGAATGGAGGCCAGCTTGGCCTATGTAGTGAGACACTGTCTGAAAAAAGAGAAACAGGGGAAAACAAAAAAACTGCTCTGGAGACACAGCTCAGTTGGTAAGGTGTCTGGTGTCTGTCTGTCATGCATAAAGCTCTGGGTTAATCTCCAGCACACAGGAACCAGGCAGAATAGCACAGCTGCAATCGCCAAGATCAGGACAACCAGAGCTATGAGAAACTGCCTCAAAAATGGATGAGAGGACTCAGTGGATGAGTAGCACTTGCTACTGGGGTCAACTGAGGTATGTTCAGTCCTCTGGACCCACAGTGGAGAGAATGGATTACAGAAAGCGGTCCTCTACCTTTACACAGTACCCCATGCTTCTGCACAGGGGCACACACACAAATAAATCTTAAACGTTACAAAATACAAGCTGGGCGGTGGTGGCGCACGCCTTTAATCCCAGCACTTGGGAGGCAGAGGCAGGCAGATTTCTGAGTTTGAGGCCAGCCTGGTCTACAGAGTGAGTTCCAGGACAGCCAGGGCTACACAGAGAAACCCTGTCTCGAAAAACCTTAAAAAAAAAAAAAAGGTTACAAAATACACACAAACAAAAACCACAATAACAACACAAACTCAAACCAGGCCAGCAAGATGGCTCTGAGGGTAAAGGCACTTGGCACTGAGCCCAAAGACCTGAGTTGGAACCCTGCATCCCACATGGTAGAAATCAAAAATCAACTCCCACAATTTATCCTCTGATTTCCACATCTATACCACAGCAAATGTCCACCTATACACACACACACACACACACACACACACACACACACACAAATAGCTAACTAAATACAAGTTTTAAAGCCCTTAAATGTCAAGGCTCATGAGCACTGTGCCCTTACCGGTATGGCTTTTGTCTTCAACCTGAAACTCAGCCATTCCTACACTTACTGAGTACGTGTGTGTGTGTGTGTGGGGGGGTGTTATGTGAGTCCCCAGGGGACAGAGATACCAAGCAAGGATGTTAAAACAACCTCCAGACCTCCCCACTCAGAAGGAGGTTGGCAAATCCACTTCCCAAGAGCCTACCAGCAGCATCCTCTGAAGGAAGGATCGTCTTCGCCTTGAAGGCTGACCTTCAAACCCTAGGTCAGGCAGGAGATGGTGGGACCAGAACTAGCCCACAGTGTGACAAGGTAGGAGCCCCTGAACAGTGTCTTCAGACACAGGCTCAAAACTATCTGCTTGATGTAGGTCACTATGGCTAACTGTGACTAAAGACAAATCCACTCCTTCTCCACCCTGTTTTTTGCTTCTTGGTTTTTTGAGACAGGGTTTCTGTGTATAGCCTTGGCTGTCCTCAAACCTGTTTTTGTTTGTTTTTTGTTTTTTTTTTTTTTTTTTTTTTTTTTTTTTTTTGGTTTTTCGAGACAGGGTTTCTCTGTGTAGTCCGAGCTGTCCTGGAACTCGCTCGGTAGACCAGGCTGGCCTCGAACTCAGAAATACTCAGAAATCCACCTGCCTCTGCCTCCCAAGTGCTGGGATTAAAGGCGTGCGCCACCACCGCCCGGCTTTGTTTTGTTTTGTTTTGTTTTAAGACAGTGTCTCCTGTAGCCCAGGCTAGCTCAGGCTACTTGCTATGTAGCATGGTGACTTTGAATTTCTGATTCTCCAATTCCTTAGTTCTGGGATTATAGGCAAGTACTACAATGCCTAGCTTGGTGGCGTGTTGGGGGTCAAACCCAGGGTTTCATTCATGCCAAGCCAGCACCCCACCACTATACACTGCCCTAGACTACCCTCCTCCTTTTTACATAGGGTCTCGTTATTGTCAACAAAGGACCTGAAACCTGTACCATGGCCCAGAGAGGCCTTCACTTCCAGAGTGTCAGGATTACAGGTGTGCACCACCACCCTCCCTCTTATCCTTGTGAGAGGTAGCTAGCTGGTCAGCAAATGTGGACGAAAGCCCGGCACTAACTTGGCTGGCCAGGCAGAGCTCAGAGCTGATCCCTCACTCTTCACAGCATCTCCTCTAGTTTCTTTTTCTCTTTAGTCATTAAATCACTAACAAGCCAGCTAACAAGACACTCCCCTGGTTCACACAGCCCTTCTTTCCCCCTCCTGCAGAATTTTGCGGTAAAACTTCAGCTTTACAAGAACATGCAACAGAAAGAATTAGGGAACTCAGGCGATCCAAAACCAGCTAAGTGATGGTTTCGCATTTTTAAAATATATATAATGTAAAGCAGTTCCGAGAAAAGTGAAGTCACGGCCTAGGTTGCTTATTCTCAGTTCTTAGAAAAGAGCATTTCAAAGAGGAAGCTGAGCGGGGCGGGCACACAGGCTGCCGCCAGAGCCGTGGTCTGGCGGGTGCTCACTGATAAACTGACTTTGATTTGGCAGCTGAGAACTGAAGCCTCCGGATGCATTTTCATTTGGCGCTGTCAGGGAGGAAACAGCAGCCCAACAGTGAGAGTTCTGAATGTGCAGAGAAACCACAGGCTCGGGTCTGTGCTGGGGAGGCTGCCTCAAGCCGCTGCCCACTGCCCCTCTCCCACTGCCACGACCTCCAGCCAGCCTGCACTTTCCCATCTGGAGTTACTCACCAGGAGTTAGGTGAGGACGGGGAAGCTGTCAGCAGCTTCCAGTTCTCCAGTGGAAAAGTAGGCTTGTGACACACACAGCCCCAGAGCTACTCTGGGGTAAACGGTTTGGGGGACACCATTTTACTAAAAACCTGCATCAGAATTAAACTTCAGACTAGGGCTCAAGTGGCTGATTGCCTAGCATGGGGGAACCAGGTCTTGAGTGTGATGCCCAGACCCACAAGGACTAGGTGCACACCTGCAACTGCAGCACCAGGGAAGTGCAGGCAGGAGGATCCAGACTTCAAGATCGTGTGCAACTGCACAGTGAGTTTGAGGCTAGCCTGTAATATGAGATGATGCCTCAAAATTAACTAATTAATTAATTTGAGGCCTGAGGTATATATAGCTCTGCAGTAAAGTCTGCCCAGCATGCAAGAGGCCCTGGGTTCTATATCCGGGGCTGAAAAAAAGATTGTGTGTGTGTGTCCTGTCTGTATCTGTGTGTCTGTTTATTAAATTCCAATGCAATCAAAAGCAACTGATCAACTGTCCCAGACAAGGGAGACCTTAAGGAGACACAATGACCAAGTAGAATGTGGAATCCGGGAAAAAAAGAATAAAGAAACCAGAACAAACTATAGATTTGGTTACTAACTTCTCGGTATTTGTTCAACAGTTAATTTTGTTAGTTAATTTTAACATCCATGCCATTCTAATGTAAGACATTCATGATAGGAACCTAGTATGTCTATAATTTAAGACATTCTGGGTTTTGATCCCCAATTCTGCATAAACCAAGCTTAATGGCGCACACCCGTGATCGCAATACTCAGGAAACTGAGGCTGGATGATCAGGAGTTCCAGGACAGACTAGGCTACAGAGACCATGCCTCACATGTAAATAAATAAAAATATAAAGAACTGAACTATTTTGGCAATTTTCCTGAGGCTCAAACAATGTACTTTGGAGCTGGAGAGATGGCTAAGCAATTAAGAGCACTTGCTGCTCTTCCAGAGGACCTGAGTTTGGTTCCCAGAAACCATACAGGGATGCTTAGACCTGCTGTAACCCCAGCTCAAGTTTCCAAGGCCCTCTAGACACACACACACAAATAGATCTAAAAAATGAATCGTTCGGCAGTCAAATCCAGATCAGTTTTCAACTTGGTCTTCCTTTAAAAGACAATGTTAGCACCTTTAGCACAGCACTCGGGAGGCAGGAACTAGTCTGTCTACATAATGAGTTCCAGGAAAGCCATAGCAAGTTCAGTCAGCCTGAACTAGAGACACTGCCTAAAAGGTAGGAAAGATGGGGGGCAGGGTGAAGAGGGGAGGGGAGGAAGGAGGGAAGAGTGGCTGCTGGATGGATGGACAGACAGACAGATGGAAGGAAGGCGGTCCTGCAGAAAGACGAATCAGCTGGTAGTCTTTACAAGGCATTGTAGGGCACACTATTCTCCCAGAATAACAGACTTCATCAGACTAGCTGTGACAACTTCCAGGACATCCTGAGACAGGAGTTGTTGACATTGTCATTCTCTCTGAGGAGTAGGGGAAGGGCCACTGGCCCCTCACCTGAGATTGCAGTTGCCCCTTCCTGCACCCTCAGACATTTATGTGTCATTCTACTTAACTGCAAGTGGCCTTGGGTCTCAGGAGGTGTAGAGTATACACTGTGGGAGGAACTGACGGAGGGACTCTAGCCATTACAGCTGTAGGGATGTGCTCATCCATGCTGGGCTCAGACTTTCTGGCTGGGTCACCCATGCTCCTGTAAGGGGCACCTAAGCCATGCTTTGGAAGCAGACGCAGTAACTCGTGGTTCCCCAAGCTGGACTCCAATGAGTTTGTTGTTGGTGTCCTATTGGGAGGGATAAGTGTGTGTTTACATTTCCTCAGTGAGAGTTCTCACAGTGGGCCTGACCAGGAAGGACACGGACACTTTGGACAGTTTAAAGGTCAGAGGAGTAGGAGGTGGCTAGGTGGTAGAGTGCTACTCTGGCATGAGTGAGACCCAGGGACCCCGCGATCCATCCCCAGCGCCATTCTTAAACATTATTTTTTAAAGACTTATTTTTATTTATGTATTTATTTCCAGTCTATATGCTATGTTGTGAGGGGCCAGAAGAAGGCATCAGATGATTAGGAACTGTAGGAAATTACAGAAGTTGTGAGCTGCCTGGCATGGGTCTGATAAATGACTAAGTTTATTTATCAACACTCTATTCTGGGCTCCAAAGCATCCCACGTACACATAACGAAGGATAAGATCGTTTTTTAAAAAGGCATCCATGTAATCAGGGCAGAGGAGCAGGCCTGCAATCCCAGCTAACCAGAGGCAGGAAGATGGTAAATCTGAGGTCTGCCTGAGCTACAAATTGGGCGCAAGGCCTTGATGCTTTTTCTAAGGGGTGGAGGGGCAGGAAAGAGGCAGGTCTAGATCACCTGAGTCTTCTCTCATCTCTCACTGAGCCCTCATCCTCTCTCGTCCATCGTCCCTTGCTCTGCAAGCTCATTGACACGGTGTTTGCTTAACGCATACACGGCCTGAGCCTCAATGGCGGTTATGGGAACACTTTCTGAAAACCTAAAACTATTTTAATAAATCAACATTTTCGGCTGGAAACGTGGCTTAGTAATACAGTGTTTCCTTAGCCTGCAGAAAGCCCTGGGTTCCAACCCCAGCATTGCAGACATAGTAGTACACAGCAGTAATCTCAACAGTCTGGAGTGGAGAGGAGGGTCACGAGTTGGAAACTACCTGAGCTATACAAGACACTGTCTTTAAGACAGAGCTGGGCGGTGGTGGTGCACGCCTTTAATCCCAGCACTTGGGAGGCAGAGGCAGGCGGATCTCTGAGTTCGAGGCCAGCCTGGTCTACAGAGTGAGTTCCAGGACAGCCAGGGCTACACAGAGAAACCCTGTCTCGAAAAACCCAAAAAAAAAAAAAAAAAAAAAAAAAAGAAAAAAGACAAACAGATAATAGAGCTTACATTTAAAAACTACACCATACAAAAATGTTACTAGAAAAGTCCTGCAGCAATATTGTAACATAAGACGGACTTCTTGGTCTCTGCCATCCAAATATGAATCTAGCTTGGGAGATTAGCAGAAAGCCAAACCCAACATGGATACAATCCCAACAGAAAGGTATTTCATCCAGAAAGGAGGTCAGGACTCTAAGCCTGCAGGCTATTCCCACCCTGGCTGTTTCTCCACGACAGTTATGAAGCAGAAGTGTTTGAAAAGTCTGTATCCATCTTGGATTTTTAAGTTCAACAGAGAATTGTGAATTCCAACCATTCTCAACAGCTGGCCTCAGCTCTGGGATCTAAGGAAACAGACAATGAGGAATGAGCACATTGAGGCAGAGGGAGGGCTGTCAGCAAGGGCTGGTACCTGCCCCTACGAGATGGCAATAGCTGACAATGGGAGGCAGGCCACTACACCGTTCTGTCCTCATGTCTGTAATTTTAATCCATTGGCAACAACTGAAATTCACAAGTACAGTCAAGGAGAAAGTGTTATCCCTCACAACATCAGGAAAGGTCGACGTGAGCTTTCCATGTGCGAGACACAGGAACACATGTGAGTGACACTCCTCTCTGCTTCTCACCAGCAAGCAAAGCACCAGCAGAGAGGAGCGGCTGAGACAACTGAAGCTCCAGCTCCCGGGGTCCAGACATCTGGCTCAACCAAAGGAAATCTCTTCAAGAAACTTTTGTGATGTTCCTGAGACCCATATGTGGGTACATTACTTCAGGGGGAAGCCGTTCTTAGAAGGTTCCAGCTCTAAGGAATGTTCCTGTGTAAGTCTTCCACCTCCAGTTCCCACATGCTTTCGTGGACAGGATTGTCAGAAAGATCAGTCATCTTCACGGCCTGCAGGCAGGGCTCAGGACTGCAGGCCTGAACCACCCCCATCACCATCACATACTTCCCTGGGAAGAGAAGAGAAGAAGGACGTGGTGATGATGATGTTCATACTAACAAGTCAGGGAGGGAAAACCGACGGGACCCTGACCTTGGGGCCTTGGTCAGAGACGGGCGGTTGAGACAGAAACATTATCTAGGGCTAGGGAGATGTAGCTTGGAGGCAAAGCTCAGACCTAGTTGGTAAAGGGCTTGCCAAAGCTTGGGGACCTGAGTTCAGAGCCCCAGCATCCATGCAGAAAAAGCATGCAGAAAAGCATGATCCGTGTTAAAGAAATGGAGACAGGAGGATCCTTGTGGCTCTATGCCCAAGCATCCTAACCCAACCAGTGAGCTCCTGGTTCAAAAATAGACATCAATCACTTGATGGGCCCTCTGGCCTCTAGTACACAGGCATGTGTGAGCACACCCCCACATAAGACCTTTAACATAATCCTGACAGTAGACACCAAAACAAAGGCAGTCAGGGATCAAAACAGATGCATATATGAACAATGAGATCAGCGTTTAACCTGGAGGACCAAGTCTGCAACTAGTTGGCATCTGCTTTTCATATGCTAAACACAATAGACAGGCTCACTCAGCAGTCAGGCCCTAGGAACAAGAAACTCAGGATCCCATTGAGTTATAATTAGTCGCACAGCCCCAGGCAGGGGCAGAAAACCCAAGCTTGCTCTCTGTCCCACTCATTGCTCAATGCAGGAGTGAGAGACTCCTCTCTGTTCACAAGTCAGGCAAAGCCACTTCCTGCCAGCCGAAATGTAAATCCAATTTTCCCTACACGCTGCCAAACCCCTCCTCTCACCACCCACAACACACTGTGCTGTTGTTCCGATCCCTGCCACCCCCAACTTTATCCCAAACCACACTGGGTACACAAGGAAATCCACAGAAGAACAGACTGCCACCAGGATAGTCTGACATATCATTAACCACAACTTCCCATTCCCCAGGGGAAGTGCCTCTCCTTGAAAGCGCAACTTGGCTAGTCATAAACCACACAAAATGTAATTGTGTAAAAAGTCCCTTGTCACGACAGGAAAAGCATGCAGCCAGTGCCCTACATGCCCGGCTTCTACCAGCAGGAATGAGCTTGCATACAAGTCCAGAACTTCAACTGAAAGAAGCCAGGGTTCACATGGGGATCTCTGGGTCTAACTCCAGGTCCCATATTGGCTGTCCTCTGGACGGTGGCCCCAACTGGTGGGGAAGACAAAAACCTTAGAGTTACAAGGTTGAAAACCAGGTGAGGCTAACAGAACTGCTCTACGGAGCTTGGCGGCAGGACACACTTCCTGCCAACACACTGAGCCCTTCCATCTGTATCCGTCTCCAGGCAGCTGTCTGTGACGCTCTCCATTTCTCCTTCCCCACAGGACCCTGCCGAAGATCAAGCCTTCACCCTCTCCTATTTGGGCTACTGCAAAGGCCTGTCTGTCTCCTCCCAACAACAGACAGTGGCTCCTCCTGCCTAAGAGCCTCCGTGGCACAGAGCAGCCTAAGCAACCCCTCTGCAGAATGAAACCTGGAGGGCAGCGTTCCCGACTTCACCTGTATCTTCAGCCTGGAGAGGAACTGCCATATGCCCTAGAGACAGGGCAGGGGCAGAGCAGCAGTAGACCAGCAGCCATGGAGGTCATTCACTGTGGGCAGGTCCTTCCCAAATGCAGCCTTTCAGTGCAGCCCCAGGGTGTCCTGTTCCCTAACTCCTGACCTTTGCCCATGCTGTTCAAAGGAGCTAGACAATCCACCACCGTACACAGACACAGATGTCACAATTCTGACATCCTGAGTCCCAGCAACCCAAGAAAGAGGGTTAGTTCCTATAGAAAACTAAAGGTAGCCTTCAGTGCTGTCTCCTCCAGGAAGCCTTCCCTGACCTCCTTGAGCCTTGAACATGCATCCTTCTGTGCCTAGGTCTGTATCTACTGTCCCCAAATAAACACCAGATAAACCAGCAAGCTAGATGAATGAAAGTCTCTCTATGCTCTGTGGTTGGAGGTCCAGGTCTCCTGAAACCAGCAGGGGCAGCACCCAGCAGTGGCTACCACATGGTATGCTTTTGTATTGGGACTTTTCTACTTGACAAACACTGAGGCGGGTACCACGATCAACACTCAAATAAAAGCGCTGTCATTGCCCTGTGCACACACACCTGGGCTCACATCTACAATGGTACCTTGTGTTTTAGTGGCCTTGTGGACTTCCCTGGCTCCTTCTGAGATGATTCATGAGCAAAAGGAAGCAGCATGGGCCCTGGCCCTGGGCATACAGGCTAGAGCGTGAGGCCAACAGGTTCAGTCCAACACAGGGACATCTGCTAGCTGCCAGGCTCATTCCAGTGTTTGTACCAGGCTTGAGACACTGTTGAAGGCTGCCTTCAAGGAACACTGCCTGGGCTGGGACACCAAACACATTGGAATCTAAGCAAGCCAAAGCTAAGACCAAGGGCAGGCAACTTCTTCTGTAAAGGACCAGACTACAGAAGTCAGGCTTTTGGGGGGGGTCATAGGATCTCTGTCACAACTACTGAACCATGTCAAACGGTGACCTAACCTTTCGCAAACTACAAATGCATTTCAGGCCAATAAAATTTCACTTGGCAGATGCTGATTTCAAATTGCATATACATTTCATACATCATGATTTTTCTGTAGACACGTCAAAATGTAAAACACAGGCCAGGTATAGTGGCGCACCGCACGCCTTTAATCCAGCACTCAGAAAGCAGAGGCAGAGGCAGGCAGAGCTGAGTGTTAGGCCAGCCTGGTCTACAGAGTGAGTTCCAGGACAGTCAGAGCTACAGAGAGAAACCCTGTCTCAGAAAACATTTTTTTAAAAAAAAAAAGTTTCAAAATGTAAAAGCTGGGTCTGGAGATAGAACTCAGTGGTAAGGCACTGGGTCTGATTCCCAGTGCACACACATGCATGCACGTGTGCGCTACACAACTGTGTGTGTGTGAGTGTGTGTGTAACTCTTTTAGTATACAGACCATTTGAGTTTGCTAGTCCTAAATTAAATTAAGACTGGGAAGAGAGGGAGAGAAGGACAGAGAAGAGAGGGAGGGAGAAAAGGAGAAGGAGAAGAAGAGAGAATGAGAGAGAACAAAAATGTAACCTTAGTCTGAAATCAAGAAGAGCCCAGGTCAGACTCCTGACTCTGTCTTTAGACAGAATTCAAGACTTTCTGAGCAGGAAACATTCTTAGAGAGTCTGGCCTGATATCACAGAGAAGGAAGCCATGGAAAGGCAGGCCTGCTGAATCTGTAGGCTTATAGGCAGGCCTTGTCTATCTCAGTCACAGGTGTAGCCGAAAATCTCATGAGGCCCTGTGTATGATATGTGTTCACCTGACATCCTTCCCAGTGAGATGAGACTACAGGGGCTTGATGGCTGTCTCAGAACATCTGGTTCTCAGAACACACAGGTGCCAGGCATTGGACCAGATGCTAGAGTCAAGCCATCAGGACCACAGTAGCTTAAAGGGCAGCCTCAAACCCTGCAATAGCAGCAGCTCCTTGGAGAGTATTAGAAAACTCTTGAGACTCAGAAAATCTGAGGGGATGGGCTCAACGGGCCCCTAGGCAAACATGCAAACATAAGAGCTTTTCCAGATAAAGGTCCATTTATCTTGGGACATTAAAAATGGACAGACATGGGCTGGGATGTGGCTCAGTTGGTAGCCTGCTTGTGTAGCATGCACAAAGTCCTTGGTTTGGTCCCCAGCAGCACATGAACCAGGTGGAGTAGCATATGCCTAGAATCCTAGCACTCAGGAGATGGAAGTCTAGGAGTCCAAGATCACCCTCAGCTACACAAGGAATTTCAGGTCAGTCTAGGCTAGACACAGCCTCAAAATAATGGAAAAGGACACACAGACATTTCCTGAGACATTATTCAAAACATATGGGGAAAAATGAAAAACATCTATGGGGAGACAGCTTGTGACACAGAAGCCCAAGGCTCAAAACTGGGAAGGATGAGATAGCCTCAGGAACCTACAGGCATCTTTATTGATTTATTTATATACTATTCTTGCTGTCTGGGTTAAACCCAAGGACTCATCAACGCTAGGAAGTAGTGCTCCCACCCCAGGTCCTCTTTACTTTTTGTTCTGAGACAAGCTCTCACTGAGTTACCTACGTTGGCCTTAAACTCACTCCGTAGCTCAGGCAGGCTTTGAACTCTGCCATCCTCCTGCCTCAGCCTCCTAGTATTGGGATGAAAAGTGTGTCCCTCCAGACCCAGCTGGAACTTACATCTTTGAACGCCATGGCAGGTGTTGCTGTCATCCAAGAGGGTGGGAAGTCACCTGACACGTGGCAGGAAGGAAGGCTAGAGCCTGGAGGTGGGACCGCCCCGCCCTGCCAGGCCCCGGGGAGGACAGCCCGCTGCAGAGCCCGTCCGGCCGACGTTACCTGGGAGTAGACAGGGCCGGCCGCGTGGTACGCGCTCCAGGCCGCGCACGGAGAAGGCCCCGCTCGGGTCGCGCAGCCGCGCCTGGCCCCCTTCCGCAGCCAGCACGGTGCCCTGCATCCACACCGCCGCCAGCTCCAGCGGCGCGCGGCCCACCGCCGCCCGCGACAGCCGCCACGCGCCTGGGCCACCCTCTGCGTGCCGCCGCAGCTGTCCTGCCAGCACCTTGAGTGGCGGCGAGCGCGGCAGCCGCACAGCCCCGGGGCCACCCGAGGGCAGCGACTCGGACGCCGCAGCCGCCATGCTATACCACCACCACTTTCCCGCCAACTCTGACGGGCGGCGGGGGCTTGGCGAGCGGCAGCCAATCAAGAGAGCGCCTGCCGGAGCCGTCACTGGTTGGGGGCGGGACAGCCGCGCCAGGAGTGGGCATGCGTACTCTGAGTAACCGCTTGAATCTTTAAAAAAAAAAAAAAAAAAAGAAAGAACAGGTTAAACTGAATTAAATAGAAAATAAATAAGCTAACAAACGCAGGGAGATACGGAATTTCCTTTTCCAAGGAAGAGCGACCATTTATTTATTTATTTATTTATTTATTTATTTATTTATTTTGGTTTTTCGAGACAGGGTTTCTCTGTGTAGCCCAGGCTGGCCTGGAACTCACTCTGTAGACCAGGCTGGTCTTGAACTCAGAAATCCGCCTGCCTCTGCCTCCCAAGTGCTGGGATTAAAGGCGTGCGCCACCACCGCCCGGCGCAAGAGCGACCATTTAAACCATGTCTCCGTTCCAGTTTACTAAAACGTAGACGTACTCAGCAATAGTTGTAATGATCGATAATCAGACTAATCTTAAGAGCCGAAATAAAATGTGCACCCTTAGCAAAACATTACCACACGAAAGGCAGAGATCCAAATAGATCCCTGGACCTTTTTGATAAGAGATCACATCTACGCACAGGAGAGAGAGTTCCAGAGGAACAGTTTTAAGCATGACTCCAAACAAAAATTTATGAACGTATTGGCTCTACTCTTTTAGTACCTCAGAGATAACGCTGATAGCTCAGAATATGCGCTGGTAACTTTGGTTAAGATATTTGTTATCAAGCATCTTTATAAATTGGTCTTGTGCCCAGACTCCCCTTGTGTATGTATGTATATACAGATACACACACACACACACACACACACACACACACAGAATATTCCTGAAATTATCATGAGTTTTATCAGGAGAAAATCTTTAAAAAGAAAATAAATATGCATATTTGAGTTTAACGATTAAAAATTTCAAAACAAGTTCTGGTTAAGTCTAGCACTCACATGGACTGGAAGATGAGTTCGAAGTCACCCTTAGATACACAGTGAATTGGAGGCCAACCTGGCATACAAGAGCCCTGCCTGCAAACACTATAACGAGTAAATTAAATCATTTCCTCCTTTGGTTAGGGATATTGCTCTATAGGAGAGTGTTTACCCAGCATGCACTTGCCACCAAATCGGATGATCAGAGTTCCGTTCCCAAGATCCATATGATAGGAGGGAATTAACTCCCCTAAATTGTTCTCTGACTTCTGTATGTGCACTGTGGCACACGTGCATCCTGATATGTTATTCTCCGCCGGTGAAAGGAGCCAATTCAAGGCAAAGTGAAGTATACAAAGGCAGGCTTATGGGGAAGCCACTCTTGGGCGATTCACTACTCCCAAGGAAGGAGGCCAGGGAAGTCACCATGGGGAGGAAGACAGAGGGGAGGGAGAAAAGAAAGAAAGTGTGCACTCGCAGAGAGAGAAAATGCAGAGAGAGGGAGAGAGAGGGGGGGGGGGAGAGAGAAAAAGAAGGGAGAAGGGATCAAAATGTCTGCATTATAAGAAAAGAGTTTCTGGGAAAGGGAAAGCTCTGCCCAAGGGTAGAGGGCGGGGCATGCCAGGTCCGGACTGAGGCCTGCTGGGAGAACCTGGAGGTCAAGTCCACCTTGGTATGTAAAATTTGCACCTCAGCTGTTTGTCCCAGGTCTGAATCCCAACACATCCCACTACATACACACAGTAAATAAAATGTAAAATATCTTTTTTTTTTTTGAGACAGGGTTTCTCTGTGTAGCCCGGGCTGTCCTGGAACTCACTCTGTAGACCAGGCTGGCCTCGAACTCAGAAATCCGCCTGCCTCTGCCTCCCAAGTGCTGGGACTACAGGCGTGCACCACCACCGCCCGGCTGTAAAATATCTTTTAAAACACAAACAAAACTTGCCACCTTTAAGAGACTAATTTATCACCAAGTCTTCTTGCACTGCGTAGTATTCTGAGGTCAGCAATACTGAACACTGAAATAAAAGCCCATGTTTGTGATTGATTACAGCTGATCAAGAAATCATATAGGAAGTGGACTACCAATTATTCCATGTGATCATTATACAATGAACATAGGTATCAGAATATCGGTTTCCTATCAATAGGCACAACTAATTACATAATAGGAAATATTTTTTTATGCTGAAAGTAATACTCAGAAAGGCAATGTGGACAGCCAAACTACCCTTTCTTTTAATTTGGTTTTTGCAAAGTTATATATATTTTTTTATTCTTGGGATATGTGTTAACATTCCTTCTAGGCTCTGCCCCACAGTTATCTGGCAACAGCCAGGTATGCTTGACTCACTACAAAAGGGGCTGCTTGCCCCCTCCTTAGTTTCTTCTTCTCTTCCTCTCTTCCCTCTGTTCTCTCTCTCTCTCTCTCTCTCTCTCTCTCTCTCTCTCTCTCTCTCTCTGCCTTTCTCTGTCTCTCTCTGCCTTTCTCTGTCTCTACTATCCCCTCAACTCCCCTCCCCATTCCCTGAATAAACTCTATTCTGTACTATATCTCTCCTAAGGCTGGTCCCTCAAGGAAAGGGATGCCTCAGAATGGGCCTGCAGAGACACCCACTTCCCTGCACCATACCGAGTCTCTACCAAACACATCCATCCCTGGCTTCCCTTTCTTTTTTATAAAACACAACAGGGTATACATGCCGCAGAACGTCTGTGGCCATCAGAACAGTCTTTGGCCGTCTGTCCTCTCTGTGCACCCCAGGGACCAAGCTTGAGTCACATTGGGTTATTGAGGGGCATCTTCACCTGCCGGTCTTGTCAGCCTTTTCCTGCCTTGTATTGCTTTTGTTCCTTTTTTTTTTTTTTTCTTTTAAATGGATTTCATATTGAAACACTAACATTTTGAATCTTTTGCCTTAAAACACAGTAAGATTGAAATTAATGGCAACATATGAGTTCACCTTTTTTTTAAAAAAAAGAAAATTTACTTTTTTTTTTTTTTTTTTTTTTTTTTTTGGTTTTTCGAGACAGGGTTTCTCTGTGTAGTCCTGGCTGTCCTGGAACTCACTCTGTAGACCAGGCTGGCCTCGAACTCAGAAATCCGCCTGCCTCTGCCTCCCAAGTGCTGGGATTAAAGGCGTGCGCCACCACCGCCCGGCTTTTTTTTTTTTTTTTTTTTTTTAAATTTACTTATTTTTATGTGCACTGATGGTTTTGCCTGCATATATGTCTGTGCGAGGATACCAGATCCTAGAGTTACAGACAGTTGTGAGCTGCTGTGAAGGTGCTGGGAATTGAACCTGGGTCCTCTGGAAAAAGAGCCAATGCTGAGCCAGCCCCTTCCTTTTTTTTTTGTTTTGTTTGTTTATTTAGGTTCGTTTTGTTTTTTGAGACAGGCTTTCTCTGTCTTATAGCCTGGCTCACTCTGTAGACCAGAGTGTCCTTGAACTCAGATTAAGATGTGTGCCACCACTACCTGACTACCCACCCCCCACCTCTGCGCATTTTAATAACATCTAAATGTTAGGTCTCAAAGAAACCCAGGACGAACAGAAACTGAGGTACTATTAACTTTCCAAAGCAGATTCTAGCCAGCACTGTCAGACCTGTGGCTCCTCCCAGCGCTTCTGCTTCTCACCAAATCCAGTCCTTAAACCTCTCCAGCCCAGATGCTAGACTTCCCTTCCCTCAGCTTACAATCCCTATACAGTTCAGCTGTTTGGGCTTCCAGCCCTCTTGGTCTCCTGGCTAGCTCTTGGCCTCTTAGTCTGTACCCTGCCTGTTAGTATTCTGTCTAAACTCCACCTCCACAGTTATCTGGCAACACCCAGGTATGCTCCTTCCCACAGTTACCTGGCAACAGCCAGGTAGGCCTGCCCACTATAAAAGGGGCTGTCTGCCTCCTCCTCTCTTTCTTAATCTCTTACTCTCTTGCTCTCTTACTCCCTTGCCTCTAGCTTCTCTCTGTCCCCTTGCCTCTACCCCCTTCCTTTCTCCCTCTCTCCACGTAGTCATGGCCGGCCTCCACTTCTCTCCTCTCTCTCTCTCCTCTTCCCCCCCCCCATCTTCTTCTGCTTCTTTCCCCACCTTTGCCCTAAATAAACCCCCCTTGTGGAACGGTCTGGTCTGCTGTTATCTGTTCTAAGCTGCCCCTTTTCACTTTCTCTCTCACTCCCCCCATGTCCCTTGGCTGGGTGATTTCTGCTGACCACGTTTAGTCTGGACTCTTCAGATGCCTCTAGCTGTTCTCTCCCTCATATCTACAATAAAACCTCGATTACACCTAGGAGTGATCATGTCTTCATTTTCATTCAGTAATTTAAAAGTTAAAGGAAGAAAATTTTTTAATTAGTAGCTACATTACCCCCCACTCCACTTTATCACCTTATCATTCATGAAAGCAATCTACATGGTGGAGAACCTGGAAGAGGAAAATCTAGAATGGGAAATCACTGTAAACCACATTCAAGGATAGCTGTTGTTGACTTCTGGGTATATTAACTTACAGACTTTTAAATATACAAGTATATATTTTTGATATACAAATAGTTTTTGTGTGGCTTGAATTGGTATGTGTTAGGGGTTGGTCTGGTGCTGCTTGCTGCTATGTATTCAAATGCTAAATATCCCCAAGATCTGGTAGCCGGCCCCATCCCCAGGCCCCTCTTCACATATACCAAGAGATACTATGTAAATCTTGGTTCCCAGTTTTAAAACTATTGGTTAAATAAAGGTGGCTACAGCCAATTACTGGGGAGAATAGAGGTAGGCTGAGTTTCAGTTACCTCCTCGCTGGGGGTCACAGATAGAGATCATGAAAAAGAAAGAGGAATAGGAGAAGAAAGACAGAGAGGACAGAAGTCTCCATTAGATATGAACTTGGAGCATGTGCCTGAGTGAAATGCCCCACCCAGGATAGACTGCTGCAGCAGAAGTAACCCAGGCAAGATTCAAACAGCAAATATTTGGGGAGCACAGCTGGGAATTAACAGTCTAGCTAATAGAAATATAGATTAGGGGTAATCCCCCAGTAATTGTGCAATAGCTGATCAAATAATCCATAGGACTCTGTCTCTGTTATTGGGGGGTTGACTGAGTCATATCACTAACTCATAGAGTTTAATAAAAATCCATTTATAGGTATAGCCACCATAGACTCATGTGCTTGAATGTTTGGCCCATAGAGGGTGACACTATTAGGAGGTGTGGCCTTCTTGGAGTGGGTGTGGCCTTGTTGGAGGAAGTGTGTCACTGTGGGGGTGGGCTTTGAGGTCTCCTGGGCTCAAACCATCCCCAGTGTAGTACACAGTCTCCTGCTGCCTGCAGATCAAGGAGTTCTCAGCTCCTTCTCCAGCACCATGTCTGCCTGTACACCACCATGTATGTGTCTTGACTTGAGATAATGGTCTAAACTCCTGAAACTATAAGCCAGCCCCAATTAAATGTTTTCCTTATAAGAGTTGCTTAGTCATGGTGTCTCTTCACAGCAATGAAACCCTAACTAAGACGGCATCTTGTTTCTTTTTAGTAATTAACATCTTTTGTTGGACTCTAAGATCCAAAACCAGGGGACACGCTCCCACAGAAACACACACGGACAGGACTCGCTGCAGTCTGCATGAGGTTTAATGATTCCAGTATACTGGGGGTTCTCTCAATATGATTGGCAGAACAGTGTGACTTTTAAACTGATTGGTCTTTGGGGAATGAGGTGGCAAGGACCTCCCTTGTCTATCTACCTGCTCTGGGCCTTCCTCACCCGCAGGTGGGTTCCCTCCCCCTTGGTCTGAGAAATGTTAATCATCCTCTCCCTTCCTCTTCGGAATGTTAATCCAGCAAGTGTCCTCTGACTAAGGAATGTGCCCCTCCCCAATGTGTCCTGGGACAGTGAGATCCTTTTAATCTTAAATTCAAACCAAGACCCAAAAGTCTTACACTTTCCACACCAATAACAATTACCTGCTTTCTCTTGAAGGTTGCATAATATTCTGTTTATCTTATCACACTAACAACTGTTAATAGTTGAATATTAAGGCAATTTCCTTATAAGTATTATAAATATTCCTTATAAGTATCATAGTATAACTATGGATTTTGTGAAGCTAAATCTTTTTGCTTATCTTCCAGATAAAAGTTTCAGGAAAATATTTCCTAAAACTTAGGTGCCACTCAGCAGCTGTGGAGGATTTTGAACTCATGGGCTTCCTGCCTCCGCTTCCTCAGAACTGGGATTATAAGCATACATCAGCCTTGTGCTGAGGATTGAATGTTAGCATTCTGTCTAAACCCCACCTCCACAGTTACCTGGCAACAGCCAGGTATGCTCCTCCCCACAGTTACCTGGCAACAGCCAGGTATGCTCCTCCCCACAGTTACCTGGCAACAGCCAGGTAGGCCTGCCCACTATAAAAGGGGCTGCTTGGTCCCTCCTCTCTCTCTTGCTCCCTTGATTTCTGGCCTGCAGGTTCTCTCTGCTCCCTCCCCCCTTCCCTTCCCCCTCTCTCCACATGGTCATGGCCGGCCTCCTCTACCTCTCTGCTCTCTCTCTCTCTCTCTCTTCTCTCTCTCTTTCTCTCTCTCTCTTCTCTCTGCCTCTACTACCCTCCTGGCTCCCCTCCCCGTGCCCTGAATAAACTCTATTCTATGCTATACCGTCGTGTGGCTGGTCCCTCAGGGGGAAGAGATGCCTCGGCATGGGCCTGCTGAGACATCCCCTTCTACCATTGGTTTCCATCCTTTCATTTAACCCAAGATTTCCTGCGTGTACACAACCAGGTGAGGATATGCTCCCCAGCAGTCAGTTCTTTTTTAGTTTTGTTGTTTTTAAGCCTGGGTTTGTCTGTCAGCCAGGCTACAGTCTTGGCTATCCTAGGCCTTGAACTCAGAGATCTGCTTGCCTCTGCCTCCTGAGTTCTGAGATTAAAGGCATGCACCACCTACAACTGACATTCTAGAGTATACCTCAGGCTTTACAGACACCCACAGCTTATTCAGCAAGAGTTTGAGTTCTGTAAAGCAATAAAAGCAGTGAGGGGCTGGCAAGATGGCTCAGCAGCAAGATGCCTGCTGTCAATGCTGAGGATTTTCCCAGGATTCACATGATAGAATGGTAGGAGAGAACTGACTCCCACAAGCTGTAAACACACACACACACACACACACACACACACACATGGGGTGGGGGCACAATATAATTTAAAATAATTTAAGATGGTAAATTAGGCCCTGTCCATGAGACTGAAGGGAGTATCTCACAGGCCCCTAAGATCCTGGAATGGCTATTCCCCAGGGTGAGAAAGCTGAGGTTCTCAGAAACTCTGTGGCTTGCTTGGGGCATTCACCTCTCTACTTTACCATACTGGAGGGAACTGATTCCTGGACAGAGCTAGGAGCCAGGAAAGCCAAGAGAGCACTATCCTTCCATACCCAGGGCCTCTGCTGGCCTTTCCTGGGTATCTAGAAGCCAGAGAAGTGATGGTGGAAAGCAGTTTCAGTGAAACAGAGGTTCCTGGGAATCTCCCACCAGGATCTGGGCCTCTTGATGCCTCTACAACACTCCACCACAATACTGCTGACAGAGGAATTTCTCCAAACCAAGTCTAAATATGTCTTGAGAGGAAAGTTTACTCTCCCAGAGAATGGGCATTCCACACAGGTGCTATGTGCCTACCTTGGGAGGAGCCAGGATAACAAGTACTTAGGAAACTGTCAAGGTTTCAGAATGGCTGGGACAGAGGAGACTGTGCCTACAGGACCTCTTTCTTTTATCACAAACACTTGTATATGTGTGTATGGTACATGTCCATTTTTATATGGGTGTGTGCATGTGCACATATGAGTATGTATACATGATGAGGGTATTCCTAGATGTGGAGGCCAAAGGTGGTCAGTGTCCTGTCTCTCTTCCTTGAACACTCTCTACTACTGTATTTCCGAGTGTGTGTGTGTGTGTGTGTGTGTGTGGGCCCGAGAGACACTGTACACATGCGGAGCCCAGAAGACAATTTGTTGGAGACAGTTCTGTCTCTTTGCCCCATGTGGGTACCATGGGGCATCTGACAGTCAGGTTGGCAGTGAATGTCTTTACCACTCAGCCCCACATCAGTCTCAACTCTTGTTTGTGTTTTGAGA
The DNA here is from genome assembly GCA_021653895.1 of Mastomys natalensis. Lineage (NCBI taxonomy): Eukaryota > Metazoa > Chordata > Mammalia > Rodentia > Muridae > Mastomys > Mastomys natalensis. The sequence goes on from JAJTUV010000077.1 coordinate 1,365,210, forward strand.
CAGGGTCTCACTATGAAAGCCTGACTGGCCTGAGACTCACAGAGCGCTGCCTGCCTCTGCTTCCCAAATGCTAGGGTTAAAGGCCTGCACCATGGCCAGGCCCACATTTTTCTCAAACAACTTTGAATTTTTCCACTATTGCTATAATCATTTCTGTGTGGGTGTGCTCAGATTGAAGCGGGCATGTAGAGGCCAGAGGGCAGCCTCATGGAGCCATTGCCCACTTCTACCTTTACATGGGTTCCAGGGTCAAACTCAGGCTGTCAGGTTTTCTTTTTTTTTTCTTTTTTCTTTTTTTTTTTTTTCTTGGTTTTTCGAGACAGGGTTTCTCTGTATAGCCCTGGCTGTCCTGGAACTCTGTAGACCAGGCTGGCCTCGAACTCAGAAATCCGCCTGCCTCTGCCTCCCAAGTGCTGGGATTAAAGGTGTGCGCCACCACTGCCCGGCAGGCTGTCAGGTTTTCATTGCAAGCACTCTAAACCAGAAGTTCTCAACCTGTGGGTCATGACCCCTGGGGGGGGGGTCAAAGGACCCTTCCACAGAAGTCACCTAAGACCATCCTCAGCCCTCTACCATATATACTAAGACAGGCTCTCTCCCTGAACCTGATCCACTTGTGGAGTTGGCTGACCAATAAGCTCTGAGGGTCTGCCTGTCTCTGCCTCCAGGGCTACAGTTACAGACACATGCTGCCACACCTGGTATTTAATGTGGGTGCTAGAAACATGAACTCAGCCACTGAACTGTCCTCTCAGGCCCTATGCAACCTCATTTTACCCCCTCTACAGCTGGGTTAGCTGAGATCTAGGGAATGACAAACCTCAGGTTACCTGGCTAGGGAGTGGAGTGGGGCCACCAGGACTGACAGACACCAAAGTGCACCTTGGGCCACTTTAGCCTCTCATCCACCTTTTCTTTTTAATGTTTCTACCACTTTGTTCTTTGCTATCCCATCATGCCTTACCCTAGTTTCTCTCAACTGAAACCTGGCTTGGTCCTCAAATGACTGCCAGATTTTACCACTTCCTATCTGCAGGGAGCCAGCCTTGATCCCTATTCTTCCAGGCTGGTTTACAGGGGTCTGGGTTTCTCAGCCTTTTGGCCACAGATGTAGGAAAGTCCTGTGTACTCTGCCAGATGCTGAGTGGTACCCCACCCCTCCTCAAGTCCTGACTACCAAAACATGTCTTCAGACACTGCTGACCTCCCCTAGGAGGTGAAGGCGTGCAGCAAGCACATCCTAGGCAGCCAGCTCATCTCACAAGCAATGCCCAAAGACCCAAATTCAGATGCCAGTGGCCAGCCAGGTAGGTAACCTTGGCACAGAAGCAACAAACTAAGCTTCATATGATGACCTGCAGCAGTCCTACTCAGCCAACAGAGGGCGTCAGTGCGTGTGTCTATGTACACAGGCCTCCAGTGTCCTTCCTCAAGAACTACTCACCTTGGGGTTTTGTTCTTATTTTGTTTTGTTTTGGATAAGTTCTCTCACTGGCCAGGAGCTCTCCAAGGAGGCCTTGCTGGTTGAGTTGTACTTGCAAGCTCTGGAGATCACATGCCTCCACCTCCCCAGATCTGGCAATGCAAGCATGTCCCACCATATTGAACATTTTTACATGGGTTCTGGGTCGTCATGCTTACACACCAAGCTCTTTGTAGACGAACAATCTCTTCAGACCATGACACTGACTTTTTGATGGCAAGATGATGCCTCTGGCCTAGGCAGGTACCTGCCAATACACACACGCACATAGTAATAATTAAAAATAATGAAAATAAGACTTAAAAAATAAGTTAAAAAAAAAACTATTGACAATGGTTTTTAAACCAAGTTCAACTGTAAAACCAGGGTTCCTGAAGGTCTGCCCTCACCTGAGCCTGTGATTTTTTTCTGGCTGCAAGGGTTGTGTGTTAAGAATGGCTGGTCCCAGACCTCTGTGTGAAATGCTTTTCTTCCAACCTCAGAGTTACACAAACTTCACTGTTTCAGCAGGCAGTGGTTTGTGGATACATGTTGGGTGTGCCTCTCCTCCATGGGGTGCTGTTGCCCTGCAATCTAGCACCCAGAGTTCCTCTTCCCACACCTCCCAGCACAAACAAAGACCTTTGGAAGGGGGCTTTCCTACCACCTGTTCCAGGAAGTTCAAAGGTGAACTGGAAGGAATGATGGTCTTGGCTTCACCTCACCCTATTTACCAGCTACAAGGCACATCGGGCTGCTTTGTGTGTGCATGTGCATGTATGAGCACGCGGTCATTCAAGATTACTTGTGACTGAAGAAACTGCCATAAGAAAAGAGATTAATTCTAGAAGGGTATCTACACAGCCCATTCATGGCCCAAGCACCACACCAAGTTCACTGTGTGCTCAGTTCCTCAAGACAACCATGGGAAGTAGGTGTTCTCCTTGAGTCCATTTCAGAAATGAGGAAATTGAGGCTGAAACAGGTGAGGTAGCCTGCCTGAGACTTGCAGCTAGCCAGAAGTTGGCATTATGCTCACCTGGTGTCTTTCAGGCTGTAGGTCATGGGTGGGATGGCCTCCCATCCTCAGCAGGGAAGGGGTCTGTGAGAATGGTTCTGTGGGAATGGTTTTGTTTCACACAGTTATTTTAATGAATAAAACATGTCTTGGCTGTTAGTTCATGTAATGCCTCAGGTATGTGTGGGGCTGTTCGTGCACAGATGTTTGCCACTTATTCTGAAATGTAGCATGGAATCCTAGGGATCAGGAAGTGGAATGAGGAAGGACTGGTGAGGCTGACGGGGGACAGGGGTGGGGGTGGGGAGTCGGCTAGCTGTGGTTTATGTATGGTGGGTATAGGGCTGCTTGGAGCTCAATTCTTTGAATAATAGGGTCTTAATTGGGCATGGTGATATTCCCTGTAATCCTAGCACTAGGAGCAAATAGAAAGATCATTACTTCAAAGCCAACCTGGGCTATATATGAGACTTGCCTTAAACAATAATAACAGACTCCACGGAAGCTGTGGGTGTGTGTTCACTCCTGTGATCCTTGGGAGTCTAAACAGGAGGATTGCCTCAAGTTTGAGATCAACATGGGCTATGTAAAGAATTTCAGCCTAGCCTGAACTGCAGAGTATGTCAAAGAATGAAGGAGAAAAAAACAGAACAATAGCAGGAGACCTCTGTACAGACACTGACAGTAGTCTGCAACACAGCTGGAGACACCCACAAGTCCTTCCAGAGTCAAAGAAACAAGTCGTTCATCCACAGCACTAGAAGGGAACGCTGGGGCTTGGGGGTTGGGAAAGGCCCAGAGATCCGGACAAACTCGGGTGTTCATCAGGCTCAAAGGTCCTATGCTACGGGATTCCTCCTATTTGATATCCAGGAAGAACCAAAACTATAAGAAAAAGAAAGCTGAGTTGCCTGGGGCTGAGGGTATGGAGGGTGTGACTGCTAAAGGGCGGGGAGAGAAGAGAGGGTGCTGGAGTTACTTAGTAAACTGGCTGCAGTGGTGGTCACATGAATCTCAGCTGTGTACAAGTACATAGTACTGGTCTATTGAGATGCTCTACAGGTAAAGGTGCTAGGCTAGGAAAGCCTGGCAGCCTGAGTCCCACCGCCCCCCACAGAACTTGGGTAAGTGAAGGAAGGAGAAGGTAGTAGAAAGAAAATTAACTCCACAAACTTATCCTCTGACCTCCAAGCTTATGCCAGGACATAAGTATCCTAGCCCCACACAGACAATGATAAATAAACACAGGGTTTTGTTTTGTTAATTCATCGAACTCAACCAGAGGCGGTACCACATACCCATGATCCCAGCACTTGGAAAATGAAAGTAGGAGAGTTAGTTAGCTTGAGGCTGGTCTGGGCTACTGCATGAGTTGGACTCAGTCTCAAAACAAAAATAAATAGAACCATACACGCGCACACACGCGCGCGCGCACACACACACACACACACACAAGCATGGTACACAGAGAGACCGCTCATCTCTTAAAGGCAACAGAAGTTCAATTCCCAGCCTCTAGATCAGGCAGCTCCCAACCATCTGTAATTGTAGCTCCAGGGCAGCCAATGCTTCTGGCTTCCTTAGGCAACCACACCGTAAACACACCGAAGGCATACACACCTAACACATAATTAAACATAATAAGGATAAATATTAAAAAGAAAATAAGGTGGAGAGTGATAGTTATTGGACTCCAACACTCACATATGTGTATGTGCACACACATGCAAACAGGCACATCCACACATAAATAACAACAATAGTACTAAAGTTTCAAGCTATAAACAACAACAACAACAACAACAAGTACCCCACATGAATAACTGAGTGCTAAGTCGCCTTACAGAGAGAGCCCAGGCCTCACAGATTAAGAAACTGTCTAGGAAAAAACAAGATAAAACAAAACAAAAAAAGAAAAAGAAACTGCCTAGGGGCCACAGGGTCAAGAGGGGTCACCCACCTCCCATCCTTGGGTTCTTGCTCGCAGAATGTGTGTAAAGGGTGCCAGGCATAATCCAAAACTGACCGGGGCTTAGACTGTCTGCAACATGTTCTCCATCACATGTCAGGACAGTGTGGGCCTGACTTCCAACAACACATTGTCCACACCACAAAGGGAGTCTGGTATGAGATTCCTTGTACCCTATGCCACTGATAAGATCTTTGTGTATGAAAATTCCCTTGGGGAATAAACAAGAACCTGGGGCCAGTGTATTAAAACTGTAATAGCCCCCTTTTCTGGTAATAACCCCAATTCTGGGAAAGTGAAACTGTCCCAAAAAATCGAGACTGATGTCATCTGCCATGTTCAGAGAAAGAAGACACCCCTGTTTGACTGAATGTTTGGCTATTTTACTTTTCCAAACCCTCCCACACCAGGTAGGAAAGAAAGAAGGCTAGAGGGAAAGAAGGCAGAGACTCTTCAGGCTCAGGCTCTGAGAAACCCTGACTCAAAAAATAAGGTGTCATTGGGTTGGAGAGATGGCTCAGCAGTTAAGAGTACTGACTACTTATCCAGAGGTCCTGAGTTCAATTCCTGGAAACCACAAATGGTGGCTCACAACCCTTTGTAATAGGATCCAATGCCCTCTACTGTCTGATGCTCTCTTCTGTCATGCAGGCATACAGATAAATAGAGTATACACACACACACACACACACACACACACCACACACGCGCGCGCGTGTGCGCGCGCACATACATATATACATACATACACAAGTCTTTAATAAGGTGGCTATCCATTGAGAAATATAACCAGTTTTGACCTCTGGCCTCTGCATGCAGATGCACACACCACACATCTCAAAACATAGACACAATATGATGCACAAACCAAAAAAAATTAAAGAGAACACATAAACATAAGGCTTGGAAAAGATCCCCATGGCAGGGGGATTTTTGTGAATGGCTTTGGGGGGATGGAGTCCAGCCAGAGTCAGAGCAAACAAATAATCATTTGAGGCTGAAGTCCCTACGTGGTTTCTCCAGGCCAATGGAACAGTTTCTTTCTCCTGATCTGAGACTTTAGTGGGAGAGGGAAAGGACTGTCCACCCCAGGATTAGAGAGGGGCAGCTTTCCCAGCCTGGGAGCCAGTAGGACTCATAATCTGAGTAGACCCAGCTGGGGGGTAAGGCAAGTGTGAGTTGCTGAAGAGTTCTTTTTAAAAGGCTGAATCCTAAGGTTGCAGTTGTGGGGGTGAGAATTTGCATGAACCTGAGGCTGGGCTAACAGGGCCAGCCTTCCCCAGGGACCTGTGAGCAGACGCCCAGCTGCAATGGGGCCCAGCATAGTGTCAGCCCAGCATCCAGGACATCAGCTACCAAGACAGGGAGCCAGGGGCGTTGAGATGAATGCAAAGTGATGCCAAGGTAGTGTACCTGGTCCATTCAGGTGCTCTTGACTAGGTAGAGGATGTCTTAGTGAGGGTACCCCACCAGGATTCTTCCTCCTCTCCCTAGTCTACAGTTTTAATACACTGGCCCCAGGTTCTTGTTTATTCCCCAAGGGAATTTTCACACACAAAGATCTTATCAGTGGCATTGGGTACAAGTGCAGATGTGCTGAGCTCCAACCTAGCGGGCTCCCAGAGAAGACCCTGAATGTCTGTATGGGACTCAGTCTCTCCCTCTACAGAACAGCTCGCTATAGGAGTGGCTACATGTATGCAACTGTCCTTGCTCCCTTTAGAGAGATCTGCAATACCTCTGTCATTGAGGAAGACCTGAGTCCCAGGCCCACACATAGCCTTGGAGCAGGTTCCTACTGGAATCTTTCTGGCCAGAAGGGCCTTGGTAATTTCGGAGGGTTCAGGGAGAGGCTAGGGTCTTGTTCAAAATACAACAGAATCCAGGTACAGTGGCAGATACCTGAATCCTGGAAGTAGCTTGAGAGGCAGAGGTGGGAAGATATTAAATTCCAAGCCAGCCTAGGCTACACAGCAAGGCCTTATCTCAAAATAATATTAAAAGGGCTGGAATTCAGCCCTGTAGTAGAGCGCTTGCCTAGCATTCACAAAGCTCCAGGTTCCATCCTTAGCACTGGGAATTATAATAAGCAAGACTTTCTCCTCCTAAGGTTCTGGGAGAAAGGAGCCCCACATTTCCCAAGCATCCCCTGCCTTCGCCAACTCTGACAGTTCATGACCACCCTTGGGTGCCTGAGGCTGTCTTCATGCCACAGGTGCTGAGGCCAGACGTCCTGTCATCACATGTAACCCTCTGCATGCTGTGGCTGGTGTCTGGAGAAGGGGAAGCCACAGGCAGAAGAGCCTGACTGTGTTGAGACATCCTCACCACCGTGGTGCAGGCTCTGCTGGGAACAAGGGCCAGGGTGACTTACAGGAACTGGGACCTCCGCACCATATCAAAATGAAAGGGATGCCTTCGGTTGCATGTGCACACTTGTTTGTACAAAATACACACAAGCACCTACACAGCAGTTCTGCATGCATACATACATGTATTGCATATATACATGTGCACATACAAAGGTACACACTGACACATAGGTCCATATATGCATGAGCATGCACCAACACACAGACATACATAGGTAGACCTGAAGATATACACATATGCACTACACATATCAGCATGCATACATGTACAGACACACACACACACATATACACACACTCACAGTGACATACTGGCACTTACTGCGGGCACACATGAGCATGAACATGCATCAACACATGGACACATACACATGCAGACCCATATGTGTCTACATGTGCATGCATTATACATATCAACATGCATACATGCATGCATGTACCTACACAGGGCACACCAATACATAGGCACATACTCAGTTCCAAAGACTCTTGCCTGTGGCTTGCTTTCCAGACCTCAGGCCCACAGACTCCCAGCTCCTGCTATGCAAGCTGTATCTATATGCAGCCAGTGTGAACACACACTAACAAGCATGTATGGACCAACCAGACCCGTGGCCCCATGCGCATCACCAGTCTCCCTAAACCTCGTGATCACACACACACTTGGAGATTTGTCCATGTGAGACTTACTTGTTCTACTGAGTACTAGCTGCCTCCCAGGATGGCCATTTGGGTCCTTCTGTACCTATGCCCTCACCATCTCAGGCCCATATAGCTGGACTCACACATATGTGCCCCTAGCTTAGAAAACCTGTGTCCCATCTCACTCTAAACCACCTGCCTCAGACAGCTTCTTTTACCCGCCTGACGTACCCAAAAGCTTGTAGCAAAACAGATATTCTGAAGGGGGCTGGGGAGAAAGGAGATTATGGGTTAGCCTGGTGTCTAGCCATAGAGGTCTTAACTTCTGTGGACCTCAGTTTCATGTCACTAAAACCACACCATCATGTTACTCAAAATACCCCTTTTCCCCTAAGAGGCTGGGCAGCCACCTGGCACACAGTAGATGCTCAGTAAAAAGATGACTAAAGGGAATGAAACCATGTCTAACAGCCGGAGCCACTGCTGAGTCTACAAGCAGGACCCTGTGAACATCCTAAACCCCAGGAGGCTCAAAAATGCTCATTTTCCAGAAAAGGAAACTGAGCCCCAAGGGAAGGGTCTGTCTGAGGTCACTGATCTTAGGCAGGTGTGACTATAAAGGTTTCAGTCTAGACTTGATCTGGCTGTTATTGTACCAGGCAGGTGTGGTTCCCTACACTCCCAGTGGGACCTGTAGGGGACCCAGCTGGCAATCAGGGCTAGATCAGTAGCTGTGTAGTGGGGACTGTGGAGAGGACACAAAGGGAGGAGGAGGAGGAGGGGCTGTTTCCTGAACCTCAGAACAAAGCACAAGGCCACAGCCAAAACAACAGGAATAGACCTGACCTGGGAAATGCAGGGGGCCTAGGCAGTGGCCAGGGAGGGAGGAGGAGGAGAGAGAGGGTTCCCTATCTGTCTTCTAAGTATTAACGTTTCTCTGGATATAGAATCAGTGCTAAATCTAGAATGTTCTTATTTGGAGATCCTTGGCTCTTTAGTTTAGCTTCCTCCCTACCAAATAAGGAAGGTTACAGCCACAGGTTCTAAGTGAGGACGTGTGGGAAGGGGGGCAGGGGACAATACTCCTGGAGGTGGGGCCATGCTCAGGGAGCTTTCTGTCTCATCTGACTCTGAAGCAGATGTCCTTGGCAAGACCGAACCCAGCAAACCTCCCCACTTCCCATCTCTTCATTTGCTGGATGAGGAGGATACCAGAGTCCTTACCTTACACTGACAACAAAATGAGGGGAGCACAGACATGGCCCTTAGGCGTCAGCCAAAGCACTTGCCTGGACCTATGCTCAGTCCCAAATTAAAGCTACCTGTAACTTCAGCTCACGAGACCAACATAACTTAAAAATAAAAAATAATAACATTTAGAAAGAAAAAGGTTTTTTTTTTTTTTTTTTTTTTTTTTCGAGACAGGTTTCTCTGGGTAGCGGGCTGTCCTGGACCATCGTAGAGCAGGCTGGCCTCGAACTCAGAAATCCACCTCCCTGCTCCCAAGTATGGATTAAGGCATGCGCCACCACCGCCCGCTTTTGCCTAGGTTTTATATTATTTTTTTTTTTTTTTGGTTTTTCGAGACAGGGTTTCTCTGTGTAGCCCGGGCTGTCCTGGAACTCACTCTGTAGACCAAGCTGGCCTCGAACTCAGAAATCCGCCTGCCTCTGCCTCCCAAGTGCTGGGATTAAAGGCGTGCGCCACCACCGCCCGGCCTTATATTAACTTTTTATTAAGTCCTTTTTAAAAACTTTTCTCAGCCGGGCGGCTTTTGCCTAAGGTTTTATATTAACTTTTTATTAAGTCCTTTTTAAAAACTTTTCTCAACCGGGCGGTGGTGGCACACGCCTTTAATCCCAGCACTTGGGAGGCAGAGGCAGGCGGATTTCTGAGTTCGAGGTCAGCCTGGTCTACAGAATGAGTTCCAGGCCAGCCAGAGCTACACAGAGAAACCCTGTCTCGAAAAACCAAACCAAAAAAAAAAAAAAAAAAAAAAAAAACCTTAGGCAAGAGCTGCCTAGAATCTCGAAAATGAGCAGTGATCACACATACATGTCAAGCTTGGTCCAGTTATGGTGGCTCACACCTGCCTCTCAAGCTAAGTTGCTGACCCTGAGCTATGCAGCGGGTTAAAGGGCAGTCTGGGCTGCAGGATGAGACCGTCTCACTCCTCACCAACAGGAAAAAAAAAAAAAATGTAGCTTGCACAACTTAAACCCTAGTGAATGCTATCATAAAGGAAGTGGGTAATGTCCTAAGAATCCCTCTCCAGTGGCCTCCTGGACACTTTCTCTTTGGTGTTCCAGAGACAGGAGAGGTCAGAGTTGGGACACGCTCCAATCCCCGCCCCTCATCAATAGCCCATACAGGGCTCCCACAATGCCTCCTGACAACAGCTTTAGAGGAGAAAGCAGTCAGCTAAAGGCAGGAGCTAGGCGCAGGCTCTTGAAGGCTTCTCCCGGAACCTGCCTGGAACACACTCAGAGCCCTAGGCAGTCTCTCCATGTGACACTGATGGAGCCTGGGAACCACTGGCCTCAGACGCAAAATGTAGGTGAGGGAGCCATCCATGGCTTAAGTTTTGCATCTGCCATGGAAGTTCTGGGATCTTGGCATCCATTTCAATGAGTTTGTAAGTCCCTGGAATGGTACCAGGCAGTGTAGAAAGCCTGACTGTTAGAATTATTAATTATTCCATTATACTTTTCTCTTGGAACTCAACTTGTAACTGATGAGGACCTTGAATTGTTGATCCTCTTAGCTCCTGGGATTACAAATTTGTGCCCAGTTTATGCAATGGCCTGGGATGGTCCCTAGGACCTCCTAACTGAACCACACCCAGTTCTCTGCTGACTTTTTACACACTCAAAGAGGAGCCAATAAGACCTCACATGTGAGGGCACATTGCGTGTTGAGAGGTTTAAGTAGGAGGATAGCTGGGTTGAGAGCCAGATCAGGCTAAGCTATCCAGGGCTGCTGACCGGCAGCTACAGGGCCCCTTAGGACCAGGGTCAGAGAGTAAGTGGGGAAAAACCAATCACGGACTATTAACAAGGCACTGAAGGGCAGGCGCCAGGCAGGGCAGCGGGGCTTTCTGGACTCCCCAGATCTAGGAGCAGATGGGCTATGCCTGGGAGGGCAAAGGCCACCCCCGGAAGTGCCAGGGTCATTCCCAGCACAGGCAGAAGAGAGGGACAGAGAGGCTGTGCTGCATGAGCCTGAGGAGGTGTCCCTTTGTTGTTCCTTTGTTGTGATACAGCTGCAGGGATCTGCCCTTGCCTGTCCCCTTTGAAGACTAATCCCCTATCTGGGAACCTCTCTGCAGCACTTCCATTCTCTGCCCCAGGGCACTAAGCAACAAAGCAACAAAGCAGGTGACTTTGTTTCCAGGCCAATGAGGGGACCAAGTTGTCTGGGAGGCAGCGCTGTGGAGTTGCAGGAACTTTCAGCCCCATCATCTCAGCTGGATGCCGGAGGAGACAGAAGGGGAGACCAAGTGCTGTGGTGACCTTGCCTGGATGCCGGGGGAAGTGACTGAGTTCATCGCCAGGCTGTCTGGAACTGGGTTTTCACGTGTGTTTTATGTTGTCCAGTTGCCTATTCCAGTATCAGCCCAAAAAGGAAAAAGAAATCTGCTTGCCTATGTGGAGACTCTTCATGGAGCATAACCTACCCACAGCAGAGCAAATCAATTTTATGGATTCTGCTAGAAAACTTTTGCTTTTTTGGGTGTTGAGGCAGGGTTCACTAGGTCTATAAACTGGACTACCACAAGCCAGTGTGTTAGTCCTGACATTGGGATTATTCCATTTTACTGATAGGTCCTGGCCTACAGTTGCTGGGGACTTTCCTCCTGTGTGTGTGTGTGTGTGTGTGTGTGTGTGCATGTGTGTGTGTGTATCTTTGGTTTAAAGTGTCTCAAAGAACCTGAAACTCAAGTAGATTGGGCTGGTTGACCAGTGAGCCCTAGAGATCCATCCTCCTTTTTCTGCCTCCCCAGTGCTGGGTTTTCGGATGCATGTCATTGTGCTGGGCTTTTTCCAGGGTAGTAGAAGTCCAAACTCAGATCCTTATGTTTGTATAGCAAGCACTTTTACCAAATGAGCCATCTCCCAACCTCTTGTTTTGTTTTGAGGAACAGTCTTTGTCAGGTTTTTTTCGAGACAGGGTTTTTCTGTGTAGCCCTGAGTGTCCTGGAACTCACTCTGTAGACCAGGCTTGCCTTACACTTAGAGAGTGCTGGGATTTAAAGGTGTGTGCAACCACCACTCAGCAAGGCAGGGTCTCATAGCCCAGGCTGGCCTCAGATTTGCTATCCAGCCATGTCACCTGACTCAGTTCTTCCAGCCAGAGGCACAGCAGGCCATGAGCCAGCAAGGTAACTCAAGATCAAAGCCACTGTTTTCCTTAGTTTTCTGGAACCATTGGTGGGGCTGGTGTTAGGGCTCAGTTGGTAAACTACTTGCTAGCACAAAGTCCTGGGTTCAATCCCAGGAACCCGTAAACCTGGTGAGATAATATATGCTTGCAGGCCTACACTCTAGGAGGTGGAGGCAGGAGGACCAGAAATTGATTACATGATGACTATCAGACCATCACTGCAAACAACAAACAAAAACCACTCAACCAACCATCACATCTGTGCAGGGTTCAGCAGAAACCACAGGCAACTCCTTCCACCTGCCCTAGGTCACAGGGCTCCTGAAGTCTGTCCGTGCTCAGTGTCAGGGGCTGTTCCAACAGAGTGCAATGTACCTGCTGGTACAGGATGACAACTCCCCACTGAAGGGAAGAATGGGAGAATCACCTATACCAGACTGGAGCTTGCTCTCCTCAGTGAAGCCTGCCCAAAGGACACACATCCTTGTGGGCTGTCATTTGGTTGTACTGATGTTCAGTCTCACCCTAGCGCACAGGACACAGTTGTTGCCAGTTGTGTGCCACCACACTGGACATACAGTTGTTTCCAGCTGTTCACCACCACAGCACGGCTGTGCTGTGTCATTTGAGACTTGGCTGCCTTCCACACGTTTGTGTGCCTGCAATTTTGACCTTGACACCTACAAGGGGCGTTTCTTATCTGATGGCCTGAGACGGGGCACCAGAAGTAGTAGGTGCTGGTGTGGCGGGACCCTGGGCGGGGCCTGATATAGGGAAGACTAGGCCTTTCCAGGAAACAGAAAGTGAAATTCAAAAAAGGACTGGCAGCCTAGCAACCCTGGGAAGAGACTCGGCTGACACTGGCTGGTTTCCTTGCGAGTCTTGTCCAGCCAGACTTGAGTTTTACATCAGACCAGGACCTTCAGGCCATATGAGAGTGAAGGGAACAGCTTGAGAGTGGTCAGTTTGTGGCCACTGTATGGTTGCTCCCTTGCTCTGGGCAGCGGCTCTGATGGGTTCCGCATCTCTTGGGGATCCAGTGGAAATACTCTGTAGTAGGCCCTGTCCTGAAATTGAGTCTCCAGATTTCTTCCAAGCTCCAGGACTGTCACATGAGGGTCTGTACTTGAAGAACTGCCACTACATGGCGTCTAGAACATTCTAAACAAGCTAACTGGGAAGGGCTCTCTTCACTCTGTGAGGATCTTTATGACTGATTTGTGATCTGTGAGCAGAGATATGACCAAGGAGGACGTGGCACCATTGCCAGACCCACTCCCTGACCTGTGGCCAGAGCTTCATTGTTGACCCTACCCTTGACTGCCACTGGGAGACCAGGAGATAAATGGAGGGGCAATAGGAAGCATAGCTCCAGGTGGCTTACAGTCTCGACTGCTGAGGAGGCTGAGGCAAGTGGATTGCTTGAGCCCACACATCAGAGACCAGAATGGACAACATGGGGAGACTCTAGTTCAAAACACAAAGACTGAATAAGTAGGGGCCAGGGCTATATTTCAGTAGGTAGAATATTTATCGAGCATGCAGAGAGCCCTAGGTTCAGTCCTTAGCACCACTACCCAGGTGGAGGCAGAAAGATCACAAGGACCCTAAGTTTAATGTCATCCATTGCTACATAGTGAGTTCTAGGTCACCCAGGGCTACAAGAGACCCTGTCTCAACAAACATTTACATGGTGATGAAGGGGGCAGCAGCATTCCTGCTGGGGTGGGGCACTTGAGAGGTTAAGGGAAATTCACAGTGATAGATAGATGCATGGCCCCCAGCCTTTAGTCCCCTTTCTTTTTCTTTTTCTTTTTGTTGGTTTTTTTCGAGACAGGGTTTCTCTGTGTAGCTCAAGCTGTCCTGGAACTCACTCTGTAGACCAGGCTGGCCTCGAACTCAGAAATCCGCCTGTCTCTGCCTCCCAAGTGCTGGGATTAAAGGCGTGCGCCACCACCGCCCGGCTTTAGTCCCCTTTCTAAGGTGTATAAAGACAAGAAGGCTCATCTTGGTTGCCAACCTGACACACTTGGACAGAAAGAACTTCGATTGAGGAATTACCTCCATCTGATTGGCCTGTGGGTGTGTCTGTGAGGGCATTTTCTTGATTGCTAATTGATGTGGAGGGTCCAACCCCCTGTGGGTGGTGCCATCTCTAAGCCAACCCACTGTGGGCGGTGCCATCTCTAAACCAACCCACTGTGGGCAGGACCATCTCTAAGCAGGCAGCTGATCCTGAGCAATAAACATGGCTTCCTGGTCCTTCTTCAGTTCCTATCTTGGTTTCCCCTCAACCTGTAAAATGAAGTAAACCCTTTCCTTCCAAAGTTGCTTTTGGTCACAGTGTATACCATAACAACAGAAACTTACACTGTGAACCTACTAGATAGTGGGATTACCCAGTGTTTGTGGTGCTGGGATCAAACCCAGGGTTTGTTTCGTTTGTTTGTTTGTTTGTTCTAGGGTCTCACCATGTTGTCCAGTCTGGTCTCAAACAATCCACTTGCCTCGGCCTCCTCAGTAGCTGGGACTGCCAGCCACCTGGACCTGCACGTGATACAGTCCTCCTTTTGTCTCCTGGTAGCACAGTGTTGAGTAAGAATACACAAGATAACCTTGCAGGCGCTATTTCCAGAAGCTCCAGGGTGGGAGCAGACCCAACAGGAAGGACAAACCAACAGTGTCCTCTCATCACATGGAGGATCTGCACAGTGGTGAGAAGGTAGGGATGTAAGCACTACCGTCAACAGGTGGAAGCCTACAGCTGCCTGTTCAGAGGCAGCAGACTCGAAACCACTGACCACACAGCTCCATTTCTATTTCTACTGTGTGTGAGGAGCAGGCAAGGACTCTCTCTGGTGGGGGAGTATGACCTAGAAGGTCACAAGAGTGTGCACACTGTTGAGTCCCTGGAACTTACTACTATATTATGCCACAATCATGTTTTTGAGAGCCTCTTTTCTGTCTATCTTTTCCTCTTCCTTTTCTTCCTCTTCTTCCTCCTCCTCCTTTTCTTTTGGATTTTCTTTTCTTTTTTTTTTTTTTTTGAGACAGGGTTTCTCTGTGTAGCCCGGCTGTCCTGGAACTCACTCTGTAGACCAGGCTGGCCTCGAACTCAGAAATCCGCCTGCCTCTGCCTCCCAAGTGCTGGGATTAAAGGCCTGTGCCACCACCGCCCGGCTTATTGAGAGACTCTTAATGACAGTGAGATATATAAGACTTCTCAGGAGCCATTCTCAGCAGACCAAGGTGCGTGTGTTGCTGTGGACAGTCTCCAGAATGCTTCCGTCTGCTGAAAATGAAACACTAAGTCCATCCTGCAGTGCCTCACGGGCTCCCCGCCCCAGCCACAGGCAATCCCAGTCCACTTTCTCATTCTGTAGTTCTGTTTTTACTAAGTACATAGAACATATAAGTTGAGTAATATAGTACTCATCCTTTTATCTGTGGCTTCTTTCACTTAGCAGAATGTCCTCAAGGGTCTCACTCATGAAGCCTGTATCACAATTCCTTTCTCCTTTTCCCCCCACGGCTGAATTATATTTTGTTATATGCTTTGTTCAGCCACTATAACAAAATGCCACAAGCAAGATTGTTTCTAGACAACAGAGACTCATTTCTCATAGTTATGGGAGGCCAAGATCAAGGTTCTGGTGGACCCAGTATGTATTGAGGTCTCACTTTCTGGGTTATGGGTGGCATATTTCAGCTGTGTTCTCATGTGGGAGAGGGGAAGGACAAGCTTTCAGAGCCTCCAAGGTTTTTTTTTGTTTTGTTTTGTTTTTTAGACAGGGTTCTCATATAGTTCAAGCTGGTCTTGAACTCCTGATCCTCTACCTCCAAGTGCTGGGATCCCATGTGTACACCACAGCTCTGACTTTTGGAGCCTTGTTTTTAAGAGCACTAGCCACATTGGGCCACTGAGCATTATGTAGTACTTTGTGTTTGTGCATGTACTGCCAACACACACTGCTGACATGCACGGCCGGCACACACTGCAACACCTCTCCTTTTAGCTGTTATCCATAGCACAGTTACAAACACCATCTTTGTAGTCCATTATGTCACCCACAAATGTGACAAGGAACAGAGCATGCAGAACAATGAGCCTGAGGCTGAGTTCTAGGGCCAGACAGTATTAAAGAATAGCTGTGGAACCTTGGGCAGGGTACCTCCTTCTGTGACTGCAGGGCCCTCCTATGGGGCCTGGTGAGAAGATATCTGGACACCCTGGACACACAGCAGGGACCTGACACAGAGAAATCCAGTCAGTGTCAAGTGTGGCTATTGTCACTATCGCAGTCTCCTCAGGAGACTCAGAAAGCTGAGCTCCCAGGCGGCCATTCTATGGGAGTATGGCAGTAGTCCCCTGGCTCTTCCAAGACTTTCCCAGAAGACACCACAGTGTGGAAGCTTCCTCACAGGCACACGGTATGGGTTGTGGGGTCCAAGCAGGATGAGGATGTCCTGAGGCCCAGGCCCTTCATACATGTCATTCCCTCGGCTTTGCTCCTCCCGAACGCATTGCATGGAGTTGGTTTCCAACAGGACTTCATGTCATTATGGGCTGCTCACTTGATGTAATTCACATCATGTGTCTGACAGTCTCCCCAGCCCTACCTCCCAACTCCCCATTCCAGGAATTTGTGACTTCAAGAGCCCAGTGTAAGTAAGGTAGAGAGTTTGCAAAACTCCTAGGCTCATAGGAACAGTGGAGAGCCCCATGGCATCATCAGGCCAAGCTGATTTAGCAGGGGACCTTACGATTCAGTACTCTGCAGCCCCTCTGGCCAGTGAGGGAGGCACCTATGAACCTTATTGGCCTAGACCATCATCTAGTCAACTCTAGAGCATTCTATAACCTCTAAAAGACACCATGTGCCTGTCTAGAATCACTTCCTTTCCCAGCTGTCTTCCCTGCAGACTGGCCTCTTCCTTTAAAAAGGAGCATGCACTGTAGAATGGTCTCCCAGTTCGCCAGCATGACATGCACACAGAGCTGACCTTCATTCCTTATTGCTGGATGACATTCCATCATGTGTCTTAGGAGCCAAGGAAAGGTGCCAGCTCTGCACCAACTTGCAGGTGACACTCCCTGCCAGACCAGTGCTGTCACTCCACCAGAGTCTAGGGTGACAGATACTACACTTCATTCTTTTTTTTTTTTTTTTTTTTTTTTTTGGTTTTTCGAGACAGGGTTTCTCTGTATAACCTTGGCTGTCCTGGAACTCACTCTGTAGACCAGGCTGGCCTCGAACTCAGAAATCCGCCTGCCTCTGCCTCCCAAGTGCTGGGATTAAAGGCGTGCGCCACCACCGCCCGGCTACTACACTTCATTCTTTTCTTCTCTTTTCCTTTCCTTCCTTCCTTCCTTCCTTCCTTCCTTCCTTCCTTCCTTCCTTCCTTCTTTCTTTCTTTCTTTTTTGTTTTATTTTTCAAGACAGGGTTTCTCTGTGTAACCCTGGCTGTCCTGGAACTCACTCTATAGACCACGCTGGCCTCAAGCTCAGAGCCTATGTACTGGGACTAACGATGTGCACCCCCACTTCCAGCTGACACTGCACCTCTTAAATCTAGGGACCCAGGGCAGAGAGACAGAGACAGACAGCTGAGGTGGGGATCTGACTTTCTAGAAGCATTAACGAAATCCCAGCTGGATGCCTGGTACCATGGGAACAACCCCAAGCCCTTGTGCTTTGTTGCTTCGTGTCCCTTAGCATTCAGTGACAAGAAGGGTAAAGGGGGGAGGAAAAGAAGAAGAAAGTGCCATTTCATTGCAAAGTTTCATAAAGCCCAGGCTAGCCTTTGACTTCTGTGTGCACCATCATTCTTGGCTCCTATTGCATCTTTGAACACAGAGATGTCTTTAGATCCTACAGCAATTTTTGTCAGCCTCATGGAGAATCTGTAGACCACAAGGGACCCTGTTCTCAGGAACTGAGGTTGTTTCCAACTCTGGGGATTCGTTGAAAGCTGCCATTGAGCTGTGAACCTGGGGCTGGGGGAGGATGATGGACAATGAGAATCATGGCTGGCACACTCCTCTCAGCCCTGCACAGGGCTGAAGTGAGCTGTGTCAAGATGCATGCAGAGGTGGCAGCAGAAACATGTGAGGGAGAGCCAGGAACTAGCCAGTCCCTAATCTACTGGTGAGGCAGGGACTGTGTGTGGGTGTCAAGGTAGCAATGTCTGAGCTTGTCCCCTTTCACGAAGATCTCAGTGGATAACAAGAGACCTTCATTAAGGCAAGGAAGAACAACATTCCAGGAGGAGGGAAAAGCCTAGGCATAGACCCTGAGGCAGCAACAGGATTTTGACTCCAGGGACTGAAAGGGCCTCGGGGTGCACAGAACAGACTTTACAAAATACTGTCTAGAGGTGCAAGGATAGGGTGGAGACACCCCAGCCAAAGAAGGCAGGAAAAAGGCCTGAAGCCACCTGATCACAGCTTTGATATCAACACAGGAGACTCCAGGAACCACAGCAGAGTCCTCAGAGATAGAACCTACTACTGTTCCAGCCTTGCCAGTGTTTATTGAGATAGCCACAAGACTGAGGTATTCCAGTGTCTCCCCAAACTTGAGGGTTTTATAGATGGAGTCCTTGTAGATGTTTCCAGAGGTGCCCCACTGTACCATGTGTGGTCACATGCTATATGTGTGGTCACATACTACATGTGTTGTCACATGCTACAGCTGTGGCAGCTTCCTCTGATTCCTTTGAGCATTTATCTGCATCTCACATGTAGTAACTCCCAAGGATCTATCAGTACTCTGATGACAACCTTAATTGGAGGGAGACAGGATGTGTTCAGATTTTTTTTTCCCCCAGAGACAGGGTCTCACTTTGTAGCTCTGTCTGAATTGGAAATTACTAGGAAGACCAGATTATTCTCAAACTCTTAGAGGTCTGTCTGCCTCTGTCTCTTGAACAAAAGCTGGCCAAAATTTTGAGAGCTGGCTGAGATCTTAATCTTCAACCATAGATGACACTTCTGCCGTTGGAACTGTTTGGTGTCATTTGTTGCCACTGTCCCAGGACTTGAGTGTGATGAAGTCTTGGCTTTGTGTCCTCTGGGGACCTTACTGGTATGTTATATTGATTTGGGGGGGGGACTATTAAGCACCCTGCCCCCGTGATCTTGAACAAATTGTTTGCCTTCTCTGGGCTGCAGGTATGGTGATCCATGGTTTGGATGTGAGGGTGTCTAACTTGCTGTGGCCACATTGTCTTGCTTGAGACTCCCAGACAGTCATGTGCACCTGCAGAATCTATGGGGCCGTACTCCTCATCTTGGAAGAGAGTGGAAGACGCATGCTTCAGAGGCGGTGTGACCAAGATGACTGGGAATGGAAGGCTCGTCTTTAGAGGGCCTCTGTTTGCTACTGATCATTAGTTTCTAGAACTTTCCTTCCAAGAACAGACTTACGACCTACCAAAACCCAGTAATGGCTGACCTCACCAGTGGGCTTGGCAGGCACAGTACCCAAGTCTGCGTTTCTGCTGGGGACAGTGAAAAAGATTCAATTACAAGTTATTTTCAGTTACAGAGGAAAAAGGTGCAGAGGTGTCACATGCATCCTGGACATGCCACCACAGAGGAAGAGAAGCTGAGGACTGAGTAGGCTTGGCTCATCTGAGAAAAGTGTTTCGAAACCTACCTGACAGGTACTTGCTCCTTGCCTCCGTGACTAGCAAGCCACCATCTGCCACCTGAGAAGGCACTAAATTCTCCCAGTGCTCCTGTATAAGGCAAGAAATATTACTATGGCCTCCTTACTGATGAGGAGACTGAGGCAGGAGCCCCTGCCTGATGCCTGAGATAGCCCCAACACGCAGTAAGTATCTATGGAATGTGAATTATTATGTATGGTATTTGTATACAGGGGTGTGGAAGACAGACATTCGGCTTCTTCCTTAGTCACTTTCCACCTTAGTTTTTGAGACAGGGTCTCTGAACCTGGAGCTCATGGATTAGGCCAGCAAGCCCCACCCCCTGTCTCTGCTTCCCCCATACTGGGATTATTGGTGGTATCACTCCTGGCCTTTTATGTAGGTTCTGGGATTAAACTTGGGTCCTCATACTGGGGAAATGGACTCTTTACTGCCTGGGCTATTGCCACAGCCCCAGAGTGTGAATTACATGAATCAGAAAGAGGCCACGTCCTGTAACCAGCAGACACTACAAGCACCCCGCAAGTGGACAAGAAGGAAGCACCCCGCACAGCCACTGTCCATTGCCTTCTATACATACATGCTGGGCCGCTCTGTTGCTCTCGGTCCTTACCTGAAGCTTGCAAGTTAATGCTGCTCACCCTGGCAGATGAGGAAATGGAAGCTCACACAAGCTTGGCTGTCTGATTCTACCTGATAGCTTCCTTTCCTTCCCTGTGAGCTCTGACCCAGCCTGGGGTCTGCAGCTGAGGACCTAGTTGGCTCTTGCCTTGGAGAGACTTGTGGTCATCTGTCAAAACATCTCTCTCAAGGCTCATTTGCATTTCTAGGTCCAGGTAACTGTAGCCTGTCTTCCCAAAGTCCATAGCTGGTTTATCTCTGCCAGCCTCAATTGGCTCATCTAACAGTGGCATTTCTGGGGCTCAGAGCTGAGGCTGTCAGTCTGTTGCCTTTTTGAACCAGAAAGGACTGGGTTTGGAGTCCTCTCTTTGTGCTGGAGATGATGAAAACAATCCTAAACTTTTTCCTGAAGGGCAATGGTGTGGAAGGCAAGCCTGCATTGCTCTCTTCACAGTGAATGTTGTGTGTCTGGGCCTGGAGACCTGTACTCACAGGTGTTCCAGAAGGGTCTCTTCTTGGGTGGTTGGAAAGTGCCAGCTCTAAATGTGTTCCCAAGAAATTCCAGCTCTCTTTGCAGCATTGTTTTAATTGCAAAGTGACTGCCCCCCCACACACTGTGACCTGCAGGACAAAGGCTGTGTGTCTTGTGTTCATTTCCCTTCCCGTAACTCAACCTGAATGGCAATGGAGACGCAGTGTGTGTTCAGCCCAGCTTTCCTCTCTTTTTAAATGAGACTACTGGGCAGGGCTTGGCTTGCTTTCTTCTATTTTAATTCAGAACCATTGTGCCATTTGTATTTCTGCATTCTTGTTCTGACATCCCATATACCAGTACCACAGCATAGGGCTTCCTATTGCTAGACTTCAAGGAAAGGGCTTTACTGCCCCTTCCAGATGGAGAAACTGAGGCCCTAGCTTAGACTGAGTCCCTGGAGCAGGTTGCCTGCGTGTGCAGTAATTTGCTGCAGGGGCTGTGGATACTGCGTGGTGGTTCCCTGAGCTCTGCCGCTGTCCTGGGTTCCCCCACCACTGCCACTGTCCTAGAGTGCAGAACACTGCACACTTGTGCTGAGGGTTTCCTGGAAACTGCTGCCTTCTTCCCTTAGAGCAGCCTGCTGTGACAACCAACCACAGAGCAGCCCAGGGCAAGCAGGGAAAGTGCAAATGAGCCACAGTTGGCCACTGAGTTTCTCTTTCCTGTCAGATGAGTGTTTTATGGGACCTGTCTGTGTGCAGCTCCTCAGAGGTGACCCGGTTGGCTTGTCCTTGAGGCACACACACAGGAACTACCTGCCAACTATTTGACTATTTCACCAGTCACAGAAAGACCCAGGATAGTGGGTTCCAGAAGGTTCCTTCATGGCCGTTCTAAGTCTCAAGTACCTTGACCACTTCCCACTACACTATTTAGCCAACTACTCTGTCCTAAAATGTTACCTTTTCCTTTTTTTTTTTTTTTTTGTTATTTTATTTTGTTTTTGAGGTGGTCTTACTTTGTTGCCAAGGCTAGCCTGAAACTTCCAAACATCCTGTTTCTGCCTCTCTAATGCTGGGGTTACGGTTACACTGAACCTTCCTCTTTGTCCTCATTTTTATCCCACTAATATTTTTTGTGTGCTTGTGTGTGCGCGTGAGCATCCACAGACGGCAGTGAGAGGGTGAAGATCAGAGAACACCTGGTGAGAGTCAGTCTCTCCCATCTGTGGGTCTGGGAGACTGAACTCAAGTCACCAGGCTTGGTGGCAGGAGCCATCTCTCCAGACCCTGTTATTTATCCTCTTATTTACTGTTTGCTTTGCATGTGCATGTATGTTACCTGTGGGTCTGCAAGCATGTAAGAGTCCACATGTATGTATGTGGACATGCATACATGTATGTGTGAATGTGTGAAGGCCTGAGGTTTGTTCAGTGACACTCCACTTTGACACATGGTCTCTAAATTAATCCATCTTGGCAATTCCATCTAGTCTAACTCTCCAGCTTGTCCCCGGGAAGTCCCCATCCCTGGCTCCTGAGTGCCCACTGGGTTCTCAAGGTCCAAGCCCTGGTCCTCATACTTACAAAGGGAGTATCCACTGAGTCATTGCCCTGGCCTCTTGCTTTCTTTGGGTCTCACTGTGTAGCTTAAGACCACCCTTAAATTTGTGTCAATACTCCTGCCTCTGTCTTCAGTGTTGGGATTATAGGCAATAGCAATTATACCCGATTTGTTTTCTTCTCTTTCTTTTCTTTTTTTTTTTCTGTTGTTTTTGTTTTGAGACAGAGTCTCACTATGTAGCCCCGGCTAGCCTTGAACTCACAAAGACCTTTTTGTCTCTGCCCCGAGTTGTAGGACTGAAAGTGTGCGTGCCACCCACACTTCTGGCTTGATTTTTTCTTGCTCTCAAACTGCACATCCTCAAACACCCCACAAAAAGCAGAGCAAATATTTGCACCATAAAGAAATAATGGGGAGATGGCTCAGCCAGTAGAGTACTTCTTGCCTTGTAAGCATGAGGACCCAAGTGTGACCTCAGCACACAGGTGTGGTGACATGTGATTGCGATGGAGGCAGAAGCAGGAAGAGCCTTGGGACCCACTGGCTAGTCAGCCTAGCTTACACTGGGAGTTCTAGGATAGTGAGAGATCCTGTCCCCGCCCCCACTCCCCCAATCAGGGTAGATAGTTCCCAAGGAACAATACTCAATGTTGATATCTGACTTTGCAGGAACATACACATGCAAACACACACACACACACACACAATGGATATTTGAGGGAAGTCGATAGCCTTACTGTGACTTAAGCATTACAATGTGAACATGTACAGGAATATCACATACTCTCTATTAATATACTGGCTTTATGTGTCTATCATTTAAAAGACAAATTTAAAAGTCTGCTGTAGTGGTGTATGCCTGCAATCCCAGCATTGGAGTAGTGGAGGCAAGAGGACAGGAGTTCAAGGTCAGCTTCAGCTACTTAGCCACACAGCCAATTTAAAGCCCTTTTCCTCCTTCTGGATGGTTGGGTGCTATGCAGGCTGCAGGTCCTGGAAAGGTGGCTCCTGACCTGACCTCTTGAGTAAGTAATTACATTACTTATAGAAGGAATGCAAAGCAACAGTGGAAGGGGACTCCGGTGCCTTGAAAACCATGGAGGCCATCTCCTTCTCTTCCTCTTCTTCTTCCTCCTCCTCCTCCTCACAGGGCTTCCTAGCCACTTTTCTCCCTCTCTCTTCCCCCTTCTGACCCCTCTCTCTCAGTAAATAGAGCCAGCGTGTGTGATACACAGGACATAGTGCCAGGCTAAGACACCAACAACCCACTTGAAGACACTCAGAGTTCAAGATCCCAGAGGGCGCTAGTGCTGCTAGGAACACACAAGTCATCACAGGAACGTGACATCACGGGAAGGTGAAAGCGAAACATAGGAGTTCTTCAACAATAGGGAAGGAGAGGAGAGAATGAGACAGAGCAGGAAAAAGGAGGCTCTGTGGGGAGCCACTGCCTGCAGTCTGAGCCCTGGGCTCCTGCCCCAGGTTGGAGGAAAAGGATGCCTGCCAAGAGCCTTTATTTAAATCACAATGGGTAGGTGGCTGGCTGGGTAGCCTGGTCAGCACCCTCCCACCCCCCCACCCCCCCTGTCACTCAGCTTTTGGAGGCCCACAGACTCAGTACTATAGTCACTGGTCTATAATTTCAGTTTAGTTTAGTCCTTTATCATCATGGCAGGAAGCATGGCAGCATCCAGGCAGGCATGGTGCAGGAGAAGCTGAGAGTTCTACATCTTCATCTGAAGGCTGCTAGGAGAAGACTGGCTTCCAGGCAGCTAGGACAAGGGTATTAAAGTCCTCACCCACAGTGACACACTTCCTCCAAAAAGGCCACACCTCCTAATAGTGCCACTCCTTGGGCCAAGCATATACAAACCACCACATTCCGCTCCCTGGCCCCTATAGGCTTGTTCAATCACATGAGTCTATGGGGGCCATACCTAGCCATAGCATAATAGAAAAATACAACTTCCAAAGCCTGAACAGTCTATAGCAGTCTCAAACATGTTAAAAGTCCAAAGTTCAAGGTTCTCTTCTGAGATTCATCCTATTACTTAACTGTAATACCCAAAGAAAGATAGAAAATCAGGTGGGCAAACTCCAAACTCTGCATCTCCATGGTTGATATCTTCAAATCCCCATCTTCAGATCTCCAACTCCTTTTTCATCTTTGTTGACTTCAAAAATCTTCTTTCTCCTGGGCTGGTTCCACTCCCTGTTAGCAGCTTTCCTCAGCCGACAGCCCATGGCTCTGGCATCTCAAACATCTTGGGGTCTCCCAGGCAACTTCAGCTTCAAAGCTTCTTGTTTCAATATCTGGGACCCATACATGATCTTCTGGGCTCCTCCAAAGGGCTGGCACCACTTCTCCAGCTCTGCCCTCTGCAGCACTCTAAGCTCAGGTTGATCCTCTTCACTGCTGCTGCTGTTCTTGGTGATCATCCCATCGTACTGGCATCTCCAATGCACTGGGGTCTTCCACTACTACTGTGCTTCACCAATTCTCATAGGCTCTCTTCATGGTGCCAACCTCAAATCCTTTGCATGACCCCTTCAGTCCTGGGCCATCAACTGCAACTGAGGCTGCACCTTCACCAGTGGCCTCTCACAGCGCCAAGCCCCAGCTGTTCTCCATGACCCCTTCATACCTTCAAAACCAGTACCACCTGGGTGACTCTTACACATTACGAAGTCCAGCTGCAGCATGAGATACAGCCTTGTCTATCTGAGGAATATGGCTTCTTTGTGATCTCAGAAAACACTTCCCAGAAGATTTCACCTCAGTGATGCTGGTCTCTTCTTAATCACCGCCAATTTCTTAGCTCCAACTAACCAGCATCAATTGTCCCAGTAGTCCCTTCTATTCTTGACTCTAAAGCCAGAGTCACATGGCCAAAGCTGCTGAGTTCTGCTGCTTGCTGGAGCTGGAACATAGCCCCACGCCCCTTATTCTATTACCAGCTTTCTGTTTTTCAACTCTCTCTTCCTAAGCTTGGCTGTCCTGGAACTTGCTCTGTAGATTGACCTTAAGCTCAGAGATCTTCGGGGCTCTGACTCCTGAATGCTAGATTAAAGGAGTATACCACCATGCCTGAATTTAAGCTTTTCTTCACCTAGAACTTGCTCTGTCCCAGACTGGCCTTGAACTCAGAGATCTGCTTGCCTCTGCCTCCTAGGTTTAAAGGCTTGTACTACCGTGCCTGGACCTAAACTTAAGTTGGGTGGGATCTTGTCCCAAGGTCACTACTCCCTTAATTCAATTTAATATCCTTAAACACAGGATTCAGTTCCATTTCACTTCCTGGTGCCCCTTTAGTACTCAGACCATATATTTTATACTTTTCTTTCTAAGCTTGCTATGCTTTTTCAAAATGCTCTTCATGACACTTAACTAGAAAACAAATTCTCTGCTGGGCTTTTTTGAGACTTTGTCAAGGCAATTATTATAAATCTCTTTACTTTAGCCTCAAGTAGACTCTTCAGACAAGGGCAGAAAGCAGCCACATTCTTTACCAGTAAGTCACAAGAACAGTCCCTTTGCCACATATTAAAATTCTTCTCCTCTGAAACCTCTAGAGCCAGGATCCTACAATTCAAATAACTCTCAGCAACAAAGTCTTTCATATTCCTACTAGGATGGCCCATTAAGCCCCATTTAAACATTCCACTGCTTTCCAAATCCAAAGTCCCAAAATCCACATTCTTCCAAACAAAAGCATGGTCAGGCCTATCACAGCAATACTCCAGTCTTGGTACCAGCTTCTGTCTGTGTTAGGGTTTTACTGCTGGGAACAGACACCATGACCAAGGCAAGTCTTATAAGGACAACATTTAATTAGGGCTGGCTTACAGGTCAGAAGTTCAGTTCATTATCATCAAGGCGGGAGCATGGCAGTATCCAGGCAGGCATGGTGCAGGAGGAGCTGAGAGGTCTACATCTTCATCAGGAGGCTGCTAGGAGAAGACTGGCTTCTAGGCAGCTAGGACAAGGATATTAAAAAGCCCAGACTCACAGTGACACCCCCACTCCAACAAGGCTACACCTCTAATAGTGCCATTCCCTGGACTAAGCATATACAAACCCTCACAGTGGGACTTCAGGAAGGGATCAGGGATTGATGTAGTTGCAAGGACCCACCCACAGTGAACCACTTCCTCTAAACAAGCTCCTTCTTCAACAGGTCCATCAAACTGGGACTCCACTGAGGGTTGAACTCTTCATAGGTCAGAGCCCTCTGGTTCTAATCTGCTCTGAACTTCCTCATGTCTACAGTTTGTGAATCTCAATACAGTCAGGGTTCCAGCCACATAAACCATCCCAGTTACATATGGAAATATACATGTTGATGGATCCATAAAAATATAGTCTTGGAGCACACACACAGAGACTTCACTGTTAGTCGAGAGCGAGCGTGTATAGCACATGCTCTCTATGCCAGTCCGAGGGAATTGCTTGGAGATGTGATTCTAGGGCCAGACTGAGTAACACAAGACAAGTCTAGAGCAGCCTGGAGGGCTCTAAAGTCAGGCTATAACTGCAAAAATCTGAACGTGAAGTGCACAGCTGGTCCCTGCATGGCCCCACTCTCTTGGGAGGTTATGGAACCTTTGGGATATGCACCCTAGCCACTAGACACAGGTCACTGAGGACACCTTTGGAGGTTATGTAAACCTCTAGTTCTGGTCTAAAAGTCTGCTTCCTGATCCACAACGACCACCATAGCAAAAGGTCACATGTGTTCAGTTACATATAGCAAAAATTGTGACAAAATACCCTCAAGGGATTTGGCTCATAGTGAGGAGGGTACAGCCCATCTTGGTAGGGAGGCCAAGTTTGCAGGAGGCAGCAGGTCACATTGTAACCACATCCAGGAAGCAGAGAGAGATGAACGCTGGTACCCTGCCCACTTTCACCTTTTCCTGAGTCCAGGAAAGTCCAGCCCGAGGGATGGTTCTGCCCACATAGAATAGGCCTTCCTGGGTCGATTAACCTAATCTAGAAATGCCCTCACAGAAATGCTCAAGTATCTGTCTCTTGAGTGAGTCTAGATGCCGTCATTGTAATATCGCCCAGCACACCACACAAGCTCCTACCACTGCAGACGGAAGCCCCGAGACTGTGAGTCAAACACCTCCCTGAGGTTCCTTCTGTTGGGCATTCTGCTACAGCAACAAGAAAAGCAACCAAATAATAATAATAATAATAATAATTCCGGGCTGGAGAGATGGCTCAGCAGTTAAGTAGCTCTGACTGCTCTTCCAGAGGTCCTGAGTTCAATTCCCAGCAACTATATGGTGGCTCACAACTATCGGTAATATTTCTGATGCCCTCTTCTGGTATGTCTGAAGATAGCTATAGTGTATTCATATATATAAAATAAATAAATGAATCTTTAAAAAAAATAAAATGAAAAAAAGTAAGATTTAAGAAAAAGAAAAAATAATGCAAAGTATGACATACTCACAAATCCACACTGACAAAAACGATTATGTTGACTTCAGGCCAGGGTTGGGGAGCAGGGACCTCCAATGTGGAGGGTTTCAATGGCTGAAGATGTCCTGAGGCAAACACAATGTCCACTCCTTCAGTGTGGGCCTATGTGGACCCCGAGCTGATGGAGGACTCATTCAGTGACTACCAGGCCCTGGCCTACTCAGATCCACCCTCTGCAGGCCTTAGTGGCCACAGGCTTGATCTTTGGACACTTCACTGTGGGTTGGAGGTGGGGAGCCTGAGCCCTCCAACCTCCCTAGAGTATCATTTTGTCCTTGGTTTAAAGAGCTCTGAAGCCATGTGGGTGATCACGGCAGCGGTTAGGTGTCTGAGACAGTTCTTTAACTAGACAGGAACACCTTTATCCTACCCACTTTTCTCTTGTGCTTGGACAGTAGGTGTGACTGGGTTTCCAGAAGGGCAAAGCTAGCCTTTAGTTCACCTTTGTTCAATCTTGCAATTCAAGCTCAACCCTGAGCTATCGACTTAGGAGGAAAAAAAAATGTCCTGTGTGAGAAACCACAGTATGGGGCCTGGCTTAACACACAAACTGGGCTGGGTTTCCACCCTCTAGTCCTCTCTTGACCAGAGGCTTTTGAGTAGCCCACAGACAGACTGCACAACTGTCCTGTAAGAGTGGAAGAAGTCCGAGCCATTGATCTCAAGGGTGCTATTTTTTTTTTTTTTTGAGGCTTTCCCCATGCATCTGCTCAGTACCCTCTTGGCTTTGCAGTCCCCCCCTGCATCTTTAGACACTTCAGAAACACTGAGAAGCGGCTGTCAAGGTGCCCATCACCTTCTGCCTACCTGTGTGTCCCCAGGATACCGTGGGTCTTTGGTTTCTTACAGAAAGCATGACAAAGCCTCTCTCATCCCACACTACTCCTCTGTGACCAGATGCCAAGTCTAACATGAACTGCAATCCTCTATACACCAAAAGTTCATGGGGCACAGTGCGGGGGCCCGCTCCACCTCAGCCAACTCCTGATTGCTTCCCCTTTCACCTCCTGAGCCTCCCTCCCTTCGCTTCCTGTCCACCTTTCAGCTTCCCTCTCAGGTGGTACAGCAACACAACAGGAAGTTTGCTCCTGGCAGTAGTGACCAGTAGCAGCACCCATGTTCACCTCCTAATAATATCCAACACCTTCTTCAGTCTAAACATTGGCCTGCATCCATGTGCTCCCTGTTTCTACCTTAAACACCTGATGAGACCCCAGGGGTTTCCTAGAGCTCACTCCTCCTGTAACTCTGAAATCCTCTGGATTTGTCTGTGCCCCACTGGGGCTTTTGATAATTTCTTATAAGGTCAAGTTCCCTCAACAGCATCCTCTGGGCAGTCTGAAGAGGTTTTTTTTTTTTTTTTTCACAGTTTAATTTCATGTGGCTATTTCACCCACCCACCTGCCTGGCCTTGGGTTATCTGTCAGGACCTAGCCCAGAAGCAGGCATGTGGCACTTAGCACCTAAGCTGAGTGACTGCTCAAATGGATGCCATCCTTGTCACTTCTTGACTGTGACACAAACAACTCTTAATGCCAAAGCTCTGCCCACCTCTCTCATGCCCATATTTGGACATGGTTCAGGTCCTCACTGGCCATGATCTGTGAGGTCCTGGTCCTCTTTGACTTCATAATTCCCAGAGGCCATTAGTATCTATAAGAGGAAGAGGGTGCTGGCTTCCCAGCCACAGCCCACAAAATTCCACCTGCTCACAGGTTGGCTGGCTCGACCCAGGTGGTGCCCCCTGCTCTGAGCCAGCTCCCGGCCAAGCCAGCACCATGGCCAGATACCGATGCTGCCGCAGCAAAAGCAGGAGCAGATGCCGCCGCCGCAGGCGAAGATGTCGCAGACGGAGGAGGCGATGCTGCCGGCAGCGGAGAGAAGTGAGTTGAGGGCTGGGCTGGGTCAGGGGAGTCCAGGGAGTGCAGGGATTGGGCACAGTCCTAGTCCCTCTCACCACTTTTCTTGCTTTTCTAGGATGCCGCCGCCGCCGCCGCTCATGCACCATAAGGTGTAAAAGATACTAGATGCACAGAATAGCAAGTCCATCAAAACTCCTGCCTGAGAATTCAAAACTCCTGCCTGAAAATTTTACCAGACTTCAAGAGCATCTCGCCACATCTTGAAAAACGCCACCGTCCGATGAAAAACAGGAGCCTGCTAAGGAACAATGCCACCTGTCAATAAATGTTGAAAACTGATCCTATTCCTGCCTCTTGGTCCTTGGGCTCGGGAGGGTGCGCGGATGTGGTAAGGGGACATGACTGGGCTTCGAAAAGCATTCTCAATATTGACTACCCAGCCACCTGTACAGATCCTGCCCCAGAAAGGCGTATGGAAGACATGTGTCCGAGGGTCTCTGTGCACAGATGCACAAGATTTCACCAATGCTGCCTACCCTGAGGGTCTTGAGTCTCAGCCACAGAAAAAATAGAAGGACAGTTGGTCAGAAGTTAGGTATGGTGGCTTGAATGCTTGGTCAGGGAGTGGCACTATTAGGTGTGGCCTTGTTGTGGGTGTGGCCTTGAAGTCACTGTGGGGATGGGTTTAGAGGGCATCCTCCTAGCTGCCTGAGGATGCCAGTCTTCTGTCTGCCTTCGGAACAAGATGTAGAGCTCTCGGCTTCTTCAGTACCAGTTCAGCCTGGACGCTGCCATGCTTCTCACCATAATGGACAACCTTTGAAACTGTAAGCCAGCCCCAATGAAATGTTATCCTTATTGGTCATGGTGTCTCTTCACATTAAGAAGTTGGTACTGGGAGTGGGGTACTGCTGTGACAGGCCTGACCATCCATTTTGGAACTTTGGATTATAAAAGCAGTGGAATCCTGGTAAGAAAATGGAAGACATTGGTGCTGAGGGTGATTTGATCTCTGGTAAAGAATGTGGTTGCTTTGTCTGAAGAAGGTATATTAATTGCATTGAGAAAGGAAGCCTCAAAAAAGCCCATCATTAAACTATGTCCACTGGTTTGATGGAGCATAGCAAGCTTATGTATGGTTCAAAGAATAAAGGGGCACCAGGAAGTAAAATGAAGCTGAATCTTGCATTCAAGGAGAGAAACAGATAACAGAGTGGTGATCTCAGGACAAGATCCCACCCAGCTAAGCTTAGACAGCACAGGACAGAAATGGAGGGCGCACTTATGATGCAGATCTTGAGGCTGGAAGCACAGACTTGTTTGATCTGGATCTTGAACAGTGGCCATGAAGAGCTTAGGCCCAGGCATGGTGGTACACACTTTTAATCCCAGGAGACAAAGACAAGCAGATCTCTGAGTTGAAGGCCAGCTTGGGACAGAGCAAGTTCTACGTGAAGAAAAGCTTAAGTCCGAGTATGGTGGTATAGACCATGCAGATCTCGAGTTCAAGGTCAATCTACAGAGCAAGTTCTAGGACAGCCAAGCTTAGGCAGTGAAGGATGCAAAAGAACAAGGGGCTACATGTGGCTCTGACTTTAGAGTCAACAGTAGGGGGAGACTACTGGGACAATCAATGCTAATTTAGTTCCATCTAAGAAATTAGCAATGATTAAGTGCCTTTTCTCTCTTAAAGACAGCTTCTTTAAGAAGAACCTTGTAGTACCTTGTGCTACAGCTAGACTTGATAATGTGTAAGAATCACCCGGGTGGTACTGGTTTTTGAAGGCATGAAGGAGTCATGGAGAGCAGCTGAGGTTTGGCACTGTGAGAGGCCAGGGAAGGCCATTGATGCAGGTGCAGCCTCATTTGCAGTTGACAGCACAGGACTGAAGGGGTTGTGCTTGGCAAGGTGAGGCTTAGCACCATGAAGGGATCATATTTGCGGCTATTAGTGAAGCCTAGCTGCAGTGAAAAACCCAGTGTGTTGGAGATACCATCACCATGGGATGGCCACCAAGAAGAGCAGCAGCAGTGGAGTGATATCAACCAGAGCCTAGAGTGCTACAGAGTTGCCTTGGTTATGATGTATCTTCAATGGAAACCCTAAGACAGTGGGTGTCCAAGACTTGGAGCCCTTGACCCAATCCTGTGGCCTGGCATGTGCCCAAGAACTAGACAAGTTGTGTTTCCCACCATAGCCCAATGGCCACAGTAACAAATCAAACTTTATTGTTTTCTAGCAAGAGTAGCCATCTACTGGATCTTCTGCACTCTTCTATAGACTAAAATTACTAGGCTGTGTAGCCAAGGATACTGTGTACCTGTTGCGCCTAGTTTAGACCTCAACTGTTCATTGTCCTGTCATGGTGACAGGCTTAGAGTCAAGAATTATGAGGGATTGTATCCCTCTGCCCTACCCCCACAGCCTTCTGATTCTGGATTTCAGATATGAGGTACCAAAGCCACCATGTTGGGTCAAAATTCATATATATGTATATATACATACAAAGTACAAAACCCTCTGTGAGCTTCATTAATATGCACAACTTTCTTCCCTGTTGGGTGGAGCCCAGACGCTACACACATTATCACGATAGCCTCAAATCTCAGCATATACCATGATTTTGAGAGGCATGTAGAAATCAAGAAATGTCTCAGACATGGATAGGATAGGTGGTCATGCCTTTGGGAAGTAGAGTCTAACAGGTTTGCCTGGTCTACTAAGCAAGATCCGAGACAGCCAGTTAGGCTGAATCCTGGCCCTACTTGCTCAGTTTCCCCCATGGGAAGACATGTTACATTGTCCATTTCAGACACATTTCGGACACACATGGAGTAGGTGGGAAGCTCTGGCCAGTTCCTGGCAGGAACAGACCGGGCTGGGAGTTGGGAGAGTGCTTCCTCAAATGCCCAACCAAGGCCACATATGGGCTGCATCTCCAGCACTACATGCCCAGGAAATGGTAGCACACACGTGTAATTCCAGCCCTGGGAG
Organism: Mastomys natalensis; assembly: GCA_021653895.1. NCBI lineage: Eukaryota > Metazoa > Chordata > Mammalia > Rodentia > Muridae > Mastomys > Mastomys natalensis. Next base: position 1,397,737 of record JAJTUV010000077.1, read on the forward strand.
GTGAAGGGACCAGGGTTAGGTCATCCTTCCACGTGTGAGGCCATCTCACGTTAAATAAGTCAGCGTACTACAAGCGCTTCAAAGCAAGATGAGTAACTTGGCCCCTGCTCCCAACCTGCAAGTCAGTGCTGCAAACCCTGTGCCGCCCTCACAGAGGGAACTGGGTAGGGTGGGAACAATCAATCAGGGGTGGGCCGACAGGTCACAGTGGGTTTACCTTTATATATGAGCCCTCTGAGAGCCCCCCACACCAGACCATCATCACCACCAAGAGCAGGTGGGCAGGCTTCCGTCCCTCCTCCTCCAATCCAGGTCAGCTGCAGCCTCAACCCAGAACCTCCTGATCTCCTGGCACTATGGTTCGCTACCGAATGAGGAGCCCAGGGCAAGGGCTGAGCCCAGAGCGCGTGGAGGACTATGGGAGGACACACAGGGGCCACCACCACCACAGACCGCTGCTCTCGTAAGAGGCTGCATAGGATCCATAAGAGGCGTCGGTCATGCAGAAGGCGGAGGAGACACTCCTGCCGCCACAGGAGGCGGCATCGCAGAGGTAAGTACCCAACAGCCAAGCCACCCGTGCTGCTGCCCATCAAGGCTGGAGTGCCCCTATCCAAACCCTGCTGCCTTCCAGGCAGCCTAGCAAACCTGAACTTTTCTTTCCACAGGCTGCAGAAGATCTCGAAGGAGGAGGAGATGCAGGTGCAGGAAATGTAGGAGGCACTATCACTAAGCCTCCCCAGGCCTGTCCATTCTACCTGGAGCCAAGGAAGTCACCTGCCCAAGGAATAGTCACCTGCCCGAGCAACGTCACGTGAGGCCACACCACCATTCCATGTTGTTGTCTGAGCCCTGAACTGCCAAGGAGCCACGAGATCTGAATAATGAGCAAAGCCACCTGCCAAATAAAGCTTGACACGAGATTCACTGCCTGCTGTCTCCTTTTCGTGAACGTCATGGGCCTGAGGGAAGGGAATAGGGAACAAGGTCCACTCAGGAAGTGACCTGAACCATGGATAGGTGGTCAAATCCAATCATCCTTACTACCAATATTTAAGATGAAGTAGAGAATGAAGATCTGGGATGGGATCATATTCAAGGCTTAGCTTGTGCCCTTTCAGCTTCCACTCCACCCTAACGTCTCAGCTTATAGGGCAATCTGGGACGGATCCTGGGACGGATCCTGGAAAATGCAAGTGTAGCTCCAAATTCTGGGGTGGGGGAGGGTGGTGCCTTGGAGCCTTTATGAGGTCAGCGCCACACCCACCAGCCTCACATCCTCTCACTGCCCAGGCTGACTCCCTCCTAGTCCAGAGAGAGAGGAGTGGGCAATGGGTTCCCGCTGTGCCAAGCTCAGCACTGGCCACGGCCCGGCCCAGAACACGGGTCACAGCCGTGGCCATGAGTCTCCCTGAAGAAGCTCGTGGCCTGTGTGAGTCAAGACAACTTCTCCCTGTCATCAGAGGGCGGAGGAGAGAGGAGGAGGAGGAGGGGGAAGAAGAGGAAGGAGAGGGAGGAGGAAGAGGAGGAGGAGCAGATCCCGGTGAAAGGCAAACTGCTGCTGCTGGAGCCCGAAAAGCAAGAGAGTGCTGAGGATGTCGAGGCCCGGCCAAGCCCCGAGCCCAAGCAGACGCACTCCTGACCCATCACAAGGCCTGCCCGGCAATGGGTGCCTATTGGCACCCAGAGGAAGAAGACATTCAGAAAAGAATAAAGAGTCTCCATGGAACTCTCCTGGTCTCCCTCTTTCTCTTTATGTGCAGGCGTGTGAGCATGCCTGCAAGACAAGCACCTAGGGCAGGGTATGTTTTATCCATATGGATATATGGAGGCAGAGCCACGGAAGCACAGGCCCTCTTAGCCCTTGGTTTTCACCTAGCCTGACCCACTACACACTGAATGAATATCCAAGGTCTACAAGTGGGTTTGAGGAAAGTTGGTAGTTGGTACAGTATGGTACTATTTGGGTCTGTGGCCAGGTGTGGCCAGTTCTTCCCTAGGAGTTGCAGAGCCTAAGACGCAGGCTCTGTGCTTGCGCTAGTGTTCTAGGTGTCTACATGTAGGTACAACCCTGGATATGGGTGCCACCAGCCACTGCTCCAGAAACTTTGGGCATTAATCTGTTCATTAAACCTGGCCCAGGCAGGCTGTCACCTTCTATCCTCTGTGAGAACTTGCCAGTGGATGTGAAGGCCTGCCCAACTAATAATTCAAGAATCTGGACACTGATCTTGGGGAGGGAAGCTACCATTCATCCTGCCAATGGGGGAGCCCAAATCAGGTTGCACAGGGCTCATTAAATCAGGCAGTTTTCACAATGGGCCAACTGGCATGTTTATTAAAAAATGAACTTAGAACTGGAATCCCAGAACTCTGGAGGAAGATTCATTGAGCTGAGACTGTCTCAGCAGGTAAAGGGACATGTCATCAAGCCAAGTTCAAGGGAAGAACTACTGAGAATTGTCTTCTGAAAACACACACACACACACACACACACACACACACGCACGCACGCACGCGCGCACGCTCACACTGAACTTAAAGGCCAGTACATCCTGGCTGCGTGGGTGGCGAGAGGCAGTACTTCAGGAGTATAGCAGCTTGGGCAGAGCCTGTAGGCAGGATCATCTCAGTATAGAAGTGTCAGGTTCTAGTAAAATACAACGTAACCTTTTCTTTTCCAGGCTGGGTACTAAAGCAAAGACCACCAGGACTCAAAGCACCCCAGGCTGATGAGAATGGGGTCACATAAAACTGAGGTCGCCCATAGGATACCCACTTCAGTTCTGTGAACCTGACCCTCAACCTGGGCCCCCCTAATCACTCTGCAAGCCTTTGGTCCAAGATGCTATCCAATCAGGGCACACTGGCTCCCTGCCCACACACTGGCCATACTTCCTAGGATAGGCAGGCACTAAGGTGGCCAGGTGGAAAAGAGAGAGCTCTTACAGGCTGATCTTTAGCTTATCTCATGATAGAAATCCTATGTAACTACTCCAGGCGTCGATGTCACCGTGAGGAGGGTACAATTATTTAGTTGGGAGAACTGAAATAGAAATAAGGGACACAGCCGGGCGGTGGTGGCGCACGCCTTTAATCCCAGCACTTGGGAGGCAGAGGCAGGCGGATTTCTGAGTTCAAGGCCAGCCTGGTCTACAGAGTGAGTTCCAGGACAGCCCGGGCTATACAGAGAAACCCTGTCTCGAAAAGCCAAAAAAAAAAAAAAAAAAAAAAAAAAGAAATAAGGGACACACAAGGGTGAAACAAAGAAGCTGCAGATCTGAGATGTGGGCTCAGCACAATCTGACTTGACCAACAGGACCCTAAAAGCTGCCCCGCCCTGGGGTGAGGGTGAGGGGCAGGGCTTTGCCATACCTGTCACCCTCTGTGGCCTGTGCCATCATAATCGGCCCAGCTATATAACTAGGGGCTGTGGGGACTCCCCAAAGCCGGGCCTGCTGGGAGAAGAGGAGGAGGAGGAAGTCTCTGCCCCTCCGAGGGGCCTCCCATGGACACCAAGATGCAGAGCCTTCCCACCACTCATCCCCACCAGCACAGCTCCTCTCGGCCTCAAAGTCACATCAGTAACCAGTGCACCTGCAGCCATCACTGCCGGAGCTGCAGCCAGGCAGGCCACCGGAGCTCCAGCTCCAGTCCCAGCCCTGGCCCGCCGAAGAAGCACCCCAAACCATCCATGCATTCTCGACACTCACCTTCAAGACCCAGCCACCGTGGCAACTGCCCCAAGAACAGGAAGACCCTGGAAGGGAAAGTGAGCAAGAGAAAGGCGGTCAGGAGGCGGAAGCGGACCCACAGAGCTAAGAGGTGTAGCTCAGGTACTGGTTTACCTGAACTACAAACATTAAATTGGTTTCTAGGTGGAGGGTGGATCAGACGGGGGAATGGAGGGGGAGCAGACATGTATTAAAGGCTCCTTTCTCATTCTTGTTTTTTAGGACGAAGATACAAGTGACACACTCCAGGATGTTCCTGTGTCCATTTGATCCCAAAAAAGGAGAGAGTCATCACTAGGGGAATGTTGGGATGATGTTACAGGAACATGTCACTGCAGCAATTTCTATGCAACATGGATTAAAGCTTGTACCCTGGAAGACTAGTCTTGAGTCAGCTGGTTTTTTAAATAAAGCATTCCTATCCGCAAGGGATGCCTGTACACATGTGTACACAGACATGACAGCAGGGTGGCATTGCTTGGCTAATGGACCAAGTTCAGGGAATTGAACTAGTACTTTCCCAGAACTTTCTCAGAACTGGGAAAGGCTGTCTACCTCACTGCACAATCACCCAGTCCCTCCCTTTGAAAGTGCATTGGCACTTTCAAAATCACACACAGGGGCAGTGGGCAGTACTTCCCAGCAGGACACTGTGAGCTGGAAAAGGTGGCCTGTAGGCCAGGCTATGGAACCACTTCTTGCATCCAAGCCTTCAGGACCCTACAATGGCAGCTGCTGTACAGCAGGCTCTCTGGACCCTGGGGGGCCAGGAAGCAGCTACACTACTGAGCACGTTTCTTTGGACAACTTTTAGAAACTGAAACTAAGTTGTCCAAAGACTCAGTTTTGTTTTGCCTCACTTAGGAGCTTATGTGCCAGACCCATACCAAAGTAAGGTATTGGTAAGGAGCATTGGTAAGCTCAGTGGGACAGTATGCAGTGGGTAGGGCAAAGAATCATTGGAATACAACGGACGGGAGAGGGCTAGCCAGGGCGTGGTGAGGACACACCCTTGACTGAGGGAACGAGGGTAGCTCTCCTGAGAGCTGGTGGAGGTGGAGGTGGTGAGGCCTGGAGCTATTTATAGGGTTCCTTCTGAAAAGGTCTGTCAAGAACCTGGCAGGGAAGCAGGCCTGAAGGAGACAGCCCAGCCTTGTGCCACCTCAGTGCCAACCCTGCTGCCAAATCCCAAGGGGATACTGTACCCCAAGAGGTTTCCCTCTTACACTTTGCCTGGGCTGGGAGCACAGTACTACTTAAATAGGCTGGTAAAGCACTGCAAAAACAAAGCACAGTGATAGCGATGCCAGGAAGACCTGAAGTTGAGACACTAGCACTGCCTCCCTCAGTGTCTACTCTCAGTCCAGCCTTTATCGCTTATCAAAGGTATGGATTGACCACAGCTGCACCACCTCTGGCCAGCACTGCTCAGTATCTTTCAACTAGTGACCCCGGGGCCACAAGACAAGTTGTGCTGAGCTCTGGGCTTAGCCTGGGGAAATCAAGGCAGAGAGACCAGAAGGATTTGGCTCAGAGGAGCCGCCTGACAGAGAAACCTGTAGAGGGCAGTGTGCGTCACAGTGAGCACAGGGAAGCTTGAAAGCGAACCTCACTCGCCTTCATTCATAAACATCGTCAGCCAGGCACCCACCAGGACAAACTCAAACCACAGTTGTCCTAATGATAGATCTGACCGATCCCAAGCCAAGGTGTGCACCGGACATGGGAGCCCTCGTGGAGGCAGATGCTTGCTGTATGTAGCCTTGAGGGGATCTGTAAGATTGAGAGGCTACAAAGGCAAAGTTTGGCTTGTTTCTTTTTTTTTTTTTATTCGTTTGGAATCACAGCCCTGCCCGGAGCCTCAGTTTCTCCAGCTGCCCACGTAGTAGGAGTGCAAAGAGAGTGAGTCCAGGCCCCTGGGGACCCAGCCCAACCCCGCCCGGTTTCCGAGGAACTCAGCCGGGAGCCGGGGCGCCCCTCCCGCACCGCCTTAGGTTTCCTTTGAAGCCTCTGCGGTCAGGCCACCGCTTCCTGGGAAGCCCAAGCCAAGGCCAGGCCGAGTGGCCAACGGGAGGGGCCCGCGCGCGGTTCTGGACGAGGTCTGCGGCCCCACAGGTCTTCAGGACTGGCTAGCCGGGCTCCAAGAAAGGCTGAGATTGCCAGGGCCTTCGGGTCCTGGGCAGGAAAGACCCTGGCAGGGAGGAGCTGCTTGGGGGGCACAGGCTCCAGGCGAGGCGGAGCCCTGACCAGGAGAATGCAGACACTCGAAGGGGAGGAGGCGTGTCAGCCCCGTGCCTAGCATCCCACCCGGCGGACTGCGATGCGAGGCGAAGGTAGCCAGAGCAAAAGAGCGGGCATCAGGCCATCTCAAGCACGGAACAGAAGGTTCCGGGTGAAGCCAGAACCCCAGAGGTCCCAATCAGGAAAGGTGCGAGGCGAAACCGAATTAGGGGGGAAGGTCTCTAGGGAAAGCGGCCGAAGAGAACCTGAAAGACTTGCCGGAAAGAGAAACCGAAAGCGGCGGTGGGCGGGACATGTGGGCGGGGCCTCCTTGGTTTAAGAGCCTGATGCAGGGGCGGGCGGCAACAGAGAGAACTGCGGCCGTGGCAGCTGCACGGCTCCCGGCCCCGGAGCATGCGCGACAGCCGCCCCGGAGCCCCCAGCCGCGGCGCCCCGCGTCCCGCCGCCAGGTGAGCCGAGGCAGCTGCGAAAGGGCAGGCGGGAGGGGATGGGAGGAAGGGGAGCAGAGCCCGGCAGGACTAGCCTCGCAGACTGCACGGCGGGGTCGTGGATGCCACGCCTCTGGCGCCCGCCCCACCGACTCGCCCAGGCGGCCCCTCGCGCGCGCGTGGCGCCGTCAGCCCCTCCTCTCCGGCCCTGAGCCCAGATCTTCTGCCCGGGTTCCAGTTCCCGGCGTGGCCAGCAGGCGGCAGCCGCGAGGCGGCAAGCCACCATCGGGGACGGCCCGGAGTCGAGTCCCTCTCCACGCCCCCTTCTCCACGCGCACGGGGAGGCAGGGCTCCACCGCCAGTCTGGAAAGGTTCCACATACAGGAACGGCCTACTTCGCAGATGAGCCCACCGGGGCTCAGGCTCCGGGCGGATTCTGCGTGGCCCCGTCGCTCCTTGGGGTCCCCTGGCCGGCCTGTGCCACCCAGACGCCCGGCTTACTGCCTCTGTCTCCCCCATCAGCGCAGCCCCGGACGCTATGGCTCACCCCTCCAGCTGGCCCCTCGAATAGGATGGTAGCACGCAACCAGGTGGCAGCCGACAATGCGATCTCCCCGGCAGCAGAACCCCGACGGCGGCCAGAGCCCTCCTCGTCCTCGCCCGCGGCCCCCGCACGTCCCCGGCCCTGCCCGGCGGTCCCAGCTCCGGCCCCGGGCGACACTCACTTCCGCACCTTCCGCTCCCACTCCGATTACCGGCGCATCACGCGGACCAGCGCGCTCCTGGACGCCTGCGGCTTCTACTGGGGACCCCTGAGCGTGCACGGGGCGCACGAGCGGCTACGTGCCGAGCCCGTGGGCACCTTCTTGGTGCGCGACAGTCGCCAACGGAACTGCTTCTTCGCGCTCAGCGTGAAGATGGCTTCGGGCCCCACGAGCATCCGCGTGCACTTCCAGGCCGGCCGCTTCCACCTGGACGGCAGCCGGGAGACCTTCGACTGCCTCTTTGAGCTGCTGGAGCACTACGTGGCGGCGCCGCGCCGCATGTTGGGGGCCCCGCTGCGCCAGCGCCGCGTGCGGCCGCTGCAGGAGCTGTGTCGCCAGCGCATCGTGGCCGCCGTGGGTCGCGAGAACCTGGCGCGCATCCCTCTTAACCCGGTACTCCGTGACTACCTGAGTTCCTTCCCCTTCCAGATCTGACCGGCTGCCACCGTGCCCGCAGCATTAAGTGGGGGCGCCTTATTATTTCTTATTATTAATTATTATTATTTTTCTGGAACCACATGGGAGCCCTCCTCGCCTGGGTCGGAGGGAGTAGGTGTGGAGGGTGAGATGCCTCCCACTTCTGGCTGGAGACCTCATTTGGCCTCTCAGGGGGCCTCCCCTCCTGGTGCTCCCTCCCTGTCCCCCTGGTTGTAGCAGCTTGTGTCTGGGGCCAGGACCTGAACTCCACTCCTACCTCTCCATGTTTACATATTCCCAGTATCTTTGCACAAACCAGGGGTGGGGAGGGTCTCTGGCTTCATTTTTCTGCTGTGCAGAATATCCTATTTTATATTTTTTACAGCCAGTTTAGGTAATAAACTTTATTATGAAAGTTTTTTTTTTTTTTTTTTTTTTAAAGAAACAAGGATTTCTAGAGTGTATGCTTTGGTCAAACGTCCTGGGTTGGGAGTGGGGTATACAGATTGACTTTCTTGAAGTCGTGGAGATGCTGGGGGTCGGGCATTGTGCACCTGAGCTCCACCCACAGTGCTGGAGACCAAGCTCCAGTCTGAGCTCTCCTGAGTATCTGTGCCAGTTCTCTGGCATCCCTGTGGTTGAGTCCTACAGGGACAGCCCTTGACACTGAGTACTGTGTTGTCCCCAGTATACAGAGGAGAAGACTGAGAGGCAGGTAGTTGGTGCCTTTTAACTGCCCATCCTGCATCAATCTGAAATGGATGACAGAGAGGAAACTTCTTTGCTTCTCTGACCACAACTACTTCCAGGAAGAGGGTGGGGCAGAGCAGCCCGGGCTCACCGAGTTTTTGGAAGGAGTGGCAGTTCTGCAAGCCATCAAGTATTTCAGAGGGGATGATGAGCCACGCTGGCCTAACTTGTCGTTGCTCTCCCCACTCTGCCTTGTGTACTTTTTTGGAGCCAGAAAGCTGCTTTGTGGTCTGTGGTGGCAGGGGCCTGGGTGCTGCTGGTGGCTTGGGCAATTCCCTTTGCGTCTCTGGGCCTCTGAAGCAATGGTGGTGTCAGGAGCCCAGCTGGAAGGGCTGTTCCAGGACACGTGGGGCACCAGAAAGGACCCAGCACTGGCTCTGAGACAGGCGACTGGGTAGGAACGGGGACTGCACTGCTTGTTGGTCATCAGGGGCTCTAAGCAACCTTGTGAGCACATCCCACATCATCTTCATGAGTTCCGGGACTCCTACCTGGAAGGAGTCATACTGCTAGTGGCTTTCCTGATGCTTAATGATCGTGTTCAGGGAAGCGGCTGCTCTGGGTACGCCAACACTGGCCAGGCTTTCTCTGGAGCTTTAGAAGGGCTGTGGTCCTCCAGCCCAGGGTGGCCAGTCCTTCAGGAAGGTGGGCTGAGAGCAAGGACATTTTTTTCCTTCTTGTTTAGCCCCAACCTCTGCTGTGTGAATGAATGAGGTTCTCCTCTTGCTGCTTTTCAGTCTGGCAGGGCAGAGGGCAGAAACCTGGTGAGAATACTGGTGGTACCTTGCAGATCCCCCCAGCAAGAGCTTTCAGGGGGGCTAGGCTAGCCAGGAAAACCATGCTGAACACCTGGCACTGCCTGGGAGTTAAGCCCCTGCCTCTGGGAAACCAGCCGGAAGGCAAAGAAGAGCTCCCCTCCGGGTTGAGGCCTCACTGCTGCCCGGCTTGTTCTGGTGCTCACCAGTCCCAGGTCACCTTTAAAACAGTCACCCTTCACCTGGGCCTTGTGATTGACACGGTGGTATTGCTGGCATCTCCGCTTCACAGGCCAGAACCAGGCCCTGTGAATAGACAAGCTGTTTTACACCATGCCGGGGGGATTTCCTAGTCTGAAAAAAAGTTGACAGGTCCTGTATTATTCACATAAATCTAAATCACAGACCCATCGTTCTGTAAAAGCCTGAGGGAGAACAGCTAGGAATAAAGGCTCCTATCACACTCCCCGGAGCTGGCCCCTTCTTCCCTTTATGAGTCATTTTAAAAAAAAAAAAATCCATCCTGACATATGGAAGGTGTCCTAAAAGCCCCTGGGAGCTGCACTTGAGTGTCTGTGTGTCTGTGGCCCTGTGGCTTCCCTGGGGTACAGATTCTCTATCTGGCCTCAAACCTCAGCTTCATGATTCAGCAGAGCTTACTTACGTCAGGGTGCAAGAATGAAAAGTGAGAGGAGGGATCAAGTAGGGGCCAGGTGGGGTGTGGAGCTGGCCAACTGGGGAAGGAACAGGGCTGCTTGCACACACACGCACATGTACACACACACAGAGACCAGCCTAACTGAGGAGGAAGAGGCTCAGGCCTTGGAGGAGGTCTGTCCAGTTTTCAGCAAGATGAATTTATTTTTTCTATTGTTTTTCAAGACAGGGTTTCTCTGTTTCCCTGGCTATCCTGGAACTCACTCTGTAGACCAGGCTGGTCTTAAACTTAGAGCTCTACCTGCCTCTGCCTCTGCCTCTGTCTCCCAAGTGCACCAGCACTCCTGTGGAAGTGCATTGCTAGGCTCCCCTCATCCCGTAAGCTTTCAGCCTGAGGAGTTTAGTTAGTCATGGAATGGGCAGGCAAGCTTCTTCTATGGTGTGTCCAACATAAAGCACTTAGCACAGAATCATGGTATGCAGTAGATGCCTAATCTCTGCAACAAGTACGCAACAAAGGACATTTAACGGGTTGAGAGTTCAAGGCCCTCCTTGGCTACATAGTGAGAAATAATAAACACTGCCCGTTTCAGATGTTATTCTAAGCCCCAAGAATACAGAAATGAATGGAAGAGGGTTTCTGGGCTCAGTTCTCATGGAGGGTAACAGACAGATATAAAGGGACAATACTCCAAGAAGATGCAGTGCTCAGAGGAAAACTAATGATGGTTGGACAGTGGGTGGCACTGAAAGAAGGCCACCCAGGATGCCACTGAAGCTGTCCATCCTTGGAAAACAGATACAAGTTGAAGAGGAAGGATGAGGAGAAGGCATAGTGGGTAGATGCAGAGGGAGCACCACAGGAACTGGTTCTCCTCATCACACAGTTCTCCAGAGGACAGGGAAGTCTGTGCTGTGCTGTGCTGTGCTGTGCTGTGCTGTGCTGTGCTGTGCTGTGCTGTGCTGTGCTGTGCTGTGCTGTGCTGTGCTGTGCAGGCCTCAGAGGTCTCAGAGGTCTTAGTGAGGACTGTATAAGAAACCTGGACTCTCCCTGTGTTAGGACCACGTCCTCTGGCCTTTGGGTCGAGAGGGGCTGAGGCAGCTAGTCCTGATAACACAGGTTTGGGCTTCCTGCCTGTGTGGGTCATTCCCGGCCAGACTTCTATTCCAATAGGCTAACAGCAAGGAGAAGAAGAAGGCCAAGCTCCATCCCAGGCCCATTGTGGGCAGGCCTCTCTGTTTTACTTATGTGGCTGCTCCATAGCCCCTGCTGCTGGCTAAGCCTCCCACAGATATCACCCAGAAAAGTACATAGAATAACAAGAGGTCTCAGCCTGATTCTGGGGGCCCCTCAAGTTTCCTCAGAGGAGTACTGTTTTCACCAAAGCAAACTCACACAGGCTGACCGGCAACCATGGAGGCCAGAGCTAAGTAAAGCTTTGGTCTGGGCCAATTCTGTTTTGGGCCTCTCAGGCTGCCAGGTACTGCACATTGATGACAGCACCAAACTTTTGGGGCTGTGCTGGGCCCTGGTGGGCTCCCTTCACCAGTGGCCCCCTATGGAATGGAGGGACCCTGTGTTTCCAGCCTGCTTGACTCCTAAGCCTAAAGCAGGCCCATTCTGAGGTCACACCAGGTCGAAGTGATGATAGCCAGCCATCCTGTCCACACTACCTTTTTGAATACTTCTTTTCATTATTTCTAATTATGTATACGTGCACCTAAGTGCCAGTGCCCTGGAGGTCAAAAGATGGTATTGGATGTCCTGGAGACAGCTGAGAGCCACTTGATGTGGGTGCCGGGAATCGAACTCAGGTTGTCTCACATCCCCCCCCCCCGCCCCCTGTGGCTATAGTAAAACATTGACCAAAAGCAACTTAGAGAAGGATTTATTTCATCTCTCAGATCACAGTGCACTACTGAGTAGTTCTGGAGGGAGAAAATAAAGCAGAAGCCACAGAGGGTGCTGTTTACTGCCTTGCTCAGCACGCTCCAGCTCTCTCGCTTGCGCTCTCTCCATATATATGCCACCTGCCCAGAAGTTGGCACCGCCCACAGTGGGTTGGGCCCTTCCATATCAATCATTAATCAAGAAAACGACCTGACAGATATGCCCGCAGGCTAATTTTCAATGAATGTTGCCTCTTCCCAGGTAACTAGTCTATGTCAAGCTGACAGAGGTGACCAGAACATGTGTCCTTTGGAAGGACAGTACTGGCTTTTAACCATCAAGCCATCTCTCCAGTCCCTTAACCCTCTTTTTAAAAATTTTTATGTTTTTGGTTTTGGCTGTTCTGCAACTCGGTCTGTAGACCAGGCTGGCCTCAATCTTAGAGATCCTCCTGCCTCTGCCTCCCAAGTGCTGGGACTAAAGCATGTGCCACTACTGCTCCCTCTAGCCTTCTTTTTAAAGACAGGGTCTCCTAGGTCTCCACTGTAATTCAAAGTTGGCCTGGAACTAGCTATGTAGCCCAGGCTATACAAACTCATCCCTCCCATCTCAGCCTTCAAGTGCTAAAATTACAGGTTTGGACCACGGTGCCCTACTCATCCCCTCATTCAATCCTCGGAGATTCAACAGTGTCTTCACCACTCTCTAGGCCCTACTGATGCTTGCCTCACCAACCATGCAGCCCAGGGTCTCAATGCCGCCTTCTCACCTGCAAATGAGGTGAGCTACTAGCCTCCCAGAGAATGTTAAATAAAAAGACACCTACAAAGTGTTTGACTGAGTCTTGCTATGTAGCCAAGGATGAGCTCAAACTCACAATCCTCCTGCCTTAGCAACCTTTGGGTTCTGAGATGTATATGCCACCATACCTGGCCTTGTGTGTTTTAGATCTACACCATTTATTGGCTACTTACCAGGTACGAGGCTTGACCCAGCTTCCGTTGTGAAGAGTCAGACTCAGAACGGTTGAGAAATGGACCTGTTTTGGTGGGTAGACACAAGGGCTGGGTCTAGATGCTCCTGATGCTTCTGACATTATCCTACTCACTACAGGTAATACAGGCTTGAGGATTTATACTGGGGTGCCCACAGACCAGCCAGAGCTCAGAGACTCTACCTCTCTGCCTGCCCTTTTCCCAGTGCTGGTCCAGAAAGCCAACAGAGGCTGGTATGAGGCGGATAGAAATCTTACCTGCAAGGCTGTGTTAGGATCAAGCCTGGGAGAGCTTCCAGAATGGACCATGGGGGTGGGAAAACTGGAGAGGGCCCACAGGTGCAGATAAGGGTGAGCTAGGACCTAGGAAACATGCTGCAGACAGTTCAGTCCCTGTGAGCCTAAAAGATGACATGAAAGGTTGATCCTACCTGGGATTTGTAGGTAAACCATACACTCCCTTCCACAGTTGGGTGCAGCCAGGAGGGACAACCAGATGGAATGAAGGAGAAGAGGGGGTGGGGCTTGGCTGACTCAGTCTTGCAAGGCCCCTGCCCAATGACATTCCACTCTAGGAAACAGCATAAAGGGACAAAGAGAGCCAGGACCTGGGCCTTGGACTTGGCTTTTGAATTCTGGCTCTGTAAACTGAGGGACTGTGGTGGCCTCATTCATAAAAGCAGGATCAGTCTCAATTAGCATATGGCCTCTGCCCTGTCTTACAGAGGTCGCGGGCATTGACCAAATGAAAAGCAAACTCCTCGAAGCCCCAAATCCAGGGCCTCTAAATAATAACAATCACTGTGCCTTGTGCCAGCTGCCCTGATGTCAGCTGAACCAGCAAACCCAAGTCCAGACCTGTCCTGGCCTCACTTGCTGATTGGAGTAGTGACAGCCAGATCAGTCTTGTCAACTGCTTTCTAGATGTTAGGCACTGTTCTAAGCTCTATGCTCATACGAGCACAGAATCCCACAGCATCTTCACAAGAGCAGTGTGGAGCAGATCTAATCAGGGCTCGAACCTCAAAGTGCTAGATAAGGGCCCAATGTCACACCCCAGGCTGCTGGGTCTAACTCCTGCTTTTCTCCCAGTCCTTCATGTTAACTTCTAAGCTCCATGGGTTCCACTTGTGCTATTTGACCAGGTTCCACCCATTCGATTACGTGTATCTGTGTGTGTATTGTACATGCATGTGTGTGCATGCGTGTGTGTGAGCACAAGTATGTATTGTACATGTGCATATGTATGCATGCGTGTGTGTGTATTGTACATGCATGTGTGTGCATGCGTGTGTGTGAGCACAAGTATGTATTGTACATGTGCATATGTATGCATGCGTGTGTGTGTGGTGTGCATGTGTGCATGTGTATGTGGTATGCCTGTGTGTGTGTGTGTGTGTGTGTGTGGTGTGCATGAGTGTGTGTGTTTAGTGTGTGCATGCATGTGAGTGGTGTGCATGCACATGTGTGTACATGTGTAGTTGCTTGTTTGCAGATGTGCATCAAGTTTCTCTCCTCAATCACTATCTTATTTTTCGAGAGAGTCTCTCACTGGACTTGGAGCTCACTTTCCCCACTAGACTGGCTGACCATCAATTCCTAGGGGTCTACCAGTTCCTTTCCTCCAGTGCTGGGCTAAGAGATGGGTGCTGCTTATATCTGGGCGCTGGGAATTCAAACTCAGGTCTGCATGTTTGCATAGCAAGCCATCACTAGCCATGGTGTCATAAGTTCTGCTGAGAGAGTTGGTTCTGCTCTGTCAGAGTGAGCGCTGCCAGCCCTGTCCTTGACTCAACCTTGGCCAACAGATGCTGTTATTGTCTGTTTCCCAGACAAAGATGCTGAGGCCGTGAGAGGCTGACACCCCGACAAGCTTCATAGCCCATCCATAAAGCAGAAGAAGCAAAAAAACAAGAGGCCAACAAGTTACGGAGACCTGGGGTTGTTGGCTTTGTATTTTGAGACATGATCTCAGGTGACACAGAGTGGCTTTGAAATTACTCCATAGCCCAGGCTGGTTGTGATTCTCCTGCCTCTACATCCAAGTGCTGAGGTCACAGGCTCACCCCTCCACATCCATCTAGAGAGCTGTTTAAGACACAAGTAAGTCACTGCCTGAGTTGAGCAGAAAATGGGTAGAAATAGGAGACGGGGCAGCAGAGATAGTCTGATAGGTAAAGTGCTTCCTGGGCAAGCATGCAGACCTGAATTCAGATCTCCAGCATGCACAGACAAACCTGGGCATGGTGACTTGTGTCTGTAATCGCAGTGGTGAGCGTCAGAGACAGGAGGATCCCAGGAGGTCACTGGTCAACTGGTCTAGTCAAGTTAGTGGGCTCCGGGTTCAATGGAGATCCTGTCTCAAAAAATAAGGCAGAGAATCACTGAAGAAGGCACCTAATGTTGACCTCTGCCCTCTACATAAGTATACACACACACACACACACACACACACACACAGAGAGAGAGAGAGAGAGAGCGAGCGAGAGAGAGAGAGAGAGAGAGAGAGAGAGAGAGAGAGAGAGAGAGGTAAATAGGTTTCCTGGAGCAGGGCGAGGGCCCATGGAAATACCACCTGCTTACTGGGAGATGAGATGGGATTATGTCAAGCTCACAAAGCATAGGGGATTCCAGAAGTAACCAGAAATGTTGTGTCACAGAAGATAATGCTCAATACGTAGTTCTGTGCAGGGTTAGCCAGGCCTTTCTTCCTCACCTCTTGCACGGAACCACTGAAAATGAAATGCAGCCTGGGCACCATCTGTCTGTCTCACCTTGGCCAAGTCCCCTCCCCACCAACCTGGTGACAGGAAAGACCACAGTTTCCAGAAGGTGGTTTGAAATAAAAGTCTTCAGGTTTCGTGGGGTGAGAGGGGCCCCAGCCAGATGGGTGGTGTGTGGATCAGAGAGTGACAGTGACAATGAACCTTAGGGCAGGCCCCTGTGGTGCAAGAAAGACAAGGAATGGGTGGGGGAGGGGAGGACTGAGGCTTGAGTTGAAGACCTAACCAACGATGAGTTACCTCTTTCCACACACATATTGCACATGAATGCTGCCAGCTGTTGTTCTGACCCAGCCCTGCCTGGCAGGTGCAGTTATTGTCCATTTTACAGATGAGGACAATGGGGCCCAGGGAAGGCTAAGCACTCTCCGTGTCCTATAGCACATCTACATAGTAGACAAAGCATTTCAGCCCAGCGATGTGACCCCAGGGCCCTCTAGCAGCTAGTGACTGCCAGGTGCCCAAACAGGGTCCCATCGCATCACATGGGATCTGAGATCTTCCTAAACTGGCCCTGTGTCTATTGTAGCCCTGCCCCCAGCATTCCTGACCCTCTCACTGCCAGGCTCTCCTGAGGCACTCTTGACAGCTTTGAGCTCCCTGAGGAAAGCCTTTGATGTTTCTTTCCTCTTTACTTGGAAAACCTGCTTACTTAACCTCTGTGCCTCAGTTTTGCTAGCAAAGTGTGAGATGATTATGGAGACACTCGAATTAATACCTGTAAAGGTCTTAAAAGTAAGCCAGGTACAAAGAAAGGTTTCTGGAGATAAGATAAAAACTCCACATGGGATTAGGAGAAAGGTTAGATTGAAGGCAGAAGTGGAAATGGAGGAGGGAAGGAGGGATGACAGGGTGAGGGTGGGGGTGGGGAGGATTTAGATGAAGAAGACACTGACACTGGTTAGCCATAGGATGCACACATGTTCCTTTGCTGATTAAATGCATATTTCAATGTGTATTCCAGGGGAACATCACCTTGAAGCTGAGATGCAATCTGTTATTGCCTGGAGTTCCCCAGCATCTCATGAACTGGAGCACGGTGCTACACACCTGGAATCCCAGAATTTGTGAGGGAGAAGCAGGGGGATCAGAAGTTTGTTTGTTTTTGAGACGGAGTTTCTCTGTATAACCCTGACTGTCCTGGAACTCACTCTGTAGCCCAGACTGGCCTCTAACTCAGAGAGATCCACCTGCCTTTGCCTTCCGAGAGCTGAGATTAAAGCATGTGCCACCAAAGTTATCCTCAGTTACCTGGTAAATTTGATGTCAGCCTGGGCTACATGAGACTTTATCTCAAAAAACAAACATACAAAACCATCTCCTCTGAGTAATGAAGTTTGTGAAATCTGGGACAGACCAGAGAGGTGGGGGGACAGAGATGTGTGGGGGTGGGAGATGGAGAGAAGCAGAAGGGAAGGGGTCAGAGAGGGAAGAAGGATGGAGAATGCAGGAAAGGGAGCAAAGGAAAGCACGAGAAACGTAGTGGGGAGACGAGGAGAGCGGGGAGGAGAGGGCGGTAAGAGCCAAAGAAGGAAAAACTGAAGCCAGTGTGGGTCACACGCCACAGGGGGACGCGGGCGTGAATAAATGAAGGATGAGTCTACTGATCCAGGGCGCAGATAAGACAAAGGGCAAACAGATAAGGGACCTAACGGTGTCAGAGCCAGGCCACAGTCCCAGCCTCCAGTGCCTAGCTCTGGGCTGTGTGACGACCATTAGAGATGTCTAGGCTCCGACCTGGCCCAGGTCCAGAAGAAAGAGTCTGTTGGCTACAGCCTTGATCCCATAAAGCAGAGCGCCCCCGCACTGCTCAGTCAAGAAGTCTGGGCACCTGCTCCGTCCTGACCCCTGAAAACTGAAAGCAAAAGCCATCCTGGGAGCCTTGCCTAGACCTTCCTGTCCCTTGGCTGGTTTCTTAGAAATCAGCTGCCTGTACTTGTAGTGGTAGCCTGGACTTCCTCCCCAACCCAGACCCTTCTTCCTGGCAGGCATCTCTGTGCCAACAACGAGGGGCAAAGGTTACTGCTGGAGTAGGATAGCCCTCAGCAAGCTTAGAGGACAAACATTCATCTCCAGACTTCTCCTCTGAGCCTCCTGCATGCCAGTGGCTGGAAATCAGAGCCAGTCACAGGGCTGGAAGGAAAGGAACCTAGGGATAGATTTGGGACCACTAAGTCTGACCCTCCCTAAGGTACCTAGGAAGTATGGGAAGCTTGGACAGCAGAAACTTAGGCTCCAGTACTATGTCAACATCACCTTGTGCTTAGCACTGTTCAACACTTCTTACCTGTGCTGTCATGGTCCTGAATGAAGCCAATCAGAGTTCTCCTACCCCATTCAGAGTGGACCCAGATTGGGCGAGCGGGAGGGCTCCCTGGCATGTTCATGTGTTTGCTTCATTTTGTTTCAGCAATCTGGTGGGCCAGTTGGAATGGATGAGAGATAGGCCCATTTCTTTGTCAGTAACACTGAGGCCAAACTGTACCTATCCAGTTACTGAATACCTTGAGCACTTTTCCAGAGGCAGAGAGGTGTCTAGACACTTAGATTTGGCCCAACTAGGCCTAAGCATCCTGTGGGTAGAGGGAAAAAGTCCTAGACTGGTACGTGGCATAGCCTCTGGTCTTACGTAGTCCAGATTGCCTTGAACTCTCTATGTAGTGGAGGATGACCTTGAACTCCTGATCCTCCTGTCTCCACTTTCAGAGTACTGGGACTATATGTTCTGCCACAATGTGTTTATGTGAAGATGGATTAGGACCCAGATTTCATGCATGCTGAGAGGGCACTGTACTGAGCTACACGGTCAGTCCTCCTGCTAAGAATTCGAACCACAGTCTTTCCTCTATTTAGGGAGCAGCTGGAAGGACCATGGGTTGTGTGGGCTCCTGAATCCACCCGTGCCTGTCTGCCTCCTGATATCTGTGTCCTGTGTGTCATTGCTTCTGTTGCATATGTTTGTCTAGGTTGTTTCTGTCCCTCAAAAGCCTGTGGAATCCATTCACAGAACAGTAGGGGTGGCCATCAGGCCTGGTGGGAGTGAAGGCCAAGGCAGGAGTGAGAGTTTCTGTGGCCTGCTCAGCTGTCTGCTGCAGAGGGCAGCCAGAACACAAGCTCAAAATTTCCCACCTAACAGGGTTTTCACAGAATCTCCATTGTCTCTGGTGTTGGGGATGGGACCCCTAGGTACTTATACACAAATGCTTTGTCACGGACGAGTAACAACAACATTTCACTAAGTTTCCCAGGCTAGCCTTGAACTCATGGTGTAGTCCAAGCTTGGGTTTGCTGGGCTCTGGGTAGCTGAGGTGACAGGCCTGCTCCGCCATGCTCAGCTGCTTCGGTTCCTTTTATTGCTGTTTGTAAGTTTGTTTTGTTTTTTGAACTGGGGTCTTATGGAGCACAGTCTGGCCTGGAATTCTTGATTCTCCTGCCTCATGGTTGTTTACATAACATATTTGTTTACAGTGTTTACATAATGAATCATACAAATGGAAAATTGGGGGAAATGTTCCCATTATTATTATAATAACCCCTCCATTCAAAAAGAAAGGATGTCACTTTTAAAGCACTCCATACTAAAACTGACCAGGCCCCAGTCAGTGGAAGCTGCAAGGATCAGTCAGCTGGGACTCATATCCTCCTTCCTCAGCTGCTCAGTGCTGCGACTGCAGGCGTGAGCCACCCACCACACCTGACCAACGCTCTCATCTGAGGTACTGTGCCAAGCACTTTAGAGCTTCTTACTTGGTTCTTCAAAAATCTGGGCTGCGTGCTGTCTTTCCTTCTTGAGCTGGTTAAGGAAAGCTGCTGCAGGGCCTGGAGCCTCTCGCCTTCGAGGAGGGTTCGGTTTTGTCCTTAAGGCCTCCCTTTACGCCCCTAACACTGCACAGACACCACCAGGGCACCTAGACTACCAACCCAGGTATCGCGAGCTGGGGAATCAGGAAGTGACTTTTTCCAGAGCCTCCAAAGCCACCCAGGGATGATGAGACCCTGGGCCTAGATTTCTGAGTTTTCATTCCTCTGCCAGACAGAACTTGAAAGCATGGGCCAGTCTAGGGTGCCACTTGTAGGGGTTGCCACCTATCTGGTGGGCCAGATAGAATGGGTGGCAGACGAGCCCATTTCTCTGTCAGTAATACCGAGGCCAATCTGTGCACATCTAGTTGCTGAATACCCCAAGCACTTGTCCAGAGGCAGAGAAGTAAAGGGGCAAGTGACTAGACACCTACGAATGCCAACTTGGCCCAGCCAGGCCTAAGTATTCTGTGGGTAGGGGGAAAGATCCTGGACTGATACCTGCCCTAGCCTCTGGAGCAGTTGCTGGCATCTCACGGGGCACAGAGGAGGAGGGTGGTGCATTTCCAGGTACTGAGATGAGATTGGGGGCAGCAGAGGAGGAAGGGGACAGCATGGTCCCTAGGGCGTTCAGCCTGCCCACCCGCCAGGCACAGTCGGTCTTCTTCGGGGAAGTCTCTTGAGTCTGAGTTCCAGGAAGCGATAACGCTTGTTGAAACCTCTTTCTTGTGGCCTGGTCTCGTCACACGGCTTGGTAGGGACCCACGTCAGGCAGGGCTGAAGCCTAGGCAACTGCCACCACCTCTGTGCTCTCCAAGAGGCTGACAAGGGGGAGGGCCTTCTCCCATAACACCTGCATGGGCTCAGCCTCAACCCGCTAAACAGGAGTGTCACAGAAACCCGGCTTCAGGCTTGGACAAAAATCCTTCTACTGCCCCTGGTCCACTGAGGTCCACTGAGGCCTCTCCTCTTCCCGGAAGACATTCCAGAGTATAGCCCTTGGGGCTTTTGCTGGGGAGGAGCATAACTTGTACCTTGTAGAGCCCTGTGTAACATCCCCTCTACTGATTTGCTGCTAGACCCACCATCATGCCCCAATGTGACATGGGTGACAACTGTCTCCTGGCATGGCCTTGTGTTCCCTGTGGGACAGAACTATGTCTGGTACATCAAAGGTGCTTTGATGTGGAAGTAGGCCTGGGTCACTTTGTGCCATGCCTCCTGGCATCACAGGACATCCAGAGATAACTTGGGAGGGTGTTGGCACTCCAATTTCCAAACAATAAATACACTTTGTTTTTTTTTTTTTTAAGACAAGGTCTCATGTAGCCCAAGCTGGCCTCAAACATACTAGCTTGAACTCTTGATCCTTCTGCTCCCCTCCCTCCATTTACCTGTCCTGGGATCACTGGCATGCACCACCATGCCTGGTTTATGTAGTCCTGGGATGGGGTCCAGGGTGTTGTGCATAATAGGTGCACATTATCAACTGAACCATATCTTCAGCCCCCAAGAGTGTCATCTACATAAAAAACTGCCTGAGGCTTGGGCCAAGCAGATGGCAGGCTGGACAGAGGGTAAACCAGTTCTGAGCCCGATCCCAGGAATCCTATGTGGAAGGAAAGAATGTCTCTAGCAAGTTGGGACCTGCACACATGTCCTCTGGCACCACTGAACACACCTCTGTGCATGTAAGTAAGTAAGCAAGTAAGTAGGTAAATGAATAATGCAAAAAATAAAAAACAGAAAGAGGGGTCCAGAGACAGAGTAAACAAAACCTTTAGGGAAACAAAAAGAGATACTATATCCAAAAACAAGAACAGAGGTCCTGAAAAAGGAAGCTTCAGGTTAGACAGATGACTGCTGCCGCAAGGCTAAGCCTTGGGATTCCAGACTGGAGAAATCTCTCGGGAGGGAAAGAAGAAGAAGAAGTGAGAGAAAATATAAAAAAATGTCAGGTGTGGTGGCACACTACTGTAGTTCCGGCTCCCAGGAGGCTGAAGCAGAAGGAGCAGTTTCAGAGTGTCATCCTGACCCTAGAGTAGAAGATGCAGTGGGGGAGGGGCTGTTGAAGTGGTTACTGAATCTGTGTCCTACCCCTGAATGTTCTATCCTGGCCAAGTGGTTGAGAGACTAGCCACTCCTGCCTAGTCTTTAAAGGGTCTGTGGCTCCTACCTGCCCTCTTAGAGCTACAAGTATTATGGGAAGAAGCCTGAGGCAGCTCTGTAAACAAAGCCATATGCAGTTGGATGAAGCCTATCACCTGAGGGCCCCCCTTTCTCTCTTATTCTCTTGCTCTCTCTCTTTCACTCTCTTGCTCTGTCTCTCTTGCTCTCTCCTTCTCCCTCTCCCCCCACCTCTCTCCCTCTCTCTTTCTCTCTCTCTCCAAACTGCGTTTCACTGCATAGCCCTGCTTGTCCTGGAACTTACTCTGTAGACCAGAGATCCACCTGCCTCTGCCTCCAAAGGGCTGGGATTAAAGGCATGTGCCCCTACTGCTTGGCAGGGACAGCTGTTCTTCAATGCAAGTTCGTCATAGGACTCAGGGAAGGGAGGGACATGGCCAAAGTCACCCTTCCCAGAGTGGGGGCTCAGTGAATTCCCCAGGGATTTTGTTGTTCTTTTTTCTTAGTGCCCCAGCCCCCCCCCCCACACACACAGACACACACACACACACACACAAGAACTTCTGCGTGATCTCTGTTCCTATTATGTGCTGAGACTTGAGCGTAGATATAAATCCTGGAGGGGCTCAGGGAAACTGCAGAGGAGCTCTCAGCCTCCACAGCCCCACTAGGTGATACAAACAAGGACTTGGGGCTACAAGGTGGGTCAAAGCCTCATGCCAGGAAGGCACGGAGGGGAATTGAAACTCAGGTCTCACTGCACCTCTGTAGCTGTCTCCCTGTGTAGTTTCTAACAGAAACTGGAGCCAGCAGAGACAGAGGCACAGACAGAGCCTGGGCCAGCAGGGAGGGGGTTGGAGGAGCAGGGGAGGGTGAGGAACTGTTGAGCAGGAAGGAGCTGAGCAGAAAGTGAAAGGGACCTGAGGCCCAGAATAGCTGTGGGTGGCAGCAGAGGGAGGTGACGGGGAGAAGCTTCAGAGAGAGAATGGAGACCAGGAGGTGGATGCTGCTTATTCCCCAGGGAAGGGAACCTGTGGAGGACTCCTCCACTGGGTGGCTCGAGTGGAGGCAATACTGCAAGGAAGGAGTCAGGCGGAGGGCTGCCTAAGGGACAGCATCTCTAGTGATAAGAAGATGGGGAGGCAGGCTGTCTGCTCACAGCAGCCTGTGAGACACCCTGGACCACAAAGAGAAGCTGGCCTCCACACTATCGCCACCACAGCCTCCCACCCCTTACAAGAGCAGACGTGTGTCAGTGGGTGATCCTTCAGAATATAAGTGGGGCCTTATATATACATATTGCATGCTGTGTCTTCAGGGCTCAGAGAAGTGCCTGGCACACAGCAGGTGTTTAATAAATGTGTGTAGAGGGCAGAGGGCTGAGGGGAGATGGACAGGGAAAGGAAAAGAAAAGGGGAGGGTGGAGGAAAGCAAAGGGGAGAAGGGAGCGAGGAAGAGGAAGCAGAAGATGGGGGAGAAGGAGGAGGGAAAGAAGGAAGAAGAGGAAGAGGAGGAAAAGGAGGAGGAAGAGAAGGAGGAGGCAGGGGTCCTACCAGATGTGGGCATCCTTCTGCTCTTTTGTGTCTTAACTTTTATTGGTCTTTGTACCACCTTGGTTAACTTAAAAAAAGAAGTTTCCAAGGAGGGGGTTGATTTGTAAACAGTGCCAGTCTTTTCACTCAGGTGGCCTCAAGACACCCACTTCCATGCCTTCAGTAACCTAAGACTAACTCATCCATAGTAGAGTAACAAAGAGAGGCCACAGGAAGCTCACAGGACAGGCTGTACCAAACCTACTGAGAACTCAGTGTTCAGGGCTGACACGTCCCGCCCCTCCCCCAGGGGGCGTTACCTCCGCCCTCCCCCAGGGGGCGTCACCTCCGCCAGGGTGGGGACCTTGACCAGGGGATCTTGCCCAAGTTGCTCTGGTCTCTAGGAGGAGCTCCACCCGCTTGCTTTCCAGGAACTCTGCCTGCCACTGTGGGCTGGTGGCTCTCAGCCCAGCCGCAGGCTGCACCAATTCGGATAGGTCGCTGCTACTCTGGACCGCTCTGGACTCTGGCTCTCTCACCTGTGCTACCCAGGAAATGGGGCCCACACTTGAGCACATTGAGGGCCCTCTGAATTTTGATTTGTCCATCAGTTTCTTCCTCCCTCTCTCCCCACTTTTTCTCCTCTCTCTCCTTTCCCTTATTCTCTCTTTCATTTTCGATGGAGCTGGGGATAGAACTCAGTGCCTCATACATGCCAGGCAAGATCACTGCTACTGAACCACACTTCCAGCCTTTCAGCTGCCTGAGAAGATGGCCAGGCAATAAGTATAACAACCCCCACCACAGTGGTTAGCAGTTCTTTACAGCTGAGCGTCCAGAGCTCATTTATGCTGAGGGTGTCCCTAGCCTCCTTTCCCCTACCCTGGGCTCGACTACTCCATTTCCACACACTGGTTGGTACCAAGGTCCCTCTGCCTCCGCCCTCTAAGTGCTGAGATCAAGGTGTGCACCGCCACACCTGACTTATGTGGTGTTGAGCACTGAACCTTGGGCTTTGTGCATGCTAGGCAAACACTGTAGCCCCGAGCTGTAGCCCATCTTCAAGACCTTTCTGCAGCTCAGACTGGCCTTGAGCTATCACCCACTCAGCTTTCCTCATGCTTGGGTTACAGGTGAGTCTTCAGCCAGTTACTGGGACCAAACTAGCAGAGTACTGCATCCTCTGGGTGCTGCTCCTCACACAATAGTCCTTATGTTGGAAGCTGCCATGGCTTCTTTGACAAACTCACCAGTGTAATCCCAGGGGGTTGTCACAAGTTTGAGGTGATGGAAGCATGGTAAAACACTTAGGGTAGAAGAAGTGGGGTTCTCTCCTTTTGTGTTTGAGGTGGCAACTTAGCAGCAGTTGGGGGCCTTACTTAACATCAGATCCAGTGGCAAAGTCCCCATTGCTCTTCCTGTACCTGTTAGGTAGCCCTGGCCCTTGTGCTCAGGGAACACTGGCTTACTCTCTTTTCTTGAGCTCAGGGTGGGGCCGGCTCAGCTGTCTGCTCCTCCTATAATCTTGTTCTCTACTGAAATGCCTGCAGGGGTTTCTGTCCTCTTCAGTGGACCCTGACTGACATGTGTCAGGGCAAGAACTCAGACTCAGCTCACCTGTCTCCTGGGGCTTCAGGGTTAAGCCTCGGCAACAAAACCTCTTAGTTGAACTTTCTCCAGCTCCAGCTGTGCAGGCTCTCAGTCTCTTGCCTACTAGAGTCGAGTTGCAATACTGTCTCTCACCAGCAGGGGAGACCAGCCAGTAGGATGTACTGTGTCGGAACTCTGCTTAGAAATCTGTTCTCCCTCTCAAGAGTATAGAGTCCTGGATTGTAAAACAGAGGAGCTGCTGAGAACACGGGACAGTCAAGATCCTCAGTGGACAAGACTGCTGGGAAGAATGGAGAGTCTTCCTGCCTCAACTGCTGGCGTTTTGTTTTTTCCCTTTGGTCAAACATTTCAGAGAACCCAGGCTCTCAGAAATTCCTTCAACTGAGGCTGACATAGCCAGGTACTTCTCTGAAGCCAGAGCCAAATTATCTGGGAAGTACTGAACCTCTCTCAGCTTTAATCTCCTTTGTGAAATATGGATTGAACCCTGTACAGTGTGCCCATCTATAATCCCAACACTCAAAAGCTGAGGTAGGAGGATTGTGAGTTTGAGAACAGCCTGGCTGTTGAGAAAGACCCTGTCTCAAACAAACAAAACAAAACAAAAACAAAACAAAACAAAAACAAAAACACCAAAACCAAAACCAATAATCAACCAACAAAGCACATGGCTAACAATATCTGTGCTGAGGAATCTCTGAAGGATGGAATGAGCTAAGGTGAAGATTCAGTGCCCGATGTCAATGAAAAAGGATCCTGTCCTCCGCTGCAGCCTCCTGTAATTTGGTTCTGACCATGAGATCTAAGGCCTCAGTTGGGGGTGGCTCTGAAGTGTCTGGAGGGCTCATGCGGCTGATAGCTGGGCTTGTATTATGAGAGGACTTCTATGCTGACCTGAAGCTCCTCGTGTGTCTTGGACTTCCTCTGAGTGTGGCAACCTGAGGGAGTCACTTCACACCGGTAGCTCAGGTTGGGCTACCTGTTCTAAAATACAAGGCAGAGGACTGGTGAGATGCCTGAGAAGTAAAGACTGTCTTTATCAAACCTCACTCCCTGAATTGGGCCACCGGGGCCCATATCATAGAAGGAAAACCCATGCCTGTGGGTTGTGCCCTGCCCCCACCTCTACCCCCCCAACACGCATACACAAACACACAATTTAAAACCATGGCAGATAAGTGTGGCATTTCAGGACTAGCCTCAGATATCACATGGGGTCACTGCTGTGATATTCTTGTGGTTGAGTCGGTCGCCTTAATCACTAACCCAACTGGACTGAGGATCACTTTGGAAGCATACCTCTGGTGTGTCTGTAAGGATGTTTCCAGAGAGGTTTAACTGAGCAGGAAAGACAACCCTGGGCATGGCAACACTGTCCCATGAACTGGAGTCCTGAACTATAGCAAACTAAGAAAGTGAGGAGCATTTGCGTCGCTCTGCTTCCTATGGATGCTACGTCTCCTGCCCCAAACTGTGAGCCCAAATGAACTTTTCCTTCCTTAAGTTAGTCTTGCCAGGTATGTTGTCACAGCAGCAAAAAATACCTAGTGAAAGGCCACTCAATCACAAGGGGGAGGGGCTGTGGACCCATCCGTCCACCCAGGAAGTGTTAGAGACTGCTTGGCTGTGCCTTCAAGGCAGTGTCTAGAACAGCCATGCTCCCTGCTAGAGATGGGAAACAGTGTCAGCGGGTATGAGAACAAGGACATGACCAGGAGCCACTTGATGCGATGATGTGCATGTGACGATGTGATGATGCGTGGGTCACAGCGGACCTGGTCATTGAGCCATTCTAAAGAGCACTGGACAGAGACAGGAAGCCCAGGTCTGGGGAGGGACACAGCTGACCAGCCATCACTGTTTCCTCATTCTCTCCCACATGTCTGTGGAGTCAAAAGAATATGGCTAGCCAGACCTGTAATTACAGGACCCAGGAAGCTGAGGGAGGAGGATTATAAGTTGAGGTGAGATCCTATTTAATCAATCAATCAACCAACCAACCAATAAAAGCTCGTGGTGAGAGATAGGTCTTCCAAGGGTAGGTCATAATAATACCCCATTGGCATGGTTTCTGGGGATCTAAATTCTGGTTCTTCTACTTTCGTGGCAAGTGCTTTATACACTGAGCCACCCCCTCTGCCTCTGCCTTCTCCTCCTCTTCTTCCTTCTTCTTTTGGAGACAGGGTCTCCCCAGACTGTTCCTTGTATACCCAAGGGTGATCTTGGACACCTGGTTGTCCTGCCTCTACAAGTGCTGGGATTACAGGCCTGCTCCATGTCTGGCTGGAACTGTCCTTTAAAAAGATGAAGTAAATGTCAAATGAATAAATAAAATAAAAGTTCTTGACATGGTTCAGCAGGGCTCCACACACAGCAGCCGGGACTGTTCATCTGTGCCGTCATTCCCAAGTGGCAAGAAGCTCCTCTCAGACAGGGGCATGTAGAGTTGACTCTGAAAACAGAGTTCATAAGACTAGGGAAGGCTGGACCAATAGGCACAGAGATACCACACCTCAGGCTAGCTGTGTGCCTCCGGTAGACCCTTAATGTCTGAACAAAGGTCATACATAGTTAGTACAGGGATATGTATCCCTAGTGAAAGGGAACACAGCCTCTTCCAGGTCCTGGAGTGCCCTGATCCAGTGCCACAGCTAGAAAGGGGCCCAGTGGCACCGGCATCCCTGAGGAATCACTGGAAGACAAGGGCAGGTCTTAGTGGCCTGCCACTTGCCCGTTTCTCTCACCCTCCTGTGCATTTGAGTGACTGGTGCCCATCTACGAGGGTGACTGTGGGATGCTGGACAGTAGGGGGAATATTGGGAGCTTCCTCTGTGGGAAGCCCAGGAATTGACCTAGTAGGGCAGAAAGGGTGTCAAGGAAGCCAGGCTGGACCTGCTCATGGGTGGGGCTTGGTGAGTCCCCGTTAGCTACTGTCTCCAGTTTGTTCAAGGAAGGTCCTTCCAGCCAAGATGGTTTGATGCTGCCAGGAATCCCAGCAGAGACTGGAAGAAGGGTCACTGTAAGGACCCCTGGGGAGGTAACCACTATGTTACCAGAGAGGGGTCTGCTGGAAACACACTCCATTTGCCACACTCCTTCCCATGGCTGCTTTCATCTCTTACTGGAACAGTGGACAGTTCTTCCCAACTTCCCCTGTGGCTACACAACCACTGTCCACCATGCAGCTCCGAGAGCACTGCGTCAGTGGCTCCTCAAGCACCTCGGGTGATAAGTTAGCACCCTTCGAGACAGGTGCTAAGAACACACAAGCCCGGGCACCACCCTCATCGTAGGGCGCCTGGTTAATAGAGACAAACTTAGGGATGCAGGCAGTGTTTAAGGAGTGGAGGGGAGAACCTGAGAGGGCGGGGGGGGGGCAATTCCCCAAGTTGGTAGGGGCCAGGCCTTGCTTGGCTCCAACTGATGGTTCCCACAGGTGAGGACGTGACATTCGTGAAAGTCCTGGGCCAGGGGCAGCAGCACATAATCAAGGAGATGTGGGGAAAGAAGGCAGGCTGGGACACGGGGAGGTATGCATGGAGGTGGGGGAAGCAATGCCTGGGAAAATAGGTGGCCCACACTGTCCAAGGCAGGGCTGAGTTTGAAAAGACCAGGAACTGGAAGACCAGGTCAGAGGCTGCTTTTAGGACAGTCTGTGGGCAGGAACGAAGTAATGTGACTGACTCAGGCCCCAAGGACTGAGCATGAGATGGGACACAGACATGACCAAACTTCAAACGGACAATCAGGCCACAGGTTTGTGTGGGGACCCTCCATCCCAGAGGGCCAATGATCATAGCGGGCATCCTGAGTTCCGGCACACAGACGGCTCCTTGTGTGCTTTGGAAGTTCTGGGGGATGCAGAGAGAGCCGACCTCAGCGGTGTGGAGAGGAAGACTCGAAGGTCCTGAAAGAATCTCAATGTCAAGAAGAAACTGAGCTAAACTCCACTCCCACTCCCTGTCCAGGGATAGGATGCTCACACTTGTAGAAGGTGGTGGCAGGGAAATGGCACTGAGGCTGGGACAGAGCATGTGGTCCCCTCCTTCACAGTCCTACAGAGCCCACGTGCCCAGTGGAACCACCCCCTTGCCCCTTGATATACTAACGGAGCTGCTAGGGTCTTTCTGAGTCCTCATCTGGCAGGGTGTGACTTCACTTCAAGGTCAGATGAGTTCACTTCCTCTGAGCAGATCTACCATTTCCCCCAGGAGCCTGGTTCCCAGCAGGGCTGTCCTGGGCAGCAGCAGGATTGTAAAGGGGACATCCCTGGGATGTGCTAAACAGCCTTCCCGACACATAGAGAAGGAAGTTAAGGGACCAGTACAAGGAGGTTAGAAGTTGACAGCTCACCCCTGGAGCTGTGGAGCAGTTGGCTTCCACAGCATGACTTGGATAAAGAGGCAAATCATTTCCTTATGTGACATCTGTATTACAAGCTCTGGCCTCTGAAGTGGCCTCTAGGACAACCCAATGTTCCTCCCATCTGAGGGATGGGCTTACAGCCCTCAGTGCTATCTAGGATGAAGGGGGGTATAAATCTTGGGCTTGGCTTCTACCAACCTCTGTCTCCTGGCCAGGGTCTCCTTCATTTAACAGCTTGCTATCCTGGGGCCCTACTCAGAGGACTTCTGGGCTAGCAGGTCAACTGGGTGACTATGTCTCTATATTTCAACTTTTCATTTCCCAGCCCCTCTCAACATCACTGGGAAGAGGGAAGTGCTAAGGTCACAGGACACGTTTGTGGAGTTGGTTCTGTCCTTCATCCTTACTGGGTGAGGCTCCAGGTGTGGACTCAGGTGGTCAGGCTGTGTATCCAGCACCCTTTTTGGAGCCTCTGCCCAGGTCCCCTTTTGCCTTTTTTGAGACAGTCTCACTATGTAGGACAGTCTAACTTTGGACTTGCCGTCCTCCTGCCTCAGCCTCCAGAACATGGATGTTACAGGCATGAACCATCCTGCCCAGCCGATGTCTTGCCAAACAGATGTGATCCTCTGGCAGTGACTCTCCTCTCCTTTGTCTTGAAAAGGAGTTTGTAGACATGTAGTTCATCCCCAGATCTATCTAGACTGGAAGTTCCCAGCACAAGGCAGTCCTTAGGGGAACAGCCCTGAAAGACAATAGGGACCTTGGTGTACCGGGTGTCCATGGAGTTTATACCCCATTTTCCTATGGTCTTCTCAAATCTCCATGGTTCCCTACTGACAGCCACAGTGAATTTCAGCTCTGTCTTTCTTTTTTTTTTTTTTTTTTTTTTGTCTTTTCTTTGCTCTCCAGGACTGTCTGCAGCAGCAGTCTCTAGCTTGACCTTAGCCTGTCTAGCTCCCCTCTAGCATCTTTGCAACACTGATTCAGTTATGCCACAACCCTGGGTCCCACTGCCTGCATCCAAGCAGCAGCCCAGTATAGGGTATCTGCTTTTGGATCTGTTTCCTGTAGCATCTCTAAATGTTGCCCCCCCCACCCCCTGTTTCAGGCGACTAGTCGCCTCAACACTCTCAGATACTATCTGGAAGCCTGACTTGGATCCTGTCAGCTGTCCCTGCTGTTAACTGCATTTTCTGCCCATCCCCTCTCCCATCCATCAACCCTTCTGAAGGCTGAGTCTAATGGCATCTTAAGAGACACCTCCAGTGTTTGCTAAACAGTAGAATCTGACAGAGGCTCATTTAAATAAAAGGTGCTGAACAGATACTGAGGTGCTCACAGAATTCTCCAGGAGACCTCATGGGAAAGAAGACAGAAAGGCACAGGTTCCGCAGAGATCCAACCTGGTGACAGCCCTGGTGAAAGACTTCATAGTCCTCCAAGAATTCCACAAGGGTTCCACCGGGATCAGCTCCTCATTCAAATTCCAGAGCTGTTGACTCTGACTGGCTGAGCCTGGTCACATGCGACAAGTAGCTGCAAGGGAGGCTGAGAAAGTAGGTGTGGACTATTTAGGCTCCTCCTATGGGAGGCAGGCTTTGCCTTCCCCTAAGCCCCATGAGGAACAATTTCCTCTAAATAGTAAGGTTGGTACCTCATGAATGAGCAAAGCCCTCTGTTCTCCTAACTCAGTTCTCTCCTTAGAGAGATGGTTGTCCAGTTCTTGGTACATCCTTCTCTCTCCTCACGTCTGATTCCTCACCAGCCCTGTGAGTTGAAGTCTATGGGTGTCCTACGTCCAGGGACAATCCCCAGACTGCTGCCTCCTTCATTGCTGCAGCTCTCCAAAGAGCCCCAGTGCAGTGGAAAGATGGGCAACAAGGGGTGAGGACAGCCAGCATATTACATGTCATGACTGAAGGAGCCTAGAGCATATGACTGGCCCAGGTAGCAGCAGTTGGGAGGGCTTCCTGGAGGTGATAATGACAGGACAAGAATGAGTGGGAGTCATAGAGACAACAGCTCAATTGAAGCTACAGGCAGGGGCATTCCAAGAAGCGCTGTGTCACAGGGATAACCAGAAAATAGGAGTCAATAGATGGAACCACACAGGGCCAAGAACTCCTGCTGTTTTAAGGGACTGGCCTTCAAGCTAGGGCTAATGCCAGGGCAGTATAGTAATAACTCCTTGGGACAAACAGCCAGGGAACAACCCCTGAGGCAGTGGGGACCCTAAGATTCAAAAGCTAAGAAGGCAGGCTGCTGGGGCATGTCCAGGCAAAAGGCAGGGAGGAGAGACCCAGGCAAGTCCCTGGCACAGCCTGCAAACTCAGTTTCCTTCTTTGTAAGTAGAAGGGTGTCGCAAGCCAGCAAGGCTATCATCCACTTTCTTCTCCCCCGTATCCAAATTCATGATGCTCTCGTAGCTAGGGACACCCTGTGATATGGTGGATGACCTTCCACCTGTTCCCCGCAAAGAGTATAGTGACCCGGGTGTGGGCTACCGGCTCTCCTTGGGGACTGGGGCACTTCCAGCACCTGCCTGGGTGAAACACACCCCCTCCCCCCCCAGGAACCAGGTTTCTCAGGCCAGTGGATACCATCATTCCAGGAAGCCAGATCTCTGCCCATTTGCATAGCCACTTTAACTAGGAAGAGGGGCCTCATTGCCCCACCCACCAGGGCTGGGCTGCCACATTGGCTCAGAGGCTTAGTGGGGCGGGGAGGCAGGAACCCCAATCAGCTTCCCACGGTTGACTCAGATTGTGGGACAGATGGCCTATGAGCCTTGTACTGCTCCCATGTCCACCTGGACCAGCTGTGCCCTAGGAAAGGAAGATGATTTAAAACAGTGCCAGTCGGACTCCTTCGATGAGGTCAAAGTTTACTACATTGTTCCTGAGCAATCCTGTTTCCCAGAAGTGGTGGGAACACTTCCCGCCTGCAGGAAGTGTCCCTGCTTGCTACCTGGTCCTTCTCTGCCCCTCCCTCCCAGTGCCTTCCCCACTGGTCCTTTCCAGTAAGTCCAACTTCAAGCAGGAAGCTTGCACTCCCACATCTCTGAGCAGGTATGAGGCAGGATGCAGCCGTTTCAGGAGAGAAAACCCTGCAGATGGGGATCTACCTTCCTCTGCTCTCTCCTGGGTCCCAAGCTTGATACCGATGCTTATCAGGAGGGCCTGGGGAAGAGGAAACAGAGAGAGTGGCTTCAGGCTTCACATGGGCCTTTTTGTTTGTTTGTTTGTTTGTTTCCTGAGACAGGGTTGTGTAGCCCCTGGCTGTCCTGGAACTCTGTAGAGCAGGCTGGCCTCCAACTCAGGGAGACCGCCTGCCTTTGCCTCCCAAGTGCTGGGATTAAAGGCGTGCGCCACCACGGCCTGAACATGGGCTTTCTTAATGGCAAATTCTGACACTGGTCATGTTAGAGGGAGGCCATACCCCCAGTCCATGTAGACACAACTGTATGGGGGTTTGAATCCCAGCTCTGACAATGGCTACATGGCCTGAGGCCAACTCCCTGAGCTCAACTTCTCTGTATACAAATAGGACTTGGTGGTGGAGGGGCGGGCTGGTAGTCCTCTTTCCCTAGGTCTGAAGTAAGGACAAAGTAGGTACCACAGGGAAGGGCCTTCCCAGTAGGAGGAAGAGGGCACCTGGATTCCTAAGCCCACCAGGAGGTGGTAAAACCCTTCTGTAGGGGCCCTGGGGCAGGGCTAGGATCATTGAATAGCCCCTTGCAGAAACCATAGCAGGGGTCGGGAGGGTGGGAAGCCAAATACTATGTCCTTAGGAGAGCTGAGGTAGGACCACACCTGGCCTAGGAGGCTTCCTGGAAGAGGGGGTGTCTGAGCTGGTGAAGCAGGTTTGACACCTGGAGTGGAAGGAAGGAGTCAGGTGGCACAGCTCGCAGGTGGAGGTGAGTGAGTAGGACCCCTGCCACACCGAGTTTCCAGACACCTGTCCTGGCATGGCCAGTCTCCATCACTCTAGGTCTTTAGAATCCTGTGTGAGGACACTTCCTGTCCCAGGACATCATCCCAGACCACACAGGACAACTGTTGCCACGGGTGATGCCTTTTCGTTCCTCAGAGAACTCTGCCCATGTGTCTTGAGGGTCACAGTGACTGGCACTGTAATATACAACTGTTTTCTGTTGGTTTGCTTTGATTTTTGGGACAGGGTCATACTGTGTAGCCCAAGCTGGCCTGGAATTGACCATATAGTACAGGCTAGCCTCAAACTTGCAACAACCACCCTGCCTCTCTTTCCTGAGTGCTGAGATTACATACAGTTTTGAGCCACCACAACCAGCATTTGTTTGTATTCTCACTTTGTAGCCCAGGCTGGCCTCAGACTCCTGGCAATCTTCCTGCATCGGCCTCCTCAGTGCTGAAGTCACAGGCATGAGCCATTTTGCCCATTTCCCATTGTTTTTGTTTTGGTTTGGTTTTTCGAGACAGAGTCTCTCTATGTAGCACTGGCTGTCCTGAAATTCACTCTGTAGACCAGGCTGGCCTCAAACCCAGAGATCCCCCTACCTCTGCCTCCAGAGTGCTGGGTGTACCACCACCACTTAGCTCCAGTATTTTTCTATGTAAAATAATTTCTCCTCTGGGAGCTGGGGAAGGGATCCAGGGCCTGGCACATGCTAGACAAGTGCTCGGCCACTGAGCTGAACACTGGGCTTTGTGCAACCATTTAGAAATGAACGGGGGTGGGGGGTGGGGGACTGTGGTTTTCACATGCCCAGGGCCTGCTCTCTCCTTTGAGTAGCAACTGCCCAGTCTACACCAGTAAGAGCTAGAGGAAGGGATGGGCCATGGTGTAGACGGGAGGCGTGAGCCTTTCCAAGTCCACAACCCCAGCAAACAGTTCTTGAAGCAGCTGAGGTGTGCACCATCGAAAGTGTATCCTGGCTTCACTCCTCGAGCTTTGGGACTTCCGACAAGCCACCCGGGCAATGGGGGCAGAGCAACCCGTGCTTATGCTTTCTAATGGGACTCTCTGGTCACCTGCATGTGAGGCCCTCGTTCAGCACAGAACCCCTAGGACACAAAGGGAGCTCTGTATAGATGGATAAGTTGGATTGCATTTTGCTCCTTAAAACTGAAAAGCCTAGGCAGGGGCTTGAGGGCTCGTGCACACTGGCTGTGAGCTCTTCATGCAGAAGGACCCCGTGTGGCCATGTGAGAGGCAGAAGGCAGAAAAGAGCATCTCCAAACCTCCTGGATGAGCTGTTTTCAAATGCCTAGAAGCTCCAAGGGCTGCTGGGTCTTGTGTGTTAGGTGTAGGTTCATAGCACCCCAGGAAAGTCTTCAAGCTCTCCTCAGGGCTTAGTCCAGCCTTCGCTGGGTCTCTTCATCAAGTGTAACTTACCACGGCTGTGCAGACTACTCAGGTGACCGCTACACAGAGATGTCTAGGATGGACAGACAGATGGATGGAGGCCCAGCTGCCCACCCCCAAAGTTAGGTGAGACAGTCCCTGCCTTGCCTCCAAAGCCATCACTGAGTCTCATGTAGCCCAGGCTGTCATCAAACTCATAGCCAAGGATGGCCTTGAACTTGTGATCCTCCTGCTTCCCCTTCCTTCCCCTTCACAAGTGTTGGGATTGTAGGCACGAGAGGACTGTCAGAGCTTCGTGTACTCAAGGCCACATCTCTAGCCCCAGGAATGCTAGCTTTGCAGGTGGGAATCAGGCACTCCCTGTCCCCAACAGGCAGATGGGCACTCCCCATCTGTGGGATCTGAGGAAGTAAAGGCACACCCCCTGGCACAGGGCCAGGCTCCAATGATACTGCACTGGATGGAGTCACCCTGCCCCCACCTCCAGTGCCATCCCCAGCGCCACAGCCTTTGAGGCCCTTTCTGCTAACTCCATCTACAGCCCCCCCACCTCCCCGATTTTCCAAGTCAGGCACTCTTACTCTCCTGCAAAACTCACTGTAGTCTCGTCCGTGAGGATCCACGAGTGGCAGAGCCTGGGGCTGGCCTGCAGGAAGGTGACTCAGCGGTTCAGATAGGCCTGGTAGCACAATGCTAGCATGACTCAGAGAGGCATCATGCCTGCACCCATGTGCCTAGGGTCAGCGTCACCTGACCTCTGAGCTGACTCAGACCCTGAGTAGTGCTGGCAGCCTCCAGGCCCTGCATCTAGTTCATTCATTGATTCATTTCTTGACCTGCCCATTCATCACTGCCTGGATCGATCACCAGTGGCTCATTCCTGTGACTCCTCTGTGGGCCCAGCCCTTCATTCATTACTAATCAGCTTGGTGGCCGTTTGTCTGCATCCTCCAGGCTAGCTGCCTACTGGGGGCATTTCCCACTTGAGCCTTTGGGGACTAGAGGAGGGTTGGTAGTACACCATTTCACAGAGGGGACACTGAGGCACTCTGCACAGGCAGTGTTTGAATCCTCTTCTGATCCTATTTCTAGAAAGCAGCATCGCTTCCCAGGAAGGTTGTGCTCTTACATGCCAGGTAGAACCTAGGACAGCTGTGCCTCCAGTGTGACTCATGAGGACAGGGACCTCAGCAGAACACCTGTGTCCTCTGCTCAGTGCTGAAAGGCAGCTTTCTCTTGAGGTTCAGGAGATTCCCCCAAAGATCCCTACAGAAGGTCCTCCATCCACTATGGAAGCCAGTATCTTCAGACCTCAGGGAGTGTCTGGAAGTTGCAGCTCCTGGGTCCTGAGAGGCAGAACTAGCTGGCTTCACTGTTCATTTCCCACCTCTGTACATAGGTGATATTGGGTCTGCCTCCAGACCCAACAAAAACCACATTCCTTCTTGGGATGCCTGCTGTCTTGGGTGGACACAACTGTCCTATTGTCATTCTCTCAGGGATCCAGGTTTCTCTGGTGGTCCCCAAGCTAGTTTCCTCAGAGGAGAGATTCATGAAGCCACAGTTCCCACAGGCTTGAATGTGATACATTCCCTACCTACCCAGGTGGATGATTCCATGATCGACACCCTATGGTGGCCTTAGCTTCACTTGGATTCTGAGATCTGCCCAGTAACATGCTCCACCCCTACACATTAGATGAGGTCTCCCTGGATGGAGGCAGCAGGTGTCTTTCCTGGACGGACAGCCCTCAGTGTCCTGCCTGCATACTGTGCTGTTTGCATTCCTGTGTGCTAATACCTTCTGGTCCAAGGCCCCAGTGGGCAGAAGGTCATGGCTTGAGGTAACTTCTAGTTCAATTCCCTCTATGGTTTTGTTTTTCTCTCAGTGACAGCTCAGCAGGACACACCCATTATCTGCATGGGGTGGAGTTTGTTTATGGGGCTCTCCTCCAAGGAAGCCTCTGCTGGAGGGACAGAGTGCTTGGCTACTGTGCGGTGCTAGAGCCCAGGGTTCCACCCTCGGGATCACAGAACACAAACCACGTCCAAGGATGCCAAAGTCTCCTTTAAGGCACAAAACCTCCTTGGAAGCGACACACACTCTCTGCAAGCTCTAACCACCTGGCTTAGAAGGCCCAAATCCCTCAGACATCAGGAACAGAGCAGCGACACAGGAGCTAACGCAGGAAAGGGCTCAGAGCACGTTCACTGCGCACGCAGGCTTCC
This sequence comes from Mastomys natalensis, assembly GCA_021653895.1. Taxonomy (NCBI): domain Eukaryota; kingdom Metazoa; phylum Chordata; class Mammalia; order Rodentia; family Muridae; genus Mastomys; species Mastomys natalensis. The sequence continues at coordinate 1,434,164 of JAJTUV010000077.1, forward strand.
CTTTGACCATGTCTTTCTTGATTGGCAGTTGGTTAAGCGTATGATGTGGGAATCCATGGGATCTAGGGATGATTGGACCTACCTTTCTTTGAGAGAAAGTAGCCAGGGCTGGCCTCCAATTCACTCCAATTCACTCTGTAGTTGATGATGATCTCAAACTTCTGTCTCCTCCCAGGTGTGCACCCCTGTTTCTGGTTTTGTGTGGTGCTGGGAGTGGAGCCCAGAGCTGCATGTATGCCAGATAAACGCTCTACCCACTGAGCCACAACCCACACTTAAATCAGCTTGATTACTGGAAGACACCTTCTAACAGTCTCATCTGGATGAGGTTTAGGATCTGGGAGAGCCCCACATTCTGTGTCTGTGAGTTATATTTCATTTGCACAGTCGGGGCAGGTGGGGATATAGTGTGTAATACAGATGAGGAAACAGAATCCGAGAAGGCTGTGCTGTCCACAAGTGGCAGGACAGGCTTGCCAGGTGCAGCAGGGTCTTTGAGTTCAGGCTGGTCCACCCTGCACCTCGAAGCCAGAAGCTGTGAGTATAGGGCAGGGACTTTCAGAGCCCTGGTCGACCATGGCTTTCTGTTATCAGAACTGACCATGTGGCTGGAGATATCTATGTGCTAGGAGGCCAGCATTAGCTGTCACCCTTCCTTCTAGGAACATGCCACAGAGATTTTGCTGAAGTGGGCACAGTCCATGTCCCAGGCAGAGAAAAGGAACTCACCCCTGGCCACTGCCTGAGACTAAATATGATCCCATCTGGGAGCCTTTGGGGAGCTGGGGAAGTTCAGATGAGTGTACTTGGCATCTAGGTTGTGGAAGAGAGAGCCTGGGTTCTGAGGCAGAGGGAAGTGGGGCCCAGGTGCCACTTTGTCCTGAGCAGCTGTGGGGCCTTAGGTAGGCTACTCTCCCTTCTCTGGCCTGGGCATTCCCTTATACACAATGAGGCTGTCTGACAGCGGTGCCCAGTCCACAGGACATGGTGTGAGAACTATATCAGACATAAAGGCAGTATCTTTATGGCAGTTCAGGGCTCTCAGCCAATGAGGGTTCTGCTCTCGTCTGTCCCCCTCGAACTTTATACCTCTGCCTGGTCCTAAAATGGTTACTTCAGGCCTGTACATCACATTCTCAGTAGCTTAGGTCTAGGGGATGGTCCAGGAAAGTTGGCACAGCTGGAAGAGTGAGTTGGCAGCTGAGCGACTATGATGCCAGGGTGAGAGGCAAGTCGGACATTCCTAAAGCTCCAGCTATTCTGTGTTGTCCCTGTGGGCCAGCAAGGCTGAGTGCTACTACTTAACCAGCTAGTATTTATTTATTTTTTAATGTTTATTTTATTTAGAATCTGTGTACATGTGAATATGTGTGTAAGTTTGCACACAGTGGCTTAGACCTTGGATCTCCTGGAGCAGGGGTGAGCTGCCTAACATGGGGTCTGGAACTTGAATTCCAGTCCTCTGGAAAGGTGGTACATACTTTTACCTGCTGAGCATTGCTCCTGTTTGTGTGTGAAACAAGGTCTCCCTATATAGCCTTTGTTGTCCTGGGAACTCCTAACAGAGACCAGCTACCTCTGTCTGCCCTGTTTAATTAGTTTACTTGAAACTCAACGCTTTGAAAAGCATGATCTGATTGCAGATGAGGTCCTGAGGCCATGCTGCAGTGGACGTCCTTCGGTGGCAACTCAGTGAAAACATCAGAAACTAAACAGAAAGCCGGTGCGGGACCTCAGACTCGTCATCCCAGCACCTGGGAGGCTGAGACAGGAAGATTGTTATTAGTTTGAGACCAGAGTGATCTACACAGTTTCCTTGGCTACACAAGACACTGTACCAACTCAACAAACCAAAAATACATAAACAAACAAACAAACAAACAAACAAAAACAGGCTGAGTTTTAGCTCCAGGCTTCCAGATAGATGGAGGCTTAGACCCTATCATTAAAGGTGTCTAGCACCCAGCTGGGGACACTTTCTCTTAGGTGAGTAGGGACGAAAGGTGATCACAAGAGGTGTCTGTGTGGTTCTTGTCCCTGGTGGCTGAAGGAATCTCTGGTCCTGCTGTCAGTTTTCTTCCTGGGAAGCCAGGTACTTTGGAGGGTAGAGGCTGGCTTGGGGCCGTTCCTTGCTCTGAGAATCACTTCACCTGGCCTGTCCTCGGAGCTGTAGAACATGTGAGGACTGTTAATGCAGCTGCAGTGACCCTCTGCCCACGGTGGCAGTGCAAGGGACCAGCTCGGCCAGGCCACAGGGCTGTCTCTGAGGTTCAGGGCTTAGGGCCATGCAGCCTCATCTGGCTGGGAGTCAAACCCAGACCTTAGGCAAGCCTAGGAACCTGTGTGTGAGCACAGTGGGTAAGAGGGTAAGTGTGCCACTCAGAGATGGATCATAATAACCCAAAGGGCACAGGGGCCACTCGACAGAGGAGGATGAGGTTGTGACATAGGAATGCTGATGGCGGTGCTGAAGACGGCAGTGCAAGAGCTGACCAGAGGAAAGATGGAGGTGAAGATGGCGTTGGAGAATAGGACGGGGGTGAGGAAGATGATGGTGGCCCACTGGCTACTTTTATTGGTGCTATGACAGAATACCTGGGAACAATAACTTAAAGAAGGATTTCTTTGGGACCCTGCCCTCCTTGGCCTGCTTGCCCTCTAGCTTGCTGCAGAGTTGGTGCAGTTTTACAGTCTTCTTGGCTTCTCATATAGAGCCTGCAAAGTGGATACTTAGCAGTGTGCAGGGATGGGGGAGTCAGGCCTTTCCTCTGCCCTTCAGGAAGAGGGTCAGCATGTAGTCACTTGCTCTTGGTGACAAATGTCACTAGGGCCAAGGCACCACCGCAGTGGCTCTGCAGGAGAGTGGCTGTGGGTGGACTGAGGGGAAATCAGGTATATCAAGTAAGCAGCTTCAAGGAAAGATAAGGCCCTGCACAAACTATAAGCAGTTCCTAGGAAGCTGCTGGCTATCTGGGGTGTGGTGGGTGTGTGGCAGGAGTGTTGGGGCTGGGGACTGGGTATAGCCTCCAGGCTCCACGAGCTCCCCTCCCCCATCCCACTGTCCAGCTCTCACTCTGAGAGGACAGGCTCTAGGGCAGGAGCATGGGGTAACCTTGCAGATTCACTCACAAGCAGTGCTAGGGAGTGCAGGTGACTGAGAGTGGGGCTGGGCCACTGCCAACAGCGCTGGCACACAGTGATGAAGGGAAGCAGCCGAAGGCGGAGCCTGGAGACTCCCTCATTGGCATGAAGGAAACACCTGTTAGCAGGAATCATTTGTACTTCTCAGGAACTGTGTGATCTGGGGTAAGTCACTCTCTGATCTGGGCTTCTCCTGTATAGAAGAGTGTAGCTCTAAAGCTGGGAGTGGTGGCACATGCCTTTGATCCCTGCTCCCAGGAGGTATAGGCTAATGGGCTATGACTCTGAGGTCAGCCTGGTCTACATAGTGATTTCTAGGCTGGCAAGGGCTGCATGCTGAGACCCCGTCTCAAACAAAACAAAACAAAACAGAATGCATTGCTGCCCCATGTTGCTGAGGTAGCTTCCCAGCATCTAGTAGAGCTACATTTTGTCTGGTGGGGACCAGAAGGCAGGGGTGGGGGTGGTGAGCTCTCTATGTCTCAGACACCAGACTTACAGCTGGGTGGCTAGGGACCATGGGCATGTAGAGGGTGGAGAGGCGAGGCTGTGGAGACTTCATAGAAGAGTGGGTTTGAACTGACCACTGGGAGGGCTTGAAATGGCACCCACTGGTCTGGGGAGAGTCTCAGCTGCACAAGTGCTCGCCTCACAGGCAGGAGGGCCTGAGCTCCATGCCAGAATCCGAGCAGAAAACATCAGGCGTGCATGGAGGTGGGGTGCACACTTTTATTCCCCGGGGTGGGAAGGTGGAGAGGGAGGACCCTGGGCCTTGTGGCCTGACAGCCTAGCTTACTTGAATTTCAGGCCTGCAAGATAAGTTCCTTATCTCAACAAAAGATAGTGACTGAGGAATGGCAGCTGCAGCTGGTCTCTCTTCCCTGTACACACATGCACTGCCCACACCTACTTGTACCTGCAGACACATGTACAGACATGTGCACATGTATACGTACACACACACACACACACACACACACACACAGCACTTCAGCCAGGAAGCTGTAATGGACTAGGTGATCATTTGCCTACATGACTGTCATCTGCTCATTTGTAGCTATAACCTTATGCATGGTGTTTAGGAATTCCAGTCAGCTTCTGTTGTACAGAGAACAGCACATGGAGGCAGAGTTGAGGCAAGGTAACTTGCACTTTGGGCCTTGAGAGACCCTGGAGCTCTTAGGCTGTGGGAGCTCTTTCATCATGGAAGTGTGAGCTGAGGTAATTATGTGACCCTTGGTCTCTTTTTTTTTCATTTCCCAGCTGTGATACTAGCAGCTCTGCTTTTTAACCTTCTGCTGCACAGTGTGCTATAATGGAGATAGGGCCTACCACCTCTTGGGATAGAATTTCAAACCCCCTAACCATAATAAACCTTTTTGCTTCATAAGCTGCCTACTTCAGGCTTTTGTCACAGTATCAGAAAGGTTCAGGCTGAGTTATGATGAAGAAGCAAAAGCCACATTTACACCCAGTCTCAGGCAGCAGCTCATCCAAGGGACATGCCTTAGAACTTGTCATGCTCTTAGGAAGGAAGCCTTCAGGAATAACAGCTAAGCTGAGACCAGGATGCTCTGTGTTCAAGCAGGGCATAAACAGACATCCATTATACAATTTCAGTTGTCAAAATTCACAAAGAAAAGTCTGGAGGGAGACTGGCCAGGTGCCATCCAGGGCTGTACAGCTCTTGATGGCAGATGACAGAAATCTGGATTTCCCCAGACTTTTCCAATTGGCACCACGATGCAAGACCTTTCAGTGCCTGGTGGGAATGAGAGGGTCAGAGGGGGAAAGCTGAATATGCCTGAGGGAGGTCACTGCTTGATGTGGAATGCAGGGACAATTCACTGGAACCTGCCATGGATGTGACACAGCTGTCACTGGCTCAAAGTTCTGCCCACCATACCTATGATGTCAGTTTCTGAATTTATCCTGAACTCCTTTATCAATTGAGAGCTGTCTTCCCATGTGACCTTGGGCCACCCTGGTACCTCTCAAAGGTCTCAAACCTGCTTACCCTATGAATCCAACCATGCTGTTTAACCTAGAACCCTTGAGGGAACCCTGTGTTTGTGGAACATGGCACCAGATAACTGTTCAATCATCTCCCTGGGGTACAGGTGTGTGCCTCTCTATCTCTCCTGCTCAGCCAGGCCCAGCCAGCATAGGAGCTCAAGTTACAGACTAGAATCTCAGTATTGTGTTGTGTTGTAAAGGAACCCAGACCGTAAGGGGGCCAGCCTGCCCTCATTGGACCCACTTCTTAGATAAGGATATGGATGGTTGAGGTCCTCATGGTGCCCTGTCCTGCGGGTGGTACAGGTGGACAGCAGTGGTCTGTCTGTCTATCTGTCTGTGTGTGAGTAGATCTGTGATGGCAGAAGCTGCAGCTGGGTCATATCTGAGTCCCTGGAACTCAGCCAAGGCTGGCTCCTAGGTGGCTATGTCTATAGCTTGCTGAATAGAACTGAATCAAGAAGCCTTAGTCATCACTGCCAAATCAGGGACACAAGCCAAAGGCCGGCTGATGAGCAGGTAAACAGACAGAACAAGCAGGATGGAAGAGTTCTCAGCCATGGAAAAGAAACAAGGTATTAGTATACGCCACAGCATGGATAAACCTCCAAGGCATGGCACTGAGAGCAAACGTCAGGCTTGTGGTCTAAGCACACAGTGCAAGATGCTAGTCACATGAAATGGCCAGACCTGGCAGATCAGCAAGCCAGGGAAGCTGGTGCCTGTCAGGGGTTGGGAAGTAGGAGTGGGGAGCAAGTCGTTCATGGGTCAGGGACCCCCTTTTGAGATGAGAAACATGCTCTGGACCTAGACAGAGGCGGTGGTTGTGACATATCCAAGGTTGGGCTGCTTTATTTTCCCCAAACTTTTGCTACATTGAACTCAAATTCCTCCTGCCTCTACCCTGAGTGCTGGGATTGGTGTGCACCACCATACCTAATTTATGCAGTGCTAGCAATCACAGAATTCCACTTGTTAGATAAGCATTGTGCTAGTGAAGAGGCCAAACAAAACCCATGGGAGCTGTGTTTGTCTGAGTCGGGGCCATCAGTTTTCAGCCTGAGGTTTGGCATATGCTGCAGGTTTTTTTGAGCCTTGGAGGACTTCCTCATGTCTACTTCCTGTCCTGAGGCCATGACAGCCCTACCTACTGTGTCCCCAATTCTCCCTCCAAGGCATTCATTCAGGGGCTCACTTAGCCTAGTCAGGGGCAGATGGAAGGAACATGGATACCAGCAGGGACAACCCTAACAGCAAACTTGGGACCTGGCTCTACAGGTCCTTCCCTCAGCCGGGTTTCAAGCTCAACTATGGTTCCACTGCAGGTCTCTAGCAGAAAGCAGCCCAACTACAGAATCCTGAACTTCCCCTTTGACTGCCACTCCTGCCATCTGGGACCATCTCCCCCAAGGACCAGAGTGGCTGTGTTTTGTCCTTTGAGATCCTATGTCACAAAATAATGAGACTCTGAATGCTGTCAATCAAACAAAACAAAACAAAACAACAAAAAAACCAAATACCCTTTGAGATATGACGTGCCAGGAAGTAAAACAGGTGTCCTGTGACAGAGGAGAGCAGGGCCTCCCACAGGGTCTCCAGGATTCGGCTGGAAAGTGACAGGGATCGGTGGCCAGAGGGGGAGGTGAGCAGAGGGGATGCAGAGGAAGAAAGGCAGGTGGTAAGGTACTGGGGTAGATGTGGACTGGAGTCTTCCAGTCCAGGGTACAGGACTCAGGTGCTACAAGGAGGGATGGGAGGGGCCAGGATGGGCTGCTGAGGTGGGCAGGCGCCCTCTGCTTATCTGCCACATCCATGAGTGATTTCCCAGCAAGAGGCTGGTACAGTCAGATATGACACTGACTACAGAGCTATGGAGACCAAGTACACTAGATGCCCAGGAGAGCTACCACGGTAGCATAGATCCAAGCTAAAGTACCCGAGGGCAGAGAGCACTGATGTCTCTCAAGTGAAGGAGGTGAGGGGACTGCTGCTCTGTGTTTACTTTACCCCAGAGGACTTGGGACCGTCCTCTAGTCAAGTGTTCATCTCTTCTAGAGCCTTCCCGCAGGTGTACTCTGAAGTAAAACTAGAGCAGACATCTGAGCAGCTTGTAACCCAGTCCAGTCACATTAGGACCCCAGCTGGCAGCAGGTGGGTGGGGATGAGGAAGGGTGGTTATACTTGAGAGTCTGCCTGGACCACAGGATTTTCTCAGAAATTTAAAAGTTCTGGGGCTTATAACAATGTGACCTCCTCCTCCTCCCCCTCCCCCTCGTCTCCCTCCTCCTCCTCTTCCCCTCCTGCTCCTGTTCCTCCTCAATATTGAGAATGGAATTCAGGGCATGCTAGGCAAGTGCTTTACCCATGAGCTACATTTCCAGCCCTATTTTATTTTTCTTTTGTGACAGGGTCCTGCTCAGTTACCCAGACTGGCCTTGAACGGGTGATTCTCTGCCTTGGCCTCCTGAGTAGCTAGGATCACAGGCCCGGGTGGCAGCAGGAATCCTTCAAACCCTATGTGATTCTAGCTGGTTCTAGGTTAAGGTGCTAGGTAGCCTGGGAACTGACCTGCCCCCACTTCACAAAAGGACCTGCCAGGGAAGGTCCTGCCTTCTGCTGAGGAAGCCACTCTTAAGACTTAGCCACTTACTTATGGCCATGGAGACTTCTGTATGGAGCAGGACTGCACTGGTTGTCTGGAGCTAGTACTACTACCTTATCGGTATGGTTGGGGAACAAAGAATCTTTAAGAGTGATAAAGGATACAGCTTTCCAGTGCACCTTCCCTGGCAAACAGACTCTGGAAAATTCTTCTAGCAGCTGTTGGCTGGGCTGGGGAAGGCCTAGAAAATACTATTAATCTAAGTGGGTGAGGCCAAAAGCTGGACCATGAGCATTAAGACACGTAAGAACTCAGGTTGGGAACTTAGGACTCAGTCAAAGAATAGCCTTACCCATTCATCTTCCAGGTACAGAGTGCTACGTAGTAGGCTCTGGTAATCCACAGCTAGGCAGAATTGGGGGGGCTCTGTTGCAGGAGAGCTGACAAGAAATCCATAGCTCATGTCATACTGGGAACTGCATGCTGTGTCAGCACATTGCCTTGTACGTATCTTGCAGCCCTGAGCCGACTTCTTAGGCCACAAGAACAGGGATCTAGTGGAGTCCCATGTGACCTGGTTCTTTTCTTCTGTCACCCTGCTGATCCCATCCAAGAGAAAAGTCTTGGTGAGGTGCTGGTCTGGTCTACAGAGTGAGTTCCAGGACAAGTCAAGAGTACACAAAGAAACTCTGTCTTGAAAAACCAACCAACCAACCAACCAACCAACCAACCAACCAACCAACCAACTAACCAACCAACCAACCAGATAACCCTTAAGGTGAACAGTATCTGAGTGTGCTGGCTAGTTTAATGTCAACTTGACACAAGCTAGAGTCATTTCCTTAATTAGTGATTGAAGAGGAAGGGCACAGCCCAGCCTATTTGGGTGGTACTATCCATTCTTTGGCTGGAGGTCCTGGGTTCTATAAGAAAGCAGGCTGAACAAGCAATGATGAGCAAGCCAGTAAGCAGCACCCTCCATGGCCTCTGTGTCAGCTCCTGCCTCCAGGTTCCTGCCCTACTTGAGTTTCTGTCCTGCCTTCCTTTGATGATGAACTATGTTGTGGAAGCATAAGCTGAATAAACCCTTTCCTCTCCAAGTTGCTTTGGTCATGGTGTTTCATCACAGCAATAGTAACCCTGACTAAACTGAGGAACAATGCCTGAAGTTCGTCTGCTGATCTCCATTTGCGGAAACACATGTGCATACACATATACAAGTATACCCCAAAACACATGAACGAACACACACACACACACACACACACACACACACACACACACACACACACAAATACAAATGCCACATACCAATAAAAAACAATAAAATCCAAATCCAAACACTACCACCAGAACTCCAAAGGTTTGTTCTCTGGGCTTGCTTTGAGCTTGTGTGGTGTTGTTCATTCCTTGCACATTGGCATGCTTACCCATGACTAAGGAAGCATGTCTGTGCTCTAGTCTCTGGCACCTGTGGTCTTTGCAGATGTCAGCAGGCTGAGGATTTTGTGAGGTCATCCTGGATCAGGGTAGGTCCTTGTCCTATGACTGGTGTCTTTAGGGAAAGGAAGAGTGATGAGACATGGAGACCCAGAGCCCTGTGACCCTGGAGCTAGAGCCCAGTGAGTCAGCCATCAGGACACGGAGGCTAGCAGAGCATGAGAATCTGGGAGGGAGGCATGGACTAGGGTCTCCCTGGACTTCCAGAAGGTGACAGTTGAGCTTAACCTGAGCTGGTACTTGTGGGCCCTACATCCTGCTGGAAGCATGTTAGCAGAGCCTGGCACCAAGGCAGGGCAGGGTCCTCTACTCTAGATTTGATCTCCAATTTCCACACAGTAGGTTGAGAGGTGAGTCTAGCACACTAGTGTGTGTATCTGGGTGAGTGCAGCTGCTATCAGGAAGGGAGGCTAAGAACAAGAATGGGACAATCGGAGGAGGGACAGGGCCCAGGTGCCAGGCGGAGGGCAGAACCTGGTAACCTAGGGTCTTAATGGTTGTGGGTTCTAGCTGTGGGCAAGGCAGTGGTAGTCTGAGTGACAGACCATGGACAGGGCAAGGCTGTGACATGATGGCCAGCCTGGGAGAGAATAGGCATGCAAGCTTCCTATTGGGCATCATGTACCCCTGAATGATTTCCTGGGAAACCCCAAGTGTGAAATGATGCCAAACTCACCTTCCTCTGGAGAAATCACATTAGACCCAGAGGGTTTTTCCTAGTATTCTGAAGAGCCATGAAGAAGCACACGGAAGTAGAAGGGCTTTCCTTATATAGTTGCTTGGGACTCGGTCTTCCCCTCCAGTGAAGGACTCAGATTTTGGGCAGGCAGGATGCTGCTACCTGCCCTTACCTGCCCCTCCTGCCTGCAGTGGGCAGGTTTGTTACACTGTGAGGACACAACGGGAGAATGGAAAGTGTTCCCCCCTTCCTCCCCGCCCACCACTACACCAGTCACAGGGAAGTGCTGGTTGAGATTAGTCAGTTTTCTATGGTAACAGATTCCAGAGAGAATCAATTCATAAAGAGTCATGGAATAAGTGTTTGGTTTGCAAACATGAGGACCTAGGTTCAATGGCCAGAACCCACATTTTTATATTTAAAAAAAAAAAGTAATTAGGATGAGGTGACACTGGAGCGGCGGAGAGAGGATTCTTAAGGTTTGCTGCCAGCCACCCAACCTAGCCAACCAAGTGAACTCCAGGCAAAGAAGCAGAGTTCTGTCTCAAAACAAAACAGCAAAAAACAATTGGAGAAAGACCTGAGTCTCTCTCTCTCTCTCTCTCTCTCTCTCACACACACACACACACACACACACAGAGCCATGACTGACTAGGGGTCACCTAACTCCCCCAACTTTGAGGCTACCTTCCTGAGTTTACTTACAGTAAATTCCCTCTCTAGACTGAAGCTAGCAAGACATGCAAGTGCTCACATGCTCAAAACAGTGCGGCTGTGGGGCTGAGGGAGGCTGTGAGGGTGGTGGGTTCTGGTAGCAGCAAACAGCCAGTGCCAGCCACATCTCCCGTGTAAGGTGGGCTCTAGGCCACCACTGGGCCCAGACAGTGCAAAGAGCTCTCAGTGTGTGTACTGCATACTGATGACTAGGACTGGGGTGTGTGCTTCTAGTTTTGGGCTTGAGTTCCAGATGATTCTAACATGTATCCAAGTCTGTGAAGTGCTGCTTCACCCCTTCCTTCCAACAGCCTGGGGACCTGTTCCTCTGCTACTCTGCTATCAGATTTCGGATCCCCTCTTTCCTCATCTGTAATAGGGATGACATGAGGTCTGGGCTCTCCCACCCTCACTTGGGTCTCTACACCCCTGAGGGCCTAGTTCTTGACTTGGAGTTCCAGAATAGGCAGGGAGATAGCTGAGGCCCCTGGCAACTGTTGTTCCTGGCCTTTATCTGCCCTGAGGCCATCCCCCACTCTCAGTACATCCTTCCAGCAAGCTCCTCCTACAGATTGAGGCTACTGAAACGTGAATGCCCACAGAACCAAGCAGGGCTACTGTGGGGTACAAGAGGCAGCAGGTGGGCCTTGGCTGATACCCAGTGGTTAGCAGACTCCAACCCTACTCAAAGACCCTCAGAGCCTTCTCAGGCCCAGACATAATGGCTAGACTTCCAAGGAATTAAGACAATCACAGTCCAGAAGGGGAAGTAGGCTCTGCTGGCTGCCAGTACAGGGCTGGCCTTCATTTCTTCTTCAAAGACTCGGGTTAAGGTTAAGAGTGTCCAGCTTCTTCTGGGTTTGCTCTCAAGACTCTTTTTTTTTTTTTTTTTTTCTGGTTTTTCGAGACAGGGTTTCTCTGTGTAGCCCGGGCTGTCCTGGAACTCACTCTGTAGACCAGGCTGGCCTCGAACTCAGAAATCTGCCTGCCCCTGCCTCCCAAGTGCTGGGATTTAAGGCGTGTGCCACCACTGCTCGGCTGCTCTCAAGACTCTTAAGACCCCGGGGATTTCTAGGATAGGTTCAAGCTGGAGCAGAAGCTGTGAAGAACCCTGTGGTTCTAGGCCCAGGGATTTCCATGTTGGTGTGTGCAGGAACTGTGATCACAGTGTCACCTGACTGTCCCAGGTGGGGAGCCCTTCCTGGTCCCTGGGTCTCTGAAGTCACAGTACAGTGGCTTCTTGCCCCTATCCAGACAGGCAGGGCCACACCAGCCCATATCATATGTGTAGAGCATCAGGCTTGAAGGAGTCGAGGCAGAGTAAACCCACCATCCTGTCTCCTATGAGTAGGCTCTTCCCAAACAGGGCTGCTCCTGGAACTGCCACAGCAGAGCTGAGGGTGTCAGTCGGGTCTCTAGTCCTTATGTCCCACCTGAGCAGTGTTGATAGGTCAAGGCATTTGATGACCCTCCCTGGAGCATAGCATCCACCATGGTGCCAAGGAACAGCAGACGGCACTCCTGGGCCATTGGTTTTGCTTTTTATTGCCAAGTTTCAAATTACAAGAAAGTTCTAGCTTTCATTCCTCCCCCCAGGTTCAGTCCCCACAAAGTATGAGTCCTGACAGCAGAGGCAGGTGCTTCCCTGGGTAGACCTTCCCAGCTCTGCCCTCCCTTTTTTCCTCACAGCTTCAGCTCTGAGGGAGGGAAGAAGCATTTAACCTTATGCCCATTGTGACTGTGTGAAATATATTTATTGCATCTACAAAAGATCAGACTTGGTTTACCCGTGCCTTATTTACAACTGCATGTCAGAGACCACAGAGAAAGCCAGTGCCATCCTTAGGATGGAGTCAGCCAATTCCTGGCAATGCAAGTGTCTGGTGGATACATCTATCCACCAGCAGAGTGGTCTGCTCTAGAAGCCTCACCACCACACTGAGTCTGACCTGTGTGTGGAAAGTGTCCCACCTGCCTAAGACTACAAATGGGAGGAGGCAGCACTGCATGTCGCCATGGTAACGGTCAAAGCTGAGAAGAGGGATTAAAGGCCAGCTCTGCTAGTCTGCCCTGGGGCAGTTGCAGAAGGGAGACCAGGGCAGACATGGCATGCATGGCCTAAGAGACGGGACCAATGATTTTGGAGACTGACTCTGGGACCTCCAGGTCAGGAGCTGTGGGACCCTACTGGACCTGGTATCCCTCAATCCTACTGAGACTCAGCAGGTTCTCCTGGCTAGGTCTGTCTGGAGAGCACAGTTGCCAAGTTAGCAGAGTGGTCCTGAAGACTGGATGGTACCCAATGCCACTAAGACCTAGGTGAGAAAGTGTACTTCTTCAGAGTCCTGAGGTCCTGTTGCTTCCTCCAGGACCCCATCCCTCATCAGCAATGAGCCATAGTTCTGCTCATAGGAAGTCCACATTTGCTCACCCTTAGGCTCCTGGCTGCAGGAACCCCCTGGGAGCAACCTCACAAGCCAGCTGTGTGGACAGGCTTGTTCTTAGTGAATTTTACATAGCAGCTACCCTTTGTTTGCTGACCACCACCTTGGGCACAATCTTTTCCCTTCCTTGAAACCTCTGGATTGCAAAGAAGAGGCTCGTCACAGAAGGATGGGCCTACCTGTATAGGTGGGTTAGGGTGGCTGTAGGCTTTTCTTTGAAGACCACACTGCAGGGTGGAGAGTCACTTGAATTGTATAAGATTTATGCTGCCCTAGCAACTGTCATTTCAAAACCTGTAGTGTACAGTTGTGCTGAAGACAGGGCTAGCCTGCTCCTTTGTCTACCTCTCCCTGCAAATGAGCAATAAATAATCAAGGTTGGCTGTGGAGTCCAGAAAGCTCTAGTTCCCAGTGCCATCACTCTCTTCTCTTCCCAGGGGCTAAGTATCCTGGAGCACCCTTCTTTGTCATGGCCTTTGGGATGGCTGCCTCTAGGCAAGGTTGGTTCACTTCCTGACCCAGCCTTCTCTTTCTGAAACCATCTCGTGTCTTTGACAGCATATGCACTGGAGTGCTTTTAAAGACCAGAGAAGCCAGTCCACATGGATAACACTGCCTTCCCAGGGAGCACTGCTTTCCCTTGGAAAACTGAACCTTGGGGCCTGCAGGAAAGTCTGCTTAACAGAGTGTCAAGGTCTAATGATGAGCAGATGGTGACACGTGTCCCAGGGGTACTCTTGTGGCTCCCCTTTAGTGGATATTGAAACTGTGTGAGGCCAAAATCTGCAGGAAAGCCACAGAGAGCCTTGCCATGGAGCCCGGAGTGGTGACCTGGCTGGTGAGTACAGAAGGAGGCTGGGGCTTGATGGGACAGATCTGGTCCTTGATAGCACATACCTAGAAGTATGGGGTTTTCACACCCAAACAAGCTGTGTGGTGGCAGCAAAGGTCAAGGTGGGGTGGGAGGGAAGGGTGGGATTCTGCTTTTGGTCACCTGTTTTGCAGCTGGGCCCCCAGCTGGGCATCCGCTTGCATCTTGGGAAACTGATTACATCTGAGCATGACTTTCTGTGCCTTAAATCCTTCGATTCCTGTCATAGACACTGAGACAAATGGATCTTTCTTGGAGGAAGAGAGAAGAAAGCAAGCCTGCGGAAGCTGTGTCCGTGTGGTGTCCTGGGCAGGGAGCAGACGCCGTCTGGGTCACGCGAGAGCAGAAGCTTCTGGCCTTCTTACCCCATTCGACCTGAGTGCACTCAGGTCTCTCTCACTTTGTTTGGAAGTACCTCAGTGTTTCAAGGAGAGACTTCATCATTCCATAGGCTTGTAGAGTTGGGGACAGAGCAAACAGAGCAAGTGACACCCACAACTTAAGAATAAAAACATGGAAAAGTTATAAGGACGGGGAATCTTAACAGCTGACGCTTCTAATGGGACTCCGAGCCTTATGGTTGAGGACTTTTCTTTCTGCCCTTCCCTCCCCCCAATAGATTCTTTTAAAATAAATCTCTTCATCTGTTGCCAAAAAACAGAAATAAATAGCCCAAAGAGATGTTTATCTAGGTTTGCTTCTCCACAGATTTCTACCCAAAGTAACCTTGTCCACCTCTGTGCAGACTGGAGAGAAGACAAAGGAGCTGCCTGAAGGAGGGTGCCAGTGTGTCTTGTCCCTGTGGCTGTCAGGATGAGGGACAGGGCCCAGACCCCTCTGAGGTGGCCAATGCATTGTCTCTACACAGGAGGCTGTCTCTAGATCCCAGCCTGCTCAGCGAGAGGGCAGAGCAAATGAGTGCTTGGTTGCTGTCTTGTAGGGAGAGGTATGAGGGACAGTTTCCAGGGCCACGGAGAATTGTGGGTGCCCTCGTGTGCCTTGCTGTCACCAACTGCATGGGGTCCCTACCAGCGGGCCGCACACACAAAGGGAGATCTCTGGTGCCCATTCAGTGCTCTGTGGGGCCCGCAGGCTCTGGGTTTACAGCCCCTCAGCTGGGGTCTCTGTGTCTGCTGCAGGCAGTGTGGGAGCTGGGAGATGCCAGAGAGGGCTCGGAGGCTGTGGGGATCCACTGGGGGGACAAGGGTCAGTGACTCGACGCTCAGTGTTTCAGCAGTGTCCTCGTAGAGCAAGGAGATGGTGGGCTGCTGGGCGGGGAGGAGGCTTGGGGACAGGTGCATGGTCTCCCCCTCAGAGCTCCTGGCCGAAGAGTTCTTGCCGGGCTTGGAGTTGACATCCATTTCATTCCCAATCACTGACTGGTCTAGGTGAGGCTGAGGCTGCTCTGGAGTTGTGGGGTCATCTAGGTAGGAAGGAAAGCAGAGATACTCTCAGCTCCAGTGACACTGTACTCAGCTGGCACCTGCCACTCCTGCACTGCATCTAGGTGGGAAACCCTGTGGGGAGACTGCTTGTATTAGGGGCATGCCTGTTCTACCTACTCCTTATTGGGACCCAGAAGCTGCTAACCTCATCTAACTTAGGCCTAGGGGTAATGTGACAGGACCTTGGGTGCCTGACTTGTGACAACAGGGGAAAACTCTGGCCTTGAAATCAACACCTGACTACTGAAAGTGAAACCTGGCCTGGGCGGGCTTTGTGTGCAGGGACAGAGTCTGGCCCAATGGCCTAATAGTAAATATGGAAATGGAAAGCAAACAGGTTGGGTATACCTACAACTCCAGGCTACTTCCAGAGGCTACATTTGGAGACACTTGCCAAGGAATCCAGCGAAACAGTTAAAAAAAAAAAAAAAAAAAAGATAGGGCTTTCTAGTTTCTAAAATCTTGTACTGTTGCAAGCCTCTGCCTTCTGCGGGCACTAAGCTAGCACCCACAAAGCGGATGGGTGCACCCAGGGCCACTACTGAGCTAGCTTCCACCAGATATAGAATTTTTGTTGTTGTTTGTTTGTTTGGTACTTTATTAAACCCTTGGAGACTGTGGATAGATGCAGGCCACTTGCTTTTCAATGATGTCAGCCAGGAATGTGTGGCATTCAAGGGAAAAGCCATTCAGCACTACCGAGGCTGGGCACTTTAGGGCCCTGAGAGAAGGTGCTTGGAATGAGGCTTGGCTGCACGTTCCTATCTGTATGGATTCTGGGCTTAACAGGCCTTGGCAGAAGATGGCAATTGTTCAGCCCCAGAGTTGTATAGGGGAACTCAGGACTGAGGGAATGTAGTTTTAGTTCAATGTTATTCTGGTTGACTTCATTTTGTTTTCTCATTTAAGCCAAAATAAAACAGAAAAGCAAACCAAACATAGAGCCAAAGGATGGAAGAAGGAAGAACAGAATAAAAGCAGGCAACATGAGAAATGGGGTGGACCAGAGGAGCCGCGGGGGAGGAAAGTGCACGCGTACACGCACGCCACTCGCCCAGCACACGCTGGCTGCCTTCCTGTCTTCTGGACTCTGGGAAGATGGAAGGGTCCAGTCCGTTCCTTCTAAGAGCTTTATTTTTGTTTTTTGAACTGCTGGGGGATGGAACACAGGGCTGCAGGCATAATGCTGGCCAGATGTTTACCATGGAGCTCCTTTCCCCAGCAGTCCTGTCTTTACAAAGAGGAGGGAGAGAGCAAGCAGTCTAGAGAAAGCCACTCCCCATGGCTCTGGGCCTGTCCTTGCTTGAGGGCTGTGGGTGTCAGTGAGAACTGGTGCAAAAAGACACAGAGGTGTGAGCTGAGCCAGACTGCTGTGCTCACACCGCCACCACTGCTGCTTTCTCTGCTTCCTACTGACTTGTCCCAGTGTGCAAGCGATGCTCGTGACCTTGTGTGAACCCTCCATGTCCAAGTGGTACTCAGCGGCTCAGTGACCTCTATGGAAGTTTTAGAACAGGTCTGAGCCTACCTGAGAATGTCCCCATGAGGGGTTACGGCTAGGCAGCTTGGAAATGACTCACGCTGCAAGTGGAATTGTCCTGCCATGGGTGATGAGGAGCAGAAACACTGCCTTCCTGGGTTCTTATCTCTTTCCTGGTTCTCTAGTGGGCTTTTGCAGATGAGAATAATCATGGAGGCAGGAAGACCATGGTCAAAACCACCATCCAATCCATCAAGAAATCAAAACAGCCAACAATGTCACACACACAAATGGTTGCCTTTAGAAAAGTAGCAACTTTTTGTTAAAAGAATTTTTTTCCCACTTTAAAAAATATCCCTACTTATTTTAATAGAAAAAAGGAATGCCCTCTTGCTCCCACCTTCCACTGCTCTTTATACTAAAATTACTTCCTGAAAATGGGCAGCAAATTTATCTAACAAAGCGGGGTGAGGAGTGGGGCAGGTTTCCCAGGGCAGGCACAGAAAGGCCGCAAAGCTTGAGAACCAAAGGCTACATACTTGGAGAGGAGGGGTTTGGGCATGAGCTGGGGAGGAGAGAGAGCCACGGCAAGCTTGTGTTCCCAGGAGGGTTACAGAGCCTCCAGCCTCTGCCCGTGAGCGCAGCCGAGCCTCTCAGACATGATCTGCAGCTTTAGGACGGGGCCTCACTGGTCTTTGTAAAGTAAGTGATGGCTTCCAGAAACGATGTGGACTGGTGGGATATAGGCTGGGATGGCAGGCGAGTGCTGTGGGAAAAAGGAAGGAAGGGCCCCACGTAGCAAGCTGATGCAAAGCTCTGAAGGTCAGCTGGCGAACGGGAAGCCAAGTGATGGGCTGTCGCTAACACACACTGTCAGCACACGGACATGTCAGCAAGCATGAGGAAATGTCCCAGGATGGTAGCAGCAGTGGCCCTAACAGGGAGAGCTGGCTCACCTCTTCTTATGATGCTCACAGTGATGGGGGCACTGGAAAGATGGCATCTACCAAGGAAGAAACATTGGACCTGGGTGCTAGCTGCATTTGCTGCTTAGCTTTGGCCTGGGAAAGAACATCCTAGGCCACCTTTTACAAGCTTTCAACTCCCTAGTCATAGTGAGTGGAACTGCAGGGAACTGCATGGAACTGATCTGTGTGGACACATAGGACATGGCTTCCAGCTCAGGGCTAACTCTGGGAGGGCTACCCTGAGGCTGATTGTTGGACAAGGGCAATGCTCTTGTACAAGCCAAGGAGGACTGGCTGGGGCAGAGGACACAAAGGGAAAGGAAGCTGAGATCTGGATGGCGTGCTCTCTAGGCCCAGCTTGCCCCCTCCCCTTGCTCATGCCAACCCTGTTACATGTGGCAGGAATATTGTGGGCCCATGGGGGCTCCTGAAGGAGACCTGCCTGATTTGATTGTGCGTGAGTTGCCGTGGCAGCTGTTGGTCGAAGCACTAAACCCAGTGGCCGCCGTGACTGTCGGCCTCCGACAGGCTGAACATACGCCGGCGTCCTTTCCTGCCACTCCTGACTAGAGGGAAAACACAGCGACAGATCATAGGAAGCCTGTAACAATGCAACGGCGAAGGTGAGGTGGAAAAGAAAAGGACACAGCAGTGACAGACACAGTATCAGCAGAACAAAGGAAGACATGGCTTCAGTGGGTGCCCAGACTGCCAGCCCACCATGGAGACAGGACACATCCATGCTGCCCCCAAGATGAGCCAAGGTCAGGAGAGCTAAGAAAAAAATTGCTCATTTCTGCGACTTTTCTTTCTGTCTTCTTTAGACAGGGTCTCATAGTCAGGGCCGGCCTCAAATTATGCTATGTAGCCAAGGAGAGTCTTGAACTTCTGATCCTCCTACCTCTAACTCCTGAGCATCGGGATTGCAGGCATGTACCATGAGGCTTGGTTTATGTGGCATTGGGATGGAACTCAGACCTTGTGCATGCCAGGGCAAGCACATGGCTCTAACCCCTCACTCTTGCAACTTAATATGGTTAGAGACAGAGAAGGTTCAATCCTGTTGCAAAGATTTGGGTCACTGATAACTTCTGGTCTGTCAGAAAAACCAGGGGACAAAAGAACAAAACTGCTTCTCAGTTTTATCTGGGACCCACAGAAAGATGGGAAACTCAGAGGAAACGCCTGCAGGAAGGAGGGGCGTGGCCAGAGGGCCAGAGCCAGGCCAGAGTGAACTAAGCGTTTCTGACTTGGAGAGGGTGACATGGAGGGATCTGCTGCAAGTTTTGAGTAAACCCTGGATGCTGGACATGACACCTGCCTTAGACTCACAGGGGTTTCTGGGGGAGAGGGGTGACTTGCAAAGTCCCACCTGGGGAACCAGGACCAGGGCACAGA
This sequence comes from Mastomys natalensis, assembly GCA_021653895.1. NCBI lineage: Eukaryota > Metazoa > Chordata > Mammalia > Rodentia > Muridae > Mastomys > Mastomys natalensis. The sequence goes on from JAJTUV010000077.1 coordinate 1,453,422, forward strand.
GCAGGAAAAGGGGAGACTAGGCACTCGGTAGCTAAGTGGGAATGCACAAGATGGAACAGGAACAAGAGGAAGGACTCATGGTGTTCTGGGGTTGTAGTCTCAGAGACAAACTGTAAGAGGAGAGCTAAGAGGAATGCCACAGAGTGAGCACAGCGGGAACATGAGGAAACACCATGCTGAGGATGGTACACTGGTTCATTTTATGTTGGCTGCATTTTACTACCTCAAAACACACACACACACACACACACACACACACACACACACACACACACACAAGAAGAGAGAGAGAGAGAGAGAGAGAGAGAGAGAGAGAGAGAGAGAGAGAGAGAACATCAGAGAAAAGACAATACTGCATCCTTGAAGTGTCTGCCCTTAAAGGTCTACGGACTAGGTGATCAAAAACCTAAGTGTAAAGATCAAGGCAGGATGTTTAGAGAGGCTGAAGGGAGGAAGGGAGCCTGGGGAGGGAGGTCAGGAAGACTCTCAACCCTGGGCCCCAGAAGCCAGCCCTTTCTTTTTCCTGTCAGCCCTTGGGATGGCGGCTGCAGTGCACAGGTGACATTTACACTTGCAAGGGCAGCCTGACCTTCTCTTTGGCATCATTTCCAATAAACACTTTCTGTTTTCTGCCTCAAAGAGACTCACAAAGAAACTCTAAAACTCTGGCACATGTGGATGCCAGAAATGCAAGGAACTAAGGTGCATCATGGGACCAGTATCTGAGGGACAATTCCTCATAAAGACGGGCATCCTGGCCAGTGTCATCTTAGCGCTCTGATGGTTGAGGTAGGAGCATCAGTCCAGGCTAGTCTGATTTACATGGTAAGACCTGTCTCAGAAGCAGAACTCCACCGAGTGTAAGTGTATACAGGTGAGTAGGACACTGAGTGGCCATCTACGAGTGCTCATCCATGAGAGTACACAGGGCACTGGGCCCACACTTTGTTCTGACAAGGAACTCACTGACTCCTTACCATGCTGCTGCTTTTGATTTCAACTTCTGAAAAGTAGAGTAAGTGTTGACCCAGCCTGCCGCCTTTTCTCACCAGGGGTCAAGCTGAGGCTTGCCATCTAGTTGAGCTAGACATGTGAGTCACTTGGTTCCTGGTACAGATAAAGAAACCCACGGTGCTCAGCTCTCCACTGAGGGGCTGGCCACCCAAAAGCACTTTTGCTGAAGTGCAGTGGAGCCGGGTGTCATGGCAGAGGCTGCGGTCTCAGAACTTGGAGGTGGAGGCAAGAGGATCACTTGGGCCAGTCTGAGCAACACAGTCAGACTAATCGCAAAAAATAAGTAAGACACAATAAGGAGCAATGGGCAAACAGACTGAGTGTGACTGGGTGCTGGAACAGGCCACTCAAGTCCCCACAAGTCCCTTTAGTGTAGCTTTGATAGGCCAAGGCTGTCCAGGAACACAAAACTCACTGTCTGGTTCCTGAGGCAGTCTTGGATTCAGTATGGGCTCTCTCTTAGTTTGGGGTGTCTGTGGGCTCCCATTTGAGCCCTTGTTAAAAAGCCACTTGAAATTGCATAGTTTTGTATGGCAGAAGGGGGATATAGCATGCACTGTTGGTATAGCACACTAATTGACTATTAAGGGCACCCTTCCTCTTGGCTGTGGTCCCAATCTGTGCTGGGCTTACAGGCTCTAAAACCACTTCTGCTCAGAGGTCTTGGCCATGAGGCATAGGAGCTGTTTCTCAAAGACAGACTGCTTCCCTTCTGTACTCCGAAGGGCAAGGTTTGCAGGGAAGCTTTACAGAGATGGGGAAAAGGATTCTACTTGTTTCCAACAAGACAGGGGTGTGGACGCAGGTGGACCTATGTGAGCTTCAGACACCTGTTCCTTAGGGGCTCCTGGCTTGCAGCATTTACTCCTTGGGTTTTGTCTCTAGGAATACAAGAGCTTTCTGCAGCTGGTCTGTGCCAACTGATGGAGCCTCTGCCTCGTCCCTCATTATGGGTTCCAACTGCACATGTGCCTATGTGGTCTTCTAATGGTCCTGCTCTGCCCCTGTTCATCTGTGAGAACCTGTTCTGCCACTCGGTGTCTGTCCCTAATGTCTGTGCACAGTAGGAACTCAGCAGAAACCCATCTGCCTAGAAAAAGACAGTACAGTGAGGAAGATCCAGGGAGAATCTTGAAAGAAGCCAGTGAAGGGCCCATCTAGCAGAGAAATGTCTTGGGTCAGGTCTCAAGGCTACCTAACCAAGATGGGCAACCTGCACCACTGATGCCTGGGAGCACAGGCTGAAGCCGCCCCCACCACAAGAAAAGGAGAATGCCCATCCTGGGGATATATTCGGGTCTCTTTCAGACCCAGACAGGAAGTGTAAGGTCAATTGGCGGGCAAAGCAGATGCACAAGTAATCCTCCAGGCCTCAGCGTGTTTCATGCTTAGTTTGGGGATAACCCTGTAGCAGAAGAGAATCTGGCTGTCTTGGGTTCCTCTGGTTGGGACCCGTAGGCCCAGTCATCTGCTACCTGGACTAAGTGAGTCCCAGGCTTGGTGAGTGGGACCATGGCTCTGGAGTTGGGTCTACAGGCAACTGTGTACAATAAAGGACTACTGTAAGACAATTGTCACAGTCAGGATTCAAACTCCGACCTGGGTCCATGGTACACCCCTGGAGTACCCAGAAAGACTCAGGGACCATGTCCCATATTCTGCTGGGTTGTTTTAGAAGGCAGAACATGGCTGTGGAGTCACCAAGGATAGGGTTCACATTTGGATTCTCCCATCTGCTAATGGCAGCATGGTAGATAGACAAGCCACACGATCTGTCTGAACTGTTATGTTTTCCAATGTAGGAGAGCAAGGAAGGCCTCATGGAGGAGGTGTCTATGTAATGCACCCAGGCAAGGTGTCCAGCCCTAGGAGGGTGTGTACTGGGATGTCATGCAGGGCATACACAGGGGTGACCATGTGTGGGCTAGGGAGGAACCCACACTGACCATGGGTGTCCAGGCCATAAGAAATGCCAGAAAAGTGTGAGAGTCTTCACTAGCTCTTTAAACTTTTTAGACTGGTGTAAGGTGTGTCTGTTACCTGTGAGGTTTGGTATTCTATTTATATGGTTATCACTTCAGACATCCAGTGTTTCTTTGTTTTTAGGAATATTGCAATCTGCTATTCTGGCTATTTTGAAACTGATGGACAGATACTGGGACCCAGAGCTGCCCTATCAAACTACTAGAGCTGTATTTTTGTGATGTGCCCCTTGTATAAATTTGAGTTTGACGCCGGGCGGTGGTGGCGCACGCCTTTAATCCCAGCACTTGGGAGGCAGAGGCAGGTGGATTTCTGAGTTCGAGGCCAGCCTGGTCTACAGAGTGAGTTCCAGGACAGCCAGGGCTACACAGAGAAACCCTGTCTCGAAAAACCAAAAAAAAAAAAAAAAAATTTGAGTTTGATTTTGAGGATTTAAGTATGAGATGTGATTTCCACGTCTTGGAGCAGACGTGGGAAACTGGCCTCTTGCGGGCATCAATCATCACTTTCCTGAACAGACACTTGACCCTGCAGTGGGCACTGGTGTCTCTGAGTCTCTGGAGCATGCTTTCCTGGCTCCCGGGAGCCTGGCAACTGCTCTCTGAACCAAGGAGCTCCCTGGCCTCTGGGAGGTCCGGCAAACATAAGGTCAGCAAACTCTGAGTTCCATGCCCTCCACACTACTCTGAAGACAAATGGACTCTTGGCAAGGCCATGCTGTTCAGGCTGAGCAGCAGGCAGATATGGTCGATGATGTGGGGACTGGCTCCTCAGGCTCATCCAACTACCAGCTGGCTATCTGAGGACACCTCTAGTTGATAGTGGCAGCCCTTGGCAGGTATAAAAACTGGCCAGTAGGCTATTCTCTGATTCCTAAATACTGGGCTACCATTTAGAGCTAATGTCAAACTCTGACACGTGGTGGAGGACCCCCCTCACCCCCACTGAATCTTTGGTGGGCCATTAGCACAGCCCAATAGGGTACAGGTGTGGGAGGAATAGCCTGGCTAGGCCAGACCTGCAGGAACAAAGCAGGCACTTGGCTCTGGATCCAAGGTATAACCTACAGTGGAGCATTGAGGTGGAGATGCTCATGGGTTCCAGGAGTCTCAGGACCAACAGCTGTGTCTCGGAACATCTGATTCCCTCCCCGAGAATGAAGCATAGCTCTTGGCCAGGTCAGCTTCTCTAAAAGAGGTGAGCTATTGTGGAGTGGACAGAGGTGGATGGGTAGCCAGGCTCAGGCTTTTACTGTCATGTCACATAAAAAATGGGGCTGGTGTGCCTGCCGGGATGCAGTAAGAGGGAGCAGACACCTCAGAGATTCTGACTATCACTTATTCACTGGAACTGCCTGGCCATCTGACAGCCAGGCTAATGGCCCCTGGATTTGTGAGATTCAAAGACATGTTGTTGGCACTGGGCAGGGAACGGTAGGGATTGGGGGCTGGGAGAGGCCAAGGCAGAAATAATGAGCACACATTATATAGGGTTGATTTGGACAATGTAAGGCTTTTTTCTTGGTTTTAATTTTAGGCAGAGAAGCGTGTGGCTACCTGCTCACTTAGATGTTGGCTCTGCCTCGTTAAAAATGGAAGAGAGGTGTCTATACTATATAGAAAAGACCTTCTGTCCTATGAGTGCTGGCAAACAGGACTGCTGGGCTCACATGTAGATATAGAAGTGTGCATGTCAGCAAGAGCATGAACACAGCACATGAACATAACCCTGCACTCCTGTCCTAGAGCAAGGTCAGACCAAGAACAGGGGCCCTAGGGCTGAGCTTGGCTTTGAAGCACGCTCCCTCTGCATCTCCTCAATCTACAGCTAACCTTCAACTTACTCCCTACTGGCCTGGGGGCAGGCAGAGGATCTGACAGTGTACTGGGAGAGGTTCCAGTGAGGTGGGCCAGAGGGGGACATCAATAGGGGATGGGAACAAGTCCCTTGTGTGGTAGCACAGGTGAGTTAGCATCTCCTAAGTCACAGGCATGGGAAGGAAAGCATGAGGGAAGGAAGTACAATATCTAGGAAGACACTGGTCCCTGGGGTGGGTACAGCACCTGGCCTTTGCCTGATGTGTCTCTCCTCATGGCTCTTCATGGATAGGTGCCTAGTGAGATATACTGGGCGGGCACAGATAAGGGCACAGAGAGGGTACAGGCTAGAGACATAGGTACCCTGTAGATCGTGGGGCAGTGTTGCTGGGTGTGAAGCCCTGTACTGCCTGGGGACACTGGGCTTACCCCTATTTTAGCCCTGCCCTTTGGGCTGCAGTTGGGGCCATGCTAATCAGGAACCAAGTCTGATGTCAGTTTCTTGGACTTGATTCAGGACAGACAAAACATGTGTGCAAGCTGCTCATGAGAGCCCGGGACAAGGCAGGTGGAGGTGGGCTGAGGCATTACAGTCTTACTTCTCTTAATGGACTCTTGTTATGGCCTTTGGACTGGTGAATGTTAAGGGACAGCAAGAGGTGACCTTGCCCTGTCATGATTAACTCCCTTAGAGTGATAGGCATGTTCCAGGGGACATCTAGACAGTACCAAACACTGAAAGAGGAAACTTGTATGCTGGAGCCCAATTAGGAGGGATGAATCTTCCTTGTCTCCATACAATCATCTCTGAGAGACCCTCCAGGTGACACACACAGGAGTGATGACATGTCACTTAGGCTTGGCTTGGCTGGTGCCATTCCCTAGAGCACTGTGGTCACAGCAGAACAGAGCAGACCAGCCAACATAAGCGTTAATGCAGCTGGTGGGCAATGCCATCTTTCTCAACCTAAAGAACAGCACTGAGTGGCAGTATCTTCCAGACACCATGTGGAAGAGCTGTGGGTCGGAGGTCATGGCTGAGGCAAGGGGTCACAGGGTCCCAAAGGGCCTCCCAAAGTTTCTCATGTCTCATGGCCAATACCTGCTGGGCTCTGGGTTGCTGAGGGTGCAGAGGAAGAGCCTCCTGAGTCGCAGTGACTGGTGCTCCCACTGCCGCCGGGGCTCCCACTGGCAAACGGTGGCGACGGTGACGACAGGGATGGGGAGCTATGCTGGTTTATGCACTGGGCCACAGCAAAGCCTGCAAGACAACAGTGCGACACCATTAGTTAGAAGAGTGCTGGTAGGCTTTGCAGAAGGAAGACCACCTCCATGCTGACTTGGAGACAGTGGGAGGCCACTTTTTGCCTCAGAGGCAGCATGGGAGCTTTAATGTCAAGCCAACTCTACTGGTCTTTGCTCTGGGTGAGCCTTGGCATGTTTGTCAGAACAAGCTAATTAATTTCTCTGGTCAGAGACTAATCTACGCATGTGTGAAGCTGCTTTCAGAAACAGCTGCCATTGACCAGGCCAAGGCAAGGCCATGGTGCCTGTCGCAGCCATCACAGTGGCTGGATGTGCTTTGAGGCAAAGGAGTTACAGGGACCAGCAACTGAGAGTCCTGTTTCTCACCTCCCAGAACCCCTTCTGCCTTGGCAGTCCTGCCAGGGCAGGTTCAGGAGTAATGAGGGCTCTGCTGAAGAGCTCACTGACAGTCACCAACAGCCCACCCCAGAGTCACTCAGAGATGTGGAGGCTCTGTGGTTTGTGGCCACACAACATGGGGAAGGGCCTAGTTCGCAGGCTTAGAGATACTTAGCTCTGCATGGTGAAACCCACTTCTCAGCATCAGGTAAGTGGCCTCTCTGTTTCTCGTTGTTCACCCTCATGGCCTCAACCATGGAGAAGATGGGGAGATGTAAGACTTCCCAGCAGGCCCCAGCACAGGCAGGGTACACGTTAACAGTGCTCTTTGCTGATTGGAGAGATGACTCAACACTTGGTTGCTCTTGCAGAGGATTCACATGACAGCTCAGAACCCCACCTGAGCTCCAGTTCTAGGAGATCTCAGGTCCGTTTCTGGCCTCTGCACGTACTAGGCACACACATGGTATACAGTCATATAGGCAAAACGACTCACATAATAAAGTAAAAGTAGGCCGGGCAGTGGTGGCGCACGCCTTTAATCCCAGCACTTGGGAGGCAGAGGCAGGCGGATTTCTGAGTTGAGGCCAGCCTGGTCTACAGAGTGAGTTCCAGGACAGCCGGGCTACACAGAGAAACTCTGTCTCGAAAAAACCAAAAAAAGAAAAAGAAAAACCAATAATAAAGTAAAAGTAAATCTTAACTTTAAAAAAATGTTCTTTACATTGGGTGTTCTGGTACACACTTTTAATCAATCCCAACACTCAACATTCATGAGGCAGAGGCAGGCAGATCTCTGAATTTGAGCCCAGTTTGGTCTGTATAGTGAGATTTTTGTCTTAAAAAGGAAACAAACAACAAAACCAAATAACCCCAACCCCAAAGTCCCTCTTTATGATAAAGCTCTGTCTTGCTGAGGTCCAGGAGCTGCACTGCTTTCTACACTGGGGCTTCTGAGCTCTTACATTCTTCCCTCCCAAAGGGCTGATGCATCTGATTTTATTCTCTACAAACACGAAAATTCTCAAGGAATAAATCCTTCAATAATCCCACCAGTCCATGCAGATGTGTGGGTTCTGCTTCAGCCCCAGGAGCTGGTGCTCTGTAGACCACATTGCCTCTGCCCCTTCATCCAGAACTGTTCTGAGGTGAGATGGGGTCAGGGACAAGTCCTTTAGCAGAAGGAGCACCCTGACAGTCCTGGCTCCTCTCAGTGAGCACAGCCAGCCTAGCTGGCCCCTCTCCTGCACTTCTGGAACCTCCAGGTCTAGCTCCTGCTAGCACTTCCTCCAGAAGGCTCTCCAGGACTAGCCTTCCTTCCACAGAACACAGGAAGGTGGAAGGTGCTGGCCACTGCCTGTTAGGTAAGTGTGATGGCAAACTTGACTAGATTTGGAATCACCCCGGGAACAGCTCTGGGCCTATCTGTGAGGGTGTTCTCAGAGAAGGAAGACCTGAACATGGGTGGCACCATCCCATGGGCAGGGGTCGGAGACTGAGTAATGAGGAGAAATCAAGAGGACCTCCAGCATTCCTGTCTTAACTCCCTGCCTGTGGATGCAGTGTGAGCAGCCACCAGATCCTCTGGTCATTGGGTCTTCTCCACCATGATGGTCTGGATCCCCTTAAACCATGAGCCTAAATCTACCTTCCTTAAGCTGCTTGTCACAGCAGCACAAGAAGTAACTAACTTATCAAGTAAAGTTTTAGGAGGACAAAGGTTTGGAACTTAGTTTAAATGCAGCTGGCCTACACAGAGTAGAGTCATTGCCATGGAGACCATGTTGTCTGAAAAGCATAAAATGCTGTGCTCTGATTGTCTATGGGGGCAGTGTATTTGGCATGCAGTACAAAGGGTAGAGCAGGTTCTTGCCCCTGGGAAGCTCACTGGTCCAGGCAAGTCCCTGAACCTCCTCACTTCCTTCTTTTCATCTATAGATAGGACCTCTTGCTTTGCACACCCCTTCCCTGTAGACTCAATGGTACCTTGCACTTGGCCAAGGAGGAGCTATTTGTATACGAATGTTCATGAATAATTTCTGTTATCAACTGACCAAGCTCACTGGTACCCTGGGCCAGGCTCTAGGGGCAGATGATACGCGTCATGGCAACGGCAGGTGGATGAGGCCTGGTGGTTAGTGCTTGCTGTCCTCAGCCGCTGTGTACCTCAGATGGCTGTTACAGAGGACTGGCAGCACCACCAGGCTCCAGATCCCATGCATGAGACTGCACTGAGAGGTTGATTGACTGGCAAGAAAGGCAGGCAGAGGAAACACAGAGAATGTCTGACAAATCCCAACACTGCTCAGGAGAATTCTACAGGGACAGTCACCCACAGCTTTGCAGTGAACTTTATTGCTGCTTACGTCTTAATCATGTACAGTGGTAAACCCCTGGGTTTATACGCTGTTTACTTGCCTCAAAAAAGAATTACCCTGTAACAAATCAAAGTGTCAGGTGGCTTTTCCCAAGCTGCCACAATGAGTGTTACAACTGAGCTTTGTGTGCTCCTGAATGAAAATGCTAAGTGAAAAGCTGGGACCCTCGGGCTCTCTAAAGACACAGCGACATATATAGAGTGCAGTTCATGAGGGATGAGCAAGGATACTAACATTCTTTGCTGGGTGGGTGGAGCTTAGTGGCATAGCCCTTGGCTAGCATATGTAGTTTGGCCTGGGTTCCCTACCCAGGATGCTCTTTTGAAAAGAAGACAAAAGGAAGTTCGTTAATTTTGGGGTCAGCATCAAGTCTTAGACAAGTAATAAAATTTACATGTAATTAGAGTATGCCTATAAAGGTCAAATAACAACTTGCAGGAGGTGGCTCTTTCTTTCTATCGTGTAGGACCTGGGCACTGAACTCATGTCATTGGCTTGTTGGTTCCAACTCCGTCATATTTTGCAGGGTAAATTGAGTAGAGGTGCTGAGCATGCATTTCTCTCCTGTGCTGCTGCTTAAATCTCTCCTCCTTCTCCATCCTCTTTGTCTGTTGCAATTTTGAGGAGCTCTTGTCCACACTAACTTGCCATACTGGGGGATTAGGTGGCACTGGAGAGAAACGCAGGTGAATGGTATGGCTGAGCCCTGGACCTCAGAATTCTTGCTTCATCCCAGCAAGACAGCTCTGGTTGAGCTAACTATAGCAGGGATGCCAGAGGCCTTCTGGGTCTGTGTCAACCCACAAGGACTGCAAGTTCTTCCAAACACATAGACAAGCCAGAGATTATGGATGGGTAACGGGCACACAGGTTCCTGGGGGTCTTCACTGCTGACGACAAGCTTGGCTTGCCCTGTGTCTGTCTCAAGAACAGCTCTGAGATGTGTACCAAAGGCTGTGGGGACTCACAAGCCTTTGGACCCAGTCTGTGTGTAGGAACTGGAGTCATTGGGAGTGGTGGTAGGAGATGTGGGGGGGAGTGTGTGGGGTGCGAATGCTGATGAAAGGGTGTGGCATGAGGGATGGTTAAGACGTGGGTATCTCCAGAGCTGGAGGAAAGCCAGTGGATTCTGACACAGGCCATTGATGAAAGCCTTCAGCTGACAAACATGCCAGCAGAAAGGAAGACTAAGTGCCCAGGGAAGTGCTTGAGATGTGGCAAGTGAGGAAATATTAGCAAAAGTATGTCCACATACTCCTACTGAGAAAATTCCAGGTTTTCCCTCCTCCCTGTCCAGGGCAGAGCAAACATCTGCAGGGCTGAGCCTTTGAGAGGAATGGGTAGCTTTAGAGTAGGCTTTCGTTGTCTTTCACGGGCTTGTCGGAATTTTCTAAGCTCCTTACCATGATGCACCATTATTTTGACACAGGGTCTGATGTATCTCAGATTGTCCTTGACCTCACTGAAAACAGCTGGAAATAATACCTCCTACCTCTACTTCCCTGAGTACTGGATTATAGGTCTGTGGCACCACCATGCTCAGTTTATGTGGTGTTGAGATTAAACCCAGGGTTCTGAACATCCTAGACAAGCACTGCATATCCCCAGCCGTATGAACATTATTTCAAACCAGGAAAGAAGAGGGTAGAGGAGAGACAGGATTCTTGGGAGCTGGGCACACTCAGGCCCAGCAGTACCACCCACTATGAACCACTCTGGTCTCCCAAGCTCTTTCCCTGTGAGTTCTTGGAACCTGGCTAAACTTTCCCAGAGCAGGTCCAGGTAGGAGGACTTAGGCCAACAAGCAAGATTATGTCCCTTGTTTTGCAGGATCTCTGAGGTGCATGTGCTGCCTGGAACCTTCCTGTCTTTCTCTACTCCATTCTGCCACGATTTGGGGAACGTGAACGAATGAACAGCTTTCTGGCATCTGTCAAGAACAAAATTACTACCAAAAGGTCAGCCTTCTATTTTAAGCCCAGTGACAGGGAATACTGGGCATGGAGTCAAAGTCCCAGGTTCAAGTCCAAGTTCCGTCCACTCAGTCTTTGAGGCCTGGGATGAGTCCTTTCCTCTGTTTGCCTCTGCTTTTAGTGCTTCCTTCCAGCAGCCCAGGCTGGCCTGCAGTCCTCAGCACTTGCTGGGTCATTCCTGCAGAATGCAGTTCCCTTTTGCCCCCTTTCTTTCTGCACAAGTCCCTTCCTGTCCCTTCAGGGCCTACGTGCTGGCTGCCAGCTTGGGCAAAGGTTTTTCCCCACACAGTCTGTCCTGCTCAGTCAGTGTATGAGGAACCTGACTGCAAAGATGCCTAGTACTCTGGGTAACAACTTTCACTACTTCAGCAGCTAGCACCCTTTGGATGTGTTTCCGAGATTGCTAGCTATTTCTATTACTCATTTTCTCCCTTCACTTTGCAGTTACAGAACCTGGCCACTAGGCATGGCCTTGTAACTGAGTTGTGGCCATGAGACAGACATCAAAGTGGCATGTGGGGTTTCCAAGAAGCCTCTTCAACAGGAAAGAGGGTAGGTACATCCTCTATTATGCTTCCTGGAACACGGATGTGATAGCCAGAAGTCCAGCAGTCATTCTGGACTAAGAGGGGAACTGTATAGAGGGGAGGCAGAGCACTGAGTGGAGAGGAGCGCGGGTCCCTGGTCCCTCATGGAGGCCTTGCTTACCTGTGTCCATGATGCTTTTACTGGAGAGCAACATAAACCTCCCTTCTAGCATTTTCTATGTAGTTGAAGTTAATCTTATCTGATATTGTTGTGGGGAATGCCTTGTTAATGCAGGATATGGGCTACATCCCCTGGTTACATTTATATGCTGGCTCTGACCGTCTGGTAGGAAGAAAACTGCCCTGAGCCTATGGGGCTGGTAGTTCTGGTGGGGTATAGGAATCTGGATATGGTGGGATGTAGGAAAAGGAGAGGGGCAAGTGATCCTGATTATGAATTCAACTTCCTTCATGATGTAAGTGGAGTTTTTGGTAGAATCCAGTGGATAAACTGAGTTCAAATTGGAACTCAGAGATTATAAAAGAGGACTAAGACCTTGAAACTGAGGGCCATGAGAGACTGCACACTGTGCAGATAGGGACACTGGGGCCTGGGCATGCGTGAGCTGAAGCTTTTCTCATCTTCCAAGAAAGCAGGGGCCATTGGTGCCTTTTGGGCATTTGACTAAAATAAAATGTAAGTGTTCCAGGTTAAAAAATATTTGCCCTTTTAGAGTTATGGAACTGGCTGAGTCTATGTAGGGGATTGATTCCACAGAGGCCTCTCAGAAGGTCAACTCAGGGGTCATTCCAAGGAGCTCCTAATCTATGTAACATGCGGCTACACCTGGCAGATCACCAGGGGCACACTTTCAGAATTAACTCTATCCTTACCCACAGACTTCTAGGGGCTTGCTGCTCCCAGCATGCATCTGTATAGTCTCCCTTTGAAAACTGAAGCCTACTGCCAGAGAGACAAGCCCTGAAGCCCTATAACAAAAGCATCTGGTACCGAGACAAGCCCTGAAGCCCTATAACAAAAGCATCTGGTACCATCAGGGTGTATGCCAAGTCAAAGTGACAGCAGGAAGACTTCTGTCACAACACACGACATTTAGCTTGAGCTTCCCAGGAATTCCAGCGTAGGGGAAAAGCATAGCATAGTGGAACTCTCGGGACCCACCAGTCACTGACAGTCTGAATCCCTTGAACCTCTCCTGGCATGTCCCTGAAAGCAGCAGCAAAGAAGAAATTATCTCGTTCATTCTGCCAAGAGGCCATCGAATGGTGGCCTTTGTCAGACTTTCTTCTCTAAGCAGTGACCCTGATTTCTACAGGAGTCAAGACGGAATGCTCTGTCGTGCACTGTGGTGCCAGCGGTGCACTGTGGTGCCAGCGAGTGGCTTCCCTGATTTTTCCAGATGTTCTGTGGGTTCCACTGGTAGAGGTCACACACCCTACAAGTTTGGCTGGCAAAGCAAATGAAGGAAGACAGGAAGAGCTAAGAGGCTTCCCCGACCCCACAGAGACCTGGAGGCTGAGAAAGCCTTCTGTTCTGTCAGGAAAACACAGTGTACCACCCTGGGCCCTGGGAGATATCAGGGGCTGGGACCTTCAGTGTAAGAACAGCCCCCCTTTGGGTACATTTCGAATTCTTCTAAAGAAGGTGGCTACCTGGACTTTTATGTAAACTACCCACTACCTTAAGTTTTAAAACGTGGAAATCCTATTTCCACAATTGTTCTTTCTCCTCCCCACTTTTTTGAAACAGGATTTCTCCCAGGGTGGCCTTTAACTTGCTAGGTAGCCCAGGATGACCTTGAACCTGATCCTCTGGCCTCTACCTCTTGGGTGAGGTGATTCCAGGCTTAAGTGGTGCTGCGGACAGAAGGCAGGGTTTTGTGAATGCCAGGCTGGTACATCCCACTGACCTGGATGACCTGGTACATCACAGCAGCCCTGACCTTCCTGCTCTTTTTGAAAAACAAGAAGTGGCCTACCTAAGGAGGTAGGGCAAAGCCAGCTTGCCTTGTGTCTCTGCATAAGCCCTGTACTGTGCTGTGTTGTCATCAGCTCCATCCTGAGCCTGAAATGTCACCTGTGGAAGTGCCTGCGACAGCTCCTGTGATGGGTGATGTGTGAGTTTGGAGCGTAGCTAAGAGCTCAGCCTGGGACAGAGGTGTTCCCCAGAGTCCTCAGGGAGGAGAGGCCCTAAGACCTGCCTTCCCTAAAGCCAACCATCTCTCCATGAGGCTCCAGGAGCAAGCACAGAGCTGCCAGGGCCTCCACTATGAATGGGAGCTAAGGGCCACAGGTTCCCAAGCTCGCCTTTCAGTAGCAGATTCACTCTGAGGCCGGGGCTCAGGCTTCTAGCCAGACAGTGTTCATATTTTTCTCACCACACACTAAGATGCTGGGAAACATTAAAAAAAAAAAAAAAAATCAATCAGCCTTGTGACCTCCTGCACAAACCCAAGGCAGCCAGTGTGCATGGCCCTGCTCCTCCCTCACTGGCTCTTTCCTTGTCTCTGCCCTTTCACCTCTGCTGCAGTCTGCCAGGTCCCTTGGTGAATCGGGTAAAGATATGACAGAGCCTAATATTTCAGTCTGCTATGGCTCTGTACTGCTGCTGACAAGGTCTGGAGTGACATGGAACTTTTTGACTCATGTGTCTGACCCAGTATGTCTCTGGAGCTTATCCTTCAGTAAGACGAAGGTAGATGTGGGAGCCAAACAGGGAGTCAGTGAGGAAAGCCACCTTAGGCAGAAGTGACGCCATCAACACTGTTAAAAAAGTCCACAGTAGGGCTGCAGAGATGGCTGAACGGATAAAGACCACTGGCTGGCTGCTCTTCCAGTGGACCTAGGTTTGCTTTTCAGCAGTCACAGGTTAGCTCACAAATATCTGTAACTCTAGTTCTAGAGGATTTGATTTGACGCTTTTTGGCCTTCTTAGGCACCAGGCATGCACAGAGACAACCATTTAGGAAAACACCCAAACACATTAAATGAATGAATGAATGAATAATGAATGAATGAATGAATGAATGAATGAGATAGCTCACATGTAAGAATGCTTGCTGCCTATTGTCACAGCATGAGGACCTGAGTTAAAGTCCCCAGCACCTACATAAAAAAGCTGCATGTGGCTGCATGTGTCCCTGTGCCCTACGGCTGTGGGGTCAGAGACGGGGGTTCCCTTGCTGGGGACAGCCCAGCTCCAGCCTCAGCGAGAAAGGGTGTTTCAAGGAAATACAGTGGTGAGTGACACAGTGGGACACCCAATGGCCTGTCCTCTGGCTTCTGAATATGTGTTCCATTCACATACACACAGCCATCTACTGCCAAACAAATAAAAAGCTAAAATAAATAAACAAAACAAGGGGTTAGATAGACAGAAAGCTCAGGGGTTAAGAGGGAATAATGTTCTTCCAGAGGACCGAGTTTGATGTCAGGACCTAGGTCGAGAGGCCCACAATCCCGTGTTCCCAGTTCTAGAAGAGCCAACCTTCTGGCTTCTATGGGCACACACACACATGTGGTACACACTCCTCCTTCCACAGCATAATAATAATAAATAAACAAGGACCAGCTTGGACCTTGATGCTTAGTAAGAGAACCTCAGAAACCCACACAGCATTGAGGGGCTCCTGACATGTGGGTACCCTGTGGCTTGAGTCCCAGCCAGTGGTTCTATGCATAGACCCTCACTTCCTGGCTCTCTTCAGTAGGTCTAAAGATGCAGTATTTCAGAGCTATGAATTCTGGGATCATCTGAAGGGCTTCACAATCAAGTATCACTTTTTGATTTTCTCCCTGTGTCTCATTACTGGAAAAGCTGCTTTCTGCCCTGTATCAGGGATGGTGGGTGTGGCAGATATGTATACGAGGGAAGAGGACACTATAGCAGCCACCATTCTCTGCTTTCTGACCCTTGCCGCAGGTGATTCGATGACTGGCTCTGCCTCCAAACATTTAAAGACTTTTATTTCTGGTTAGTTTTAAAAGGATAACATACAAAAATATCTGGGAACTTGCAGAATCTGATAGCCTATAGCTCTTTATCCATGGACAAATCCTCTCGGCTATTAAGGGATATACGTGAAAACCTGCAGAGAAGAGAAAATGGCTTTTCAGTTTTCTGCTTTCTCCCTGTGCCATTTTGATATGGCTTAGCCCTTTGGTTCAGGCGAGGGTCTGGCTGTGTGGACCACCACCCATGGGAGACAGCTCAGGGCCAAGTGTCCCTTTTGCAGCTGGGAGACCCCTGAGCTGTGTGGATGTCAGGAGTGCAGGTGCTCATCTCTGCCTTGGAGGAGCACCTGCTTTGGAGGCCTGGCTGGCATGTGGACCTAGGGAGCTAGTTCTGGAGAGACGCTCTGTAGATTATTCAAACTGTAGGGCACCAAGGCTTGGGCCTTCTCCCTAGGATGCCTGGCTTTTGCCTCTCCCAGTCCCTGCCCACTTTAAATGGCATTACCATGTATACATGAGAGAGCACAGAGTTCCACAACCGTCTCTCAGCCAAGGCAATAGAAAGCTCACCAGCGGCCATCCTGGCTGCCTGTGTTCTGAGGCAGTGGACAAGGCTGAAAGAGCAGGGAGAAGGAGGCTGTTAGATAGTGTGGGGGAATTTGTAGGCATGGGGGGAGGATTCCCAACCCAGGAACAGAGCAGGTGGGCCAGCTGAAGGCCCCCTGACAAGGATGTCTCCAGAGCTGTGGCAGGCCAGGAGTACCTGGTTTGCTGAGAAGTCTCTCATCAGCCCTGCTCTATCCTCTCAGGCCAGAAGCAAGGCAGCATTGTAGGGCAGGTCTCATAATGTGGATGCCTAGCCCTGAGGATTCCACAAGGTGGAAGTATTCAAAGAGGTCAGGGAATACACTGTTAATTTCTACAAACGATGTATGATAATTACATGTACTTAATACCCCCCCCCCAGGGCAGACAGCCATTGGCCTGGGGTCCCTCTCCATTTACTTGTTTGCTAGGACTCCGGCCTACAGAGCAGGATGGCTATATCACTGAAGCCTCTCCTGTGTGGTAACTGATCGGGGTCAGGCCAAACTGACAGATAGCAATGTTGCTACACATTACTACAGAAAGAAGCAAAGATGCTATCAGCATGGTGGGCGTTAGATGGGATCAGGGAGCCTGCTGAGTCACACAAAGGCCAAGATGGCCATCAACCCAGAACATGCTTCGGAAGCTTACAACTGCTGCTCAGTGGGTAGGGCTCTGCCAGCTTCTGTTCCTGTAGCCCTATGACACTTGGCCAACCAGATGGTCAGTATCTGTCATGTGCAAAGGAGAAGTCCTGGGACAAGCAGAGCTCAGGTATAAGACACAGGGAAGAGGAGAGTTCCCAGGCCTGGGCTGCTCCTAGGTAATGTGACGGAAGAAGCCTCCCTTGCTTGTCCTGAGAGCACGTGCATTGGAGACTATGTGTCCAGGTACTTGCATAATGACAGCTGAATTGGAAGCTGGCCTTAGCAAGGCAGAACTTAGTTAGTTAGTCTTCGATGTGGGGTGTGTGGTGGGAGAAGTGATCTGGATATTTTGAGGATGCAACACCACACACGACTTGTCACCCATGTGACTGGAGGCTTCAGTCAATAAAGTGAGACCTGAAAGTTCTCCAAAAGTAACTTTAACTGTCTAAGCTAATGGATTTTTTTTTTTTTTTTAAGACAGGGTAGCTTCAAACTTACAGTGATCCTGCCTCTGCGTCCCAGGTGCTCACAGGAGGGTACTCCATGCCTAGCTTGACATAGGGATTACAGCAAAGCCACCAGTGAGAAAATGGAGTTCCTGTTCTCAGCCTCCCGAGATCATGCCAGCTCCACTGCTTTCAGCACACCAGGACTTTCCTGCGTGCCTGACAGTTGTATGCATGTAAAAACTCAAAGTTCGACCAGATTGACCTGTCTCCAAAACAGTTAAACATGGTCTAATACCTCCTACGAGGACTGTATGAGAACAATCACTGTTGGTTCAAAGGAAGGAGGACAAGGCGCTCTCCCCTTGCCCTGCTCACAGCACGTGTGTGCACACCCCTGCAGGCTCCCCTTGCCCTGCTCACAGCACGTGTGTGCACACCCCTGCAGGCTCCCCTTGCCCTGCTCACAGCACGTGTGTGCACGCACACCCCTGCAGGCTCCCCTTGCCCTGCTCACAGCACATGTGTGTGCACGCACACCCCTGCAGGCTCCCCTTGCCCTGCTCACAGCACGTGTGTGCACACCCCTGCAGGCTCCCCTTGCCCTGCTCACAGCACGTGTGTGCACACCCCTGCAGGCTCCCCTTGCCCTGCTCACAGCACGTGTGTGTGCACGCACACCTCTGCAGGCTCCCCTTGTCCTGCTCACAGCACATGTGTGTGCACGCACACCTCTGCAGGCTCCCCTTGCCCTGCTCACAGCACGTGTGTGCACACCCCTGCAGGCTCCCCTTGCCCTGCTCACAGCACGTGTGTGTGCACGCACACCTCTGCAGGCTCCCCTTGTCCTGCTCACAGCACATGTGTGTGCACGCACACCCCTGCAGGCTCCCCTTGTCCTGCTCACAGCACATGTGTGTGCACGCACACCCCTGCAGGCTCCCCTTGTCCTGCTCACAGCACATGTGTGTGCACGCACACCTCTGCAGGCTCCCCTTGTCCTGCTCACAGCACATGTGTGTGCACGCACACCCCTGCAGGCTCCCCTTGTCCTGCTCACAGCACATGTGTGTGCACGCACACCTCTGCAGGCTCCCCTTGTCCTGCTCACAGCACATGTGTGTGCACGCACACCTCTGCAGGCTCCCCTTGCCCTGCTCACAGCACGTGTGTGCACGCACACCTCTGCAGGCTCCCCTTGCCCTGCTCACAGCACATGTGTGTGCACGCACACCTCTGCAGGCTCCCCTTGCCCTGCTCACAGCACATGTGTGTGCACGCACACCTCTGCAGGCTCCCCTTGCCCTGCTCACAGCACATGTGTGTGCACGCACACCCCTGCAGGCTCCCCTTGTCCTGCTCACAGCACATGTGTGTGCACGCACACCTCTGCAGGCTCCCCTTGTCCTGCTCACAGCACATGTGTGTGCACGCACACCTCTGCAGACTCCCCTTGTCCTGCTCACAGCACATGTGTATGCACGCACACCTCTGCAGGCTCCCCTTGTCCTGCTCACAGCACATGTGTATGCACACCCCTGCAGGCTCCCCTTGTCCTGCTCACAGCACATGTGTGTGCACGCACACCTCTACAGGCTCCCCTTGCCCTGCTCACAGCACATGTGTGTGCACGCACACCTCTGCAGGCTCCCCTTGTCCTGCTCACAGCACATGTGTATGCACACCCCTGCAGGCTCCCCTTGTCCTGCTCACAGGCAACATGTGTGTGCACGCACACCTCTGCAGGCTCCCCTTGTCCTGCTCACAGCACATGTGTATGCACACCTCTGCAGGCTCCCCTTGCCCTGCTCACAGTATGTGCATGTGTGCAGACCTCCACAGGATCCTCTTCTTTTTACTTCTCATTTCCCCAAATCAGCAGTTTGGAAATGCTTGGAAGTAACTTCAGCATGTCATGGAGAGCTGTGTGCTTCTGATGAAAATCCACAAGTGGCTCATGAGGCCGAGGAAGGGCTTATCAGAGAGACTCCAGTAGGCTCTACTCTCTGTGCTTCCTTGCAAATGCCAAGCTAATGCCTGAGGCATTAAAATCACTCTGGCTCTTGTGCATCTCTAGTTTTGACTTATTTTTTTTAAGGATGATTAATATTTCATCATAAAAGTATTGATTTCCTTTAACTAAGAGACTTCAAGTTTGTTGTATCCTTAAGCATGATTTTATTATGTCTCGGGCCAAATGTTTTTTTTTCCTCCTCCCCCCAAGAAGGATGCTTTTGCCTTTGATATAACATGTGTCAAGAAGAAAAGAAGAATTGATTCACAGAATTCTGCATTACATGCAACTTTGAAGGCAGATATCCAGTTCGTGGACTTGAAGAGATGGTTCTTAAGGCAAGTCTACTTTTTTCCCTGTAAAGCCTTCTTCACTAGTCAGACCACTGAAGCCTAACACAGATGTGACAGAGGCAGCCCTACAAGGAGGATGTGAGGGATCCAGGCAGCCTGGACATGAACCCTGAACACACGGGCTGTACACCACAGACTCCAGCTCCATGCTGTTATCTCCTCCTCTCATGAAAAGCAATAGAAATCTTTCTGGCTGGAGTACCTCAAAGCTACTGCTCCCTATTCACATAAGCAGGTGGCAGGGGCCAGCAGTGGAATTGGGGTAGCGCTAGCGCTCAGTTTTACTGAAGCCATCCAGGAAGCAGGCAGAGGGCAGTAACTGGCAAAATAGCTAGCGATCTGCACTGTTTAAATATTGAACATCCTCTCTCCTTCCTCCACATTCATTATTAACCGGGACCTGCATAGCTGGGTGCACTGACTTCATTTCTTCCCAAGAATCCACGATGCAGTGGCCAATGCCCAGGGGCTGGGAAGGGGGTGGGATGGAGATTTGAGGTTCTTTCTTTCTTTCATTCTTTTCTCTAGAGATCCTTTCTAGTCAGCCCCACATTTTTAGAGCCTTAGATTCTTGGAATTGTTTCCTGACCTCAGTGCCTGAACACAGGTGATGAGTGGTCCAAATATTGACAGGCTGGACATTTTTCCCTTCCCCACAAGGAGCAATGGCAGAGGGAGGCCATGGGAAGATGTTATATCACCAGGCCAGCATGGCCCTGGAAGTGTTATGGTGACAGTATAGATCACCAGCCCTGTCTAAGTGAAAGTCATGTCAGGATGTCACATGAAAACAAGTATTTTGGTTGGAAGAAAGGAGCCTGGGCCCACTAGTTGCCTTTGGCTTAATTACTAGACAACTGGGAAGGAGATGACAGATGTCAGGGACCCAGGCCAGCATTAGGGACATCCAAGATTCATTTGGACCACTCTTCTTGAAGATGGCAACTGTGAGAACACAAACCTAACAGCTCTCTATAGAACAAAGGAGCACCTTTCCTGGGCACCTTCCTTTGCAGGGTAGCGAGGCCCCTCCTGGACCTGGACCCCTCCTTGGCAGAGTGGGTGGTGAGCAGTATTCCCTTTTCTTGGGCTTTTATCTAGTCAAGGTTTGACCCAGATGATAAGGTGATGCTCTCACTGCAGCACTGCATCCGAGGTGGGTGTTTGCCCTGCTTACGGGCTCAATTTGTCCATCCCTGCATCCGGCTCTGGTCTTTTCTGTGAACCTCCCTGTGCTAAGCGTCTGTCGGCCAATACTGATCTCTAGGCTGAGGACTCAAGCACCCCATCATGGTCTTTGTTTCCAGCTGTACAAACCCCCTGGCTCTCTGACAGGCTTCTTTGAGCCCCCATTTCTGAAGTCCTCCTTGATTAAGCTTCCCAGGTTCATTTTAATTCTAGCTCCTAGAACATAGCCTAACAGCTCCTGTTCTAAACAGCTCTTCAGAACCTGAGGGCTCTGGGGACTCCCTGCCTCTCTAGAAGCCTGGAAGTTTCTCTAGCTGCTTTTCTCTGACATGTGCTTCTTCAGCCTCAACGAAATCAGAAAATGCTTTCTCTTGGTCCTGGCATACTGCCCTGTGAGTGAGATTGCATGGATGGATTTAATGTCTGGTGTCCAAAGGGCCCCTGTATTTCTGAGATTTCTACTTGTCTCCATGTCTTCAAGAGAACATGCCCTGCACTGACATTCTGATCTACGGCTTCTATTTTGCTATTAACCTGTGGACTTTCTTTCTTGGAGGAAGGACAAGGAAAATAAAAATGTGACAGAAAGAAGGATTTCCAAGGCCTAGGCTGGCAAACATGCGCAGACTTGTGAAGGGCCTCGTCTTGGTGGCACCTCTGAAGAGCTTGAGAACCCAGGCCCAAGTTAGGCACACCCACTTAACTCTAAGGAATGGCTTCTAGTGTGGTATCTAGAAACATGAATCATTATGATGTGATTTCTTGAGGAGCAGAAACCACTCTGGTACCAGTAAGGAGACTGTACCAGTAAGTATACTTTGCCTGATCCAGACAAGCCTCTGAGTGGGATCTGGTTTGCAAACAGGGTTACTCTACAGATGAAGCTGGCTAAGATGAAGTCATTAGGATGAGTCTGGGTCCAGTATAACTGTCTTATAAAAAGTAGAGACCTGGCAGGGCAGCAGTGGCACACGCTTTTAATCCTAGCACTCAGGAGGCAGAGGTGGCAGGATCTCTGAGTTCAAGGCCAGCCTGGTCTATAGAGTGAGTTCCAGGACAGATAGGGCTACACAAAGAAGGCTAAACAAGAAACCCCTACCCTCCAAAAAAAGAAGAAAAGAAAAGAAAAACAGATTTGGACAGTGATATTCACTATTATGACTTTAATCTAAAATGTCCCTGATGAACTTCTATAGAGCAGGCATAGTCCCAAAAACATTGTGCAGATGTGGGCTTTGGAAGTGACTAGACTGTGAGAACTTTGACCTTTCAAAGGATGAGAGCATTGATGAATTCATGATGGATGGCTTTAGGAGGGACTGGATAGAAACTAATAGGGGAAGACTAGCTTAAGAAGTTGGTCATCATGGGTGTGGCCTAGTAGCACTTTGTCCCTGGTCTCTGTCTTGCTCTCTCTGGTTTGCAGCTGCCATGAGGTGAGTAATTATCTTCCACCATGCTCTTCTGCCATGATGTTCTTGCCTTACCACAGGCCTGCAACAAAGAAGGAAGGCGGCTGTAGAATGAGACCCCTAAAATCTGGAGTCAGGACAGAACCTTCCTTCCTAATCTGATTCTAACATTCTGTCACAGCAGTGAAAAGCTGTGCCACCAGCAGACAGGGAGAGAATGTCATATGCTGCATCAGATGCCAAGTGACACCAAGGACCATCAGCAATCTTCGGAAGCCAAGGAGAAGCCTGTAGCATGTTTCTCTTCCAATCCTCACAAGGAGCCAATCCTACCTACCTGCAGCTGTTAGAGGTGAAGCTGAGGGAGAAGGCTTTATAACATGAGCCATAAGCACTGGTAAAGCAAGGGCTTCTGCAGGGGTGGTGGCACATGCCTCTGTGAGTTCAAGGCTAGCCTGGTCTAATCTACATAGAGAGTTGTAGACTACATGGTAAGAATCTAGAGAGTACACACACACAGCAGTGTGTTCAGTGGTGCTCACTGTGGTCCTGGGTAGTGAAAGCCAGGGCCACTGGACACTTGGATAAAAGACTCAAGTATCCACTGTGGAATACTATGCAGCCATAGAGAGGAATGCACAACATGTAAGTAACAACCCAGATTTCTAATTCATGGCAGGGTCTGAGAAAAGCGAGCCATAGAAAGTGCTACAGAAGTATGAGTACATGAACTAACAGGGCAGATCGGGAACATCATATAGTTATGACCCACAGCACCGTACCCTGAGTTTCTGTGACCAGAGGAGTCTGGAAATCATAAGCTTCAGGTATTAAAAAGCCAAGCAGTACATACACACAAATTATGTCTTACCCACAGCTGGGCTTTGGTCAACTGAAACCAAACATTAAAGTTCCATAGGAAACAAGCATGTGTACTCACATTAACTCTACTGACAGCTCAGAAACAGTTCAGGGCTGGTTTTCCCAACAAATGAGTTAGGAAAAAATATTTTGTTTTTCAGAGCTATTTAGATTTCAGAACTGTGAAGAAAGACTTATGGCCCGGGTTGTGGGTGCTCATACACAATGCAGCTGCGTAGAGAAGGCTCTGGAAAGAGGTCAGTGAAACTAGGAAAGAGGGGTGCTGAGGGGTAGAGCAACTGGGGAGAACAATCAGAGAAGCCTGCAGTGTATTTTGTAATGTATTAATCTGGGTATGAGTGAGTGCTTATGTATAGAATTAGAATATGTGTATTTGTGTGTTGTTTGTATGTAGGCCAGAGGTTGACTTTCATTCTTTGTCTTATTTTTTTTGTTGTTGGGTTTTTTGTTTTTTTTTTTTTCTTGTTTGTTTGGCTTTTTAAAATGGGGTTTCTCTGTGTGGCTCTGGTTGGCCTAGAATTTGTTCTGTAGACCAGGCTAGCCTTGAACTCAGAGATCCATGTGCTTCTGCCTCCTGAGGGCTGGGACTAAGGCCTGCACCATCACTGCCTGGCTCTTACCTTACTTTTTGAGACAGGATTTCTTACTGAGCCTGGCAGTCATGGACTGGCTGGTTGGCTGGCCAGTGAATTCTAGTGAGCTTGTCCACACACACCTCCTGCTGTCTCCAACACTAAGGTTTGTGTGCAAAGACTCGTGAAACTAGGCCAGCTTTTTACACAGGTGCTGGGATCTGAACTCAAGTCCTCATGGTTGCACAGCAAGCTTTTCACCCACCAAGCCGTCTCATCAGACTGTTAATACTTTAGAGCCTCGTGGGCAACCTACACATAGACAGAGACACACACTGGGGGTGGGGATTAAAGAGAAAAATAAAGCCTAGAGAAGGAAGTGATGGAAAGTGACCTGCAGTGTTTGCAACCCTCTCTTGTAATGAGCTTTGGGTACTTGGGAGTGAGCTGCCGGTAGCTGTAGTTTCATATGTAATTTTCTATGTTCACTCACTAAAGCACAAAAATTAAGGCGATGGTGCCTGTAGTCACATGAAAGAGCTGACTGGTCCATCTGGTCCCTTTGTGTCAACAGGGCTTGGTGACCCCTGTGGGGCAAGCTGCCTTCCTGCCCTGCGGCCCTGGCATGCTCCCATGGGCAGCTCAGCAGTGCTGGCCCGCACCCCAGGGGCTATGAAATACAGCCCCTTCCCTGACAGCTAACGTGTCCCACTCTGATTCATCATCTCTCTGACTCTCTCTGTCCTTTATTTTTCTGCCCTCTCTGGCCTTTGATTGGTTTTCAGGAGTTTATCATATTGAACTTTTATCCCTTTCCAGGAAACCCTATTATTTTTTTTTCTTCCCTTTCTCAATTAATAAATAATCGCCAAAGCACTTCTTTGGACAGAAGCACATCCTGCCTCCTGCAAGCAGCAGAGGCTCCTTCTGGAACTCCTGGGGGCCTATGTGCAGGGCACATCACCTGTCAGACGTGGAGAGTGCAGAGGCCCATTGCTAGTTACATTGGGGTGGTTGCCAGCTCTTTGCTCTGTATCATGGGAGGCAAATGTGTTTTCACGGACACCCTCAGGGAGGGATCAGCACTGCAGCGAAGTCCAAGTGGTGATTTTAAGGCGTGGATACCAAGTATCTCCACAGACTCGTATATGGATGACTTGGTCTGCAGTGCAGCAATGGTCAGAGGCAGGCCTCCATAGGGGACAAGATAATGGGGTTCTAACTCCATACTGGATTAATCCATTAGTGATCTGACAACTGACTGGGCTACAGTGGGTGAGGAGGGGACGGAGGAAGTGAGATGTGCTTTTGATGGGTAGAGCCCATCTCTGTTCCTCTTCCCCAGCTCTGGTGACCAGCATCCTGTGACCTCAAAGTGAACAGCTTTGCTGTCTATATCCAGAACGCTGTGCCACGACAAGTCGACAAGCACAAACAGACATGGGGTCTAGGCTTATCACTGATGCTGACACTGGGCAGGGGCTGGATCCTTGAGGCTTAATGTTCATGTGATGGTTCATGTTGACCGGGATGAGAAGTCCCTAAGAGATTAGTAAGATATACTCCGGGAGTGTCTGTGAGAACATTTATGAGACAATTAGGTAATAGGGCACTCACTCTCCCATAGGTTGAGAGGACAGATGGAAAAGGCAGGGGAAGGTACCCTCTGTCTCACTGTCTCACTGTAAATTTATATTTGTGTATCTGTGTGCGCACATGTGTATGCACACGTATGTGCTACAGCAAGACGGAAGGGTCAGTATTCTCCTACCTCAACTCAGACTGTCATTTGGTGGCAGGTGCTGTTACTCACCAAGTGGTCTTGCTGGCCCACACATGGTCCATCTCTATTTCCTGGACTCAGTGTGGTGAGCTGCCTTTCTCCCATGATGGGCTGAATCCCCTGAAAGCACTAGAGAAATGAAGCCTGTTCCTGTGAAGTCATCGTTGTCCCACTTCCCTGTGCAGGTAAGCATGGCAGCTGGACGCAGGAACCTTTCAGAAACAGTCACTGGAACATGGTACGGTGCCCTGCAGGCTCCGAGACTTGGCCTCTGCCATACACCCAGCCCTAACTGCCCCCATGGCATTGGGGCCATCTTTTAAAAACCACTGGTGTGAACTGGACAGAGCAGCTGGCATTCTGTCTCTCAGTCCCTGAAGTTGCTTCCAGAGCAGTGAGCAGGTCCCACACCCACAGCACGAGCTTTGGGCATGCTTCTGAAGTCTCACTGAAGCTCACAGAAGTGGAGCTAATGCCATTCCCAGAAGCCATGCTTCTGAGGTTAGACCACAACCAACTGACTTCTGGAAAGGTATGAAATACAAACCTACCATGACTTACAGGAAAGAAAAGGGAACAGGAGGCCCTTTTACCAGTAAGAACAGAGGATTTTTCTTCAGAGTCAAAAAGAAATGGGAAAAGGTAAATTTAGAAGAGGAAGAGTGCCAGGTGAGTCTGGATTGCATTAGGGTTTCCAGATTGTTCTGGAATGTGCAGAGGTTCCAAGTTATTTTTTCACATCTGGATGTCTTTAAGGAAAATGCAGCCTAAGTGGACACTGATGAGGTAATTCACTGCTTGTGTGCTGCCTGGTGCTAATTCCGGGACAGCCCAGTTGGTTATAATGGTAGTTTTAACACAATGTTTTTTCAGAGAAAGGAGTGTGCTATGTATCCCAGACTAGCTTAAGTTCTTGGCATTTCTACCTTCCCTCCTGAGTTCTGGAATAACCAGGGAATGCCACTATATCCAACTGATACAGTGTTCTCCACTGCAGTCCACCTAGGGGCTTTACCTCACACAGTGTTGATGTGACCTGTACTAGGGAGAAGGGCACTGCAACCTATCTTTCTGAGGCAGCACACATGCTCTTCTCACCCTCATAACATGCTTTGCTGGCCACTTTCTTGTACATAGTATAGTGTGTATCGTTCTTCTAGTCAGGCCCAGCCCAGGAACACTTCTCCAAACAGGATTCAACACAGAACAACATCCCAGGTGCCGACACACTCCTGGCTGAAGGGGAAGACTGACAATCACCTCAGGCCAGCTTCTCTGGCCACATCAATGGTGGCAAAGGTAGTTCTCTGGCTAGTCCAAACAGCTGTGCAGCAGCACAGTCTAGGGTCCTACACTCTAGGAGTTGGGATCTAGCATAAGCAGTGAGCATCTCATTGCTGGGGATCCAGGCAGCCTGTGGGCCAAGCTTTCCTTGTCTGGGACACATGTTGTCTAAATTTGTTCCTTCTCTTTAGAGAGGCCTTTCTGAATCTGAACTCCAGATAACAGTGCTTTCCTGACTATCATCCCAGCTCTTGGAACAGCACCTCAGGGCAATGATTATGACAGGCAGTTCTGGCACCTCCATGATCCAAAGGGACTGAGTCCCCAGTGAACACATACAAGGGAACATACAACAGAGCATTAAAGCTTTGCTGCCTCTTCCCCTCCTTATTCACTCATCCACCTACCCACCCACCTCCTTTATATATCCATCCATCCATCCATCCATCCATCCATCCATCCATCTATCCGTCTCCTTCCCATCTTCCTCTATGTGAGTGCATGCATCCGTATACCCACCCAATGTTTATCAAGCACCACCTAGATGTCTGGTATAGAGTTCAGGTCCTAGACTCTAGGAGCTGGAATTTAGCACAAGTCAAAGCCTAGCTCTGTCTTCCACAGTTCACAGTTGAATAATGGCTTGGGCAGGATGTAGAGGGGAGAAGATGAGGAAACAGTGTGGACAGTGCTGAGTAGGCAGGGGGCTTCCCTGGCTTACAGACTGTCTAATTTCCCTTCTACAAGCAAAAGGCAGGGAGGGTCACTGGATCCTTGCCTGAGATCTGGCCGCTCCTCCTAGCTGTGTGTGTGGAGTGCTGCCTTCATTGCTTACATCATGGAGGGTCTTAGGAGGGCTAGAATATGCTAGCATATATAGGTTGTGGGAAGCCTAGGTGAGAGGGGTTCTATCTGTGTGCTTATGAGGAAGACATTTTCCATGGTGGATAAAGGCTATCCAGTACAGCTGCTTTGCAATAGCAACACATGTCTTTAATCCCAGCACTACAGAGCAGAGGCAAG
The DNA here is from genome assembly GCA_021653895.1 of Mastomys natalensis. Classification (NCBI taxonomy): domain Eukaryota; kingdom Metazoa; phylum Chordata; class Mammalia; order Rodentia; family Muridae; genus Mastomys; species Mastomys natalensis. Next base: position 1,480,928 of record JAJTUV010000077.1, read on the forward strand.
GGATCTCTGAATCGAGGTCTGCCTGGTCTACATATTGAGTTTCAGGCCAGCCAGGGCTAATAGTGAGACCCTGTCTCAAAAAACTTAAAATAAAAAAAACCAAACCAAACAACAACAGCACCTCCCCCCAGAAGCAAACACAACAAAAAAGAAAACTCGGCCCTCACCTAGGAGACAAATATGGGTGGGTACATCAAGGATGCTGCCCAGCTTTGAGCCTGTGTCCAGTCAGTGGATCCAGATGCCTATGATGAGTTTGCTAATCACCATTGAACTGGCCACTCCTAAAACTGGATCTATAGTTTCTATGTGCCCTACTCCAATACCTAGGGTCCCTTGTATGCTAAACATGTGAGGGAGCATAGTCCTGTACTGGGAGGCCATCAGACAAGGTGGCTCTGCTAGCTCCACGGGAGGAGGAAACTCAGTCATACACGGCCTGGTGCCAGGGTAGCCACAGCTGGTGCTAGGGTGTCAGGCCAGTGTAGTCACGGTAGTCACTGAAATGGTTATCAAGAGTCCTCTTGTGAAGCCACATACAGGAAACTCAGGAATCCTCTCTCTATCAGCTCTGGAGCGTAGATGGTCAGCAGAAGAACCTGGAAGCCTCCAGTCCAGCAGGGAAGTTCCCTCACAGCTTTGTTTGATCTCTCCTTACAAGTTTAGTAGGGCTGGGACTGGCAAATGGTTCAGCAGGTTAAAGCTCTTGTTGTGCTATTTTCCATCCAGTGCTCTGAGGAATCTGCCTCCCCACCTACTCGGGGGCCTGCATCAACCTCACTATTCAGGGTATCCTCCTTAGAGGCTAAATAGCTACAGGAATGGCAATTCGAATGAGGCTGATGGCAAACTTTATGTGGCAGAGCCACTAAGCCAAACCCAGCACATGACACCTGAAGGTGCTCAGTGAATGCTTGCTGAAGAGCGAATGGATGGAAATACAAACTCCACTCTCTTCAGAGAAGGCCCCTTCATGGATTTAAAGGCAATGAGCTAAATTCCCACTCGTGAAAGGCTTGCCTACACTGTTCAGTTTTCAAACTTTCTGGATTTACCGCTGCAGGTTGGAGCCTTTTCAGCAATATTATCTGAGAGAACTCTGGATGAGAGCCATTCTGGCTGCAGAAAAAGTAGGAGAAAAAGCTGTTTACATGTCACATCTACTGGGCAAACTCCTCTGGCCCAGGAGTCAGATGTGAGAACCTAGTAGGCAAGGGCAAGTTCTAGCCTCTCCAGGGCACAGCTCCAAACTTCCTCTGGTCTGTCCCTGGAACATCTCCCTAGACACCAAAGGTTGTGAGCTGACAGCAGGTTTTCAGCAACAGCACATACTGCTATGTGGCTTTGGTGAGGTCCTCCACCTCTCTGGCCTTGGTCTCCCCATCTGCTCAAAGAGGAGAGCACTAGCAACTCTGTCCTAGGATCACTGTTAAGGGTGGTGAGACACTCAACCTCTTTAGAGGTTTCTACCTTAAAGCAGATGGCAGGGAGCAGCATTGTGAGCAAAGTACGACCTCTTTCTGGTGGTGTGACTGACTGAGACTTTACCTTTCTCAGGATTCACTGCTCATTAATGAAAGGCACTCTGTCATTATGGAGGTGCTGCATGGGGATCAGGCCCAGCAGTGGTCCCAGGGCTAGATCTATCAAACCAGGAGGCTTACCCTTACCTAACTCTGCCTAGATTCTGGGAGACCCCAGAGTCTCACATGTTGCCTTCATTCCCTTATACCTCCAGCAGGAGCAAGGAGCCTAGACAAACATGAATCAGGTCAACTTGCTCCTGTTTAAAGTGGCCAGAGGCTGCCTTCTCCCATTCTCCCTGTGCTCCAGTATATGGGTCCTCAATGTCCAGTAGCTCAGGCCTGACAGCTGCTCATTACTATGCTGGCCTCCCCCTGGGCTGCCTCAGCATGATGTACTTATATAGGCTTCAGGAGACCTTGGTGCACAAATGCTACATGAAAAGCTAACCCTCATGGTGCCATAGCATGGCTGGCAGAACCAGAGAACCTTGGCCAGAACCCTGTGAGCATCTACGGTGCTGTCTGGAGGATGCAGGGCATAAGGCCGGGTACTCTGGTTACGACCGAGCTCCTGGCCCTGGGTGTCACTTTTTGACCTGAGCTGGCTCTCTCCTCATTATGACTCCAGGTCAGTGTCCTGTGGAGTGCTGGCACAGCTGCATTTTCACTCCAGAAAAGGACACTAAGGCTCAGGGCTCTACAGAATTTCACATGATATCTGTGGGTAGGTGTGGACTAAAATTTGGGACCTAACTCTGGGGAATGGGCCTCATATTTCTGCCAGGGCTTCCTTGGCAGGGACAGGAGACTGTGGGAACAGTGCAGTAATGTGCATTTGTGCAGAACAGGCACTCAAGTGGTGGCAGCCTTCACACTGTTGAGCCCAGCACTTCTGGTGGGTGCGTGCTGCTGGCCAGCTCAAAGGCCTCTTTGAGAGGGGAGACCATAAGCAGTCAGTTCATCAAACTAGGCATTGCATTCTCTTGGGCTTCTGGCTTGGAACTGGGAGGAAGGGGAACAAACATATTTATTCCCACGAGGTTCAGAGTTGTTTAGGGAAGGCTCATTCCATGAACAACAACTCTTCCTACCACTTGGCTGTCCCCAAGGTTTATAAGGACATTGGCAATCCAAGAGGCTGAAGTGCATGTGGAACCTGGTATCTGAGGCCTAATTGCTACCCGTAAGGTCACCATGCTGAGAAAGCCACAACAAAATATCCTTTACCTCAGAAGCTCTGTAGAACCCTCTAGCCGACTTAGCAGGAAAGAGAAGAACAAAGAGCAGGAGGTAAGTAAGATGTTTCCCAGGAAGCCAGCAGAACAGAAGCAGCAGGCCTGCTCTGAGCGTCTGCTGCTGCTGCTTTCTGAGTCTTGCTGGACTAGCTGTACACGAGTCATTAATAACGTTATATGTTTTAACTATGTTTCTAGCTGCCGTGATAAAATACCCTGACAAAGGTAACAGAAAGAAGAAAGGGCATACTTTGGCTCAGTTTCAAGTTCACCATGGCATGTGAATCATGATGGTGGTGAAAGTGTGAGGCAGGAGGATTCACAGTCAGGGAGCAAAGAAAGAGGAATGCTGGACCTCAGCTGACTTTCTCCTTTTTAAGTCTGGGATCCCAGCCCATGGAATGAAGGTGGTTCGTGGGGATTAGGCTTGCAGATGTGCACCACTATGCCCGGTTTGTACTTTCACTTGTTACTCCTAAAGTGGAACCTCAGCAGGTGGCTTTTTGGGTCCTGAGCAGGGCTCACAAGGACGTAAAGCAGAGTGTTGGCTCCAGCTGATGGGTTTGGGGGTGTTTTTCACTCTGAGCTGAAGAAGGCATTTTAAGTGTGAAGAAAAGCTGTGAAACAGCTATTCTTATCATACTTGGGTAATACTGACTTTCAATCTTTTGAGGATTTGAGTTGCTAAAAAACCCCTAGTGGCTGGGAATATAACTCAGTGGTAGAGCAGTTGTCTGTAACACACAAAATGATGGATTCAATCCTTACCTCTACCAAACAAAACAAGCCCAAACAAACAAAACTCATAAACACACACAAATTTGCTCAGCATGGTGAAGCCCACCTGTAATCCCAGATACTTGGGAGGCTAAGGCAAGAGGATTGCAAGTTTGAGACCAGCCTGGCCAGGTTCTCAAAACTCTGCCTCAGAATGAAAGACTTTAAGACTGGGATTAGGGATTGCAGCTCAGTGTGGAACATCACATTAGGTTCGGGGTTCCATCATAATATAGAAGGGAAAAAATCCCAAGAAGCTGCAAATCTTGGGAGAAGGACAAGAGAAAAACTAAATTCAAGTCTCCCTCTGGAGGGACAAGTCCAACTGTGGACAGGACAGTCTCTGGGGCCTTTACAGCCACTGAAGCTCCCAAAGGCCCAGAAGGAACAATCTCACAAGTAAGAAGCACTCTGAATCAGATTCTGGCCTCAGCAAGCTTGCTCTGGCTGGCTAACTGCACATGGTGCTCTCAAGAGAAGCAGGAACAGAGGCTCTCTGACATTTTTTTCAAGCTGCTGCTGTGGCTTCTGTCTAGCCATAACCACAAACTTCACTGGACTCTCAATCTTGCTGGGTGTACCACCCAGCTATTCCTGGGTCCACTTCAGCATCACTGCCATCCTAGAGTGCAGGTGCATGGGTAGCACAGGGAAGCTGGAGGAGGAATGAGCGCACACCAACCTAGGAAAGGCTCCCACCAGACCGTTTCTGCATCACTAAGGTGTGCACCGGCCCTTATTGTTCAGGAGTGAGCAAGCAACGATAGGGCTCAGGTGCATGATTCTTCCTTAACTATCCTCCTCCAAGCCTTTCCCAGCTGGAGCCAAATCAAGGCCAAGTCCAGGGCGCCCTGCACTCTTTGCTGCCTTGGACACTTTCAGGGCTTCAGCTGCTTCGGGATCAATCTGATCCTTCAACAGCCCCCAGAGCCCTTGTTATCGGGCCCTACCTAGCTCTCAACCAGTCTTTTCTTCACCCTTCTTGGCAGGCGCCATCTTGTGCCTGATGAGGTCCTGGCAGAACACTCCCCCTCCCAGGGTCAGCCTCCCTGATCTGATCTGGGCCACCTGTGTTTTTAGGCCCAGCCAGCATTTGGTAACACTGGCTTAGAGGCTTGGCTCTTCCCTTACAAACCCCAGACAGTAAGTGAATTCACCACAGGACTTCTTTAGAACTTAAAACAGTTCTTTAAAACCTGCTAGTCTCCTCCTCTGGCAGGCTAAGACAGAAAGGGACACGTATATGTATGTCAGAGTCAAGGCCTTCTGATCCCTCCCCCACTCCTGACCTTTGGCACTGTTATTGCCACATCTGTCTGCTATTTTTTTCTTACTCTTAATGAGTTCCTGTGAATTACCTAACTTTCCTCCCAGCTGTCTGAACCTCGGCAATACTACTTACTCAGCGATTCATTCTCTCAGATCGCAAAGGTAGAACAGTGGCTAATTCTTGGGAAATTGTAAAGTGGTTTCTCCTGTTTTAGAAGGCAACCTGGAGTTCCTTAAGTTAATAAGAGAACATCTGAGGCAAAATATTGAGTCCTGGTGGACCTTCATCTATTCACACGGAAAAGCCAGGGCTAGAACGTCTATTTCTGCAAACACACTTTTATTTCTCTGTCTCTGTTATCAATTATCTGCTAATGACAATCAGCAGTTGATAAGATGACTCAGAAACAAAAAGTAAACATCAAAAAGAGAATTAATCATTTTCTTAGGGATAAGATAGCTCGATTAGCAAAGAATCTGAGTTTAATCCCCAGAACAAACATTTTAAAAAGCTGGGTGTGGCAGCAGACACTGGTAACCTCAGAGTCTGGGAGGGTGGCAGATCCTTGAAGCTTATTGGCCACTGGACTAGCCTAATTAACAAGTTAAGTCCTAGTGAGGGATTCTTCCTCAAAACAAGGTGGATGGTTTTAGAGGAATGACATTCAAGGCTGACCTCTGACCTCCACACTGTTTTCACTACATGTAAATACTCATGTGACAGCTTATCTTGACCAACCCGGGAAGATGGAACCTCAATTAAGGAATTGTTTCCGACAGATTGATTGGACTGCAGGCATTTTCTTGATTGCTAACTGATACAAGAGGGACCATAGTGGTTGGTACCATCCCCAGGTCTAGGAAAGGTGATTGAAAGCAAGGCAGTAAGCAGGCATCCTCCATGATTTCTGTTTCACTTCTGCTCCAGGACCATGACTTGGCTTCCCCGAGATGGACTGTAAGATGAAATAAACCATTTCATCCTCAAGCTGCTTTTTTGGTTTGGTGTTTATCAGAGCCATAGAACAAACTAGAACACTTCCTGCCGCACACATGAACACACAAGTTTCTCCAAGTGCTTTTCACCGTCTTCTCCTTCAGATGCAGACTTGTCTCCACACAGGCCGTGTCCTCTCCTCCTCTTGGTTCACTAGGAGTGGAGTGGGGTGGAATGCAGCCACAGATAGCTCAGGGAACCTGAAGCACAATGGCTCCTTGCTGTTCTGTCACCGATGTCCTCTGTCAGAACTGAAGATACAGTGCTTCGTGGGGGTGGGAAGCAGACAGCCCCAGTTCAAATCCTAGGCTGGCCACCCAGCAGGTGGGTGACCTTCCCCACTGCGGATTTCCCACTGGCAGACTTTAATGATTGCTAGGGCTTGTGAATGGCCTTAGATGGTGACTCCCTGCTCCTCTCTGGCCCTGGCCTGGCCTCCTGTACAAGCCATGGGCTCTTAGGCAGACCTCTTCTGGGTCGGGATATAGAATTTCACCCACTGTTATGCCGCCCTACAGCTGAACCCAAATACCCTCCTGTTGGGCTCTGGGGAATCACACTTGGGTTCCTGTGCTTTTGTGTGTCAAGCACTTTGCTCACTGAGTTGTCTCATGGGTAGAGGAAGTGGCCACAAGAGAGGGTCTGGGATGATGAAGTTCACATGTGTCACCCATGCTAGGAAGGTAGCTGCATTTTGGGCAAGTGGATGGATGGATATACACACAAGAACCTACAGAGGTAGGTGACATCTGCCTTTCATGGTTTTTGTTTTTTAACTTGGTAGCTCTGGTTGGCCTGAAACTCAGTGATCCACTAGCTCCTGCTGAGACTAAAGTTATGTGCCACTATGTGCAGAGTTCAGCAGTGTTAAGCAACTGACACCCCTAAGGCTATGTAGCGAGTGTACAGTGAACCAGGAGGCTGGGTTAGAACCCAGGGGTCTGGCTCCCAGGCTTCAGTGCACACTCAGGAGTAGCAGAACCACTGCTGTGTCACAATGCTGGCATGGGCCTGTCTGGTCTGCCCTGCAGAGAGGATTACTTCCTAAACATTCCCAGGCAGAGCGAAGATCAAATGTGAGGGTACAGGGTTTTGGTCTCCTCTCACACCAACTGCATCGGTTCAACTGGAGAGAGCTCCAGGACACAGTCATCCCAGAGCTTCAAAGTAGGTCAAGCACTTGACAGCAATGTAACAACATTCAATTCTTGAGAACTCAGCTCCTCCCCCCACTCCCTCTACCTCCAAGGAAAAGGCACAGGCCTGGGGGCTGCTCTGCTGGGTGGCTGGGCCCTGACTTTATAGGGCCTTATATAGAACAACTGCTCCTGTGTCTGCTCAGACACTTTGGGGGCCATGTTCCATGTGGGGGGACCTTGCAGGCCCTGCTTTGATAAGGTAGCTCCTTCCTGGGCTTCCAGTAGTAAGCCTCTGAAGCTTTCTGTTTATGGCAGCCCTAGCACCTTGAAAAGATGCCTGGCAAGCATGGAACCACCAGCTGACTTCTTGGTGGTAGTCATGTCTGCTTTGACTTGATCTCCTTTGTGTGTGGTGGATGCCATGTAAGAATGGAGGCAAGAACAGGACACCAGTCACTGCCTATCACACTGTCTTATTCCTTTGGGAAGGGGTTTCTCATTAAACTAGAATCTCATCATTTTGACCAGGGGAACTGGCTAAGGAGCTCTTGGGACTCACTTGTGTCTGCCCATGGTGCTGGGGCTGTAGTTTTTCCCAGTCATGCCTGGCTGGAGTGCTGGGCTCAGGTCCTCCTGCTGGCAGAGCAAGTGCTCTCCTCCACTGAGCATCTCCCTGGCTCCCAGCCTAGTACTTGAAGGTCAGTCTCTTAGACATGAGTGTCAGCGCTCAATTGCTGCTGGCCTGCTGAGGTCGATTCCAGTGTCGTTTCTGCTCTTTCTCACTGTGGGCCAAGCACACTATTGTGCAAGTGAGCATGCCCTCCCTCTAGTCTGATCTAGAAGTGGTCTGGGAGAGCATTTTTCTGAAGTGCCTTTGTTCAGATACTTGATCCTTTGGAGACAGGTCTCAAAGCACAAAGACTTGGGTCTATGCACGGTGGGGTGTAGATTATGGGGACGGGTCTACCCTGCTTAGGCCACCACAGCTGTGAGGCTGCTCTCTAACCCAGTCTATCCTCTAACCTCTGTCATACTGAGACTGGGAGCAGAACCATGTGGGCCGGTGCAGTCTTCACCAAAGGGAGCCTTGAGCAAACTGAAGCAAATAGGGTTTAGAGACAGGCTTAGTCTGTTTCCTGTGAGCTCTGAGGGCTTCGTCTGGATCTCAGTTTCCAATGTGTGGAGTAGGGCAGAGACTCAGCTTTGAGAGCTGTCTGGAAGTGAAAATTAATGTATAGAAAATGCCCAATACAGTCAATTTTCCCCAACACAGCTCATACTTCCAGAAATAGACAGGATTTCTGCAATCCTTTTTTAATGTCTGAGGCAGGGTCTCTCCATGTAACTTCAGGCTGGTCTTGACCTCTCAATCCTCATGCCTACATGTCTAGTGTGCTGGGATCACCAGGGTGTACTACACACCTGGCAATGTGGGCTGGCCTGGGAGCAGGGAGGCCTCAGACGGCAGTACTTAGGCCTTGATTTCTAAAAGCAGACTTGGGTGGCTCATTTCCGATGTGTCACGCTGAGAGATTAGGATAAACTTGCTTTAGCATCTGTGGTGCTTAGGGTATACGACCTTAGTCAGGCTTGTGACCTTTGGCAGGTACTTCTACACATGCAGAGAGGGAAGTAGAAATATTGGGACTATCAGAGGAAAATAATTTGTCAGCTGCTCAGCAGCCCTGTGAATTTTGCTTTTTAAAAAGCTACAATAAAAAACAGGGTAGGAATCAATCTCTGTAGTTCACTGGCACAGGCCTGTCTGCACAGGGACCTGAGGCACAGCTGGAGAGGCCAAGGGGTTGCAGGCCTCCTTCCTGTGTGACTCTAGAAAGAGTATTTTGTCTTGAGAAGCTGGATGGAGACAGCTGGCTTTGTTTTATAATGAGAATCAAGAAAAGCACACTCCACCTCAGGACATTAGCACCTCACATATTGTCTCCAGGCTGGAAAGTCAAGGCTGATGCCCACATATTAATCACTGAAGAGATTCTTTTTAGCTTCTCTTCTCTGGAGCTCAGTGCCAGGCCTCCAGCACTTGGTACCTTCCATCCTGTCACCTTTACATTCCTCCTAGGCTACTCAGGTGCCACTGGTGCCCTGGAATGGCAGGCTTCTCCAGAGAATTATTAAGTGTTCTGGGTCAGGCAACTGATAAGGCTGGGTTGTTTGCCTTGATAGCAACTGGACCAGCGGCCCTCCCCAGATCCTGAGGATTTGAGTGCAAGTGTATGCTCCCCGTGTACACGCTCCTGTGTGCATGCCTGTGGAGGCCAGAGGACAGTCCTGAGTACTGTTCCCCAGCGACCACCCATCTCTCTCCCTGGCCCCAATCTTACTGAGTAAACCGAGGTGCTCAAGCAGAGGGCTTCAAGGGTCTGCACAGCCCCCCGGCCCTCACTGCGTATATAGTCACCAACCCCTCCTCTGAGATTTAGATGCCTGCTCCAAGGGGGCAGAAAGACAGGAAAGCAGAGCATCAAGTGTGACTCTGCTGGCACCTCAAGCTATTGCCTAGAGAAACAGGTCCCTTCTAAGTACATACCCATTCCAATGCAGGGCCATGGTGCAAAAGGGAAAATTAACTGCAATTTCAGCTAAAGGTAAGGGTTGAAATGACTGAGGGAGAATGATCAGGCAGTTCTCAAAACATTAAATGACCACTTGGCCACTGCTAGGCATATGTTTTGAAGTTAAAACCTACATATTCCTAGTTACAACAGTATGGGGTTGGGGGTGGGGTTTGGGGTAGGGGTGGGGGCAGGGCGGGGATGAATTAGCAAGATGTGGTATGTTCATGCAAAGAACATCAGTCTTAAGAAGAAAGTTCTGCTGGGAAGAGCTTCTGCTCTGGGCTCTTCACTTGGAGTTAAATGAAACACCAGTCCAAGGATGTGCTGTGCATATCCTGCTTGCCATGGCAAATTCTGGAAGCAGCTACTACCATGAGGGGTTGGGGCACTCCTCAAGTAACTGCTGCCCCATGCTGGTTACCACTGCAATTCCCTCCCTGACCAGGTGGCCCAATCTCTGCCCTAGGAGGCTGCCATGAGGTGGCAAGAACCATCAATACAGAGCAGAAGATAAAAAGAATTTGTAATTGCTTAGCCAAGCAGACAAAAACAAGCAAAAACCCAAACACTTCAGAGTGGCTAGTCGCTAGCCCCTCAGCCTGTCTAATATATATAGTCCCTCTTGCTATTTGCCCCAAGAAGAGTGAGGCACACTTCCGTCAGATATAAGCAAATGTAGAGTCACACTTGCCTGTGCATCACCTGGGATACAGACAAAAAGGAAGAAGTGTCCCAATCAAGTGAGCCCTGAGAGTTGCCTACCCCTACTTGAATTGGTGAGAATTCCCACAGTCAACAGCCTGTCATTTCAGAAGGTGAAGGTAACAAGGGCCTAGAAGGTAGCTGTGAATGCTGGAGAGTGGAGGCCAATGGCCTCTGCCTGGATCTCCTTACTCAGTTTCTGCTGACACAGGTGGTGGGGGTTGGGGGACATATTCTGTAACCCGAAGTCACCCTAACTATCTATGGCCAGGGTACTCCTGCTTGGGAGACACATGTCAGTTTGGTAACTGAAGTTAGGTGGTGCTGCTGTTCAAGATCTGGGTCCTGGTGCTCTTGTGTTCCCTGGGCAGACTAAACCCCTCAGACGCCTGGGGTCCTAGATAGGATATCCTTGTCTTCTTGGTGTTCAGATAGAGCAAGTGCAGGCTTACAGTTCACTTGACAAACACTGAATGAAGCCATCGCTGGCACTGAGCCAGGGTGGCGAACAGAACAGTTCCACACAGTGACATTCTCCATGGGGCAAAGGAACCAGACCCCAGCCCACAAATTGAAAAGGAACTGAACCCCACAGAGAAAACAAACCAGGGCAATGTGATAAGGGAAGGGCGTGGCCCTGGTCAGCAGGGTGATAACAAAAGGCCTTCGGAGAACAGAGCCCACACACCGGGGTTGTCCATCCCTGGGAGGTGGGTGCCCCGAGACCTGGATAAAGCAGCCAGTGAGGAAGGCTGAGGCAGGGCAGACTCTGGCACAGCACTGGTTCTCCAGGTAGACACTGGAGCCTGAGAACAGTAAGATACCCTTCTCTCTGTATTCTCTCCAAGGTGAGCTTCCAGAGGTCAGGGAAGGGTACCCCTTAAGCACACTAGTGCAGAAGCACCAAGCAGGCCTGACTGTATGCCAGGCAGTAAGATGTCAAAAGTGTAAAGTCATTATTTTCTTTTTTAAAAACAGAGTTAATGTCCACAGACAGCTATACTTTTGATGTTATGTTGATTTGTGATAGATTAAGTATCTATCTGTGATAGGTTAAGTATCAACATGTATAATCACATGCATGGCATAGAACTCTTTATGTGATATATGCAAAGACATACATACACACACACACACATCATACATACACGCAAGTAAATATTTTTAGAAGGACATGCAAGAAACTGCTCACATATCCTGGAGCAAAAGGGACTTCTTTACGTTCTTACATTCTATCAAATCTTGTTGGATTAAAAAATTGTATATTCATGGTATACATAAAATAAAGAAATCAAATCACGGGTGAAAGCAGACTAAATCAGAGGTAGACAAAATGTTGGGTTTGGGCAGGCTGTCATGGCTTTTTGTTGGTCCACTATCAGTAATCACTTTTGAGAATATTTCATACTTGTAATTCAAGTTTGAGCCCTGAACATGGAAGTGTTAAGAGCAGAGGAGAGCCTGGCCAGTTTTCTAAGTTTTATAATCAAGAGAAGAGACTCATTCAACCCCCTCCCCCAACCCCAACCCATGGGATCTTCTGCATATGGATGTACTTAGGACCTCGTGAGAGCAGGAAGGAAGTTGCTCTTCTTAAGAAGCAGCTCTTTCAGCCCTTGAACTTTCCACTGAGTCTCCTCCCTTTTGGGGGGAGGGCAGGAGGGCTGGATACAGTGCTGCAGAAGTGGGAAGACCTGCTCCCAGAGGGAAGAAGCAGAAGGCCTGTGGGCACTGGGACTTCCTCACGGTTTCCCTCCTCAGGGGACCACATGCACTATCTCCTAGTCATCTTAAATGAAGGAAGAAATCTCTCCCTCAACTCTCATCACTAATTGGTCAAGTATTTCCAAGAAATTTCCAAGAAACATTTTAGTCTTGATTCTGAGAAGTTTCTTCACAAACCTAAGAGATGTCTGGAAAACCAAACCAAGTGATGGAACAAAGAAGGGAAAGCCAAGACTACGAGTTGGGTGTGTGCTTCACATGGTCTATGAAACCAGTGCTTCCAACAGCCGGGATTCTGAGAGGAAGGCTTTCAGCAGGCTCAGCAGAAAAGCAGCCTGAGCCCCAGCAAGAGGTCTGGCTTACCTGGCACCTTGTCTACGGATGCAAACACAGAGCGCTGCACTGTGGGGTCACTGCTGCCTCGGCGGCACTGCTCATAGAAACGGAAAGGCAGGTGCTGGGAGGTGGAGCACAGTCCAAATCCCAGGACTTCCGTTGTCGGCTGGATTGGGAGGTCCAGAAGGGCTGGAAGCAAACAGCACCATAGTCTGTTCTTAGCACTTGTAATGGGGACAGGAAGTTTGCTACAACTGGGCAACAGTCTAGAGTGACACTAGCCTTGACAGTATGACCCTTGGGGAAGCCAAACAGAGAGCTGGAGGTGGGAGACTGGCAGGATGCCAAAGTCCCTAGGGAAGTTCAAAACACAACTACAAGTAGGAGGCTCAGGCCAAGAAGGCAGGGTTCTAAGTCTGGCTCTTTGGCTAGAACAAATGCTAGGCCAATCTGTAATTGAAGTTTGTAGAAAAGACCCTTCCCAAAGGCTTGGCTTTGCATGCACTTTCAGATCCTAGAGCAAGTGAAGCTAATTTTGCCCCTAAAGTTTGTGCACAGGCATACATGGACAGACAGACAAAATATACAAACGAGTGATCTGTCAGTATCTGCGGGACTCTTCCCCAAAGACACCAAAATCTGTAATTAAGTCCTTTATAAAGAATAGCATTATATCTGTACATGACACGTATATATCCTGTCTACTGTTAATCATCTCTAGATGACTTATATTTAATATGATCAAAGTACTATAGAAGGAGTTCCTATATTGTTTAGGGAGTAATCACAGAGAAAAAGTCAGAATAGGTTCAATAAAGATACAGAGTTTTCACAGTTGTGTATGTGTGTATATGTGTGCGTGTGTGCTCACATGCAAATATATATGGAGGTCAGAGGTCAATGCTGACCATGTTCCTTGAATGCTACCCAACTTTAAAAAGGTCTTCTTATATCTATTTTGTGTATCTGTGTGCACGTACGTGTACTACACAGGCATCCTTGTGTAGCATGGCACATGTGTGGAGGTCAGAGGACAACTTGTAAGTCAGTTCTCTGTGTCCACCAAATTGGCTCTAGGTATTGAACTCAGGTCATCAGTCTTGGAGGTCAACACCTTCACTGCCCAAGTTATCCTGCAGGCCCTGTATCTTATTTTTTGACACAGGGTGTCTTATTCAACCTCAAGCTCAACAGTTAGGCTAACCTAGCCAGACAACGAGCCATACAGGTTCTCTGTGGTCATTCCCCCAAGGGCTGGGGTTAGAGCTGCATGCTGCCATGCCTTGCTTGTACATGGATGCTGGGGAATCTAAACTCAAAACCTCATGGTTGTGCAGCAAGCATTTTACTGACTGAGCTGCTGCCCCAGCCCAGTTCCAATCTTTTATTATCTCAGTGGTGGAATCTTGCTATAGATGCTTATGAGAATCTGTGTACAGGAAGCATACGTTTGTATTTATGAGTGTGTATTTACATGTCATAGCTGTCATCTTCCCTTAAAAACAACTCTGGTGATATATTAGTTCAAAGTGGCTCTTCAAAATCAATTTAAGAAATATCCAAGGCATTCATGCTAGCAGCCACTTTACAGTATGGTCCTCAATTTTCAAATGAAATACCTGGCCTTCATGCCAGTGGTGAGAAACTGCTTCACATTACAGGGGAAAGTCTGGAAATAAATCTTGAAAGGAATGGCTGAAGGATTTAAATCACTCTGCACATTATGAAGTACTTCTGTAATGATTCCACAGGCCAGGCTTCAGCTAACTGAGAAACAAGAAGGGCGAGCGACTCTGGTGCACATCACAGAGGCACACACAGCATGGAACTGGGAGCCAGAAATGAAGCACACCGGAGAGCTTATTCTTCCTTTGTTCCTTGAGAGAATGCTCCTCTTCACAGTGGGCTGGACATCCCCTTGGCAGCCACAAGAGAAGGGATGTTTGGGCCTGAGCTGAAGGCACTAATTTTATTTATTTATTAGTTCAGTCTCCCTTCCTTCCTTCATTTGTATCTTTTGTGAGACAGGATCTCATGCAGCCCGGGCTGGTATTGAACTTACTATATAGCAGACGATGACCTTAGACTTAAGTCCTTTGCCTCCCCCTCCCAAGACTGGCATTATAGGCATGTGTCACTGTATACAGTATTGAAGAGCAAACCTAGGGCTTTGTGCATGCTAGGCCACCCATCCTAACAAATGAGCTGCAGCTCTAACCTGGGAGTCTTAAAGGAAAGAGAGGTTAGGACTTCCCTGCCTCACCCTGCCCCAGGACAATGCCTTGACTTCCATTTCATGACTTGAAGAAACAACCTTATTTCAGGGTGTTTACCCAAGAAAGCCTGGGTGATACAAACCCTACCATCCCTGTGAGGTGTGAATGACTCCTGAATTTTGTGTTGGGTGCTGGCTGCTCACCAAGAGATGATAAGGGAACAGAGAGAAGGGTGAGGAAAATTCTGCTAGGCTGGGACAGCTCAGAGGCAGCCCTTGGCTAGCATGTGTGAGGCCCTGGGCTTCATCCTTATTTCAGGTGAAACAAACAAACAAACAAACAAACAAACAAACAAATCTGAGTAGGAAGCTCTGCAAACTTGTTCTCTGTGTGACTAACACCACCCCCACCCATGGGAAGTTAAGGGCTGATCTAAAAGCTGTTTGCATACTTAAGATGGCAGAGGGCAGTCTGAATACTTTGTGACTGTACCCTTGGGGGTTACATCATGAAGGGGGTTCCAGCTGTCTCCATGCCTGCCTGCCTGTTTCTAGCCTCTTGTCTATTACAGAGGCCTCTTCTCTTCCATGCAGCCCTGGAAATTTTCTCCATTCCAAACACCTGGGAAGCTGGGAAAGTCCCATTCTTTGAACCATGGTGAATCCTGACCCACTTGTGTCCTTGTCTTGGGACTTTCTGGGTCGATATGAACTGGTGACAACCTGCGGTGGAGAGTCCCTGCGCTTGAGGTCACTCACCAGCTATCCTCTGCATCTTCATGCGCCTGGCCTGGATGCGGCCCTTGGCCAGGCGCTGCTTGGCAATAATGCAGCGGATATGATCAGAGAACACGAAGGTGGCCTGCAGGATAGGGAAGGGCTTAGAGTGTGGGCTGGAGGCAGGCTTGTGGATGGTGATGTTCAGGGCACGGCTGTCATCCTCCACTCCTGTCACCTGCATGTCCTGCATAGCAAGAAGGCAAAGGCAAAATATTCATCAGGCCCAGGGGCTGATAGGTTAAAGGGTGTCAGTGGTTCATGTAGAAAGACATCAGTACTTTGAATCTGGTTTTGTTCTGAAGGAGACTAACTCTCGAAGACTTAAGGTGATGCAGACCAGTCCAGGCCTGACAGACGAGGAGTCAGTGCTGCTGAATGTATGGCTAGTACTCCTTCCCAGGAGGACCTGAGATGCCTAACCTACAGAGGCACGCCAGCCTCTTCAAGGGCCACCACTTTCACCACAGGCAAATTCCAACAATTCTTCCTTCTGGGCAACCAGAAGCCCCAACTCCAAAGCCTTGTTATCACCTGGTGTCGTGTTAAACACTACCTACTTGTTTCTCTTAAAAATGGGGTATTGTTGGTGTCCTTTGGTACATCTTTGAGGACAGGGCCATTAGGACTATTTGGCAGAGACTTCTAGCAAGCTGCGCATGAAAGGGAGAAAGACACTGACAAGGAGTGAGTGTGTAAGGACTGGTTCCCATAAAGCCTCAGCATGGGTTCTACGTCAAGTCTGCGTCCATGAAGGTTCAAGGGCGCATGAGATAAAAGCATACCAGACAGAAGATGGACTCAAAGGTC
Source organism: Mastomys natalensis (assembly GCA_021653895.1). Classification (NCBI taxonomy): domain Eukaryota; kingdom Metazoa; phylum Chordata; class Mammalia; order Rodentia; family Muridae; genus Mastomys; species Mastomys natalensis. Next base: position 1,497,012 of record JAJTUV010000077.1, read on the forward strand.
AGCCATGCTAGAGGAGGTGGAAGCCACTGAAAAAGGCTCAGAAGGAAGGGGGATTCTGTGCTCGGAGGCTCTCCCTTTGGAAAGAATGGCTGCATCACACGGTATCAGCAGATAAGATGAGCTATTATGAATTTAAAGCAGGGAGCTGGTGCACAGTAACAGTCTGACAAATAGTAGCTACTGGAAGAGAACCAAAAGAGGAGGTGGAGTAGGGGTGTGTAGCTTTCATTGTCTGACAAGACATACATTAACCCTCTGAGAGAGAAAAACACTTTCCTGACTTTATGCTCTAAAGAAATTGGTATATCTTGATAATAAGATGCACAGGCCATCTATTGGGCAGTGTTTCACACTCGAGTACCTTTGGGGGAAAAAAGACCCTCCTATAGCCTCACTGACAGACAAGAGGCTCTGGAAAGAGAGGAGTCTGGGAAGGAGAGGAGACAGGAGAGTGGCTTCATGTCCAGGCGTTCCCCATGGAGAGCAGGGAACAATTTGGCTAGCCACTGCTTTGGTGAGGAGGAGTCAAATCAGCCTGAGCAAGGTCTTCTGGGAACCAGAACAGTGCAGCAAGGAGCCCCAGGCTGGGACAGGTTCATGGGAATTTAGGGACAGGGCACAGTGGAGTTAGGGAGTGGAATCTGCTCTCCACTCTGTGGGATCTTTGTTTCATTCCCTCTGCAGGTAGACACTAGTCACCCATTACACTTACAAAACTGTAAGACAGAGCCCCAGCTGATGTGTGGTGCTGTAGAGCCTGTTGTGCTTCAGAGGGTCAAGGAAGGAGTGCTCATGAACTCCTGTGGTAACAACGGTGTTAGAGGAAGTTGGCAGAAGCTATGAACTCTTAAAATAGCCAATTCCAACTTCCTGGGTATCTGCCTAGGGAAATCCTGCCCAGGGGCATGACGAAGTGGAACACCAGGCTTGCAGCAGTATGCTTGAAAAGTTGGGATTGTTAAGAGGGCTTTGGCTGAGAGCATGCCCTACTATAGCCACACAGCAGTTAAAAGAACCCCAGCAGGCATGCATGTGCTAAAATGGCTAGACACACTCCAAGAGAGGCTAGGAGAAAAGTCAAGTCTACAATATGGCCATGTGACAGCATAAGAATCTGTACATCCCCTCAGACGAATATACAGTTATCCCTTGGGCACTCTCTACCAAACTGGGAACCAAAAATCTGTAGATGTTCAAGTTCCTTTCTTTAAATGGTGCAGTACCTGCATATAACCTACTATATCCTCCTGTAGATTCTAAATCCACTCTAGATGATGCATAAGACTTCATACCATATATATATGCTATGTAAATAGTTGTTTAGGGACTAAAGAGTAAAAAGAAAGTCTGTACATGTTTATGCAGACATATTTCTTGGTGAAGTTTTGTTTGTTTCTGAGACAGTGTCACTACATAATCTTGGTTGGCCTGGGACTTGGTTTGTAGACTACATTTGTCTTAGACTCATAGGGATCTGCTCATTTCTGCCTCCCAAGTACTAGATTAAAGGTGTCTACCACCATACCTGGGCAGGGTCTCATGTAGCTCAGGCTAGCCTCCGACTCCTTAGGTCGCCAAGGCAGCCCTTAAACTTCTGATCATCTTGTCTCCACCTTCTAACTTCCAGAGTTATAGGCATGTATGATTATAGCCAGTTGTATGTGCTGCTGGGAATAGAATCACGGGCCTCATACATGCTGGGCAAGCACTCCCTATCAACTAAGCTACAACCCCAGCATGCTGTCCTCATTCCCATCCCCCTTTTATTTTGAGACCAGGTCTTGCTACACAAACCTACCTGACTTGTCTGGAACCTATTAAATAGACTGGTCTGTCTTTGAATTTGTGGATGCCATCCTGATTCTACTGCCTGAATGCTGAGATCTTGTACAACCATGTGGTCCTTCCCCACTGAGTTTGACTCACATTTCCATGGATAGACATTTAAAAAACAAAACCATACATGTAGTATTTGCACTTGGCAGTGAAGCAGATCTGGTAGGACCAGCCTGGCAATGGGTTTTCTTCTGTAGGGAAGGAGAGGTGTTAAGACTACATTTTTGGTAAAGGGGACTTGGCTGTTTTCTGTACAGTACTCTGGCTTTGTGTGCATACTTCTTGTGCCATTACAATCGAGTATAAAACTGACATTTTGGCATGCATGTGTGCAGAGTGAGAAAACAGACTAGGGTTCTTAGACTCTCACCTGCAGAAGGCCAGCAAACTTGACCACTCCCCAACCGAGTCTGGAAACGTCAGGTTCTACCAGGCTCATCTGGTAAATGTCCACAGCCAGGAACCGCTGGACCATACCGCCATCCTTGGTGATGACTGTGCACGCGATCAAGTCACTGTTATCTAGGAGGAGACAGCGGAGAGTAGAATAAGGCCTAGCTCAGCTGTCTAGCTTTCTTCACATATAGAACTGGGTTTGGATGCCTCTTCAGCCAATTCTGCTAGGAGAGTTTCTTCACCTCTTTTAGCATCACATTCAGTGTGTTGTCAAGGCAATCCTGATTGCTTTGAGACTGATACAAAGCACACAAACCATTAGCTATTGTATGTATACACGCTATAGTGTGAAAATAGCTAACGACTGAGTTGGGGTACAGCTCAGGGGTAGAAGCACCTGGAATGGGGGCTGGGGTTTATCCCAGCACCAGAACCACTACCACCACCCGGCAACCAATCCTAGGAGTATTTCAGTGTTTCTTTGGACCAAAGGTAGTTTACAGATATGATGATGGGTTTTTGCTCATGTGAAGACAGGAAAACAAGATCCCTGTTCCTTTTAACAACACCACAAGTCCTCAATTCAGTGTCTGGCAACTTAGAGGCCGCACTGAACTAGGTGGAGTGTGACCTCCACCAGGCACTTGAGCCCTCTGAACCGTGGCTCTCTATCTGTAGAATGCGAAGAAACCCTTCTCTCAGGATATTTGGTACAGAAAACAGCTACGAGGAAGGTACTCAGTATGAAATAGTCACACAGGCTCTGACACATACTAGGTCGCTTCTCCTGCTTGACTTTATACCAAGCCTGTTTTACTTGGCACCTGCCCAATGCCTCTCAAGTCATCTGACACACAAGCAAGCCATCAGTCACACCTGCAGTCCAGTCTGAGTTTGCTCAGTGAAACCTCCTTTTGTTTATGTTTTCAATGAGATAGCAAACCAAGAAAAAACACAAATGTCCCAAACTGGGAATAACTTGACCTGACTTTTTTTTCTATCAGATGTAAAATGATAAACCCATATGACAACATTAAACTAAACTAAATTAAGTCTAAACAGTGGCTGTCGGTGAGGAGGGAATAGGAATGGAGTGGGTGGTGGGGGGCTGGAAGGGAGGACTGAAATTAATGGAAAAATTTCCATTTAAAAATCACTGCTGGGCTGGAGAGATGGCTCAGTGGTTAAGAGCACTGACTGTTCTTCCAAAGGTCATGAGTTCAATTCCAGCAACCACATGGTGGCTCACAACCATCTGAATGTGATCTGGCACCCTCTTCTGGTGTGTCTGAAGACAACTACAGTATACTCACATAAAATAAGTAAATAAATCTTTTAAAAAAAATCACTGCTTTTATTACATGTATTTAGTTATGTGTGTGATGTCACTCATCTCACCGTGTGTGTTAAGGCCAGAGGATGACCTGAGGGAGTTAGTTCTTTCATCCCACTATGTGGGCTCTGAGAGTCGATCACAGGTCCTCAGGGCTTGGCTGTAAGGGCTTTTACCTGTTACTCACTCAGCCATCTTGCCAGACCCCTGTTTATTTTTGAGACACTATTTAGCAATCACCAACCTGAAATTTGCTTTGTAGACTAGGCTGTCCCCAAACTCACGGAGATCTACCAGCCTCTGCAGGCCTCTTGCCTCCCAAAAGCTTAGATTAAAGGCATGGACTACCATGCCTGAGCATGTTTTTATTACATGTATTACAGTATTGCTTGAAATTACTTTCAAATGAGCGAGTATTTAAGATGTGCTTTTGAAAAGTAACAACAACAACCATACAAAACTAAGGTGAAAATCATATTGAGTCTGGAGATGTAGCTCAGTGTAGCAAGCACAAGGTGGTAGGTTTGACTCCTGTTAGGACACATGCACATAAACTATGCTCATGGGAGGTTAAGTAAGGCTGTAGTTCAACAGCAGAGAGTTTGCCTAGGACGTGTGAGGTTCTATTCAGGTTTGGGTTTGATTACTACCCTTGAGTGGAGGCCAAAACTATTTACAAGCTATGACAATGGCAAACATAACAATTTTAAATAAGAGGGTAGAACATTTAGTTTTATGATTTTGAGATGTAGAGAAAAGTATCTCTACAGAGAATTATAGGTCTACTCACCCAGGGAAAGGGAACAAAGAGGATACATTCTAGCTCCAAACACAAATGGCAACAAACTTGGACTTGGGCATTGTCTGAAGGGCACTGCACCTTATACCCATGCCTGAGGACAAGAGGGGAATCTCCCCTCTCTCTTTAGGCCACCATGAGATAACAGTTCTGTGGGCTCTTAGAGATGTAAGTTGCCTGAAAACCTAGCTTCGGTGTCAATGTTTCCAGAATGTTCTCTCCATTTTTTGTTTTTTTTTTAAAAACAGGCTTTATGCGTCCATCTCCTCTTTGGAATAAAACACCCAGGACAGTCACATTCCCTGAAGCAAATGTCAGCCCAAATGGATTAGACTGCCTGGACTTGTTACCTATGGCAAGAATCTCTATTTTCATCCCAGCTCTTTGGTCAAGAATATATAACTTTTAGATAGGGTCATATTGTTATATTCTAGGTCATCCTCAAATTCATTGTGTAGCCTAGCCTGTCCTCCAACTCAAGGTGATCTTTCTGCCTCCCAAGTGCGCACACTCGCGTATGCACACACACACAAACACATACACACACACACACACACACACACACACACACAACACACACACACGAGCACGTATGCATATGTGGATGCCAGGATCAAGCTTGGGTATCATTCTTCAAGAGCTACCCACTTTGTTTCTGGAGTCAGAGTCTCTCACTGGGATCTGCTGTTCATAAATGTAGCTGTCTGGCTGTCTGGCCAGCAAGTTCCAGGGATCCATCTGCCTCTGCCTCCTCAGGGCATATGCCACCCATACCCAGGGGATTGAACACTCATTCTAATGTTTGCAGGGCAAGCACATTACCATCTTCCCAGTCCCCTAGACCTTGGATCTATAATTCCATATTTCATGGCTTTCATGGCTTTTTAGTTATTGAGAGGTGGAGTTTATTTCCTTTACTCAATATTTAAAATATTTCCTCAGTGAGAATCTTCTATATTTAAAAATGTGAACAAATCCAGGCATTGTGGTGCATACCTTTAATCCTGGCGGAGGCAGGGCGGGGGCGGAGGCAGGTGGATCTATGGGTTTGAGGTCAGTCTGGTCTACAAAGTGAGTTCCAGGATAGCCAGGGATACACAGAGAAACCCTGTGTCAAAAAGTAAAATAAAACAAAACAACATCCCCCCCCCCCCAACCAAACCACAATACTCAAAATCCAAAACAAAGAAACAAGCAAGCAAGCAAGCAAGCAAACAAACAAACACCACCACAGACCCCCCCAAACCCTGCCTCCCCCCTCCCTCCCTCTTCTCCCTTCCCCCTCCTCCACCTTCAGGACCACACATCTTTTTCTACCCTTGCACTTGTGGAAGAACTGGTCTGAAGGTCAAAGCTATCATGAAGGATGGTGACTTGGGGCTCTTGGGGTATGGTGGGGCCTGACTGCCCCACAGAGCTGAGCTATCTTAGGGGCTTCAGGGAAAAAGAACTATCCCAGTCACCACAAAGAACAACAAGAAAAAAGGAAGGACAAACCCCAAAGTGGAGCAGCTCTCAGAGACGTCACTGAGACGTCAGAGTCCCATGAAGACAGTGGGGGTTCGTAAGAAATAGAGCGAAGTGTGCAGGTGAGAGAGCAGTGGGGTCAGGTGAGGGAGGAAGGAAGTGGCTCCAGAGACCTACCTACTGGGAGGAAAGCAAGCAAGCACTGGCTTGGAGTGATCTGCATGTGGACCTCTCAGGTGTCACTTTAGGAAGCCTTGTCCCAGCCAGACTAACCTAAGTGTGGGCTGTGAGCATTCCCATGTGGATGTGTCAGATTTGGAAGGCGTCTGGAGAGCTGATGAGTGGAATCCTAGTTTGTCCAGAGTCTGAATCTTTTCGGAGAGTGGATGTGGAGTCTTCTGGGAGTCTGGAGACAGGGCACCAGTATGTTGAAGCGCTGTGATAGATAGGGCATGTAGGAGGGATTCAGTGGCAGGCAGCCTTCCTTGCCCTAGGATATGACAGCCTCAGGAGCTTCACGGTATGGCTCTATAGAGTGCTCAGTGCAGGTGACTCAGAGTCTTCCAGACACTCCAGCATGCCCTGTTCCAGATCTCAGTGCCCATCTCACTCTCCTGGACCCCTCTCTGACTGCACTGCAGAAGGGTTGGATCTAGACCTCCCTTAAGAAACACTCTGTTGGTGAGATGGCTCAGGGGGTATAGGTGCTGATGACCTGAACTCAACCCCTAGCACCAACATAGTGGAAGAAGAGAACCATTTCTATACATTGACCTTTGACCTCCTCTCACATGCTGTGACATATGTATATGTCACACACACACATCAATAACTGTAAACAATATAAGAACAAAATACTGAAGGAGCTAGGCATGACAGCATGCTCACACCTGTGACCCCAGCCCCATGGGAAGCTGAAGCAGGAGGAGGACAAGGTCAAGTTATGCTAGGTGACATTGTGTATGTAAGAAAGAGCTGGGGCCACACTGCTCAAAAACAAACCAACCATGAAGCCACTGCAGAAAACAATCCACAAGATTACCCATATGATCTAAGTGGACAAGACGGACCATGTAATGACAGTGAGGGACACAGACGAGGAGATGGGGACAGCTAGGAACACAAAAAGGGTACCCGCCCTCACAAGAAGCCAGAACAAAAGCAAAACAAGATACCATCTTCTACCCTTGGGCTGGCAGTAGGAAGAGAGTTTGATAGTATCAGGTGTGGCTGAGGATGCACAGACGATGGCATTCTCAAAGGCTGCTGGGAGGAGAGCAAATGAACACTGCCGCTTTGAAGGGCAAATTAGCATTCTTCATTAAAACCGAAAGTTTCACATCCTATGACCCAGAAATTGCTATGTTCCCAAGAAAAACAGTCAGCTCCCCGCGTGGGCCAAGAGCTGTGCCCAGGGATGCTGAGGGTCACATCTGGTTTTGGGAGGACCCAGATATTCAGAAGTAAGTGAGAACCCCAGTAAAAGAGGCTCCTTTTACTCAGTGTGAAAATCTCAAGATCACACTGGCACGAGGAAGAGCAAGCTGTGGGGTGATTTAGCTTACATGCAGTGTTCTAACTGTCTACTGGGAAACAGCTGCTATTGCATACTAAAAAGTGACTAACTGGCTTGTGGCTGGTGCCTGTAGCCCACACATTGGTGGGGGTTGGGGTGAAGCAGGAGAATTAAGAGTTCGGAGTCAGCCTGGGCTAGGTAGAAAAACCATTCTGTCAAAAGAAAGGAAGGAAGGAAGCAAAAGAAAAGAAAGGAAGAAAGATGAGGGAATAAGAAAGGAAGAAAAAGAAAGGAGAGAAGGAGAAAGGAAGGAGACTATGCATGAGGAGCCCCCATGTGTATTATGTATGTGTACACATGTGTGTATGTGTAGGTCACAGGTTGATGCTGAATGCCTTCCTCAGTTTTCCACCTTTTTATGAGATGAGGTTTCTCCTGAACCTCGAGCTCACTGATGGCAGAGATGGCCTGGCTGATGCCCTGCACGCACCCACACTTGGACCCCAGACGGAGGCTACAGGCGTGCCATGGCTTATGTTTTATGTGAATGCCAGGAATCCACACGGATGCTCAGACTTGCAGTGTGAGCACTTCACTTGACTAAGCCATCTCCCCAGGTGCATCTTTCTTTCTTTCTTTCTTTTCTTTCTTTCTTTCTTTCTTTCTTTCTTTCTTTCTTTCTTTCTTTCTTTCTTTCTTCTTCTTTCTCCTTCCTTCCTTCCTTCCTTCCTTCCTTCCTTCCTCCTCCTCTCCTCCTCCTCCTCCTCTCTTCTTCTTCTTTTTCTTTTTTGCGTTTATACCATTTCAATTACATGCAAGTATTAAGGTCAGTTCTAGGTTGAGGAACTAGCAATACAATATTTTTGATTTTTGAGACAGCATTTTATAGCTCTTGGTGACCTTGAACTCTAAATACTCCTGCCTCAGCCTCTCCAGTGCTGAGATTATGGGTATGTTCTTCTATGCTCTGCCAAACTTGCTCTTTTTATCAAAAAGGAAATGAAAAAATTAGGAGTCCTAAGTCAAACTCTGCCAATCTCTGGGGACGAGGCAGTTGTGGGGCTCCTGCCTAGCTTCCACTGGGCCTTAGTTCCCATCCACAGTGCTATAAAACCAAAAAAAAGTCCAAAACAAGTCAAAAACCAGTGCCAGTCTGAGGCATTCTTCCTATGTACTAGAATGGACTGAAAGAGAGAGCCCTGACACAGATTTCTCCATGGGCTATAGTCTCCAAGAATGGCCACCTTACCTGTTCTTCTTACAATGTGACTTGATTTTCCTATCAAAATCTACCTTTTTTTTTTTTTCTTCCTCAAACCTGAGGGACAATAGAGGTACCAGTAAAAATGATGCTATCAAGTTTCTGATGTAATGCCATCAGAATACTCTGGCAAGCTCTCCATCAAGGTTCAGACCCACTGTCAGCTATCCTAGTCCCTCATTTGACCTGCCAATGCCCCCTTCCCCTAGCATCTAGCTGATATCTTGTAGACTAGAGGTAAGCAAGCCCCATTGGATCCTGGGAAGACTAAACAGCTATGGGAAAATGAATGACTACCATTGTGTTAAACTATTAAGCTACAAGAAGGCTCATTACTCAACAAGAGAATTGAAATAGTGATTTATTTTAATTTTGTGCTATATCCAGTCCCACTTAAAATTCTAAAAGAAGTGATCAAACCCAGGGCCTCACACATAATAGGTAACCACTCTTCCACAGATGTCCAGGTCTTATAGTTTTAAGCAGGATTCAGGAAAAGCACAACCATTTCCTAATAGAAGGTCCCACATCTTAATGTGGGAAGTAGGAAGGGGAAAAAAAAGTATAGGAGCCATCATATACATCATATACAGAATCAGGGCCACTTGGCCTATTAGAAAGAGATTGGGGTTCAGCGCTACAAAGCTAGGTTTAAACCTCAACACTGTCCGGTAACACTGAGACTTCTAGCAAGTTGCCTCCTACTGAGTCTTAGGTTTCCCACTAAGAAAAACAGACTTAAGGGGCTAGAAATGAGGATCATTTGAAAGACTGCTTGCATAGCACGTAGGAAGTCCTAGTTTCGATCTCCAGCACTGCATAAAACTTAGTGCAGTGGTGTACACCTAGAATCTTAGCACTTGGGCAGGAGGACCAGAAGTTCAAGGCCATCCTCAGTTAAGAGTTCAGCCAGTGGAGAGATGGCTCAGAGGTTAAGAGCACTCACTGGCTGCTCTTCCAGAGGTCTTGAGTTTAATTCCCAACAACCACATGGTGCCTCACAACCATCTGTTATGGGATCCAATGCCTTCTTCTGGTGTGTCTGAAGACAGCGGCTGTATAGGCACACAGCCTGTATAGACTCTTGGTCTTTTCTGCACCCATCACCAGTTACATCATAACCAATCCCAATGAAATTCTGAAATTCTCTATGTCCTCCATCCTTGTTGAACTAGCCTCAAAGATGTAGGCCCTTGCTTGTTGGATTCTCTGCTGACCCTCCAAGAGACCTTGGATGGAAGACAGTGATTGACTGAAAAAGGCATGTGGACATGGATTGAAGGGACACTCAAGTCTCCCTATACTTCCAGTGGAGACACGGATTTCTCTGCCCAATGCTCTTTCCAGCTCCTGGGCTGCTGCTTTCTTCCGCAGCTCCTCTCACAAGCGGTAGCTTGTTACTGAGTAGTAAATGGTAAATGGGGCTGATTGACTTTAGCTGTATTTAAATGATCCTTTCCTAATAAAAAATGGATGCCAGCACATAATTTAATTCTTGGCATTTGTAGCTCTGGCTACATTTAGATTCAAGGAAGTCCTTTTCAGCAGGATTTCTAGGCTAGTGGGATTCCTGGACACTCTGGAATTCTGCAATCTGTCACCCTGGGTTGCAGGTCAAGATGGGTTCAGAGTACATCTTCAAGTTGTTGGAACTTGGATGTGTTTTAGAAACACATCATTAATGAGAGAAGGGGCTGAGGTAGGGGTTCCCCGAGTCTGTTGAGTAGGCATCTGGAACTGCAAAACTGCAGGGCCTCAGCTAGCCTTTCTAGATGCTAGCACACCAAAAGGTCTCTGATTCTAAAGCCTGGCTGGTCTCCTTTGCATGTCCATCTAAGCTGACTCAATTTTTTTGCAGGGTCCTATGGGCAGCACAAGGCAGGTAAAGACATGGAGGGTCACTGATACTTACTGGTGTGGGGACACCATTCCATTCCCAGTTATGAATGTTCTCTAAAGCTCACATGCAGAATGGTCTAAAAGGGGATCTCTGTCACGAGAACTTCCACTCATGATAAAAGCCCTTGTATGTCAGGCCCCAAGCTGCTGCTTTGACACATTCCTGAACAGCAAAAAAAAAAAAAAAAAAAAAAAAAAAAAAAAAACCACACAACAAAAAAACCCAAAACAAAAAAAAACTAAACTGTGGGTTAAATAACTTCTCTCTTCAAGGACATACACAGGGCATGGTCAAGGTATCCAGCCCAAGGTGGTGTGCAGTCCAACCTTCACACTAGCCTAAGCAAGCTGACTGAAACCTAAGATCCTAGTCCCCTGGAGTTGGCCAGAGAGGCTGGTCCTTGTTTCCTTCAGAGAAGGGGGGACCCCCCAACCTGGACTAGCTGTCACAGGGGCTGCTGGCTGGCTGCAGTAGGTGACAAATGACCAATAATGACATAAAATCTTTTTTTCCCCCCACCCCAGACTATGAGACGAACTCACAGCAGAGGCTGGACTTGAACTCCGGAGAGACAGCCGCCTCGAACTCCTGAATGCTGCGACTACAGCAGTGCGCCACTGCTGGCCGGTTATGACATAAACTCTTAACAGTCTCCTGGAAGACTGAAAATCCAAGCTACCGTGTGCTAGGAGGCTGTCCAGGGCTAGGTTCCCTCTGCACTGGGAGAGTAGTTCCCCTAGTCCAAACCTGTATTCCACTCTTCAGTCTCTTCTGGGAACCAGGGTGAACTGTGTAGCTTTCTGATGTCTCTTTCTAGATGCTAGGACTCAAAGCTTAGTGAGACAGGCTGAAGTCCTACCTCTAGGGGCCTTGGATCTGTTGTCTGACTTTGGGGATTTGCCTCAGTATGAGGGAATTGGTACTTTGTATCATAGAAAATCCACCCCACAATGAAAAGATGGACAGAAGTTGCTCCCACTGTTTCTGCGAGAGTCAGTGAGCACCTTACAGGAAGCCTGGCTGCTTCTAACAGAAGCCAGAAAGGCTGGAGTGATAAGGCTGCCCAGGTCCCGCAAGTCTACAGGTCAACAGTCTTGTAGGAACTAGACCTGTCAAGTCCCAAGGATGCTACCAGGGTATCTGTGTGAGTTGGGGGCAGTGGCAGTGGGGTGAGGCAGGGCATAGCTCCCTACACCCCGATGGTTAAGTAGCAGTGAGGTGTGAATGGGTACATTCAATTAGGCCCAGAACTTCCCCTGACAGTCAAATCAATCCTTTGAAGAAAATTAAGTAACCATTTCTCCATCAGTCCAGCAACAGCTTAAGGGATATTTGCTGCAAGTAGCAATCAATTACTCTGTCTTCTTTGAAGCTCCCTAAAGTATTCCTTCCCAGAACAACAAGGGTCAGCCATGCAGCAGTCACTCCCTCCGTGATGGAAAGTGTCTACAAGCTTCTCTTGTAGTAAGGGGGAAAGTGTGCTGCTGGCATTCCTTGAGTTGTAAAGGAGCGCAGGCTACTTGCTGAAGCACAGTCAGCCTTGGAGCTTGGCTTCAAGGTTTCCACAGCAACCCCCTGGGCTGCTGTTGCTGCTGCTTCAGCTGCTTCAGCCTCTTCCTCTGGCCTTGGGCCTCCTTTGCACGCACTTCTGTTCACAGCAGAACTGCTGGCCCACATACTGTCGTGAGAGCTCTGCTACTGGACACATGGCCATTCCTTTCTTCTCTCCTGTAAGAACAGCCCTGGACAAGCACAAGCCTTGTGTGCTCCCGGCCGACAGCCTGGAGGTTGTGTTAGGCTCCATCATCTTCCAGCTGTGTTGATGAAACTGGGACAATCCAGTTACTTAGAGCTACAGTTCATTATATGCAAGCTAGATTATTTAAGGGGAAGGATATGATGGTCTCAAATTTGCTTTGAAATAAGTTTTATAAAATAAGGATTGGTTTGGAGATTTAGCTTAGTGGCAGAGTACTTGCCTAACGTGTGAACTGGATTCCCAGGTCCTCCAAATACATAAAGTTAGGCCATGAGGATGGAAGGTAGGTAGATTAAAAAGAATGGAGGGATGTCAGTGGTGACAGGTAGGTGGCACACGGGTGTTGTTCACTGCAGACCTCCTTCAACTTGGTTGCATGTTTGAACGATTTCCAAATGGTTCACTGGATTAAAGCTGACTTCCTAGCTAACCTGCAAACGAGCAGCAGCAGCATGTGACCCAAGCGGGTGTCCAATACACAGTGCCTGGGCTGTATGATTCTTAATTATGCTTCTCATCTTTACTCTGAAGATTTATTTAATTGAATGTGTGTATACATGAGTTCAGCTGCCTGTAGAGGCCGGAAGTGTTGGGAGTCCCCAACACTGGAGCTGGAGTCAATAGGCAACTGTGAGCTGCCAGAAGTGGGTGCTAGGAATTGAACTCAGGTTCTCTGGAAGAGCAGAACTCACTTTTAACAAACTTTTCACGGAGCCATCACCCTAGTCCTCTCACTTCTTTTTGAGAAGCAGATTTTATTTATTGTTATATATAATGGTGCGTGTGTGAGTAGGATATGTGTGTTCACAGCATTGATTGAGCCATGTTACCAGCCTTTGTCCTCCTCGCCCTTTTCTTTTTTTTAGAGAAAGGGTCTTGGGAGTCCGCATGGCTCTGAGCACAGGATGTAGTTGATGGTACCCTTGACTTCTGATCTTCCTGCCTCCCTCCCTTTCCATGTGTTAGGATTATAGGTGGGTATCACCATACCTGGTTTATGCAGTGTTTGGACGGAACCTAGGGCCTTGTGTATTCTAGGAAAGCATTCTAACAAACTGAGCTACATTTGCAGCTCATCATTTAAAAATAATGTTTTTCTTGTGTGGCAGGTGTGTATATGAGTATGTTAAGTGTATGATGGTGCATGAAGGCATACCTGCATGCACATGTGATGTCAAGCATCTTCCTCTCATCTTTCACCTTTTATATTATGGCAAGGTCTCCTGCAAAAACTAAGCTTCGGCTTGTCTAACTAGCTAGTTTGCTGGACAGCAGGGGAGCACAGCTTTTCTATGGAGCTGGGGATCCAAACTCTGGTTCTAATGCTTTTATGGCAAGCACTTGAGCTGATAGACCATCTCCCTGGCCCTCCATCACTTCTATCATTTTTTCCTAATGCTGGCAATAGACTTTAGGCTGCATGTATGCTAGGGAAGTGCTCTGAGCCCTTTCTGTCACTTTGGCTGATGACTATAAAATGCCCATATCATAAACACCCCTTTGATGCCCTAGCAGGAGTGGTAGGGACACTACCTCTTAGCCCTCCAAGAACTTGGTAGGTCAAGTGTTCCACCAAGAACACTGAATTAGCACACAATCTGCAGATTAACGTAAGTATCTGTTGTTTGCTCCCTGGGCAGCTACCCTGGGATGGGTAATTGTCACACCCCAGGAGCAATGAAGGAAGAAACACTGGAGCCCAAGGCCAGGGCAGATTGTCAGGGAGCTTGTCCCAGTGTCCAGGGTTGGGACTGGCTCAGCTCCACCTTCCTCCTTTTTTCTAAGTCAGCATGTCTTGTCTACTCAAATATGTAAATAGGCTTCTCCTAGTTCCTGAGAAACCCTTCTGTGTTTGTTTCCCCAAGAAAATTGCCAGAGACTTTTTTCCAAGAGGATAGAATGAGAACTTTACCCTACTCAGTCCCACATTTCCAGAAACACAGGCAAGCAGCATCCCCTGTCCTACCAACTGCCCCGGTCTACAGATCAGGGTGCTCTTGGAATCAATTGTCAGTCCTTGTTTTTCCCATGAGTATAGCACCAATTTCACAGACAGACAGCTTGCTGAAAATGCAATTACCAGAAAGGAGGTCCAAGTAGACCATGGCATGTCCCCTTCTCGGATGGCACGTAGCCTGCCACCAGGGGCACAGACTTCATCTTCTCCTGCAGTGCTGACCACACTTATCTCTGCTCTGCTCTCAGAATGGCACATTTGCATAACACATTGCATAATTTCCTCTTTGAAAACAGCCCTCTTTAGCATGAGTAAATAAAGTTACCTAACTCTGTAGTGAAGAGAAGACTCCAGATTTCCAAGAAAAGATCTGAATGCCTGAGCTGTACTGTCACGATTGGTGGCCTAATAGCCTTTCATAGGGGCTTTGACCAGAGCCCCTAAGGAAGCCCCTGAGATCTCAGCTCTGAGCCTTCCTGAGGATGTGGTTGGGGTCTGTTCACTTTCCATTTCTTAGGTGAGGCAGGTGCGTCCCAGCTCTGGGTAACCTGTCTGAGCCTCAGATTCTTAAAGGGACACATAGAGACACATTTTCCTTTTGTCCTGTGTGGAAGATTCTCGAAGAAACTCTTGCATTTCCTCTTCTAGAGAGACAGTCATAGATCTGCCTGTGGGGTTGCAATGGGGTCTCAAGGAAGTATGGAAAGAGCTAGAACAGTGCCTGGCACAGAGGTAGGTGCACGGTGAACTTATCCAGCAGGAGCATGAAGGTCTGGTAGGGACTACAGTGAGGGGGTCTGGGTCAGCAGCCCAATGTGCTGCCTCTTAGGCTCTGTAGCTTCCATCAAGGCATGGCCTTTCTAGGTGGGCTTTAGTTGGTTTCATTGTTTCTCAAATTAAGAGGTTTAGACTAAACCACATGTCTATTTTCTGATGGGAAAGAACGTCTAAATTTCATACCAGGGGACACATTTATGGCTGTTTGGCAGAAATTAGTTCTCAGACTGAATGCTTACCGGCATAGCAGGCTGATTTTTAATTAGCTTGTGGGAATTCAGTATACTTCAAACATTAACAGTAAAATATGGGAGACCTCTGGTGGAGGTAGGCCACACCTTTGGACTTAAACAAAAGCTACAGACTTCACAAACCAAATTTCCTGCTTTTTATTTTCAATTTCTAGTGTTCACAATGACTACCAATAAGTTTCTGGCACCAGAGTAGCACTTCAAAGTATGTGATATAGACTGGTATGGTTAATATAAACCCAACCTAATCAGCATTCCTCAATACAATACTATACCCAGTCACATGACCTGTCAATCATTAATTAAACCCTGCCTCCAACATAATCAATACTGATATAGTCAACTATTTTCCCCTCCTCTTAAAATGGGCGTGCTGGACTGGAGAGGCAGCTGAACAGTTAGAGCACTGGCTGCTCTTGCAGAGACCCGGGTTCATTTCTTAGCACCCACACGGTGGCTCATAATCATCTGTAGCCCCATTTGCAGGGGAGGCAGTACCCTCTGCTGGCTTCCACAGCCAACAACACACACATGATGTGCAGAGAAACACCTATACACATAAAATAAAGATAAATATACTTAAAAAGAATTAAATGCCGGGCGGTGGTGGCGCATGCCTTTAATCCCAGCACGTGGGAGGCAGAGGCAGGCGGATTTCTGAGTTTGAGGCCAGCCTGGTCTACAGAGTGAGTTCCAGGACAGCCCAGGCTACACAGAGAAACCCTGTCTTGAAAAAACCAAAAAAAAAAAAAATAATAATAAATAAATAAATAAATAAAATAAAATAAAAAAAATAAAAAATAAAAAAATTAAACAAGAAAGGGAACTTTATTCATTCATTTATTTTATTTTAGCCATTTGGTAAACTTGTCTCTTAGCTGCACTGGGGACACAGACATGTAATCCCAATATTCAGGAGACTGAGGCAGGAGGACTGAAAGTTGGAGCCCACCTGGACTACTAGCAAGACCATGTCTTGTACATAACTAGATAAATAGGGGATAAAAAAAATAGCTCAAAGTGTTTGCTGTGAGACCCTGGTAACCTGAGTTCAATCTCAGGAACCTATGCAGAAGGCAAGACATGGTGGCAGGATTCTGTAATCCCAGCACACCTAAAGGGAACTGTGAGGCAGAGGCAGGAGGGTGGGCTGGAGCCCACTGTACTGGCAGAAAACAAGAGAGACTGTCTCAACACGGTGGAGCCAAGAACTGGTTTGAATGGTTGTTGCCTGATCCTTATACTTCTCTTTCACACATACAGTAGACAAACACACTTTAGAAGCATGTGAAGCCTGGAGGTGGGATGCCTTTAATTTTTGCACTTGGGAGGCAGGGGCAGGCAGATCTCTGTGAGTTTAAAGCTAGCCTGGTCTGCAGATCCAGTTCCAGGACAGCCAGGGCTACACAGAGAAACCCTGTTTTGAAATGCCAAAAAGAAAGAAAGAAAAAAAAAAAGATGGCTCAGTGAGCAAGTTTAAAAATCAGATGCTGTAGCATGTGTCTGTAATCCTGCTACTCCTACAAGGAGAATCCCTGGAAGCTCCGAGGCCAGCGAGTCTGGTGGCTGGTACCCAGTGGTGAGCAATAAAAGACTGAATAGAAGTAAGGCGGGAGGCAAGGATCTTCTTCCACGGGTGTTCTGACCTCAGGTGTGTCAAGGTCCACATGTGTCCACTCACACACTCCAGCATACATGCATACACACACATGTATAAAAAGTAAATAAATATATTGGGAGCCAGTGAGATGGCTCAGTGGGAAAAGGCACTGGCCACAAACACCTGATGACCTTAGTGTGACCCCCAAACACATGTGAAGGTGAGAGGAGTGAGCCGACTCTACAAAGTTGTCCTGTGCCCTCCAAACCCTGCTGTGGCATGCACAACAATTACGATTTAAAATAATAACAAAGGAGTTTTATTTCTGATGCAAGCACACAGTTGTTCTCATAAACACCATGGTGAGAGGGTGCCTGGTTTGGATAAGGCACTGGTGGGACTGAGAGTGACTGTGGACTCCTTGCTCTCACAGGCCAGAAGGGAGGAGAAGGAAGGAGATAGAGGGTGTGACTGTGAAAGGCAGGACTATCAAGGTCTCTCTGTAGGCTGAGGCTCTACAGTGTGCGTGTGTCAAGGTCAGTCTGGGGAGGTTGTGTGTCATGGGCTATAGCCAGGAGAAAACAAGGCAGGGCCAGGAAACTTGTCTTTAGCAGGGCTGGCATATATGGGTGGGTAGGTTGTAGATCTGAGGGACCTGTCAGTCAGGGCAGCTTATTAAAGCCATGTTAAGGAACATGAACAGATGCCCAGGAAGTATGGACTAGGAAAAGTCATTACAGCAACTACAGGCATTTGGGCATTCTGGCCTTGAACTTAAGTTTATAATTAAGACCCAGTCTAGAACTTACATGTGAAAAAGAGGTTTACTTAAGGTTAAAAAAGAGAAACAACAACAACACCCCCCCCCCCAGGATTTCTCACCCATTCTTCAATCAATCAATCAATCAAATATTTACTAGGTGTCTGCTATGGACCAGGCACTGGGGGTGCAAGGGTAAAATTGAATTCCTGCCCTCTCAAACCCATGGTCTGCTGGGAACAGACGGCCCACATGGCAGGGGATGGAGTAAGTCAGGAAGAGGAAGCAGCACTACGAGAGGCAGCACTTAGCTTAACCTGCTTAGATTCTTTAAAAGGCCCTTGCAAACCCTGCAAATAGACTACTTTCAAAAATTCTGTTTGTTTGCAAAGGTAGACCCATGCATTTCAAATGTTATGGGTATAAGGGTATTTAATAGGCACTGGCTCTATGCTAAGCATTTGAAGTCATCCAAGCAGAAGTACAATCACCTGAACCTTGCATATGAGAAAGCAAAGCAGTGACAGGACCGGCCAGTAGCTGCCTGAGCTGCTGCTGCTGACACTGTGATCTTCAGAAGGGATGGTTCCAGGACCCCAGCTGGAAATACCCACAGGCCAAGCTCCTCCAAATATACCTAATCAAACTGTCGAACTCAAATCCTGAAAGATTGTGTGGATCGCAGTAAGTCAGACGAATCTGCAAGACCCTGAAATGGACATGTGACTGTACTAAGATTCAGAGCTGGATCTTGTCAGTTTGTCCAGACTGCATGAATATTACTTTTGCTAAGTTCTTGGCAGTGGAAATATTCCACTAGGGAGAGAAAAGTTAGGCTAAAGATAAGCAAAAGATCTGGGCATGACAGTGGGAGGGAACAATGGGTTGCAAGCCTGGCCTCCATGTTGCCAAAGGCCCTGAAGGTCTATCCCAGCACTGAGCCCCCAGCCTACCTCAGTCCATGAGAGAGTCTCCAGCTTGCTGACTAGAAGCAGGCTTATGGAGTTAGGATGTCACAGACTTGGATTTGTTATGCAATGAAAAGAGCTAGTGAACTAGTCCCTAGACAGTCAGTCTAAGTTAGACAGTGACGGACACTTGGGACGAATGCGGCTGGCAGGGTGCAGTTCCTGTTTGCTTAGCTTAGGAAAGTTCTGCCTAACTGAGCCCTAGGTGTAATTGGCTAGATAAGAATCAAGTCTCCTACCAACCAACCAGAGATCCCCAGGGTCTAAACCACCAGCCTGGGAGCACATAGGGAGGGACCCATGACTCCAGCTGTATATGCAGGGGAGGATGATCCTGTCGGGCATAGGTGGGAGAGGAGATCCTTGGTCCCATGAAGGCTGGACATTGAGTGTGGGGGAATTTGAGGGTCAGGAGGTGGGAGTGGGGGGGTGTAGGTGGGGGCACATCCTCATAGAAACAGGAGGGGGGATGGGATAGGGGGTTCCTGGGCGGGGGTGGGGTGGGGTAAGGGGATAACATCTGAAATGTAAATATAATATCCAAAAAAGGAATCAAGTCTTCAAGGTCTGAGCTTCCTGCCACAGGCTGAAGGCTTAAACACAGTGCAGCTCTGGGCCTCTACCTGCTACCTTCCACTTAAGCATGGAAGGAATAACTTAGCAGAAGTCGAGTCTGAGGCTCTCACTTCACCCTTCTCACCCTGCTTGTGAGGAGTCTGCATCCTTGTCCTGGTGCAAGGGGAGGACACTAGGGCTAAGCAAGGGTGAACACATAGCTCACCCTTCACTGAAGGAAGCTGGGATTCAGCAAGAGTCCCAACTCTGTGTCTCTCTTTTCCTGGTCAAAACCCATTTCTAGGCCATGCTGCCCAGCAGGGCTTTCTGTGCATACAGAAATGCCCAACAACTGTGCTGGCTAGTCTGAAAGCTCCTAGCCTGTGTGGCTATTTCAATTCAAATGAATTAACATTAAATTTAAAATGCTTCCAAGGGCCAGCAAGATGGTTCAGTAGGTAAGGATGTTTGCTGCCAAGCCTGACAACCTAATAATCATCTCTGGAGCATACACAGAGGCAGGAAAGAACTGATTCTCACAAGTTGTTCTTTGATTTACATGTGCGCGAGCACACACACACACATGCACACACATGCACACACACACTATACATGCACACATGCACACATACACACTCTAGATTAAGTGTATGCAAAAACTCAGAGCAGCTTTCCCACTACAGGGCAGTCGCAGGCTACTGCTAAGGACTTGAATGTAGCTAACACAGCTGAGGAATGGGATATTAATTCTGCCTCTCATTTTTCACTAATGTCAGGTTTAGTAACAGGATCTGTTTCTCCTTCTGTCCTAGGACACAGAGCAGCCAGAACTGGCTTTAGAGGAGCTCACTGACAACACCAGTGAGCAGGAGGCAGTGCACCGAGCTGGGCCTGATGGACCTTGGGGGCATCCCCATCCTGGAAGGTAATTATATCAGTCCAGAACTCAGTGCTACAAGTCAGTGCTCTTTGGCATTAATGCTTTAGGTAAAGGTGGATATAAAGTAACAGGTCAGGGAAAGAAATTAATTAAGCTAAGCCTTTAAAAATATTTCTGATACATCAAATTTAAATGAAAGGTTAATACACACACTGGAAATATTAAAAGGCACTTATAGAGGCCCTCAGAAACAGGGAGAGATCATGTGGAATCTGTCAAGGCTTTAATGAGGGGCTCATTAAAGTTTGAAGATAAAACAGTTGGTAAGTGATGAGAAGCATTTACTCACAACTGAAAATTTAAGTTAGAAAACTACCTTCTAGTTACTCTCCCAGCTACTGGGAGCACATTACTGTCCACCATAAGGGAGGCCTTCCAGCTGCGCTTGTCCTTGAGCCCCTAAGCTCACTTGTAGAATTACACGTTAGAGACATACTCACAGATGGATACAGAGAGGACCCAAGGAGGTCCATGCTCAGGAAGGAGTTTAATGAGGAAAAACTTACAGATAAAGGGGAAAGCATACCAGAGCCTCTCATCAGAACACTACAGAGCTGGGTTTTGTTTGTTTGCTTTGCAATACTAAGGGACCGAACCTAAGTCCTCTCAAATGCTGGCAAGGTCTACCACTGAGCCACACCGTTAACTTTACAGTCTGTTTTTGAAAAATGAAGGGACTGAAGAAGCAATAGCTCAGCAGTTAAGAGTCAGATGGCAAGAGTCTGGTTCCTAGCACAGACATGGGATTGCTCACAACTGCCTGTAACTCCAGTTATACCCTCTGCAGGCATTGCACACACATGGTGCACACACATACACCCAGGAATACACATATATACACAAAGCAAATAAATGCTGGGTGTGGTAATATATACCTTTAATCTCAGTACTTAGGTGTATTCTGTGAGTTCAAGGCCAGCCTGGGCTTCATGGGAGTTCCAGGCCAGAATGGGCTGCAAAGGGAGATGCTGTCCATAACGAAAACAAAAGGCATTGAAACTGTACAGCATAGTCGCACCATTTATTTGATACTCTCCTTAAGTTACATCCCTACTTTTGCTAGTTGACTTTTTTGGTATTTTTAAACGTGTGTGTGTGTATATGTATGTGTAAGTGTGTGTGAGTGTGTGTATGTATGTGTAAGTGTGTGAGTGTATGTGTGTATGTATGTCTAAGTGTGTGTGAGTGTGTGTGTATGTATCTGTCTATTGTATGCCAGGTACACGTGTCTCCATCACTGTGAGTGCAGGTACCCATGGAGGCCACTATAGAAGGTTGGATCCCTTGGAGTTAGAGCTATCTGTGGTTATGAACAGCCTGATGTAGGTGCTGGGAACTGAACTCAAGTACTCTGGAAGAGAAGCATATGCTATTAACTCCTGAGCCACCTCTCCACTTGACTTGAATCATTGTAAAAGGACATGTGTCCTATATACATAAATGTAAAATCATCATCATCATCAGTCAACAGAAGACTTAACTTGGCAGAGGCAAACTATTTCATCTATGTGCCAACAAAACCTGCCTCAGGTTCCATGCTGTGCAAAGCATGGCAGGGCAGGTGTCCAGTGTCAGAGTGGTTGTGGACAGAGCTGAGGGGACAATGGAGGTTAGAGAGCACCAAGCATCAAGGGACAGGTAAACTGCTGGGAATCTTTAAGTTATGGCATGGTTACACAGATCTCTTTTAAAAATACTCGTCTCTTTCTTTTCGTTTTTCTACAGTGAATTGATGAATACTTTCATTTAGAAAATGTCAGTGGTCCTGATTGCTCCTGTAGGACAGTGCGCTTCTTGGTCTAAGGGTTTGGGAGAAAACAAGCCAACTATAATCATGGTTAGGGGTGTGTGAGGGGATGGGGAGGAGGGTAGGCGCCACCTAGCTTGGTTTTCTTGGGAGGATAGAGTATGCCCATGGTACTTGTGTGAGTGACTCCTGTAGCTCAGCTCTGTCTGGTTATGGTCACACCACTCCCTGCTTGTAGCTCTTCTCTTTTTCAGCTCCCCAGAAAGCTGTGGCAGAGCTGTGAGTTGTGCCAATTGCTCAGCCTGTCTCCCTCGGAGAGCCTATGCCCTGCACACAGCTGGGCTATCTGAGTAGAACTAGCTGGCCTGGACAGAAATGCCAAGGTAGACTCATCAGAGAGTCTAGAGCCTGGAGTTAGAGACAGGACATGCATCATGTGGCCAGTCTGGGGTTAAAGCCTTAAAAGTTTGATCCCAACCCCATTTCTGAGACAGGGTCTCCTAGAGCCAAGGCTGGCTTTGAACTTCCTGAATCCCAGAGGATGGCTTTGAACTGATTTTCCTACCTTCACTTCTCAGTGTGCTGGGCTTACAGGACTGCTGACATGATTGGTTTAAGTGGAGCTAGGGATGGAGTCCAGGGCTCCAAGCATGCTAGGCCAGCTCTGGCCCCTGTCTTGTTTCTTGTTCCTTCTGACTTCTCCGTATTTGAAACATGACCTAGAAAAGGCAGGCTTTCCACCTTCCATAACATTACCGCCCACCTTTTCCTGCAACTTACAGCAAAGATCCCAAACTTAGACACTTGAAACAGAGTGTCATTTCAAAGATTACCCACTGAAAAAAAAGATTAGCAAGTGTTCAAAGAAGAAACAAGTCATGGAAAATGTGACTTTCTGCTTCCTCACACCTCCCCAGAAGAAAGTAGATACCTTCAAAGACATCCCGGTTCTGAGGGAGACAAGAACAAGCAAAGGTTACATGCTATACCAGGCTCACCACTGCTGGATAACTTTTTCCATTATGTATTCTGAGGGCTATGGCTCCTTTAAGTCAGCTCCCACTTCTTCCTTATAACGATAACTTGATTCATTCTACGGACTTTATTGATTTCAATGTGATTCATGTAAAATTCATGGCTACCATGCAAAGCTTATTTTTCACATTTGAGTTACAGTATTAACTGTATAGCAGAAATAGGAGAGGAAGGAGAGGGGTAGGGTAGTGTGTGTGTGTGTGTGTGTGTGTGTGTGTGTGTGTAAACAGGTTGGACAGAGTGCCCAACAGGTATACATGGCCCCTATGGAAAAAAATGGAACAGTTTCTTTTCTAAAGAACATGCCTGCAAAAGGGCCACATGAGGTCAGTTCCTAAGAAGGGAACTGCCTGGTGTGGGCGAGGCAAGTCTGCAAGGCCTCTACTTCAGAGAGGGAGGCCTCCCAGCTGCCCCCATCAGAGCAGCTGGAGCAACAAGACCCGTTAGGCCACAGAGCCCAGCTGTCTCCTCCCACAGCAGTGCACCTGGGGTTGGAGCAGACACTGCCTCCAGACTGCTTACTGTAATCACATTTCAGGCCTGGAAACTTCACAGGCTGGGCCTCCTGCCACTGGTAAGAGGTTTCTGGGTCTGGCCTCTGGAACCCCTGACTCATGCCACCTCTCTGTTTCCCTCTGAGCCCCGAGCTTGCATCTTCTGGTAGCCCAAAGTGACACAGCAAGGTGGGTGATTAAGACAGATGTGGCTGCAAGCCCTGCCCAGCTAGCAGGAGCCCATAGAAAAGCTGGGATGGAGGACTGCCGACAAGTGGGTAGCCCTATTCACTACAGAGGCTGTCACACAAAAAAAGAAATGAACTGCCATCTTCCCCAGGCAGGGCACAGTGGGAGCAGCCTTCACCCAAGGCTCTCAGCACTCCTCCTGTCACTGTCAGATCCCAGCATCCCACTGGGGTTGGGGGGACTGTGTCTCTGATCCAGGTCCAGCAAGAAAAGTGTGTCCCATAAGCCACTCCTTCCAGTCCTACCCATCACCTGCCTGTGGCAATGGCCTTTCTGGAGCAGCTGGAGGTAGCAGCTTAGGATTTTGTTTTTGTTTTTGTTTTTTATTTGGTTTGTTTGTTTGTTTGTTTGCCTTCAGAAGGTCTCCATTCTATACTGCCATATTCTTTTTGCTCTTTGTGTAGATTTGAGTCCTGCCCTGGTGCAAAAGTATTGACTTTTTCCTTAGCCTGGCATGCACCTGTAGTCCTGCCCCAGCCACTATGTTTAAAGCAAAATTCACTTTATTTCCAAAGACATTTAGATATGAAGGGAAAGAGTTTGTCATTGTTCACATCCAAAAAGCAAGCAGGGGAGAAAGACACCGGTACGTATGCAAATCCAGCATGGCCACACAGACCTGTATACCCATCACTCAGCAAAAAGACAAAATTAGAAGCCAGCCTGGGTACATAGTGCTATTTTTTTCTTTTTCTTTTTCTTTTTTTGGTTTTTTGAGACAGGGTTTCTCTGTGTAGCCCTCGCTGTCCTGGAACTCACTCTGTAGACCAGGTTGGCCTTGAACTGCCTGCCTCCCAAGTGCTGAGATTAAAGGTGTATGCCACCACTGCCTGGCACATAGTGCTATTTTGTGGAAACTAATTAATTAACAAAACAAAACAATGATAACAGAACCACACCCAAAGCACAGTACGAGTCAGGCCTGCCCTCCAGCCCTCCAGCCCTCCAGCTCCTCTAGACCAGGCTCACTGTGAGGCACCAGAGGAAGACCTGGGAAGGGAAAGGAGTCCCTACTCCAGAGTTCATTCAAAAGTCTACAGAGACTGCGTCTGTTTTCCTAAAGACATCGATAGGAGGACATTAGTGACACCCCGCTCTGCTCATTTAGGGAAGGATGCTCTCGGTCCTCACCCCCTCATAGCACCTCCTCACACATCTCACTTCCAGAGGAATCTTCACACTAAGACAAATGACTGGCTTGTGTGTGAGCTTCACATAATTTTAAAGGTCTACTTTTCAGCTTTCTCTTGAAACAGTGTTGTAAATTACACCCTTTGAACAATGTAACCTAACTGTGTCCATTGTATATACACCCAAATATGACTCTCAAAAAGCCTGTGCCAGTGTCCTGAATGTGTACTATGGCTTTCCTGAAACTCCTTTCCCATGGCATTTAAGTATGCCTTTTCTCTTGTCTTCATAACTCTGCTTTACTTTACACTGTCCTGAAAGTTGTTTCTGTGGCACAGCCAAGGGTTTGGCTTTACTGAGCAGAATCCCTTAGGCTGCTGGTGGCACTACTGTGTGAGCTGTGTCCCCCCTGCCCAGCTGACAAGATGGCAGCAGACAGGTGAGCCTATGTAACTTGGTTCAGCTGCAGTGGGGTCTCTCCCCTACTGCTCTCTATCCTGTCTTCCCCTCTGTCCTCTTCTCGCTGCTGTGCTGAGCAGGTCGAATTTGGGCTAGCAAAGCTTGTTAAGGGATAAAGAGGAAGAGGAGACTGATGCTCAGCAGGGAACAACCGATGGGACTGAACAGAAGGCCCAATTGAAGATGGTTCATGGGGACCTCAATGCCAGACAGGGCAAGGTGGGGAACTTCCAATATCCTGACTCTTCCCCTGCTAACTGGAGGACTCCATGATAGCAGTTAGCATGACAGCTGCCATATACCCAGGGTTATATTGTGGACCTTTAGCATAAGGTAGTTTAGTTTCCACAAGCATCTTGTTTTGTAGATGAAGCCACTGAGGCCCACAGAGTTTCAGAGAGACACCCAGGGTCACAAGCTGACAGAGCCTTGGTACTCAGACTCTAACAGACTCCAGCTCCAAGTTCTGTTCTCATCATGATGCCAAGAACCAGAGAGAAGGAGGGAGGGAGAGTGTGAAGGGTTTGGGGGACAAGAACTTAAGTCAACTACGCTCAAATCTACATTTCCAAAATGACTTTTAGGAAAACCTGGGGATGCTTGCATGCCAGTGGATGGGATGAATATGTATCAAAGAGCTGATATTTCCTGGATATGGAGGGCTCTTGTCTCTTAGGCCCAAGCAGAGAGGAAGTGCCAGCTGGTAGGGAAACCCATGCTGAAATAAACCCATGGTAGGTGGCGAGTGATGAAGTTACCCCGCTAGCCCTATGGTATCAGAGACCACTGCTCAGCTCAGTTAGTGAGCACTCCCGATCTGTGAAGAAAAGTGGGGTGATTCAGAAGGAGAACTCAGACCTTCATCCAGTCTTAGCTGACAACCTCTCAGAGGCCTGCTGTGCCTCAGGCATAGTGCATGAAGCTTTCCTATTTTCCAGTGAAGGGGACCCCAAGGTCACATTAAGGATGTGTCTCCACATCCCTGAGCTGGTGGTCACACTACAGACAGAACTCTATCTACCCTTCTATCTGCCTCCTTCCCAGTCTTCTAAGGTGGGGGAGTCCTAAGACTCAAGGAGGTCAAGGGAAGGAAGCTGCTGGGGGCACACAGCTCCACTGCCCCCCAGTGGTCAGCGTGCTGCCACTGCCGAGGGCTGTGAGCTTTTACTGAAAGCCACAGTAACTCCCTTTCACCCTGTGAAATAAGTGACATCCTTCTCAACACCCGTTATCAATCTCTGACTGCTTTTAATAGAAGCAGCTCAGTGTGTGGGGTAGATATAAACAGAGAGGAAAACTGCTTGCCTCAGGTCTTCACAGAGAGAGGAGGTGGGGTGCTTTAAAAGCACACTGCACCAGGGCTGCAGGTTCTCTGGGGGCTGGAGGAGAGGGATTACTGGAAGACACGTAGCAATAAATGGTCCACTATGGAGACTGGGCTCCATGGCAGTACCCGTGCCTGTCAATATCACATTTTGCTGCCTGAGGACATTAGTCACAGAGGACTGTGGTTTGCCTGCCTGTCATCCCTTCTCTGAGTGGCCCCTGAGGCTGATTCAGATAACCCACAAACACAGCAAGCAATGAACTGCTTCCTAGCTTTCCTGTCAGCCATGACTTTCAAAGGGCTTTGGAAGCATAGTCCTAAAGCAGGTCCTCCTCAAGTGACTCTTCTGAGGAACTGGGTTCATGCACATGAAGTCCTATTTGATGCAATGGAGTGTTTGGCAGAGAGCTAACTAACGTTACAAGCATGTTTCTGGCTGATTTTAAGATACACAGTGACAGGGTGGAGGGCTGGGAATGTCTAAACAGCCATTCTGAGTGTGAAGGATGGCCAGAGTCTGAGTGACTGCAGCTGTGTGGCCTGGACACATGAGTGATGGGCGCAGAAATTCCAACTGCAGGAAGTCTTTCCTGGCACCTCTCTGATGGGCTGACTGGCTTGAAGGGGGAGCCTGGCAGTAGCTAGGCAGGTTGAATCATGCCCCTTGACAGTAGTCTTGGCCTTGTAACCAATTCCATTCTTTGAGCTAGGAGTGTTCTCCAGGCCACCTGGGCCTTGCAACGTAAGACTCACCCTGGCTGCTCCTGACCAGTAAAACAAAGGCTTCAAGTTGAGGACACTTAGATGGAAGCTGTTTTTCTGTAACACAGGTGACAAAGATGACCAGTTTTTCATGATATGATTTATCATTAAGGCCCCTAGCTCTAACTCAGCCCAGCAACTGCACAGTGATAAGTCCCTGCCACCAAAGCACTGTGCTGAAATAGATCTGCTGACAGGGCTCACACTCTGGGTCCTCTGAGACACTGAGTACAGATGGTGCCCATGGTTATGGTACTTGCACAATGGACATCGTACTCTGGGCACTTGCACTGAATGCACTCAAGTGCAATGAGCCCCACCCTGTCCCTGACACAGGGAAGCCCCACTTCAAAGTGCCAAAACCAAACTGCAGAACAAGATGAATACAGTCCCAACTGTGTAAAAATGGCAGTCATTCAGCGGGTCAATATTAACTGAGTAGCAAATAAGAACAAGGCCCATGTCAGGGCTGGGGCGACAATGGTGACACGAGCAGGCCAGGCTCTGTGAGAAGATAGGAGTGGGTGTGTGCAGGTACAAGGGCGGGGACTCAAGGGCTGCATGGCCCAGGATAGCCTGCTGAGGCACTGGGCAGGGGAAGAAGATGACCTTCACCTTTTACCAGACTCTGCACAATTTTAGTCTTTTATAAAGCAAGTATGTTAAGCTATTATTTGCTAGCCAAACATGTATACAACAAAGAGAAGGCATGGAACAGTGTTTCCACTCACAGCATCAGGGTGGGCTTCTACTCTAGTGTAAAGGGCAGAGCTGGTATTAGAGCAAGCCAGTTTTCCAACCACTGTTAGTGGATATTGATCTGGATCATTTCTACTCTTTGAGAACGGGGTGGAGAGGGCAGACTAGCAGCCCAAAGTGCGCTGTGGAGGAGTCCATGGCTCGGGGTTATGGGTACTTCAGGCCTGAGGCTACACCTAACAGAACACAAAAACTCAAGTATACTGGGAATGCTGAGCTCCCTCAGTCGCACCCTTCCAGGGTGACAGGGGCAGTGGAGAAGCTGTGACCCTCTCTCTCCAGGTAGCACTCTCTGGGCACGGAGGTGCTCTGAGTCTCCTTCTTAATGGGAAACCTCTCCCTTCAGCTATAAGTGGGTCCCAGAGTCTGGACCCAGAACATTACCCTGTGTACCGAAGCAGAAACTCTCTGGCTTTTATTTCTGGCCGAGGGTTGTCTGATGCACCTAGAGCAGAGTCTTGTCATCAGGAGGGCAGGGGCATTGAGGAACGAGGTATCTTGAGCTCTCTGCCAGCTTCTGCCTGTTTTAACTGTACGCCTTTGAGCTGTGCATGCAATTTCTCAGAGCCTTGGATCTCCTAGTCTAACCCACCGGCTGCTTGTCAAATACAGGAGGGTTGGGAGGGATGGTGTCTTTGGTCTGAAATGTAAAGCAGGGCAGTATCCATGTGCTACACAATTGGGATACATGAGCCTTAAACCATGGACCTGCTAGATGCATGGCCTATTAAGCCAAGTCTGTCCATAGGCTATAAGAATCAACTCATTTAGATTCATTTCATAAAACAAAGTGACGACACTGCATATTAAATGTTCTTAAGACCATCTCATCATCCACCTGCCATTCGATAAGTGTTCCAGCTGGGCCCTGTGGGCTGACAGGGGCCCCGAGATAGCCTTTTAAGCACACACACACCCATGTGTTCGCTGGCACTAGTGGTGGTGCAAGATGGCACAAGTGTGAATGAGTTCAGATTTTATGAGCTATGGATCCCACAATGTCACGGGCATAGCTAACCTGCCTATCTTGTCTTGAGGGAGGAGGATAAACTGAGTTAATTCAAAGAAAAGTATTAAACACACAATGAGCATGATGCAGTGGTTCTCAGACATGACAGACACCTCAAAGGTGGGTTTCTAAGGCCTTTTGTGGGGCTCCCTGGTACCCAGGTGTGTGAAGTATGTGAATCAGGAAAAGGAAGCGGTAACACTGAGTTCACAGATACTGACTGGCCTGAAAAGGCAGAGCCTGGACAGTCTCTTCTTGATAGAGAATGAAAAGACCTGGCTCTACCACCACTACCTGAACCTTCAAATGGTAGCTGTCTTTAAAGGGAAAGTGCCTATGAGTTCATATCCCAGGTCTGTACTACAGTGGGGGCATGGGCTAGATATCATGGACTGTCTCCGTAGCTCTTCATAATGCTGCTCTAGTTAGCAGAAAGCAACACACTAGGTTAGGTCATGTGTTCATGTCATGGAAAGAGCTTATTCTAAGCACGAGCGAGGGCTGCTCTTCAGGCCTTGTCCTTGGCTTTGGAGCTTATGTGAACATCCCAGAACCAAAGGCCATCAAAGCTTGTTGGGTGTAAATATCACCAAAGGCAAGGCCAAACCTGCATAGTAGTCACTCACGTTCCATACCCACTGCTGTACTTTCTGCACAGGGTCTCACTTCATCACAGCCTAGCCTCACAGGCTCTCTGGGAAGCAACTGTTACTTAGGCTCTCCCTACTTCCCAGAGGACTGGGAGCCTGAGATACAGTGGGTCACTTGCCGTGGTTATAAAGACTACAGTGGCAGAGGGCAACCAGATTACTGTACCTGAAACTCTGGGGAGCTTCCAGCCCCACCTGAATCTGTAGCCTATAGTCCACGTCCCTGCTTCTCCAGCTTCTCACTTTTCTGGAATCGGTGAGGCAGAGACAGGGAGATCAGCAATTCTAAAACTCAAGAGTTATTTCTGGGCTTTGCCCCTCATGCGTCAACAGCAGAGATGGTTTAGGGACGTGAAACATTTCCAAATCAACTTCTGCCCTGGCCAAACAGGCTTGGCCAGGATTTGTGTGATGCCCTGAAACCAGGCAAGGCCATGCGTGCTGCTCTCCCTTCCTTTCAGCTCTAGTGTCTGTTCCTTGGATTTCTTCATGCTTTAGGGTGGGGCTAGCTGCAGAGCTAAGAGGCTCCTGGAAGACAGGCTCAGAATCAACACCCAGGTACTTTCCCAAGTCTTGACAGTTGGTAAAGCCACTGGGACAGGGAGAGTGCATGTGTCCTGGAGCAAAGCACCAAGAGCTAGAGGACACTGCCCAGCTTTTCTGCTTTTCCCTGCTGTAGAACCAGAGGAACTGGGCATGTGCCAGGTACTGTAGTCACAGGCACAGCAGAAGAGTCTTCACTAGATACATCCTTAAGTGACAGGATGAGCAAAGCTCCTTCTTGCCATGTGGGACATGATAGGAAGCAGAAAGTAAGTCTGCTGGGTAAAGCCAGGGAGAGGTCAAGGTGTGACAGGCATGATAGCCAGACCCAGCCTGATCCCACAAGCATGGTATAAGACTATCCCCTGGCAAGAGCTTATCAAACGTGACACTGTTCCAAATACCGCATAAGCCTCACCTGCCAATCCTCCTCGGGTCTTCTGCTGTATCATGTGTTGTGTTATCCTTACTGTGTACTTGCGGAAAAAGATGAGGGTGGCCAAGATGCAGGGTGACTGGAAAGACCAACAGCTGGCTGGCTGTGTCTGTGATTTCTAGGATGTGGCCCCAACCTGAGCCCAGCTTCTTCCTTTGTTCTCAGGAAAACCATCCCACCCTGGTTTAGACAAGCCATAGATGTAACTATCCTCCTGACCATCCAATTAAGGCTCATGGAGAGAAAAATAGGGCTGCCATAGTCTACACTGACATCCTGGATTTAAAAGTCCATTATCCTCCTAGGACAGGGTTTGTGGCCTCACTTATAGATGGTTCCTGGATAAGAAGGGTATCTGAGAAATCTAGTACAGTCCTTTAGAGGATGACAGAGCTTTGTGGAAGGAGAGTCTGGAAGCTGGCTCCTTCTCCAAGCCTTAACAAAGGCCCTTACTCTCCCTGTATGAAGCCTGCTGATTTCTGCACAGAGCCAAGAGGAAGTTTCCCAAACAGAATCATGACTTATACTGGAATATGCACAGCCATCTGGCCATGGGCCTTTTCTGCCTTCAGGATTGATAACAATGCATTAATTTTCTTCCAGGTTAGGTAACTGCAACTCAGCTCAGCCATTTCTTCCTCAGCTGAGGTAGGGCACACTTGCTGAGGGAATGAGTGGGGCGCCAGGTGGAGGGCAGGTACTTTACTCCACACACCCCCTGCAGCTAGGGTTGACTTCAGCGGAACAGGCTGCCTGCTGTGACTGCAGAGATGACTCACACAGCCAGTGAGTGGGTAAGAGTAACGTGGGCCCTCAACTCCAGTCTTGGCGTCATTCCAAGTGCTCAGTGAAGAACAAGGCCAACCCAAGTGGCTATTATGTCAGATGTGGGTCAGAATGGCCAGGTCCCCAGGCATGCCCTTAGGGTCCCTTTTCTGAAATAAGGCTGATGTCTCATTTTACAGGCTCAGACCTTAATGCCCTCTCTCATGTTTATTCATTTACCTACTCTACTGGCAGGGACTCAACTGTGGACAAGAGTTAAGGATTTCTGCCTCCAAGTATGTTAGCACCTGTGTAATCCAAACAAACAGGGACTCCAAAACAGAGAAGCGACTGCCTCTGAGGATGCTGAGAACTAGAGTCTGGTAATCAGAAAAGGTCTTGCTGGGAAATGACCTGCCTACCCAGAGTTGGAGGAGGTCAGGGAGTCAGCTATGCACGGATCCCTAGGCCTGGCTTAGGCCTTACCTTGCTAACAAGTATAGGTCAGCAGCAAGGAAGGCTTGAGGTTGGCAGTAACTGCCATCAGAGGCAGGGCTGTGTGTCACAAGGCAGCCCTGATAGTATCCTTGGGTGTCTCTCTCTCTTTCTCTTTCTCTCTCTCTCTCTCTCTCTCTCTCTCTCTCTCTCTCTCTTCTCTCTCTCTCCCTTTCCTCCCTCTCTCTCTGGGGCAGCAGGCAAGAAACTGAGAAGAGGTTGGCCGGCTCAGGGGAAAGGACTGGAGCAGGTAGGTTATTCTAGGGCTCTAGTCCCATAAGGTTCCAGAGTCGACAATGGTTCTGAATGTGGGGATGGAATGAGAGTCAGTAAGATCAAGGGCTGACAGGCCTGGGCTTAGCTGAGCTGTAGGTGAAGGGCAGCTCTCTTTGCCACTTTTCATGTACTGACCAGCTGAGCCTCTGATAGGCCTTAGCACAGGGCTTGCTATTGCAGGGCCGGTGCTGGAAGCCCAAATGAGATGTTCTGCTGGAGGAAGAGGTAGCTCCTGCTTGGTCGTATCTCCAAGTTCCCCTCTAACTGGCAGGGATGCATGGATAAATGGCTAGCTGTCTACTTGTGACCATCTGCAGTGCTAAATATAATCCTGCCTACACACAACCAAAAAGCAAAACTAGAATATGGATTCACCAAATTTGTCACTTGGACCTTTGTAGCTGTGACAGGAGAGACTGCTGCTCTGGTCTGTCTATAGGAAGAGGAGCTATAGGAGGTGTTGCAGAAGCGGGCCTACTGGCCTCTCTCCCTGGAGCCCCTGGCTGCCCTTGCACACACCCACTGGGCCTGGGCCTCATCAAGTCTCAGTTCTAATTCCCAAGTATTTCTCCATTTGTTTTGGTGCTAGGGGCTGAGCCAGGACTTTCTGCAGTGACGCACACACTCTACCACTGAGCTACACTTTTTCCACCCCTCCCGCCCCAACCCTTAGCTCTTAAACACAAATGTATTCTGGTCTAGTGTTGAGGGCAGACTGACACTTGTTTTCAAGAGAAATATACTTTCTTCTCAGCAGGAAGAAAAGTGAAATGCTGGACTTGGGTTTCCTGGGAAGGGCAGCCCTCCAGGAGCTCTAGCCTGGTCTACATAGTAGAGTAACCACTAGCAAGTGAATCTCGGTTTGTGTGTGTGTGTGTACAGACAGAAGTGAATTTGTAAGCCAGAGAGTACTATTCCTCAATTGCTTTTCAACCTTACCTTTTGAGAAAAGGTCTCTCACTCAACCTGGTATTTACCAGTTTGATTAAACTGGCTGACCAGTAAGCCCCAAGCATCATTCTATCTCCCCTCCCCTGAACTGGGATTGTACACACCACTGTGCTTGGTTTTTTGCATCAGTGCTGGGGATTCAAACTCAGAACCTCATGGGTGCATGGCAAGCACTTTACCAACTGAGCCCCCTTCCCAGCCCCAGATATGGATTTCTACTCTGACTCCCTACATGTAAGTGTGCACACACACAGCTCCACTTGCAAGCTTACATTCACTCAAAGGCCAGTGTCTAAGTGTCTAATGTAAGCATGGATTTTTTTTTTTAAACAAAAGCTGTCAAAATTGCCGGGCGGTGGTGGCGCACGCCTTTAATCCCAGCACTTGGGAGGCAGAGGCAAGCGGATTTCTGAGTTTGAGGCCACAGAACTGTGTCTGGTCTACAGAGTGAGTTCCAGGACAGCCAGGGCTACACAGAGAAACCCTGTCTTGAAAAACCAAAAAAAAAAAAAAAAAATTAAGGGGCATGTTTATAAACCTTGGTAAATTTTCCATTTGTGTACATACACTTAAGGCCTGAATCAGAATCTTTATCATGGTCAACAATGTTCTCATTTCTTGAGAAACAAAAACCAAAATGCCCTGCCAGGTTTGATTTCATTTTAAATTCTGACCACTTGAGTCAGCAGCAGACCCATGAATGACTGTAACTCTAATCCTTTCCTGGATAAAGGGCCTTTCAAAACCCAACTTGGGCTTTGGTTAAAATTCTTCCTGCCTCATTTCAGCTTGCAAAGTCCCACTGAGCTCTGGCTCAAGATTGCTGGACTAGATCTGAGGGTATGAGAGAGAAGAAAAGTGGTGGCCAGTTCTGTAGCTGGAAGATCTGAGCTGTCTGGTCTGGGATAAGATCTGAGCTGATGGCCATGGAGATAAGACTTCAGCCTTTTAGGGCAAAAAGGTAAGTGGGGTTTTGGGAAAAGTGAGAGGAGCTGCCAGAAAGAGCCTTGGTCACAGGAAGCATCTGGGCAGTAGGGTCCAAGAGCAGGGCGACAAAGACAGACAAAAAGGTAAGGTGGGGCTGTGTGGCTAAGACCAAGGGAGTCAGACTTCCAGAGAGAGTGCAGTGGGGAGAAGGAGCTAAGAGAAAACTTGTAACTGGAAATTCAAAACAGAGGAGTCTAGACCAAAGGCCCTTGCTGTTTCTGAGACCTGAGAGCCTGCTGGATAGGCCCCAGTTCAGTAAGGGATCATCTGCCAAAAGACCTGATTGAGCTGGAGTCAAAGTCATATAACCCCAGAGCATCTCATAGCTAACTATACTTATCTGTTTAACTGCCATCCATTCTCAGGAACTCCTTGGTTGTAGGATGTAACAGACAGCCTCTGCCAACCTTTCCAGCCTTGAAAGCTGCCAGTTTCCATATCCAGTTGAACAGGGTAATGGCTCCTAAAGATTCCCATGTTCTATTTCCTGGAACTCGAGAATGGGGAATCTTCAAATAGGACTTCACAAGTGTGATTAACTTAAAAACTTTTAAGATTGCTAAAGTAGCTGGGCGGCGGTGGCGCACGCCTTTAATCCCAGCACTTGGGAGGCAGAGGCAGGCGGATTTCTGAGTTCGAGGCCAGCCTGGTCTACAGAGTGAGTTCCAGGACAGCCAGGGCTACACAGAGAAACCCTGTCTCGAAAAACCAAAAAAAAAAATAAATAAATAAATAAAATAAAATAAAATAAAATAAAAAAAAGATTGCTAAAGTAAGTCCAATATAATTAGAAGAAATCCTTAAGAATAGAAGATCAAGGCAGAGGGCAGAAGGTCAGAGAAAGGGCAAACCTTCCACTGTTGGCTCTGAAGACAAGAGGAGTAGACTATAGGGTCTAGGCAAGGAAAGAGGTCAGGTTCTCTCTTACAGCTCTCAGAAAGTAACCATGGTAGGATTTAAGCCTAGTGAGGCCCATACTGCTCTTGGCACCTCAGAGCTGTAGGGCACCCAATTTTGCATAAATTTGATAGACTAGCCCCCAGAATCCAACACATACCACCTGGTGTTCTGGACTGAACCAGTGTCACTAGCCACATAGCCTTGAGACTTGATTTTGGGTGGCTCTCTGTTTGTAGGACCTCAGTTGGACTGCCTGTCTGGTAAATAATCTTAAGAATTTACTGGATTCAACAATTCAGGCTCTCAATCAGTTTTTGTTCCCTTCCCTGGCAAAGGCTCAATGCATTATTCCCCATCATTAGCGGAGCATCCAAATCCATCTTAGGTATCTTTGCTGGATACCACCAGCTGCCTAAAGGAGGGTTGGGTTGAGCTACTACTTAGCCAATGATGAATGAGTGGCTCCTTAGTGCATGGGCAGAGGATAGGGTGGGAGTGTCCTAGTCCAGAGCTCTGAGTTCAAGTGCTGTGCTGATTTGTGTTGAGTACTGCCTCCCCTCTCCTAGCACAACATGGCATTGAGCAGGCTACTGAACCTTGAGCTTCTCTGTTTTAGCATACTCATTCGTCAAAGGTGAGGATGACAGGAATGACCTGGCCAGCTTGTGAAACACTGCTAGCAGTGGCACTAGGAAAATGTCACCGAGTGGTATTTGTGATCATTACTGTTTCACACAGCAAGATGAGAGGAAAGGAAGCAACTGAAGCCAGGGGACTGGGAGACCTCAGGAAATACCAGTAATAGGGCCACATACGTCTAGATCAAAATCTCCTGCCGTGTACTTTGTGAGGCTCACCTTTCTGCCTCTGACTTCTATGAGTCTAGTATAGGGATCAGAGGCGGGAGCTACCAAAGGAAGCAGACAGAGAAAGTGGGAGGCTCTTTGCCAGGCTCCCTGCAGTGGAGAGTGCAAAGCAGAGCTGGGAGAGAAGTGAGTTCTATGAGAAGCCACCTACAGGCTAAAGGTTAACAGGAGTCATTTAAATGACAAGCTTTATTTCCTGGCTTTGCACAGCTCTGGAAAACCCCGACTGCATTTAGAAAAATGCAAACATATTATAAAATGCAAAGGGCTGACTCTGGCAACGAAAAAGAAGATGAATGCAGGAGATAACTTGGATGTATCAAACTGAAGATCCAGGGAATTGTGGGTGGGTGTGTTCTGAATGAAGATTTGACAGGGAGGGGAAGAAAGGTTTGTCTAAACTAGGATACAAGATGGCAGTCTCCAAGGAGAGAGTGGGAGGTAGACTGACAGAGAGAGAGGGGGAACTTTTAATTCTTAATTATAAGCAAATGATTTGGAGAAGCTATGAGAACCGGGAGAAGCCAACTCAGGCCTTGCAATTGTTGAATCTCCCTGGTCTGACTGTTTGACTCTGGCCTGGATAGTCTGTTAGCTCCGGGAGCATTTTCATGACTGTGTCTGCAACTGACCAGGATGCTTTCAGGACTGGCATTGGTTCAGAAGGCAGATGAGTAGGGACAGGCTGGGTTTCCATGCTGCAGACAGCTATGAACTGTGGAAGGAACCACATGTAGAGCCAGGTCAAGTGATTTTAATCAAGGCAAAGCACAGTTTGCCTGAAGACTCATGTATGGGGGCTGCAGGGTTCTTTGGATTCAGCATTGACTAAGGGCTCACATATGGGACCAGGGGTCTGAGCAGGAAGCTTGGGGAAGAGTGACTAATCCATCTCCAAAATTCTTCTCTGTCAGAAAAGGCACTTGAGGCCTTGGGTGAGGCTAGTGGACTTGATCATGACAGGCAAGCTGTGTGGTTACTTTACACAAACTCGCATGCACACAAACAGTCACAACAGGGCAGAGAGAAAGAAATGACTGACTAGGGCTGACTAGCTGTCCATACTCAATTAGAGCAGCAGGACAGTGGAAGCATGCCTTTTCTGAGTGTCCCCTCCCAGTGCTCAGGGCTTCTTCCAGGAAGAGAAAACCAAGCTGCAGCCACCACGAAAGCCCGTCCCCTCCTCTGAGGAGTGCTTAGGGACAGAGGAACTACTGCAGTCCTGTGGTTAGGACTGTCAACCTCATTGAGATCCATCACACAATGAGGAGTTAGACAGAGTACTTTCCTCATCCTGTCTCAGGAGCTAGACAGACACAGCTGCTGCCTCACGCCCAGTCACCTCTCTGCTGACATGTGGATGATTGGCAAGTAAGGACAGCTTCCAGAGGGAAGTGGAATTCACAGAGTAGGGAAGACTAAGTGCTGAGTTCTAGAAACTTCCTCACTCTGCCTGATACCATGATTCTCAATACTGGTTATGGGATGGAATCCTCTAGAAGGCATTCAGATGTCAGGCTTTGCTCCAGAGCAAATGAAAGAGGCTTGGCTCAGAGCTCTGAAGTTACAGGTGGTGTTAAGAACCAGCTCGGGCTAAGGACCCCCTGCAGGTCTGCTGACTCCTAACTGCTAGCCTCCCTCCACCTGCGCTGCCCTGGCTGGTCAGGGCTGGGCTCCATGCTTCACAGCAGCTCTGCACACTAGGAGACTGTGGAAAACCAACAGTTACTTCTATTCCAGGCAAATAAAAGTAGAAATAACAATTTAAGCATTGAAGTATTCCAAGCTCAGTATTCTGTATATTTCTCTTGCTCTCGATTCTCAGACATGGTTTCATGTCATAATCATCCTGTCTTCCTGTCCCAAGTCCTGAGGGTACACTCAGAGAAAGCTGTTGGGTGCAGCATGGCTTTCTCTTCCTGGAAGTAGCCCTGAGTACTGAGTGGGGACACTCAGGAGAGGCAGGAGGATGGCTTTGTGCACCCTAGACACCCTACCACCTGAACTCCAGCTCTGTAGATACTTCTTTAAAATGTAGTAGAGCAAGAACATTTGACATTCTCCTGAAAACTTGGTCCAGACCACTTACTGTGTTTGCTACATGTTACATTGGTCACTGTGACATCAGAGAGCCTCACTGGGGAGTCTTTAAGTCTTGTGAGGGGCAACCATTCTTTGCTCTTTAACAGAGATTCTAATAGTTATTCCATGGTATCCTAGTGTTTCCCCCAACCCCCCCCCCCCAAACCACTTGGTATGTTTTTAGGATCCTGGCAGGCAACACTACTAAGTACTTTGCCTAATCTAAATAGAAGCCATCTTCTAAGAAGAATACAGGAGGAGGGAGCAGTCTGACTCCTCCAATATGCTCTTCCCGGTGGGGCTGGAGTGGGCTAGGAGAATGAAGACAGGCCAAAGCTGACTGGGACCAGTCAGCAAGCTAGATGCTGGGGAAAGTGGCGGGTGGCTTCCCCAGTAGGGCGAGGCATGTGGAGGTGGCCCTCTTCTGACTTAAAGGTCATGGTATATGTTGCTGTTTCATTATCTCCAGAGATTTACTTTGGGTGTTTTGTGGTCAATGAGATATCAGGGCCAGAAGCCAGTCCTCCTTCCTGAGACAAGGGGTAGTCACTAGACTTTGTATGATCCTTCTGTTGGGCCAGATCAGGGAGGCAGGCCACATAGCAGGCAGAAGCGACCACAGGGTCTAGAGTCCTGTGTGGGCATAGCCCTAGAGAGCATCACTGAGCAGGCCAATGCCAGGGATGTCTTGAAACTCAACACTAACCCTCAACCAGGGTTCCCTATAGATTCCTACTTCCAATGGTAGCTCTCACTACTGTCTCTTTCTCCTGTCAGACAGATGGTGTCAAGGAGGCTGGCTTCAGTGGTCAGCACTACAAGGCAGAATGTGGCTCAAGGGCCACAGAACTGTGACTGTCTAGGCAGCATTATAAAGGATAGGGTGCTAACAGTACAGATAATGACTCTAAGACAGGAAGCCAGTGAGCATAAAAGCTGCCATCTGCCGTGGAGAAGTAAAGGAGCTGTTCCTCAGAGGCCTGTGTTCTGAGGTACAGTAAATGTGGAGGAGCTGCAGGTAGTAAGGAGGTCAGACACGAGGATACCATGAAACAGCTGAACTGGTCAATTTCCTGAGCACTTTGGTGTGGAGATGTGAGACAGAGAGAGGAGGGAAGGCTACTCAGGGATTGCAGTCTAAACAAGGAGAGTGTGCAAAGGGCTTTATGGGGAGATGGGCTTTGGAAAGACCTGAAGCCAGCTTTCAGGCCTGTCAAGTCTGAGGGCTTCTTGGCTGATGCCTATGGACTGGGCTCAATGAGGCCATGTCAGGTGTGCTCAATTCTGACAGGCAACATATTACACTCCTACAGCCTCCACAGGAGCTGAGCCACAGGAGTCTAAGGTGGAAAGGTTGTGGAATATGCCTTAGGATGCCATGACAGGCACTAGAGACAGAGGGCTATGGCCCTGCCAGTGCAAGTGTCCAGAACCTGCACAGCTCCCAGGCTTCACTGGCCTCAGATGCCATGGTTCTTTGGGCATCTTGTGTTTGAGAAGCCAGTTGTGGCTCATGTTCAAATGCACAGGACAGATAGGGTTTTGGAAAACAGCTTCAAGCTGCAGAGTGTCTTCTGTAGAAACAATGCTTTTACAGAGAAAGAAGAGCAGAATCCTGAAGCCAGCCTCCCTGAGGCCGTGCCTCCTCCCAGGCACAGGCTGTTGTCTGGAAAGCCTGCATCCTCCTACATTTTGTCTTGGTCAGAATTGTCCTAGGCCCACTTCAATCCATAGCCAACCAAAGAGGGCACAGTTGTTAGGTGACCTTGTGATCTCAGCAGAACATGTCTCTCTAATGTAGCTCAATTATGATTGTAAGTTTATAAAACAGGGAAAGATTACAGGAATATACATTAAACCACATCAATGAGTGCTACTGAGAGAAAAAAAAAAGGTCCAGCAGACAGGTACCAATCAAATAATCAATACGCAGGAAACAGCTACATCACCCTGTTTTAAAAGAACCAAATAATGCTGCAATTGGATTTACTTAGAAATTTTCCACTTGAACAAAACTGACAGCTGTATTATAATCACATTTCCAGTCAGTTTATAAGATACAAATTTCATTTCTCCATATTTCGACTTCATTTCTGAAAAGTGGCCAGCAACATTATTCATCAAGTATAAGGAGGAGAAGTCTAATTCATAGAGAGGGGAATGGCGCTAATCCCGGGTCTCTACTTCCTCAGAGGATGGGCTTAATTCGAATCTGTTTTCCTTCCCCTGATCTACCCAGTTCAGAGGCTCAGTTTCAGAGCACAGTAAAAATGAAGGAAAAGGGGACAAATGGGGAGCCAGGGTGGGAAGTTAAAAGAAGAATGAAAGAGAGAGAGTGGAAAGAGGAAAATATTGATTTTAGCTCATTTAGCAAAATGGTTTGGGGCCACTCAACTGCTAAAATAGCAACAATCCACATTTTAAAGAAACTATCATGGAGGGTATAAGATTCTTGAGATATTTCACAAGACTGGGATGTATGCCAACTAGGAACCTTACTATTCTATATTGTATACAGCTAGGACCAGATGTCAGTCCATAACTTGCCATCCATTGGCTCCAAATGACAGACAACCTTTGAAAATGCTACTGTCGTGTTAATGAAACTCTCATGCGTCTACATAATTTAAACTGCTGCTAAAGCCTGAGTTGGCACAATCCCACAAGCCTTTCTGAGAGCCTACTGTGTGACAGGTGCTGTGCATGCCCCCAGGAGATACCAACTAAGCAGGATGTGCAAATTCATCTGCGGTGTGCTTAAGGAGTGGGGCTAGATGCTGATTCAGGAGCAGAGGAGAGATGGGCAGTCAGCCCCCACACAGCATGTTGTCAGGTAGACTCAGACATGTCACAACATGGGCAAGGGGAGGCACAGGGAACTCTTGGAGCCAGTGTCACATGACAGACTTGGGTAGGGAAGAGGTGCAGAGGCCTGACTGGGGAGGTGAAGGGTCCAGCTGCAAGACTGTAGTAAGCCTCTGATCATGGGACGGGAAGGGAAGGCTCAGGAACAACTCAGGTCCATCTGTCATGCTGGGTGATAGGTAGGCACTCCCACTAGGGTGCTTTACCAAAAGAAAGCCTGTGTGGGCTGTGCTTTTCTTTAACAAGCAAGAGTAGGCCAGGGAGGGTGGGAATAAGAGCCACCAAACCACAGTCCCCTAGCTGCTGTGTACACATGCCACTTGGGTCTCATGTTAGCAATGTCTGACTTTGGTCTGACACTGAATAAATGACTTTTCTGGGGCTGCAGCCTGGGGGACTGACCTGAGCTCCCCACTATGGTCTTGGTGGTTCTGTTTCAATCAGCAGGTATCCTCCTTCCTGGAACATCTAGCTAACAAGCCTGTATGGCTTCTGCTATTGTCCAGTGTGTGCCTTTGACAGGGACACTCATGACACCATGCTTTCTCAGACCCCTAGAGAGGCTCTTCTAGAGAGCAAGGAACTTACTTCAGCTCTCAGCATTGTATCTGGTCTTTGCTACTTTACTTTGTGGATTGTTATCATTCCCACTCTTTCCACCCCCCGCCCCATTTCACCCCATCTCTAGCTAGGAGAGAAAGAAGGATAGAGGGGAGAGAGAAATAGAGATCCTGGAATCTAATTTCTTTCCTTTTGTTTCTTCTTTAAGCATGACTACTATCAAAGCACAACCAACCCCCGAATGACCACCGACCACCAATCCTATCTTGGGGCTCTGGCATTATATATTCTCTGAGAAGTTTCCTCAATTCCGAATGTCACACAATCGCAGAAACTATCTGTAGCTGGCAAAACCGCGCTTCTGACAGAGCACAAACCATGAGGCAAACCATGGTCAGCTGCTGCAGAGGGTCCAAGCAGCCCCACACTCCTACACCTGGGATTAAAATGAAAACATATTCTTAAAATATTTCTGTGTTTTTTAAAGAAACCAGAATTCCAGAATTCTCACTCCACAGGATACAGCCAAGACACGAATGCTCACTGTGTTTACTCCCAGAGTCTGTGCCCACTGCATGCCGGGCTGAGGATTTCCAGTGAAGTCTCTCTTAGCCTACAGACTTCAGAAGCAGGAATCCACTGTGAAACTCAGTTTGCCAAGGAGAAAAAGCTTCATAGGTGTGAACTAATTTGCCCAGCATCACACAGCTAGAACCCTTCCCTAGGCTTTCCTAAATCTCAAGGCCCTGGTTTCTGAATTCAGTATACACTGCTTATTAAATGGTAACATTTCAGAGGACAGATGCCATCTTACCACTCTCTTACATTCTTATTTTAAAAAATTTTCAACTTACAGAAAAATGTAAAGATGGTTACAATAAACACACGTGTGACTGTGTGCCTGTCGCTTACTGGCCGGGTGGAGCACTTGACTCGTCCGTGCCGCTGCTCTCACGTAGGCTGTACCTGCCTCTGCTCTCATGTTCCTAACAGCACACACTGCTGTTGTCTGAGTCATTGCAGAGCAGCACTTACTCCTAAACACGCGAGTTTCCTCCCACACTGAGTGCAGATGCCCTGGGCCAGAGGCCTGCGATCACTGGAGCCAGAGGTACAAGCAGTTGGGAGGCATCTGGTATGAGTACTGGGAATGGAACTTAGCTCCAAGAGTAGTATGAGCTCTTAACCGGCGAGCCATCACTCCAGCCCACTTTACAATTTTCTTAATCTACTATGTATGATGATGGCTGCAACACCAGGTGTCTTTGGTTGCAAGAATCTAAGAACAGTATCCCTGTATCAATCCCTTTTCTGGAGTCATCTTCTGTGATACTTTGATTATTTACTTTGTGGGCCAGGGCTGACCTTGAAGTAACAATCCTGCCTTAGCTTCTTGAGTCATTGCGATCATATGACACCACACTTGGCTTTCACTATCATATACATTCATTGCTTTGTGATACTGGGGCCTGAATCTAGGGCCTCACATGCTAAGCAATCATTTTCATTTTTAATAAGGTTATTTTGTACATTAAATTAATTATTTTTTGCAGTTCTGAGAATGCATTTGGGAGCCTTATACATACTAGGCAAATGCTCTTTGCTGGGCTCACTCCAGCTCAGTATTTACAATGCTAAAAGCGCAGGCTGCTACCTTCTAGGACACTGCCACCCTCTGCCTTTCACTGTGCTTACTGTTTGTGTTATGTTTTCATTTTCACCAGTATGAAGCACATGATCATGCCTGGGTCATCAGCAAGATAAGTGAACAGAGAATTTTCGAGAACTGACAGAATTGCAAAATGGTCATTGGTTTTGCAAGACAAATCAATGCGTTCACATTTTCACAGACTTATAATCAAACCACATAACCTGCTTGGGGAGCTTCTTGATACGTTTTCTGGAAATGAATTTCCAGGCCATCAGACAAGTCCAGTCAGGCATGCTCACTGGGCTTAAGAGCTCTCTGCAAAGTGGACAGAGAAAACAGCAGAGGAGGAACTGTTAAAACATGGCAGGGTGGAGGGGTATGGGATGGGCCCGTCTGGTAGGTCTTTCATGACATTCACATAAGGCTGGGGCATAGCTCAGTGGTCGAACACTTGTCTCTATTGTGCAAGGCCCAGGGTTCAATACTCAGCATCACAAAAACAACCACCATCATAGTTATACTCTTATCCATCAGTAAACAAGACTAAAAAGAGGAACTTGGGCTGGATCTCAAACACAAATCAAGAACCTGAGGATAGTGT
Organism: Mastomys natalensis; assembly: GCA_021653895.1. NCBI lineage: Eukaryota > Metazoa > Chordata > Mammalia > Rodentia > Muridae > Mastomys > Mastomys natalensis. The sequence continues at coordinate 1,540,688 of JAJTUV010000077.1, forward strand.
GACACATGAGCTTCGCTGGGTCTTTACATGGTTGTTCTGGGAAACAAGTTAGGCTTGGAGTAGGGTACTGATTTTGGAATGAACCAGCTCTGTCTAAAGAGGAGCAGGAGACAGTTGATGCCAAAGGTCCTAGATTTTGAGGGTCACCAAGGCTCTGCTTGTTGTTCAGAGTGGGATGGAAGGCCAGAGTCTGACTTTTGTTTTGACAAGCAGCCATTACACACAGAGAAGAACTGCAGGCCCCAAAAGACATGACAAGAGGTGGACTGAAGCAATCCAGGTGAAAGAGGAGAGCTGGAGTGGAGCAGAGAGAGGTAAGTGACCATCGACATTGGCAGGAAGAAATGGAGGCACTTACCAATGCACGTGGATCATGACGGGGCGGGGGCAGTACAAGGCAGCAGCCAGCAAGATGGCAACTGTGAACGACTTAGACGAAAAGGCTACAGGCTGGCTCTGTAGGAAGATGGATCCAGGTGCTCTGCAGGGAGGCTGCTGGGAACAGGGCTTAGAGTACAGGAGATGCTCATAGCTGGGGACATGAGCTGGGGACAAGGGTGTCCCCACATAAAAAGGGGTGGCAACAGCTTTCTGGTGGGAAGATATAGACTCCACACGGACAGATCCTCTGAGACTCCAAAGGAATAGGAAGTTAGGTTTCTACAATGAAATATTCTGCCTTTGAAATGTTGGTAGCTAACATGAACTTTTCTTGCTAACATTTTACCAGTTGTCAAACTATATTAGTAGGTCTGTCTACCTAAAGCCTAGCAGCCTGCAATCTCTACAATGCCCTTTTAATATCTTGCAGAAGTAAGCATCATGGTTCTCACTTTACCTATGAGGGAGCTGAGGCTCCAAGAGCGGAATCAATCTGCTTTAAGGCCATATCGCTGGGAAGGAGCAGAGAAAGACTTGTCTGTATTGTCCTGGGATCCGAGGCTTCTTCCATACTGCCAGTCACCTCCCTTCAACAAGCAGATCCTGGGCTAGAAGCATCCAGGAGGGATGGGAGTAGGGCCAAAGCAGCCTGCTGGGCCAAGACATGAGGGTGAATAAAACAGTCCCCCTGTGCGGGTCCAGAGAACAAACTGGATCCAATGAGACTGGCATTTATACAATAATGCACCTCTGAACCCAGGCCACAGGTTGGGGCAGGGTGTAAGGACACTTCTGCTGGGGCACACCAGCATGTGAGCCACAAATAGACAGCACCTTGCAGATCTCGGTTCTGGGTTCTTCAGGAAAGTTCTGTGGGCTCAGCCTCCCTGTTATACCTTTTGACCCAAAAACCAACTCTCCATGCTGAGGCCAGAGAGGCTTCTTGAGACACCATCAAGTCAGCCAGCTTTATAAAGCCTTGCTGTATTACTCGAGGATAAACCCTATTCTTGCTCTGCCCACAGGGCCTCTCTCTATGGCTGCTGTGCCCTTTGCTGCTGTGCCCACATCCACACGCAGCTCCAGCCAGAGCAGCTGGTACCTGCTCTCAAGGCACTTGGCATAGAAACCATCTAACTTGTGTTTTTCGAAGCTGTGGTGGGCAGTTACCTCCTCCTGAGTCTGGGAGCTTGGAAAGCCTGCTTTGTGCTCACATGTCTGCTCCTCCCTCCTGGTAAGGCACAGCAGATAGGTGATTCCTGGATACTCCCCTCTTCTGTGACCACACTCTATTTTCCTGGTATTTACAGTATCCTTTTATGAAATGACAATTCATAAGTGCTTCTGAATTAAAACAAATAACACCCCCCAAGACAGATACTCCCCATATTGCCCAGGCTAGTTTTGACTTCTTGGGTTTAAGCCATCTTCCTGTTTCAGCATTCCAAGCAGCTAGGATGAGATGCACACTATTGTGCCCATAGTGCTTTGTTTAAAAAAAAAAAAAAAAATTCTGTCTTGGCTTAAAAACAAAAAGTTTGCCATCCTGTCCTCAGAAGCTCAGTCTTGTACTGTTTTGTTGTGATGCTGCCTTGGATCATGGAACCCTAGAGTCTGTAGGATACTTTCCAGCCCCCAGACTGGGGAACTTGAGGAGCCTTGCACTCCAGGGCTGAGGTTTGCATGCTCAGGCCTCTCTTGAGGCTCTAACAAGCTGCTACAGGGCTCTACCAGGTGAAGATTGAAGTTTCCAGCGACTAACGGTGGTTCTGTACAACCCAAGCCCACAGAACAGGATCTAGGCTCCTGGTCTCCTTCACTCTGAAGTCTACGGAGCCAAGTACAGAACCACAGTGGCTGTGGAGGGCTGAGGTGGTGTCCTAATTGCCACATATGCCTCTCTGGGCTCCCTCACTGTGGATCTTACCTGCTGCAGGAACCTGTCCCCTCTACAGGGCCTGCCTGTCCTGATGACCTGCTGAGTCACCAGATACCAGAACCTGCCATGTGGACTGCTCTAAGCTAGATCCCCAGAGGCAATCTATATCTCTGCCAGTCACTCACAAAACACTGACCCTGAATGTGAGCCACCTAGGATACCTGTGCCACTGGCATGTCTAGGAGATGTCTCCCTCCTAAGTAGCCTCCCCGCCACTGTCATTGTGCCAGCATTGCTCTGAGCATGTCCTACTGTCACATAGTCAGACCCCAGCTTGTAGTACAGTGCCTGACATATAGCATGTACTCAATAACACCTGAAAAGAAAATCAACCAGATTTTCACTGAATGGACTTTATGGTTGAATTTTAAAAGTCAGAATACACTGGGTGCAGTGGCTCAAACCTATCATCCTAGCACTTAAGTATCTAAGACAGAGGACCTGCCAGGAGTTCAAATGCCAGCTGTGATTACAAGTGACTACAACCCAAGCCACCCTGAGTTACTGAATGAGACCCTGTTTCTCATAACCAAAAACGTGTGAGAATGTAAGTTGGTGCACTGCATATACTACTGTGGTTATAGGTCACAGCAGTTGGCTTCTGGCTCTACCAGGCTGCCTATGACACCACCAGGGCAAGCTGAGAACAGAGGCACATAGTTCCACCTCTAATTCCAAACAGCAACATGTACCCTAGAGTCTTGGGGTTTGTAAAACAGGCAACTCATTCAACTAACAAAACTTTGAGTCCTTATTTGTTAGAGAGAGTTGGAAAAGCCATGACAATTAATGTGTGCTGGGTGCAGGCACAGTGCAAAAGGCAAGATGTGGGCAGACAATGGTGAGGCTGAGGCCTAGAGGTTGGTGAGCCAGAATGCTATTCCCTGAATGAAAGCCTCTTTCCTCCTCTGCTCTTTTATCCCTCCTTCATTCAGCAGACCCAGAATGTGACCACAACTTTGCTGCACGTGTGTGGAAGGTATCTTAATGTGATTCCTGCTATGCAGGACCAAAAACCTGGTACTGGTCAGCAGACTCTTGTCTGGCTGCTAGTGCTCTCTAAGGCTGTGTTTCTTATCAGTAAAATGAAGTCAACAAATACTTGTTATGTCATGTTTCCTGCTGTGTAAAGTCAGCATTTCTTTAAGCCTACCAGACCTTATCATGGGAGATTAAAGTGCACCAATCCCAAACCTCTCTTTTTAGATCAGCTTCCGAGTTCGGCATAAAACAGAAAGACACCAGGCTTCCAATCACGCAGCCATCATCCATCCATTCCAGGGTCAGCATTATAGAAATCTGTGTACTTTGAAGTGTGATCATGTTCTTCAAGATTACAATCACCAAAATAATTTTAAACAACCAACCAAACCAACAGTAGCAGCAGCAGCAGCAGCAGCAGCTCACAACATGGTAGAACCAGGTTTTAAAGTCCCAACTGCTCCAGGTTTTCTGAACATCATGCTCTTTAGCAAAAGACATAATCTGCAATCAGGCTGGGTAAAGCCAGCCAGCCATTACTTTCTTAATGGCCAACTACCATAAGGCTCAGTTAAGTGATCTCAACTAGCAACTAATCAATTAAAATTGATAAGTGAAATACTTTTAACCTTTATTTCAGCAGGGCCCTTCCTAGGGGAAGGAGAGAAGGAATATGAATTCCCAGCATAAAATTTAATTCCATTTCACGGATGTAAAATTGAAGGGAGCTGTCTCCCTCTCTGCATGGATCCAATCAGAGAAAGCCTGGTCCTGATTCTCTTTGGCCAACTCGATCAATTCTGGCCTTACAGAAATCACTACAGCTGTTTTTCAGGGTGAAGGGTCAAAGGAGACAGGCAAAGAGGGTCATAATTTCTTTCTTTCTCTAACACAAGGAGAGATGAAAGCACAAACAGGAGAAGTGCCAGCAGAGGAGTAGGAGCCAGTGAGGTGCTCTTCTGCATCTTGGTCCCTCAGTGAGAGACGATGCCTCACACGGGGCAATGTGGCGCCATGCAGGAGGTAGGATGCTCAGATTAGGGGTATGGCTGTGGCTTTCATGCCATCTTTCGACCAGCACTACACAAGCCTGGCTGCCCCTCAGCCTTCTTCCTCCTCTAATAGGAAGGATGGAGGATGGAGCCTTGTATGCTGAAAAAGGCTTTCCCAGAGTCCTCCACCTGCAGTGCCTACAACTACACTTTTTTTTTTTGAATCGGGGTTGGGGGTTTCTTTGTGTAACCCTGGCTGTTTTAGGACTCAATCTGTAGATCAGAGAGGCCTTGAACTCACCGAGATCTGCCTGCCTCTGCCTGGGATTAAGAGTGCTACTGTGCTGGGATTAAAGGTGTGTCCCACTACCTCATAGTATCAATCCCATTTTACAGAGGAAAAACAGAGGCTATGGTGCAGGAGAAAAAGTAGGGCAGAGCTGGCTTGAAAGCTAGCACTCAATGGTTGTTATGAGAGCTGGTTACACAGATGAAGTTTTGCCAGAACTCACTGGACTATATATACTGCAGATTGGTAGAACTTATATATAAATTATGCCTCAGAAGGATGGTTTCACACAGCTGGACTACAGAGCAGTCCCTGCTGCTTCTGTGTGCCTTGCCTACCCCTCTCCTTCGAGATTATCCTCTTTGGGTCTCCCTTTTCACACTTAGTGTCCAGAGCTAACTCTGTGTCCTGATATTCCTCTGACAATTGCATGGTTTGAGAAAAAGCTCCACTGTCCAATCCAGGCTACTGAAAGCCAACTCTGGATTTTTATAGTTATTTCTGTCAGGGCTACTTAGCTGGGGCTGATGGTGGTCATTTTTCTACTAGATGGGGAGACAGGGAAGCAGAGACAAGAGATGGCAAGGGGCAGCTTTCCACTGACTGATGCAACATCCAGATTCAGCCTTGTCTGAAGACAACACTACTCTTGGCCTTCCCCAAAACTATTAGCCAGTTCCTTTCTTTTCCCATTGCCAGGCTGGTTTAGCTTTTCTGTTTCTTAAAAGTCTCCTAACATGGAGCTGGAGAGATGGCTCGGCAGTGAAGTAGGCTTGCTACTCTTACAGAGGACCTAGCTTTGGTTCCCAGCATCTACATGGTGACTCATGACTGTAACTCCAGGGGATCAGATGCCTCTGGCCTCCAGGTCACCTGCATTTATCACTCCCCACACCCGTCTCCTGTACATACACACATAATTAAAAACAGCAAAAATAGATCTTTTAAAAACAGACTCCTAATGCACCAGAATGCTCTAACATACAGAAAGCCTGTGTACTTCAGTGTACATGTGTAAATGGAGGGAAGAGAAAGCCATACAACTATGAGAAGGGCTCTGGGAATACCACAGTCTCTTTTAAATCTCAGTTTTTCACCTGCCATGGAGACACATGCTTGTGATCCCAACACTTTTGAAATGAGGCAAGGCAATCTCAAGTTCAAGGCCAGCCTGGCCTATTCAGAATAATCCTCAGGGCAAGTTGTTGCCCTGACTTCTTTGATGACAGGCTGTGATGTGGACGTGTACAGCTAAATAAACCTAAGTCGGTTTAGGTCATGATGTTTTATCACAGCAATAGAAACCCCTTCGAAGACAATGGTCAATATACAGTTCAAGGTTATACTATACATGTAGCTGAGCACATGCTCTTCTGATTTCCAAAGCCTTCATTCTTACCTAAACACTGGTGATTTGCTTTTGGGTTTGTTGTGTCTTTTCATTTTGATGGCTTGTTTTTTATGGGCTTCCTTTTGGCATCAAGAGAAACTTTTTTCCACTGGACTCAGACAGAAACCTTTAATCCACAACACCAGAAAGGCCAGTGCTGTCCTCATGTCAGCGAGGCCCATTCTCACTGGACCTTCTGCTGCCCAGCAGTGGCCTTCTGCATGGTCCTGTATCAACGGCAGTGCAGACTGCATGCTGCACATACTCCCACACCACAGCTGGTGACTCAACAGAGCAGAGCCTGTATCGAGCCTGTGTCCCCTGGCCCACTGGTGCAAGACATGATGACCAACTCACTCAGATCCAAGACATCATCTGTTTTGATCAGGTCCTCCTCCCGAGTCAGTGGCAACTGGGTCTCAGGTTCCCCTCGCAGCTGCAGTGACAGTGATCGCAGCATGAAGAATACCCGGATGGCCTGGATAGAGCAGAGAGCAGAGGAGAGTGGAGTTTTAGGAGTGTTTTGGAGAGGTGCCCTGCATGAAGGCATTGCATGGTGACTCTTGGTTAAATGGAAAGGAAGGAGACAGAACAGGCCAGTCTTGAAGCCCTGTTGCCTGGAGCTGTCATAGTAAGATGATACTTCAGGAGAGAGCCTGCTTCAGTCCCCAACAGGTTGAAGCCTGGGTCACTTCACTGGGGGCCTGCCCTCAAGGGTCATATAACCTTTAACCCACATCTCCCGACTGCTAGTTTGCCCATTCCACAGCTAGCAAACAGCCAGGGAGGTGAGGAGTGGTGCCTGAGGCAGCACTTCAGGAAGGGCTACAACTTCCTTGCCACTCCAACTGTGCTAGTGGGGCCAGGAGACAGCAATTAGCAGCTGTGTGCCAGTCCTATCTAGTAAATGAGGGCACAAGACAGGAGAGCAGCATTCATGTAGGCTTTAGGTCTGGTTAGACTCACTGAGAGGTGAGCTGATACTTAGCCAATGGACAATAAAGCCGTGTGAGCTCCCCAGGCTCTCCAAGCTCATCTGAGGGGCAGAGACAACTATCCCTAAAAAAGGTCTGTCAGCATCCAGTGTGGCTACCAGGCGTGTCCTAGGAGCAGAGAAAAGACCAGGGATACCAGCTGCCAGGAACATCAATGCAAAAGCAGCCCTCAAGCTCCAGAAACAAGCTTGCCACCAACAGAGAGCCCAGAAGCACAGGTGAGGGTGCCCTCAGGTCTCTTCCTGACATTGGGGAACACAGCTCTAGAGACACACAGGCAGGGTCATCACTGGCCCCCAATCCCACTATGGTGGACAAGGCACAGTATTCCTGAGCTCTCTGGTTATGGTGCAGTCCTGAGACAAGGCTGGGGCATAGCCAGCACAGGCCTGCAGTAAGGGGTGGTCACCTGGGCCCGTGATAGATACCACTATCAACATAAAGGAATGTCAGGGTAAACAAACCACAGGTAAATTCCTGTTTGTGGCAACGATGGTGACAGTCCTAGCTTACATGAAAGGAAGAAATCCTTTATCTAGTAAGGAACTTTCAAGAAAAGAGAGAGAACAAATTCTTGCCTTCAAAGGGCTGGAGGGTCATTGTATCTGAGTGGCTCAGGCAATGAGTATCTCTGATTAGCTAACAAAGATCATGCAGAGACTTTGAAAGTACTCCACAGCCCTGACCTCATCTGAAGAAACACAGCCTTCTGAATAAACAGGGACTACAGGACAAAGGCAGCTTTCCTGCAGTAATGGTGGGAAGGCATGAGGACCCAACCTGAATGTACTTAGCAGATTTTAAAGTCTAGACTTCATAGAGCCTGCACCAACTGGAATAAACAGGAGTGGTTCTATTAAAACAAAACAAAACAAATCAAGAGCTCCTATCTAGTAAGCACCTACTATGTGCTGGGGTTCAGGGGTCCTATACTGTAAATTTAAGACTCTAGGAGCAAGACTTCGGAGAGGTGCTGACAGGGCAGAGTGAGCTTGGCCCACATAGCTGCTAAGGGGCTGAGCCGAGCCTCTGCAATATCAGGCACATACTGACACAGCCTCGTATACCAGGCAATGCAAACCCTGTGCCCGTCCAGAGAAGACGGCAATAAGATGTGCAGTGGGGAGCAGGTGTCACATATAATAATATGGCAGTCAGAGCTCTCAAGTAAGTAGTTACAACTTCATGGATGAGGAGAAGGAAAGAAAAGTGCCTACTGAATGTATGTCCTAGTCGGTCCATGTTGCCATGTCATGGGCAAAACAGATGATGACATCAAGTACATTGCTTTCAGAGTTCTGATGGCAAAGACCCCCAGCAGGGGCATGGCTGGGATGAGAAAACAGAAACACATGCTGCTTTCTGTAGCCAATCCCTTGGAAGACAGGTTTTCCAAGGTATCTATGAATTGGGAATTTGGCTCTTAATGTATGCCTTTTGGTGAAACATCTGCTTTTGCTCTGCAAATGTTGAATGGAAGATATTTCCAGGAATACAAATAAAAATAAAGTCATTTAAACTATAAAATAGAATATAAACCATATATAATACCATTTAAAGTACCAACTCTCAAGGGAAAGCCACGTACAAAAGAAGCCCATGTCTAAGAACAGAAAGAGGTGAGTCCCACAGGGCAGAAGTAGGTTCCCAGGGCAGCCAGAGGGGCTGGCATGCATGCTGTTGTGTCCCATGGCCACTTCATGCCACCACCCTAGAGATATTAACAGCTCCCCCTCACCACTCATAGCCACTTAGCACTTTGTGGGGCTCCCCCGCCTCCCCACTCTTTCCAGGGATTCTCCATGTAGCCCTGGCTGTCCTGGAACTCACTCTGCAGACCAGGCTGCTTGTGCACCCCCATCCCTCATTGAGTGCTGAGAATAAAGGTGCATCACCACGCCCAGCTGCCTGCCATTTGGGCCTCTTATGACCCTATGTGGTTCCCATCTGACAAGCAGAGATGGAAGCACAGGGCTGTTAGCTGGCTGCCCATGCAGCATCACAGCCTGCGTTCTTCTGACCACAGTCCTTGGCCTCCAAAGGAGTCAGGGGTTGGGACCCAACGTTTTATCAAGCACTCTTCTTTTCTTTGCTAAATCAAGATACCAAGTTTTAAAGTCATAGCCAAAAGTAGTAAGAAATGATGACTGTTTCAGATCGTGGAACCCAGGAGACCAAATTTCAAAAGGGAAGACAGTTGACTGAGCTCTAACAAGAAGAAACTTCCATTTCTTAGCTTCTATGAGTCTAGGGAAGCAAACCCAGTCATATTCAGGATCTAGAAACCCAGACCATACAGAGGCTTTGGAAGAGAAGGTCTGGAGGCTGAAGAATCTCAGCTCCAACTGGGGCTGAGTGAGAGTAGGAACTCCTAGTCTACAGCTCTGGGAGGGGTAGATGGTGTGTCTGTGAGGGTTTGCCATGGCACAGGCGGCCCTGGATCAAGCGTTAAGGAGGTCACCTCTATCAGCTTCCTTGCCCTATTTGCAAGCGGCTGGATTTAGGTGACAGTCATTCAGGTTAGAAGCCCACCAAGGCTGTGGAAACAGCTGTGAAAGTAAGTCATCCTGAAAGCAGGGCTGAAGCAGTTGGATGTGGGTCCGGCCCAGAGAGAAAGCTAGGTGTGAAGTTAGAGACGTACAGAAAGCATCCATACCCTTTGAACCAGAAATTCTGTTTCTGGAAACGTCTCCTAAAGAAATAATTCAAAAGAAAGAAAACACTGTGTTCATGAAGTAGCTCTCATGGTTCAGCTGAGAAAGAGTGAATTACAGTAGAAGCACCCCAAACTCTGACTAATGGAAAAACCTATGGAAGCCATGGCAGAGGACTCTTGACAACCTTTATGCAGCCCTAAAAAGTCACTTAGAAAACCATCAGACAGGCGTGGCAGCACATCCTGGCCTTGTGATGTAGAGGAAGGAGGATCAGGAGTTCAAGGTTATCTTTGGCTATAGAGTGAGTTCAAAGCTAGCCTGGATTACATGAGACTTTGTCTACAAAACAAACAAACAAACACCCCTCCATTATAGGCTGGGGGTGATGTCACTGGTAGCATGTAAGAACTGGGAAGCATACCCAGAGTTGCAAAAACCACTCTCACAACAGGAAAATTCATAATACACTGAAGAGAGGAAGATGCAAATGAGAGTATGGCAAAGATTCCTGTGCCATCATAAGAGGCTGAGTGTGTAGACAAAGATGGGAGGAGAAGCAGATGTCTCTAAGTGTTGAAATATGGAAGAAAAATTTCCTTCCTTTAAAAATCTTGAAATATGACTGAATTTTCTTTAATGTGTAACACACAGCCATCCCATTTCCTTAAAGTCAATAGTGACAAACACAAAAAAATCCCCTGTGAGAACATGGGATCAAAATGTGGAGATACACATCTGTAATTCCAGATATCTGGGAAGATGAGGTAGAAGCCAGCCTGGGCTACTTAATGAGACACTGTCTCAAACAAAACTGAGAAAAGGCTGAGCACTTGCTGTGCATGTGCATGCCCTGGCTCCATCCCTGGACCAAACACAACGCCCTAGCACAGGGATCCGCTGGCCACTGGCTTCCCAGAGGGCTAATGCCTCAGCTCAGACTTTAACATCTGCCACAGCTCCCGCTGGCTCTCCTCTGCACTAAGCTGAGCGCGTCCGAGTCCCTGAGTGAAACCTGTCTTGCTCATCTTAGACACTGGTGCTACTGTGGGCAAGCGCTGAGGGGCACAGGGAGGCACGTTAGGCTTGGGGAGGTTAAACAACGACAGGATCACACAGCTCTAACCTCTGCAGGCCTGACTCATGAACTCGTGCTCTCTCTTAGCCTCTTCTTCCAACTGCCCCTACCTGAGTGGGGACAGCTCAAATCCAAGTTCTGCTGCCATCAGTCTCTCCCTGGACCTCAAAAATTCTGATGACTTTATTTCAACATAAAAGTCTCTTATGGGCTCATATGACTCAGGGGCACTTTTGGTATTTTGATCTTACACTTAAAAAAAGTATGTGTTATGTGCACATGTAGAGGTCAGAGGACAACTTGCAGGAGTCTGTGGTTTGCTCAGGGGGCTGGGAATGTGTGCTGCTTGAAGATACAAAGTCCCCACTTCCTCTGTAGCTCCTGAGCACAGTGGCAGCAGGGTGGAGGAGGTCCAGAGGCCTCTTGTCTGAGGCGCACACTACTTTACTTGCTTTCCTTTTTCACTTGCTTCCTGAAATCCCAAAGTGAAACCCCTCTGCTGTTCTAGCCACAAACAGACCAAGAAAGATGGTAGTCAGCCTGGGCGCTGTCGTGAATGCCTCTAAAGTATCCATCCACAGTCATGTCTCCAGGGAATGATTTTCCAGGAAAAGGTAGTGTTGCTTTCTAAGAAAGAAACCGAGATCTTACGCAGGAGATAAAATACTGTGAAGAGCCTGACCGAGGCTGCTTCCTAGAGTGGCCACCTCAGAACAAAGTGCTGATAAGGGGATCACCCTCTTCTGTTTCTAAGAACAAGGCTCTGTACACACTCTCCTCCTCCTGGCCAACCAGCACCATCCTCTTACTATCGGACACCTTGCCAGTGTGCTGCCTGGTGTGCTGAGATCCCAGAGCGGAGCTTCACATCCACCTCCCCATACTGGGTGCTCTAGGCTCTGTATCCTCATGCTTCAAAGAAGCTTGGCTTGGCTTCCGTTCAGGGTTTTGACTACGCTCTGCCCTGGTGCAGGTGGTTCGACAGCAGCCCACAGAGGTGCCAGTTGCCACAGAATCTCAATCTTCAATTTCCAAGGGCAGCAGGCTTTGGAAAGCCATGTATGTAGTAGGTGCATGTGTGAGGGCATTCTTTACAGGCGACTAGACACCTATTGGAGACAGGCTTTAACTTATCTAGAGACCCTTTCCCTAAAGGCCCAGGAGAGGCCAGATCACACTTACTTACCCGCCGTGTCTTCTCTACATCACCACATGGCAGCCGCTTCACAAAGTCAATGCCAGTCAGTGGAGTGCCCGTTGGGGGCAGGAGGATGGAAGCATCCATCATGAGGTACTCCACATTCATGGGCTTTATCTAGGAGAGACAGCACAGGAAGCCTCAGCAAAGGCCCTCCTGTACCTGGGCCATAAATGAGAGCCAGCTCTGAGTTAGACGGGGTTGGAGGGATAGGGGTGGGGATGGGGCTATACTTCTTGTTTGCCAGATGAGTGGCAGGCTCTTTTCATTTTCCAAATTGTGGCTTTCCCCTTCTTTAAGCCAGAGGGCCCCATGACTACCTAGTGCTGGCTGGCTGCCTTCCTTTGTGGAACATGTTAAACACTGTTTTCCAGAGGCCTGAGTCCCTTTCTCCAAATCCCTGTATCCCAGAGCAGGGTGGCAGAGCAATGTTCCCACTCTAGGCTGTTCTTGGCACTGGCTTTCCAGCAGGGCCTTCTCAAAGTACAGATTGTCTACAAAGCTTCTACAATGCCAGACTCTCCTCCATGGAATTCCTTCCATTCTCTCACGAGGTGGGGGCAGGGAGGGTACCAGTGAGCCTCAGGGTCCATCATCCCTTTAGCAATAAACCTGCATTACTAAGGAATCAGCTTGAGCGGCACTCCTGCCAGCTTCACTTAAGTTAGCTTACAGGCTGATATCCTAGGGGCAGCTGAGGACTGACTTCAGTTGCAGGGCCTGGGGTGTTTCACCTTAGTATTTCTGGAGAATGTCAAGCATTGTCCAGCAGAACCCACCATAAACACTGGAGTAAAATAAGCAAACCCCAGGACACTTCCTGTGGGGTGGGATGAGGGGAAGGGAACACATTTTTGGCTTATGGGCCTTGCTTGAGGCCTGCTGCTGGGTATTTTATATTCGATTGGGGCAGCTCAGACATATGGACCCCACTGCACAGATGACAACGGCAAGGCTCAAAATGTAAGTAACATGCCCAGGGCACACAGGAAGCAATGAAGGCAGACACTTCAGGGCTTGGGAGCCCTAGCTTTTTCAAATCATAAACAATCTGTGGAGTTTACATTTCCAAGCTGAAAAGGGTACTGTGGAAGACCACACTTTGGGAGGGGCGTCTGCACTAAAGAAGGAAAAGCTAAAAACCTGTGCAGTGCTCCCACTGTAACTGATGGTCTCAAGGGGAAAAGTTCCAGTTGCCTTCCTAGGCATGGCTGGGACTCTATGGGCACAGTCATGGCAACCCATATGTCACAAGGAGGTATGACCTTGAAAGTGATCCATGGATGCCTCAGGGGTGCAGTGACAAAGATGAGGTGAGGACTTGGCTGCCAGAGCCTTGCGTCAGGCATGGAAGCCAGGGAGCCACTTAGCCATGCTGTCTGCTTTTCTCTCTTTGACACTTTAAACACTTATGTTCATTATAAATGTCTCCATCACTTCATGCTTTGGTGAGTTATGTCCATGAAAAGGATCACTTGTCATCTATTTATTGAGTGCTACTTGGGGGCTGAGAGACAAACAGAATAGAAAGCTGTCATCTCCAGTCTGCCCTCTTCTCCAGAAAGAGGTAGGGACCACAGAGGTACTGTACCTATGCTTACTGCTCTAGAGGAGCAGCAGAGAGGACCACTCTCCATGGAAGTCCAGCTCTGACACTAGCAGGTTGGACAGACTTAGGGACATAACCCAGCCATTTTCCCCAAGTTGGATAAAGGAGACAATGGCAATAGTTCGTCCATAGGTAGAGACTCTGAATTGAGGTTCTCAGGGCAGAAAAAAAAAAAAAAGAAAAAGAAAAAAAAAGAGCAATTTTAATGTTGAAGACTCTACAAAGTAGATTGGTAAGGGCTTCTTGGTTATGGAGAACTGGCATGCCGCAGCCTTGGAGCTGAACTGTCATCCTCTATCTTTTTAGCTTCCTTGATAGCCATTCCTTGCTCACCTCTGTATAACCACACATCCTTGTGACTGTCAAGCGAAACTTTTTGGAATGTGTTAATCTAAATGTCATTAGATAGCATCTGAGACTTATAGTAGAGACCTCCCTCATTTTACTATAATCTGCCATCTGATGTTACTATCAATAGATTTGAAGTGTCTAGATTTATGATTTTATTTTGTTCTGTAACTCCATGAAGCAAGTTCCTTAACAAAACATGGATGGGATAATCTGAGTACTAAACATGGTCACTTATATTTGGCTCTAAAATAAACTATCTTATTTTCTTTAAGCTGAGAACTGTGTTTTATGTCAGATCCAATATACACAACATGCTTTTCACCCTCAAAAACAATCAGTCCTCAATAATGGACACCTGTGTTTAATGATATGCAGGTGACTCTGACTGCCTTACAGACACAGTGCCACCACCTAATGAAGCAACGGAGCAGCACTAAGTGGCCTGTCCTACCTCGGCTGGCAAGAGGTTTATCTCTTAAGGATCAGCCAGGACTCATGTCAGTTGCAGGGCCTGGGGTATGCCCCCTTAGTATTTCTGGAGAATGCTAAAATCAGGACAGATCATAAACATTGGAGTAAAACAAGCAAAACCCAGGGAGCAGGGAGAAGTGGACATATGTACTTTTCCACATTGGCCTTGCCTGAGGCCTGCTGCTGGGTATTTTATATACGCTTGGGGCAGCTCAGAGGTATGAGCCCCACTGCACAGATGACAACAGCAAGGCTCAGAATGTAAGTAACATGCCCAAGGGCACAATTAGGAAGCAATGAAGGCAGACACTTCAGGGGCATAGGGATGAATATACTCTGATGTTGTAGTGGTGGTGGCAATCACATTACCACACTAACAGTCTTTGCCACTTGACCAGAAAGCCCCAAATGAAACAGAGCCCTCTGCAAATTTAGCAGGCACGAAGGTATGTGCTAGCCTCTGTATGTTCTTATGTACCAGCCTCTATATGTTCTTATGTACCAGTCTCTGTCTGTTCTTATGTACCAGTCTCTGTCTGTTCTTATGTACCAGCCTCTGTATGTTCTTATGTACCAGCCTCTGTCTGTTCTTATGTACCAGCCTCTGTATGTTCTTATGTACTAATCTCTGTATATTCTAGCTCTGTACTTACTGTCATGCTCCTGTACTCATCTTCAAACATGTCCAAAAAAATCTCTTCTCCCTGAAAAGACAGGAAGGGAGTAAAGAGAAGCTTATCCTACCTCCATAAACACAGCATTACAACGGCTGTGCTTGGCTTTGGAGGCCATCTGCTTTTCATTACAAGTTCTCGTAAATCCCCAGAAACTAAAACACACGTGAATGTGAGCACACATGTGCAGATAAAAGGCCAAATATCAAATTGCACTGCTCAGCATCTTCTTCCTTTTGAAAATATCTTTTGAAAGCTGGTGTTTCTTCAGTCATATCAGTTAATCAGAGCACAACAGCAACAAAAGAAGATAATACATAATATAGAATTAAAACATAGACAAGGTTAATATTTCAAGTGCTTAGCATCACTTACTTCTCCAGAGTGGTTGGAAAAGTGGGAAATGCTATCAAATCACCATGTTAAACATGGGAGGCTCGTGCCTGGGCGGGAGGGCACAACCGCCAGCACTAGCACTAAGTTTATATGGCTAGCTCCATCTGTTTCTGAGGAAAGTTTTGTGTTTGGTTGCTAAGGACAATGACTGCACAGGATTCCACTTGGGTAAAATCCAGCACCACCTGATTCACTGTAACATTGGGATGGCAGAAGGTGGTGTGTGCCAGAAAAGACTAGACTGAGCCCAAATCTATCAGGCCACTCACTGTGAAGGCGAAATAATGCACAGAAAATGAACAGCCTCAGAGCCTGCCTCACAACTGGGGCTTGGGAGAAGTCGGTGTTGCCACTGTCCTGCATCATGAACTGAGTAAGAACCATCTTGTCTCCCTGGGCTGGGAATAAAATGCAAATGCAGTTTTCCTTCTGTTCTAGACCAACGGGCAGATTCTGGGAAATGGCTACTCTGTGCCTTTCTGTATTTCTAACGTCAGCGAGTTCTAGAGGCAGACAGATTTCTAGAACTTCTATGGGGAAGAGGTCCAAAAGGGATTAGGCAGCCCCAGGGTTTCTTTTTTCTTCTGGGCTGACTAGAGGGGCATGCTCTTCTTGCTTAAAGGCCAAGTGCAGTTCTCCAAAGGGCATGTGGGATTTCCTTGCCAGGGTGTGGTGGCCCACAGTGCTGCCTCTCTGTCTGGGCATGTCTACACCTGCGGCTGGATCAGGTCATCTGGTCCTGGAAGGTAGAGTTTTAGATTACAGGATTGGGCTTAGCTCACTTAAAACCAACAACAATGGCGGCAGGCCGAGTGTAAAGCACCAGCAGTGTAAGCAAGGACAGTGGCAGGGAGGCAGTGCTGCCACCTCCCAGGCCAGCAGGAGCTGTGTGAGCCTTGCTCAGGGGAACCAGGACCAGGACGGCAGAGACCACAAGAGGACATCACTGGGATGACTCACCGTGTGGGTGAATCTACTACAGCTGAGTCTGAGTCACCCCAAACTCATCCACATGTGAGAAAGTGGCCTCAATCTGCCCCCAATCTGCCTTAATCTTGGACTTCTCTGCAATGACTGCTGCTGGTGGCATTTTATCAGAGCAGCCCAGCTAGACTAGACATGCCTTATGGTCAGAGCCAAGCAGAACCACATGACACTGGTCTAACTGGACCTCTTAATGCAAGAACCTGAGGATAAATGTCTCTAAATCCTTTGGGTGCTAAAGGTCATCTCACAAAACTCAAGATGTTACTTCAGATGCTTGCATGAGTTTCCTTAGCATGTATACTTATAGATATTACGTAATATGTAATTGATAAAAATCATGGGTGATTCATAGTAGTTTTCTATGTATTAGGAATATAAGTTATGAATCTGACTTTGTCATCCACGTACATCTCATAAATTACAGTAAATTTGTAAGTAACTGATAAACAATTTGCCATAAACTAATAGTAAGTCCTCAGAAATTTTATTGTTCTTGTAACTTAATCTTGTGGGATTAAGTGCTAGTGTCCATATTCACAAGTGTGAAAAGTACTCCAAGGGTTGACAACATGGCTCAGCAGGTAAGCTCGCTTTCAGTGCAAGCCTGACGAGCAAAGTTTGACCCCATACTCCACAATGGGAGGAGTGTACCAGCTCCCCAAGGTTCTCCTCTAACCTCTACATGCACACCATAGAGCTCACATACCTAAACATGTGCGCATATATCTACCCCACACCACTAGAATCTAAGACTAGATTCTACACGCTATACTCCATGACAGATACCCCATGCTACTGTCCACTTGTGCTGCCAAGTACCTTATAGAAATGACGGACAAGGTGGACACTCTCTTCTCTTGCACCCTGTTGAAGAAGAAGGAAGGTGTGAGGGAAGCAGATCTGAGGGGAAACAGATGACTCAGTTAAACAGAGGAGTTAGTACTCGATACAGCTATAATGTCTCCTCCTTAATAAAACACAAACTTCTTTCGCCAGTGTATGTGTGTGTATGTAGTGGGTCAGAACAGATACACCCAAGGGTCAACTCTTAGTTGTTCTTTTTCACCTCTGCACTTCCTATATTTTCTAAAAATCATGACAGGGAACAAAATAATGAAAAATGACATAGTATGGTGAACCTTTGCGCGCGCGCGCACACACACACACACACACACACACACACACACACAGAGTAAGTAAATACATGTTTCTACATGTATAAAAGCTTTGTCTTACAAAAGGAACATTTGAAAACTCCCAGGGCTAATCCAGAAGCAGATTACTTCAAAATAAACCACTACAATGCAAGAATTTGGGACTCTTTCAGTGGTCTGGATGGAGGGAGGCACCTCCGGACCAGTGGGCTTCAGCAGGAGCTTGGGTAGGGAGTCGAGGGTCACAGGTATCTCAGGCTTAGCTTCTTTAAGCTAGGTTAGGGATGTTAAGAACAGGCAGTGCTAGCAGCCTCACGGGTGAGGGACGACAGTACATGAAGGGAACGGGAAGGCATGGTCTCACCTCCAGACAGGCCAGGTGCACATCCTTGATGACACAGCCAGAGCTGGTCAGTACTTGCTGCTTCAGGAGCAGGCAGCTCAGCTCCAGTGTAGCCAACCGGATCCTGCCATCTGCAGAGCACATCAGAGTCAGGCCAGCACCCCCAAAGACCAGTGTGTACCCCAAACACAAGGCTCTTGTTTTCCTTCTTTGAAGATAACCACCACCTGAAAGGCAGTGGTCTATCATTCAGGGCCTTTCACTTTGGGAGTGGGGGGTGGGGAGTGCAGGGGGGGATGGGGTGGGGGTTGAGAACTAACACATATCAATCCCCTTCCCAGTAAGTTAAGGGTCAACACTCTCATTAAGTCCCTTTGTCAGGTGTGAGCAAAGGAAAGCGGGAGAAGGCGAGAGGCCGTGCTGCAGCTGTGCCTGTCCAGCATGTTTTCCTCCTCCAGGTGTGGATATAGTCCAGCATGTTCTATAGGATGCACTGGGGGTCATGTGACTTAGTAGAGTTGGGCCTTCTCACCTGCTAAGTCTCAAACTCAGGACAAGTGTCACTCAGCACTTCCCGTCCCAACCACAACCCTAAACTTCTCCCTCTCAGGGATTGGCTTCCATTTTCCTTTCCCCAGCCTGATCCCTATATAAGTCAGCCAGTTTGGCTACAGTAGTCTCTTGCCCAGGCCACCTCTCTTGGACGGCCACTCCTCTCCTGCTTTTTCTCTTCCTCTCTCCTTTTAGGGTCTACTTCGGTCTGCTGGCCATGTTCACCCTGGCCTCTCCCCTCTGCCTCTACAGTATCCATCTGCACTCCTTAGAGTTGTCAGATCCTCCTATTTCATCTTTCATTCAGTACCCAGGCTTGTGAGCCCTGTGTTCCCACCCTTGTTGATCAGGTGACAACAGGCAACAGGGCCCAGCAGAGCCAGTGAGGTTCAGTTCTACAGCATGCCAGAAGAGCACAGGCTCTCCATGTGCTAGGGTGTGTGAGAGCGTGTACAACTGTGGGGCCTGAATGAGCAGGCATGCCAACCAGCCAGCACTAGCCACCCCCACCCTTGCTGACATCATCAGTCTTCGGAAGGTGTCCAGAAAGGGGCTCCAACTCTCCTTCCCACAGGGCTGAGCACACTGGTTATCTGTAGAGATTTCCTCCTGGGGGTTTACAGAGCACCCAGTTCCAGGCCTGGGTGCTGGCTAGTACAGCATGAAGCTCATCACAATTTGGTCACAGTTAACAGCAAGCCAACCTAGAGTAGCTTAAATTATATAAGCAGAAACTGATAAGCAAACACAATGGCTGATTTATGAAATCTGTTAGGGTAGTGGGGGGTGGGGTGGGCATTGGCTTAATAATGTTTTTGGGACTCTATGCTACTTTCTGGATTGGAAAGGTAACTACTTGCTACTGGAAGCCATCTCTTTCCTCCTAGGGAAGATATCCATTGCCTAACCTAAGGCCAACTACTCTTAAGCCAACTGTCCCTCAGGTCTTTGCACTTTATTTCTAAGGAAAGGTGGAAGTGTAGCAGGAGAGTGAGGGAGCTGACAGTCTGTGGGCTTTGCCCTTGGGGTTTAAGATAAGGTCCAAGCAGGGGCACCCCAGGGACACACCCCCAGACAACAGTCCACTAAAGCCCTGTAGGTGAGGTTGGAACAGATGAGAAGAAAAATTTGTGCTTACAAATGCCAAAGCTATATACATGCAAAGCACAATAAAAGCCCAGGAAAGG
The DNA here is from genome assembly GCA_021653895.1 of Mastomys natalensis. Taxonomy (NCBI): domain Eukaryota; kingdom Metazoa; phylum Chordata; class Mammalia; order Rodentia; family Muridae; genus Mastomys; species Mastomys natalensis. Next base: position 1,560,309 of record JAJTUV010000077.1, read on the forward strand.
TTGGTCTCTGCTCACTTCTGCCGCCCCATCCATCCATTCTAGACCTTCTATCCCTCTCCACTCCGAGGTTGTGTTTCTCCAGAGCAGTTCTACTCCCTCTGCTGGCAATCAAGTTCCTACCTTTACAAGTTCCAGCCAGAGTTGACCCTATCCTTGACCACAGCACAGTTCCCTCAATGCCCTGACCTATGTGGCTCCAATTGTTTCCCTACCCCTTCCCCAAACCCCCACCCCACAAAGCTCGCCCCTGACTGCAATCCTAGGAAAAGGCTCTGCCTCCTTTAAATGAGTTTCTCAGCAATAACTGACCCAACGAGTACCCAATGTCTTGAGTCACACCCTGTGTCCTTTTTCTCCTGGCTTAGGGTCCTGGAGTGTCTCTTCTTTGTTACTTCTAGTTATAGGCAGTGTCTCAAGGGCTCAATGACACCCCTCTCTTCATCTAGGTCTTTACAGACCATGCATGTGGGTCTCCAGTGCTAGCCTTGTCCTGACCTTTTCTCCAAGCACAAGACCCCCATCTCCACAGTCTACAGCTTCTGGGACTTTGAAGACCATCAGCTGTGGCTCTTGGCTGGTATGTAGGATGCAATCAGAAAGCATCTATCCCATGGCTTATGATACCTACTGTCCCCTGAGGTCAATGACCTGGCTCTCCAGGACCTCTCCCACTTGCTAGCATAGCCACACACACGCTGCTCCAGTTAGTGCTTGACCAACTGCAGTTGACCTGGTCCAGGCTTACCACATGAGGCTGCTCTAACCATACTTCTCTTCAGATTATCTCTCATGCACTCACTCATTGTTAGTGATCTTTCTCTTGTCTTTGCAGAGCTGCCACATAACTGGTGACATTCCAGGCCAGACAACTCTAAGCTGTAGAGGTCCTGTGCAACTTGAGGTGTTTAGCACTAGGCCAGGAACATTCTTAGTCATTCAGTTCAAAATGACTCTAGTCATAGTCACATATCTCCTGGAGTAAAAATCCCCTTACTACAGCTGGGAAAGACTGTGCCCACAGCTTCATCCCACTGCTATTATTGCCTTAGTGGCTGGCTACAGATGGGTGCTGGGTTGAACCACTGGAGAGACTGGGCAAAAGAGTGTATCCTCACCCAACCTTCAAACCTGTTGATTCTCTTAGATTCTTAGCCTAGTTCATCCCCACAGTATGGCTTCAGACTACCCAGAGAGGAGGGTCCCAGCCATGATGAAAATAGAAAAGAAAGGCTGGTGTAGAGGGAGAAGAGCGGTGTGATCACACACAGCTCCATAGACCCAGTCCTGACTGCAACAGAAGGCAGATGTTGGTGGCCAAGGGAAAGGAAAGGCTGAGAGTTCTCTGGTTTCTCAAAAAGAGTGGATCTAGAACCTATGGCTCATGTGCCTGGCTAGGAATCTGTTCCCTTGCATACCCCAAGATAGGGGTACCTGGTTGGGCAGCATTGTTCATGATCCTGATGAGTCTCTCGGCCAGCAGATGGTTGTAGGTGGTTTTCTCAGCCTCACTTGGCACCGGGAGCTGGATTCGTTTTAGTTTTTCAGGATCCATGCCTGGAATGGAGAAAGAAGAAGAACGGCCCTGGCAAAGCTGCTCAGTGGTAGTGTTCTTCCTAAAGGCTCTTTGGAGAGGAGTCTGCAGCCGCCACCACCATGTTCCTTCTCAGCGATGTCAGGCCTGGTCACTGCCTTGGTTTAGCTCCTATCTGGGTTCTGTGTACACTGAACATGCATAGATATATCACAACATACATTTTTTGAGGGTGGGGAGATTCTTCTGCAGGTAAAATGCTTGTTGCACAAGTATCAGGGCCCTAGTTCAGTCCCCAGATGTCATGTACAGTATGTGGCACATACTATAATTCTAGCACTGGGAAAATCCTGGCCCACTGGCCAGACAGCTTAGCCAATTGGTGAGCTCTAGGCCAGTGAGAGACCTCATCACAAGAAGCAAAGGGGATGATAACTATGGAACACCCAAGGTTTCCTTCTAGTCTCCAAACACCTGCACATGCACACATACCTAAACCCACATGAACACCTAAACACACACGCACACATCTAAACCTTCATGAACACCACACACACACACACACCACACACCACATATTATACAAAACATTTATTTTCTATTGCTATTTGTGAATAGGACATCAACTTGGTGTGAAAATTAACAGTAACTATGAAAGCCAGATGGAACAGTGTTCTCACATTCTGGCCAATGACTGTTAACTGAACTCACTGTGGCCCAAAGTCTACTCTGTCTCTATTAGAAACAATGGCTGTCGAGCACTTAGCAGTGAGGAGGATGGCCCTGGAGCCAATGGTAGCACCTCTGACAGATGAGGCAGAAGTAAAAAAGGAGCAGCTTTCACCAGAGCAACTCATTGCCATTCTCTGCCGAATCTGTGCATATAAAGGCAGCCTTTTCTACCCCATGCAGACATAGACCCAAGGAACAGAGCTGAGACTTATGAGGCCCCAACAATCATAGCCTTAAGCTCTCATGGATGAACGCAAAGAGCTAAGTGGGATGCCCAACACATGTTAGCGGCAGGTTCTGAGCTGAGTGGGGCAGGTGCCAGCTGTGCTCCTGAGGAATAGATCAGCAAAGAGAGGCTGAGTCAAACCCTTAGCCTAGGCATGTGTACAAAATGTAAAACTCATACACTTGGCATATCTATCACCAAGACACAAAGAAATATCCCCCTCTCAGGGGAAATGAATAAAAGACAAAAGAAAGAGTGGGGTGGAGGGTGGATAAGGAAAGGGAATGGATAAGTCTGTAATCAGAGGCCATGGTAATACTTTTCCTGAAGAGGTGCCAGGAGCTGGGATGGCAGGAAGATCTGCCAGTGCTGCCACAATGATCGGGCCTGAGCAGGATGCTGCAAACTCCTGTCCTCTCCTCTGACGTGGTGCTTGAGAAATACTTGCAGAAATAAACACAGTGCTTGACCCAAGCGCGGAGAGCCCTGTGGATTGTTTATGCCTGAAGCATAGCTTTTCCTGTTATTCCAGTTGGGGGAGGTGGTACTTCTCAGAACCCTTGAGTATCAGGTGTGTTTCATCTAGAACCTTGGTAAGACAGTGGAGGCAGCACTGCTGGCTTCCCAGAGAAACCTGATTTGTGCACAGTGCTGGTGCTGTAAAGCAGTGTTATGCTTTGTTGAAATGCGGTGGAGAGGAAGAAATGGCCTGAGGGCTGGTGTTGTATAGGGCTCTCTCACACCCACAGTACGGCTCTGAGGCTGAACTGGTGCATTCTTTATCTTGATGCCAAGTGTCTGACTTGGAAGAACTCTGGTTCCCAGGGCAAAAAGCACAACCCAATCTTTTTTACCTTCACTCCCCTGGAGGTGTCAATCTTGTCCCCACATCTCTCTTTTCTTCCATTGTGAGGGGTGGACACAGGACAGGACCGATGTTCTGTGGCTTTGGGCAACATCTCTCTTCCTAGCACACCCACACTTTCACTACACCATCAGCTTCTCCATTACAGAGGACAGCGACAGGCCCAGGGTAGATTGCCCTGGAATGTAGTTTGGAGGGAGCCAGGGCTTGCGTTTTTTTACAGGGAGGCCCTTTCTTAGGACTGTTCTAGCCTTCCTTAGACTTTCATTTTGTTCTTTCTTGACCATCTGCCAGGCTCCCAGAGTCTTGAACTCTGGGTCACACTGCCTTTGGTAAGGAAATCAAAGCTCAAAGAGATCTTACCTTTCCTCTCTCTCTCTCTCTCTCTCTCTCTCTCTCTCTCTCTCTCTCTCTTGGAGATAACTCCAAAGGTGGCTGAGACCCAGTTAAGAAGGGGTGGTGGAACCACCAACACGGGGAGCCCACTATGAAGGCTGCATTCAAGGGGTGTGCATTCTAGGGTTTGGCAAAGTCACCACCTTTCCAAAAGCTCCTAGGTGCCCTTGGGCTGGCTGTCTGACTGGCTGTGGAGAGTGAGAGACAGTTCTGTCTTGATATTGCAGCCCATAGGACTCTAGTCTCATAGCTCCTGCAGACAGGGTCCTGGTTATAGTAATCATTCCCCCTGCGATTACTGTCACTGGGTAGTCAGTCACTGCTGCCTCTTACTGGGTACCTACGGGAATTTTTAGTTGCAACCTGGCTAATATGCTTCTATTTGGCGTGTGTTGCAAAAGGGGAGACTAAGAAGTAGAAGAAAATCCAACTCAAAAAGTAAAAGTCAAGCTGCAGGAGGCCAAGGAGGGACTTTTTCCAGTAAAGCTCTTGAAGGTTGGCTGCTCCATGTTTCTGAAGGTAAACTGTGAAGCACAGCCGTTGGGGGTGCTCTTGTGCACTGATTATTGATCATCTCCTGTATCAATGTTGTGTAAAGAATGTGCCCCAATTATCTCTGATTGTTTAATAAAGAGCTGATCAGCCTATGGCTGGGCAGAGAATATAATAGTCAGCACTTCCTATCTAAGTCAGGGGGTCCCAGGTACAAAGAAAGGAAGAGAGGACCACACGGAAGGAGGAAAAGAAGTGATGATGTAGAGAGGTCCTGGGGGAGTCCTGATGAGCATGATAAGCAGGTCACCAAGAGATTTGCCACAAGGACACACATGGAGCAGAGCAAGCCAGGGTGAGACTAGGATTTAAGGGAAAGGACCACATGGCTGTGGAATACGATAGCTTAGAGGATTAGAATAGCTCAGGATGCCGGGCAGTGGTGGCACATGCCTTTAATCCTGGCACTTGGGAGGCAGAGCAGGCGGATTTCTGAGTTCGAGACCAGCCTGGTCTACAGAGTGAGTTCCAGGACAGCCAGAGCTACACAGAGAAACCCTGTTTCAGAACAAAAAAAAAAAAAAAAAAAAAAAAAAAAAGAATAGCTCAGGACCTGCCCGACATAGGCTTGCAGGTTTTTTTTTTTTTTTTTTTTAAATAAACTTAAAAGATCTTTGTGTCAATTACTTGGGAGCTAGAATGGGAACAGATAAGACTTTCACCCCAAAATTACAGTCTACACACAGCTGGGGAGGGTTGAGGTAGGCCTTTAACAGGAGGTTGGTAGGAAGTCAGTGGGGTGGGAAGAAGTTGCAGCCTTCATTGTGCTCTGGCTAACTTTGGGTAGCTCGCTTTCATCTCCTAGGCCACTCAAGGGAAGCTCCACGTCTGGTTCTACATCTAGCTCTGGATGCACAGCACAGGCCCAGGGAAAGACAGTAGAGTAGGTTCTACTCTGGTTTCTACCCTGGCAACACAAAAACCTCTTAAAATCTTGGTTCTTGCCACTAAGTTCCTTCAGTGTCAGGCGCCTTGCCGACTCTCCTTCAGCCTCTAAGATCTCCTCTGTTCCTTTGAGTCCATCCCTCTACCTGGGCCCATTTTCAAGGTGTGTGCAGCAATATACAACAACACACATGGCCACCACCCTGAAAGCAGGCAGAGCCCTCGAACACTAATCAAGTGTTTCTCAAAAAGGTCTCATCATGTGCCAAGACCTGACTCCAAACAACTAACCAACCAAGAATTTCAAATTCTATAGGCAGACAAGGTATTTTCTAGCGAAAGGGTACGGTCCTGTTGTGAAGGCTCTTCCTAGTGCCTGCAAGGCCCTGGTTCCACCCCCAGCACAGGAAAAAGAAATGAATAAAATAATAAAAGTCTTCATAAAGTGAGCTCAAAGAAGAAACCTGCCAAGGCCACAGAGGTAGCAAAAAGTCCTGAGCCAACTCCATTTTCTGCTTTTCTGTCCATATTATGAGATCCTGCTCGTCCATTCTTCCCTCCACCTGCCCAAAGTATGTGTGTCATGTTATTATTCTCAACTCAAAGGCCACTGGATTAGATCTTAGCAGAGGTAGCTTTTTTATTTTGAAAAAGGTGTCTCGCATGTAGCCTCAGACTGACCAACAACTCTCCATCTTCCTGAAAATGGTAGGCATTACAGATACGAGCCCCCCACTCACTGAATTAACTCATTTCATTACTTAAAGATTTTAATGATATCTATTTATGGTGGCATAAGTGGTGGCCAGAGGACAACCTATGAAAGTTGGCTCTCTCCTTCTACCATGTGGTTCCTAGGGATTAAACATGGGTTGTTAAGCTTGGCAGCAAGTACCTTTACTTGATGAACCATCTTGCCAGACTTTAATTATTTGAAATCAATTCTGGCCTACTATAAACAAAATAAACCAAAACTAAACCAAAAAACAAATAAGTAAAACAAAAACAAAAAATCAACAATACCCAAAGAAACAAAAAAGTACTAAAATTTGACAACAGAAGAAAGGTTACCATACAAGCAGCTGTGGAAAGAAGATCTGAGCAGTTGGTTAGGTGAGGACAGTTCAACCACAGGCCAGGAGACAGACAGCGTAAATTTGGTGGTTTTGTTTTCTGTGAAAAGCAGTGCATCATCACTATGAATAGTCTTGGGAAGCCAGTGTGTGGAGAAGCATTTGATTTGGGATTTTTAACTACTTGACTGAAACAAAATACTGTCTGATGGTGCCAAAAAAATAAGGTCCATGACTGTTCATTCGCCTTTGCAGTCCACTTGAGTAGATTTGGAATGGCACCGGAGACACGATATGGATATGTCCGGGAGGGCACTTCCACAGAGGTTTAGTAGAGGAGGGATGACCGCTGCAAGTGTACTGCTTGCTTCCTGACTGAGGATGCACTATGATAATCTGTCTCATGCTCCAGCCACAGTGGACTGCAACCCTTCTAAAACATGACCCAAACTCAATCTGTCACTTTCAGTATTCTTGTCAATGCCACAGTGACAAGGCATGTATGTAAAATTTGAGATGGCACACAGGTGTGACCCACACATGCAGTATGGTTTCAGTTACAGAAAGGCAGGCTCTGTGGCAAATGAAATAGCGTCTTTGCCTGTCATCTCCCTCTGAGATAAGCCTCTCGGAGAAGTTTTTGTCCTGTTTGCTCAAGTTTCAAGTGCCTCAAGAAAATTGTCAAAGATACCTTTATATGCAGCACAGGGCCCACTGAGATCTGCCTCCCATCGCCATGTGCTTCCTCATTCTTTTCCTGCCAACGGTCAGGATAGAGGTAGTTAAAGAGATGTGTCACTTTCAATCAACTAATTCAAAGAACCCAGAAGAGAAAGGAAAGGCATGGCTCCACACTATAGTTAATGACAAGCTTCTCTCCCAGCTCTGATTTCTAGATTCTTCTTAGCTGCAGTGCACGTGCAGGTCAAGGCTGGAAGGCACCTTTGGCAAAGTTACACAAAGGAAGCAGATGGAGACCTGACTGATCCTCAGAGTAGATGTGAGCAGGAGAACATGTCCGCCCAGTTTTCTGTTGCTTGTGACCTCAGCTCTTCTAGCTGTAGTCTCATAGGCACTGGTAGCATTGGCAAACTTCAGACAACTATTCTGAGAGCTACGCGGACTGTAAGTCAGCTTCTAATGTATTTCCCACGCTGAGCTTGTGTCAGCTGCAATCTGCAAAGTGGTGTCTGCCAGCTCTCATCCCCACAATCTTGTCACCCACTTTTCAGCTTTTCTATACCTCTTGGTGGTGTTCCAGGAACTTCTTAGCAAAACAAAATAAATCCCAAAGCCCAGAGTGCCTCCTGGTTAAACAGTAGTGGTGGGGCAGGACAGACAGTGAAGCAGAGAGGCTAGGACGGCAGAGCTGCCCAGCACAGACTCCACTCAGACTTGACCAAAGGTGAAGGCTGCATTTTTTATTAGAGATACTAACCAGAATTTATTCTGTGGCCCAGCTGAATCATGCCACCGCCTTCCTCCGTCAGGCAGCCCTTCCCACTGGGGGCCCTTCCTTCAGTGCAGTGTCTCATCTGTTAGGATTTTCTGGAAGGCTTGAGCTCACATTTGGTTTCTATTACCAAGGCTCTCAGGCTGAAACTGTCTTCTAAGGGGGGAAATATCTACTAAGAAGAGAATATCTTATTTGGGGCCTGCTTCAGGGGAAAGGACATGGAAAAGAGAAGCTGGAATCAAATGTAGCTAACCAGAATGCCGTCAGTCAAACAGCCATCATTCTCCTGTGCCCAGTGGCCATGCTGGCATATCATGTGTAGCTTCCCCAGGGTGCCAGGGTCTCTGCATGTCAAACTTGAGCTTTTGCATTTTCTTTAATTTGCCTGTTTAAATGGCCCAATTTTACTAGTTCTAAACACTATTTGTCACAGAGAAACTGGAGTCAGAAATTTGGTTATCACCCAGATTGTTCCCATTTACATTAAAAGGAAGGCCTGGTCCTTAGTAGACAGCCTCTCCTGTTGCATTAGCAATTGTAGGGTCCCCACTGACTGGTCCCTGTGCTGGACCTGCACCCTTCACCTTCAACTCTGATGTCCAGCCTATCTGCATCACCAGCTCTGATTCCCAAGTCTGTCACAGATCTTCCAGCTCCATTTCCGCAGCCCACACTAGCTCCACTGCTTCCTCATGACCTGCTCAGTCTCTCCAGCAGCTCCTCATTTCCTCACTCTGAAAAACCCAAGAGGTTTTCCAGCTCCTCTGGAAACTTGCATCTGAGGATATTCTTTTTCTTTTTTTCCGTATCTTTTAAATTATTTATTTTATATGTACATGTATCTTGCCTGCATATATATGTCTGTGCACCAAACACAGTTAATTGATGGTTGTGAGCCACCATGTGGGTGCTGGGAATCAAACCTGGGTCCTCAGGAAGAGCAGTCAGTGCTCTTAACTGCCAAGCCATCTCTCCAGTCTCTCCGAGGGCATTTTCCTGCTTCTAAGTTCTCTAGGGTTTTCCTACTATACTTAGCATAAACCTGAATCTCATTACATATCTCCCTGCCCAGCCTCACTAGGCCTACTTCCTGCTCCTAGAATATGTCTGTACTTCCCTACTGCAGGCCTGTTACCTGGAGCAGTCTGCTCCATCCTTGCAGAGCTAACTTTGTGGCACTTTTCCAGCTCTGTTCTAAGTTGTCCTGTCCACTGCAGAAGCCTTCCCTGGCTACTTTGGCTGGTACCCGGCTCTGCCTCCACTACTTCTTGCTCTGCCCTCTCGTTTCCTGCTTCCCTTTCCCATCGCCTTCATTCTCTTCTTGTTCACTTGAATATGACTGGTCAGACTCGCCCCAGTTCATTCAGCACTGCCTTGCGTGGGGCATGTGCTAAGTTTCACGGGTCCTTATATTGTCCACATTTCGCATGGCTCCTGTCTTCTGGCTGGACTACTAGAATCCATCCTGAGGGATGCAGAGTACGTATAAAACTTCCTGGATCAACTGGCACTATAGCCACCATGGCTCACAAGACCAGAGCTTTTGGGCAACTGTGCTTCCTCCTAGGATGACTCTAGCCTGCTGGCTTCTTGAAGCACCTGGCTTGAAGCATGCCGCCTTCCCACCCTAGTGTGTATGTGACCACTGACAGATGTGTTCCCAGCTCTGTGCACCCTGTGGTCCTTCGCCAGTTCTTGTTTTGGACACTTCTTCCTCAAATACATGGTCCAAGAACAGTCTAGAAGTCATCCCTGACTCCTGAAGGCAGGTTCTCACCTCTTTTGTGGTTTCCCAACTACAGGGATGCTAAGGGTCTGCCTAGAATCTGTACACACAACATGTCAACTCCAGGCTAAGTGCACTGCTTAAAACATGTTCTGCAACATGATTTTAGTAACACCTTGAGGAAACTGTGAACTTCATTAAAAGATTTTCCATTTTCTTATTTTACTTTATGTATGTGAGTGTTTTGCCTGTATGCATGTATATATGTGTACCACATGCATGCCTGATGATCTGCAAGTGTGACGTTTGGAATTCTGGGGACTCTTGAGAGGATATAAAAATGCTAGAGTCCCAAGTGGGGCTGTGGCTACTGCTGCTCCTCTTTTGCTAGCTGCTGGTATCTGCTGGCTGGAGATATTTTGATGACGAAGATCAAAAGTGCCTCAAGGAACTCAATGCCCCTAATCAATAGGAAATAGTCTAATGATATTAACACCCCCTTTCTCCTCTAGCCTTCTTTCTCTTCTAGTGTTGGAGGGGATTAGTACGGGGAAGGGTGACAGAAATAGGAACCTATAAGGTAGTCAAAAGTCTGGCTACAGTGCTCTGGAGCATCTCTCTCTCTCTCTCTCTCTCTCTCTCTCTCTCTCACACACACACACAAATAATCCAAGCTTTTATTTTAAGAAACCTCAGAAGAGAAGAAATTAAATCTGTAGGAAGCAGAAGAATGTATGAAATAAATTTAAGAATAGAAATCAGGAAAACCATCTAGAATGTCAGTAAAATTGATAATCCTCTAGCCAAAGTGGTCAGAAAAAAGATGATCCCAAATTATCAATACCACAAACCAGACAGGGGCCAGACTAAGATCTTATAGACAATGCAAGATGACAGAAAAGAAACATGAACAAATTTGTAATAATAAATTTGACAGGTTAGATGAAATGGACAAATACCCTGAAAGATGCAAATCACCAAAGCTCACCAAAGCTCACTCTAACATCTCCATGGAGAAATTCAGTGGTTAAGACTTTCCTTTAGCTGAGTGTGCTGGAGCATTCCTGCAATCTCAACACTTTGGGAGGTAAGGCAGAGGGATTGCCAGTCTGAGGCCAGCTAAGGCTACATAATTGATCTCAAAACTAAAAAAAAATTCTCATAGAAAATACCTTGACCACTGGAATCAGGGGCATCCCCGGGACAAGTTAGAAACCTAATGCAAAGGAAACTCGCAGGCGTCTATGAGGGTGACCGTAGCTAAGACTCCTAGCAATGGAGACACGAAGCCTGAACTGGCCATCTCCTGCAATCAGGCAAGACTTCCAGTAGAGGGACTGGCTCACCAACCCAGCCATGAAACCTTCGAACTGCAAGTGCTGGGGTAAAGGTGGCCCAGAAATTGGGGGTGGGGTGGGGAGCGGGATGGGTAGCCAGGCAACAACTGGTCCAGCTTGAGACCCATGTCAGGACCCAGAGGCTGAATAGCCCAGAGACCTAGGATAGAACCAAACATGACTGGCAAAAACAAACAAACAAACAAACAAAAGAAAGAAAAGTCAATGAAATGGTTTCTAATAAAATTCTATTACACTCATAGATTGATGTCTAGCCCAATTATTATTAGAGAGGCCTTACCCAGCAACTGATGGAAATAGATGCAGAGAACCACAGCCAAACACTAGGTAGAGCTCAGGGAATTATGCGAAAGAGGAGGAGGGATTGTAGGAGTCAGAGATGTCAAGGACGCAAGAAACCCACAGAATCAACTAACCTGGGCCCATAGGAGCTCACAGAGACTGAACCACTAACCAGGGAGCCTCCATGGGATGGACCTAGGCTCCTTGGACATGTTATAGTTGTGTAGTTTAGTCTTCCTGTGGGTCTCCTAACAGTGGGAACAGGGCTGTCTCTGACTCTGTTGCCTGCTTTTGGGACCCTTTCATCCTACTGGATTGCCTTAATAGGAGAGGAAGTGCCTAGTCTTACTACAACTTGAAATGCCATGACTAGCTGATACTCATGGGAGGCCCGCCCTTTTCTGAAGAGAAACAGAGGACTAATGAACTGGGGGTAGAGGTGGGGGCTAGGACGGGGAGAGGAGGAAGAGGAACCTGTACTCAGGATATATATATAAAAATCAATCAATCAACCAATCAATCAAAAAAAGGGGGAAATACCTTGTCCAGATGGCTCTGCTGGTTCAAAGAACATTTAAAGAAATGATGCTAGTCTTTCCCCTTGATTTTTGTTTTTCGAACAAGGTTTCTCTGTGTAGCCTTGGCTGTCCTGGAACTCACTCTGTAGATCTGCCTTGTCTGCCTTTGCCTCCTGAATGATGGGATTAAAGGTGTGCACCAGCACCATCTGGCAATAATACAAGTTTCTTCAAAAAACAAAGGTACATAACTGCAGTGCATCCAGATAAGAGAAGTGTAAGAAATCTATAGATCAGTATCATTTATGAACACAGATACAAAATCTTAACAGTGGGGACTGCAGCTCCAGCTCAGTTGGTAGAGTATTAACCTAACCCAGACAAGGCTTTAGCACTGCCTAAACCAGGAATGATGGTGCACACCTGTAATCACAGCACTTGGGCAGGAGAATCAGCAGAATCAGGAGAATCAGATCATTTTTAGCTACAGAGTGAATCCCAAATTACCCTGGGATGCATAAGATCTTGTCTCAAAAAACAAAACAACCTTAAAAAAGAAACTTAGCAGGCCAAATCCAGCAACGTCCATAAAATTTCACAGCAGGTAGAATTAACCCAGAGTTACCTGGAGAACTGGAAATAGTTTTGGAGAAGGTGATTTCTGAGTGGACCACTGGGAGAGAAGCATACTCAGTAGGTGATGACTTGGAGAAGAGAGAACAGTCAGAGAGTGCACACTGCTCTCTGGGAACAGGTGCTGTGTCAGCACTATGGCAGCTACTGCGCTCCCGAAGGAGAGTACCAGACACAGGGCTGAGCCCAAGACTGACTATGCTATGATCCTATCCCAGCCAACATTAAGCATTCCACAGGCAGGCACTACACCAAGCTGCAGCCATCTTGGGACTAACTGGGACCAGATCAGAGTCGTTGCAGGAAGGCTCATCAGTACTCACTGCTGAGGTCTCTAGCAGTGCCTTCCGGTCCTTCCCTGGTTCTTTCATCAGTCTCTGGGCTCCTGTGAGGTGACCCAAGGCCTTCTCACAGGCTTCTCCTTTCCACCTCCATGGAGGAGAGACTGTTTCCATTGCTTGGCCACAGATCATGGATGAGAGCTGCCTCAAGCTTACCTCTACCAGACTTCTGTTGCTGTACCTGAGCGTGAAAACCCTCCAGCTAAAGGTCTAAGAAGGGAGTTTTTGAAATCAAATCAAGGTGGAAAAGCAGGTACTGTCTAGATACTCCACACAACAGGGACAGAAATGCGGAGGTTAAGGGAGAAGCTACAGGTTCCTGGACAGCCAAGAACAGGGTAAAAGCAGCCCCGCTTTAAGAGGAGCTGGGGAGGGTGGACTACAAAACAGCAACACCTGACCTAGTGCTATTTACTAAGGAGATGCAGAACACGTTATCACTCAGATGCCCCACAGGTATTTCCACACAGATGTCAAATACTGTGTCAACCCTGATGGCAAGAGAAGAGCAGGCCAGCAGCAGGCCACACAGACACCACAGGAGCTACGTTGCAGTTGGTTGACCTCTTAATTGAGGTTCATAGAGGGCATGTGAGAAACTGACCAAGAAGCTGTCTTGAACAAGAAGGCTGGGGACACAGCAGAGGGGAGGCATTTGCTATTAGATGTTCTTGTGCTGCCGACTGACTTAATTTTCAAGACTAATGATTGAGGAATAACTAAAAAACATTCAGTTCTGCTCCGACTATAGGCTGTCTTAGTAAGCATTATTTCTATCTACTCCCAACAAGTTTAATGTAAACCTCTTGGAATGTTATTTGGTGCTGTGTGTCAATCGATGCCAACTCCAGTTCTTGTGAATATTCTTGAGGAAAGTCTTCAAACTTGGCTTCAGGGAGCCAGATGGGCCAACACCAGAATCAGCTTCCAGCACTGGGCACTGAGGGAGTATACATGCCAGTAAACTGTCAGCTCCATTGGAACTGAGGCATGGCCACACAGCCTGGACAAGGGAAGCTGGAGAACCACAGTTCTCTTCAGAAAGGAAACCTACGCTTCCACACAGGCCTACTTTAACACTGAGCCTACAGCAAGAACATCAAATATTATAAATAGCAAACCCAAGGTTCCAATTTGACTGGTTTGTCTCTGATGTCAGGAAAGTGGTCGTTGGTTAGGTTAGTTGTAAAGCAGAGAGGGATCTGTAGAAAGCCACAGTGGGGAAGCTGGCCTCACGGGGTTAGACAGCCACACTTGAATTTTCCTCACCATGCCTCAGTCACCAATGCCTGTGGCTTCAGTCTGCAGAAAACACCTGAGAAATTATAATGAGGCTAAAGAAGCCCGCTGTAGAAGTCAGCCTCAGAGGCCAGGAAGGAAGCTCCTTCCCGAAGCACCCTCCCTCCCTCCCTTTGTATCAATGAAGAGGAAGGATGCTACAGAGCATAGCACTGTGTCACTCACAAACACGAGGCAGGTAAGGACTACACGTACCTTTGTTATGAGACATGGCGTAGAGGAGGCAGAGCACGAAGAGGGCATGATAATCATCATCAGGGCTGTCCAGGGCATGGTACACCATATCCAGGAAGGGTCTGAAAAAGAGGGAAGCTCTACAAGGCTCTGGCACAGTGTGCACTTCCTTTTCTCACCTGACAACATCATCTGTCTTTGCTTCTCACAGGTCTAAGGCCACTAGTTTGTGGTGAATGCAGTATGTGTTTGGTCCAGAATCATGGCACTGGGAACACATCCATACAAATGAGAGATGGCTCTGACCTTGGAAAGCTGCTATAGGTGTGTGTGTGGGGGGAGTTGACCAAGTATAGATCACTCAGTCACTTGACAGTCATTCACCTGGAGTCTCTGAAGATGGTAGGTACAAAGTTCCTGCTCTTTTGAACTCCCATGCCAGCTGGCAGACAGCACAGGCATGTATCATTACTTTAAAGAAAGGATGGAAGGAATATGGATGAAAACAGGATCAGTATAACAGACCTAGATCACTAGGCAAGGCACCATCAGAAACATGAATACATTTAAAGGTGCAGCTAGAGTCAAACTGCCTGGGTTCAAATGCCAGTCTGCTTCTTCCTGCTACAAACCCTCTGGTGAGTTCCTTAACTGCCCCACCTCCTCAACTGCAAGAAGCATTCCAGCCCAGGAGGCTTAGCATAGGGTCATGCACTGTACTTGATTACTATACTTAATATTTCAAGGACACTTCTCTGTGATTTCATTTTGACTGTGTCCTGGCTCAGCAATTTCTTGGGCCAATATTCCTTGACAGAAGAATTGATAGTGAGGTCTCTCACCTTCTGTATTCTGTGGTTAAGATATTAAAAGTGGCTATAACCTGGAAAAAACACATCCCAAATGCCGCCCTTCCCAGTAGGGCCTAGCCTGGCAAGACTTCAATAACAGAAAACAGAACAGCACAGGGCAGACCTGGAGGCAAGAGACTGTGTTCCCATCTGAGGCCACCCACTGAATGCCAGGCTGAGGTCAAGAAAGCCAAGTACTCCAGAGAGTGATCAAGGTTGTATTTTATACCTGGAGGGTATGTGGTCATTAGCAATATGAACTATCTATGAGGATTAAAAATAGAAAATAGGATTGTTCAAAGGAGACCATTTGTTGCAGAATCATCCATATCATCTTGAATATTTTAGGCCTTTGCTGGGGCAGATCTGGAGATGTAGTGGAGGGCCTTGAGCATGGTGGGCAAAGGTTCTGCTACTGAGTTACACTCGAGCTCCTCATGCTGAGTCCCTAGCTGCATAATGCATCAACATAAAATATTAAGCTGAAAAATGAAAATAAAGAAGCAGTAAAAAATATATTGTCATGTTTCAAATAAACACGTGATACACAAAACTTAAAAGGAAAACCTTAAGGGGACAGTGCCCTTAAGGGGTCCCTGTCTCCTGCTGCCCAGGAGGTAGCTCCTCCATTTAGACATGTCCACAGCTCTGCGGTGTACAGATTTGAGTTCTATGAGCTTCTAGAAATAACTATGCCAAACTTGAGACTAGGGTAAAGTGTAAATCATTTCTTGTAAGTCAGCTGGCTGCAATTTGGATTATATTTGCACTTGGAAATAGTACAGATGACCAAGCACAACCACTAAGGGAGGGTTTGGTGGATGAGCTACCATTTATGTATGAGATGAAGTATTATGAAGTCACTAAGCATCTTTTTACCAGTGAGATCATGATGTGACAAAGATGCTGGAGTTTGATACTAGATAGCAAAAGGGAGAAATAAAACAAGACAGGAATGAGCTAGGGACAGTGGTCCTGGAAAAGCTGGTAAGAGACTGAAATAGGGACAAACTGGAACACTGACTTTTATTTCTTCTTTGCACTCCTGAAGAGTTTTCACATTTTTCTGGAGGTGCATCATTTATATATCTTTCAGAGATTGCTGAGTAGGGTCTGTGGTGCACATCTTTAACCCTAGCACGTAGGAGGTAAAGACAAATGGAACTCTATGGGTTCCAGGCCAGCCAGAGCGAGCTACTTACTAAGATAGTCCCAAAACAAAACATCAACATGGGGGGGGCATTCTATTTTATTTTGGGTCTAACTTGACCCTGAGTGTAGATTAAAACCTGTACAAGGGAAATCCCAGCAGTTCCAGTTCTCTCTATGGTAGAATAGATATCAAGATGCAGCTAATACTCTGGGAAACACATGGCTGTCTTCCTTTACCTCCTCTACTTGCTCCCAGCCTCAGGCTGGGAAGTGGGTACTAGGGATGCTGCCTCAGGCTCAGGACACACAGAAACCTGTTGGCTCAGGCATGGAGGCATCCCAGCTTCAGTCACCTGAGTCAGCTTCTGCTAGTTAGAAAGCTATGTGGTCACAGTTACCAGTTAGTCATCCAAGGTTTAAAAAGAACCCCGTTAACTCTTAGAAAGCCCTGTTCCCTGGAATGCAGGAGAAAAGAAGTAATTCAGCCCCCAAATCAGACAGAACATCTTGCTCTCCTCACTTTCACATCACAAGCTACAGTGTTACTGTCTCAGGATCACGATTCCCCATATTGGATCACACACATCTGAGCACATCACCACAGGGTCACAGAAAGGAGCAGCTGATGCTCTGGAAGCACACAGATCAGCTTCACAAGCCATCTCTGAGGTGAGAACAACAGGCCAGAGCAGCAGGGCCAGGATAGGTGGCAGCACTGAATCATACTGACTATGTGCAAAGGCCGAACAGGCATGGGCAAGCATGGTAATCAGGGATGAGATGGGAATTCCATGCCTAACTCACAAGGGTCTTCCTGGGAACTGCCTACATCCTTTAGACCCAGCCTAGCTACCAACTGTTCCACCATGGTAGTGTCCTAGACTGGCCATCTTGTCAAAGAATAAGGGTATAAGGATGTAACTAAGGCCAGTTCTTCCTTATGTATTCTAAAAGCTTGTGTCTCTGGGTAGTGAGGCTGGAGCAGAGGGAACAAATGGAAGAAGAGCCAACTGGTGGGCAGGCGAAAACCATGACTAGGTGTTTACCCTTTCTCAAGACTGAGGGGCTGTTCAGGAGTTGCCAGCAGCGCCTTGCTGCTTACCTGCTGCACTGTGCACTCTCTGCACCCGTGGCAGCGCTCTTCTCCTCGTCCGTGGTGTTCTGCTCCTGCACTGAGGTCCCGGCGGCCGCCTCGGAGAGCTTGCCAAGCCGCATGATCACCATCTCAATCTCTGGAAGCAAACATGGAGGCAGGTGAGCCCAGCTGGCCATCAGTAAGAGACTCAAGGTGTAGACCAAGCATGTGCAAAGCACCCAGACATGCCAAGCAAGCCTCAACAGTGGGGGTGGACACCAGCAATATCTGGGAAAAACCATCCAGGCCAGGCCTCTATTAATCCATCTGAGCAACACCAAGGCATGAGCCCTGACTTGGACAAACACACAAGGAAGTTACCTGTTTTATTTCTTGACTTAAGACCTTAACTCAGTCATTACCACATTTCCTTTCAAGGGTTGGAGCATCTGAGGAGATGGAACATGAGGCTAGTGTGTCCTTAACTAATTCACTGGACTGCTCTGAAGCTTTTTACACTTTAGAAACAGCTCTGGCAGGACAGAGGCCATGTTTCCACCTTTCTATTTACAACCTCTGGAAGGTAAACAAGATAGGAAGGAAGCTCATTTTGTTTTTCCCAATTCTGGAGGAGTAACTTACTGAACTGACTGAAAGTGCAGTATATATTTTATTTCCACAAACATTAAGGACCACTGAGCAGAAACACCTGGAAGTCAAGAACGATCCTGTGCTCCCTGATGTCCCCATCAAGAGTCCTTGTCATGCACTGAGGCCATTCTCAGGCAGCTGCCCTTCTCCTGAGGTCTCCACTGATGGATGCCAGTTCCTTAGCTGGCTCCATGTCCTCTTCCCCTCATCTGTTCTCCACACAAACTGGAGAACTATCCCAAGTGATAAGAAGTGCAAACAAGCTCCCCACGCCTTCTCCTCACACTCAGGATGAAATCCAAAGGGCACAGACCATGGCCTCACTCCTCCTATGCCTGGCTGTCTGCCTCTGATCTCACACCCTGGTCTTCTCTGCCTTGTTGGCTCCCCATTCTGGCATATTGTTTACTGGCTGTCAAATGATCCACACTTTCTCAGACATGGGCGTTACTCGGTCACATTCCAATGCTCAGTTAAATGTCACCATCTTGGAGATGCCTTGGTCACTGTCCTCACCTGTCTTTCTCTTAGCTCTTTTTACATGAGAACCAACTAGACTGTACACTGTGTCCAGGTTTCACTCCTTTTCCCTTTCTCTCATGTCCTTTCTAGTTCTAGGGTCCCATGAGATCAAGCCACTATGCGGAGGCTCTTCTGGACCCTGAGAGGTTTTCAGGATTTTCCTGAAATTGGAGGAACTTGGCAGTATATGGGATCTTGGCCAAAAATTTTGAGAAATCCCTGGACTGGAGTTTGTCTGATCTGCTCCCCGCAAGTCATTAGGCTGGGGCTGATCTGAAGAGGAAGACCACAGATGGGAAATATTTTTCTTGTGACATCATAGCCAGCATACACACTGGCAACATGACCTTAAGACTGAGTGTCAATTCTCTACTGGTCATGCTACTATCAAGTGTCCCCACAGCCAAGCTACTCTCCTCTTCCTTCTATGCCATGTTCTATGGAACCAAATCCTCACAGAAAGTGTTGCAGCTGCTATCACTGTTTGCAGTGCAGGGCTCATATCTGGGGCCTCAGGCATGGTAGTTGCAAAGCCCTCTGAGCTACACCTCCCAACACTATTGGTACAAATTACTGGGAATTCTTCAGAGCTCCTCTCTGCCTGTTACCTTGTTTCTGTTTCACTTTACAGCACCTCTGACCACCAGCATTGGCATTCTGCTGTTTACTTACTTATTTTTGGCTATCCTCTACTGGTATGGGCTTCATAAGCATAGCTGCCTTCCCAGCACACAGTGTACCTCTTGAATATGTGAATGGATCACTCCCTGGGTGCAGTACAATACGGGAAGTTTGGGTGCAGACAGGACCAGCAATGGGTTGTAGCAACTGTGGAATGGGCTGGGGTGTTCAAGAGCCTGATATATTCACAAAGTTCTTTCATGGGAGATGTCTGACTGCCCCTGTGCCACCCCCCCCCACACACACACCCTGCATACATATACACACACGCTCTTTCTGGGCTCTCTTTAGAGTGATATACTTGTAGCCAGCACCTGGCATGGAGGCAATCCCACACATGTTCCCTTGGTACCAAGATCTCTGGAAGCTTACTCTGGGTCCCCTGCCCTCCACACTTAATCTGAAGCCAGATGCTAACTAAAAGTCTCCCACAGGGAGGTCACCATCACAAAGTAATCTTCAAGGGGTATGTGGACAAGTGTTCTCTCCGGATTGTTTTATATGTATCTTAAAGACACTGGCAGACAATTCTAGGTGCATAAAGAGCCAATTCTTTTATGCAATGAAGCTAAATTTAAAAAGCAAACAAGTGCATCAGTTCCTACTGAGTGGACAACAGAACAGACAGCCCTCAGTCATGACTGCACGGGAGACGGCACCAACAACAGAACAGACAGCCCTCAGTCATGACTGCACGGGAGACGGCACCAACAACAGGACAGACAGCCCTCAGTCATGACTGCACGGGAGACGGCACCAACAACAGGACAGACAGCCCTCAGTCATGACTGCACGGGAGACGGCACCAATAACAGAACAGACAGCCCTCAGTCATGACTGCACAGGAGACAGCACCAACCCTGTATTAGGCACCATGTTTACTTTCCTTGTAGTTCTACAGTTTTCTTCAACACCTAACTCCTTCCTCATCATCTCAGGTTTCCCCAGAGTGGCGTACAAGACCATTTGCTAGGTAAGTCTTTTTCTTATCCTTAAAGTATTTATTTTGTTTGCTTTATACTGTATATGACTTAACATGGTGACAAGAATATGTATAATTTACAATAAATGTGCATGGCTGACATGGTGGGAACACTGTTTCCCAGGACTCCTCAGAGTCACAGAGCCAAGTTCCAGTGCCAAGTGTGATGGACAGCCGGCATATCATAGGAGTCCCTTTTTCAGCCTTTTCCTGTTCCTGGATACCATTAGGATTCTGGAGCAAGAGAAGAGTTCAAGACAACCCAGTTCACTGCTAGTCAGGCAATTTTCAAGTGACTTAATTTTTACTTTTTGCAATACTAGAGATAGATCCCAGGACCTTATGCATATTGGGCAAGTACTCTGCCACTGAGCTACACCCTTAGCCATCAGGGACAACAACAACAACAACAACAACAACAACAACAACAACAAAATACCTGAAATCTGCTAGTTTGTTCCAAATTTGGCAACCAACTCTGAGAAAGCCACCCAGAAGTGCAATAGTTCTCTGTGCAACCAGAACATGCAGCAGAAGCTAGCCCAGCTCCCACTGTGGCATAGAAGCCAGCTGTAGCTGATCCTAGCACCTTAAATCCTGGCTGTGTCACCCTGTGCTCCCAACTGGTCAGCTGAGTTTCCCAGATTCAACTGATTTCCTAGGTGAGTATAGACCAGTTCTTTCAAAGTCAGGATAGGTCTTCATCTTCTTGTAAACAATTTTATCCAGCTAAGTTTTACAGTGAAAGCTCTTACCTGGGCTCCACCAACTCCCTGTCCCTTTTGAAATGGAGAGGAGTGCCTTTGGGGAGAGGATCTCCCTAGTCTGTCACAGCTCTTTAAGAGCCTATGACCTTTTCTGTGAACCCTCTTTCTGCCATACCAGAGTGTCTATGGTGGTCTTGTGATGCTTTCCAGTCCTTGTTGATGCAGTAACTCTTGGCTTCCCCGTTATGTTTTGTCTACAGTGAACCCCTCTGTCTTCTCTCTAGCACAGTCATTCTCTGAGGCCTGTAACAAGCCAGAACAGCTTCAGAGTCGCATCGCTCTATTATGTAGCGTTCTGTGAATAATCAGTAAAGCATTTGTTTACAATACTTCTCCATCTGCCACCCTACCCCAGTATTTCATCTGTCCAAAAACTAGGGTGTCTGGTCAGCTGCTTGTCCTTGTGCTTCTTGGATTGGCCCACTCCCAGCTCCACCTTCAGAGTAGGTGTGGTGGCATTCACTTTAAATAAATTTTGACATTTCCCTTTTTGTTCAGTTTAGTTGATACAATTTCATATATATGTTTTACAATTTAATACATGTGTACAATGTATCCTGATCATGTCCCACCACAGAATTTCCTTTTTAAAATACATAGTGTTTTAACACTGTAAACTACACAGAAAAAAAAGTGTCCTTTGCTTCCACATGCCTTTTCTCCCTCCTTATCCCTTGACCTTCTTGCTAAATTATTTTCTCTCCCTTCTCCCCTCTATGTGTGTTGTAAAAATAAGCATATTTAGCCAGGTGGTGGTGCACACGTCCACTCCGCACACGAGAGGCTGAAGCAGGCTGAGCTCAGTAGGTCTGGACTACATAGTGAAACTCTGCTCAAAAAAAAAAAAAAAAAGTCAAATTTGTTTTTGGTTTTTGGTTTTATTTTCCTGTCCTTTTTGCTCACAAGGCAATGTGATAGATGCACTCTTGACACTTTTGTATGTTGTTGAGGTTTCAGAAGGATAAAAATCTATTGCCATCACAGTGGAGACATGTCCCAGCAGGCAGGCATGGCAGCAGGGACAGCTGAGAGTTCATATCTTGAACCCCAAGCAGCAAGCAGAGAGTGAACTAGGAGTGGTGCCTGACTTTTTAAACCTCAGAGCCGGTCCCCAGTATCATACTTCCCCAGTAAGGCTGTCCTGCCTAATCCCACCCAAACAAGCCCACTGACTGGAGACTAAGGATTCACAAGCCTGAGACCAGAGAGGAACGATTAACATTCAGCCCCTACAAGTCCTATACAGCCTCAGTACCTAGTAAAAGCTGCTGGCCTCCAAAGACTGTATCAGGTTAAATGAGCCCATTAGGGCTGGGAAGCTAGTTCAGCAGGTAAAGGTGCTTGTTGCCTAAGTCTGAGGACATGAGTTCAAATGCCCAATAGTCAAGCAAAAAGTCAGATGTGCTTTTGCCAATGCCTGTAATTCCACTGCTGTGGGGGGACAGACAGGAGGACCAATAGGGCTCCCTGGTTGCTGGTCTAATTCTAGGTTCAGTAAGAGACTGTGCCTCAAAAAATTAAGGTGGAAACTGATAACGCATGACACCCAGTATCCTCTTCTTGGCTCTGCACCTGCTCACAGGCACACAGGCCCTTCCCCATATACGCAAGCTACATTTCTTTAAACATGCCATTCTTATTGAAACAGAAGTCTGGCTGGTGGGACTGGGGATGACTCAAAGTATAATTGAGGTTCAGATGGAGTCCTTGAGTTGCCATTAGCAGAATCTCTGGCCATTTGGTAGCTCCTGAGTCACTGGAGCATCCTGCTTGTATCAACTAAACTGAACAAAAAGGGAAATGTCAAAATTTATTTAAAGTGAATGCCACCACACCTACTCTGAAGGTGGAGCTGGGAGTGGGCCAATCCAAGAAGCACAAGGATAAGCAGCTGACCAGATACCCTAGTTTTTGGACAGATGAAATACTGGGGTAGGGTGGCAGATGGAGAAGTATTGTGAACAAATGCTTTACTGATTATTCACAGAACGCTACATAATAGAGCGATGCGACTCTGAAGCTGTTCTGGCTTGTTACAGGCCTCAGAGAATGACTGTGCTAGAGAGAAGACAGAGGGGTTCACTGTAGACAAAACATAACGGGGAAGCCAAGAAATGTGGAAATAAGCTGAGACTAAGAGTTGGTACAAACTTTACACTCTTTAAAACATGTACATACATATTTGTATGTGTGTATATGTGTGCATGTAAAAATAACAATGCATATAGTCCTAGCTCTGCCCACTGAAAAGACAAAAAAGAAAAGCCATCTAGGAACAATAAGACTATCTAGGGTCCAGATCTAAGTCATACAAACTATCTGTCACAGAGAAGAGGCAGCACTTTTCAGAGAACAACAAATGTCAGGGATGGGCTGAGACGTGAGATGTACATGGAATAAGTATGTTCCTATGTTAGAGACTGACCTGAAAGACAACAGGGACTTAACACACCACAGCCAGATTGAAGGATTCCCAAGGGTCAACTCTGGGACAATTTGAGCACCAGAGTAATTAAATATAGTAATGGAATATAAGCCATTAAAAAATGGAGTCCATGCTTATAAGAGATAAATCACTGGCTGGGAAGAAGGGACCTTATTACAGTGGAATGACAGCAGCCTGCTGCCAGAAAGCCATAGTTTTGTAACGATCATGGTAAACACTGGACCAGTTGAGAATTAGCAACAAATGCTCAATATAGGGGAATGTTGCAAGAGGTACACAACCTACAAGTGTCTTCCAGGGGCTGTGTAGAACTTGGAAAGAGTAATTCTATAGTGGAGGTGCAGGCCAGCTCTTAATCAAGTGACCAAAATAAATACCACCCGGGAAAGACAGACTGACACCCTGAAAAGGACACGGCATCACCTAATCCACATCAGACAAGAAGGCAGACCCTTGAGCAGCCAGAGACCAAATGAGGAGCATTTTACTAGAGGTCGAAGCAGATCTGCATCTTCAAAACCGTCAACATGATGAAGGATGACCATCATCACGTGACTGATGCAGGAAGACCAAGAGTTTGCAACCTTCTTGTGCTACACCAGGAAATTTTGTTTCAAAAAAAGGAAGTATGTATTTAGAATGTGCAACAAAGGACTTTTTTTTTTGGCCAACAGGGAAAACAGGGACAGAGATGGGAAAGAGTGTAGTGAGCACTTTAGTTCTTTTTTTTTTTTTTTTTAAGATTTATTTATTTAGTATACACTATTGTACATGCATTATGCCTGCACACCAGAAGAGGTTATGAGCCACCATGTGGTTGCCGGGTATTGAACTCAGGACCTCTGGAAGAGCAGCCAGTGCTCTTAACCACTGAGCCATCTCTCCAGCCCCAGCACTTTGGTTCTTTAAGAACTCAGTTATACTATGTGAACATGTTTTTGTTTTAATTCCAGTTGAGGGATATGGAACTGCTTCAGTTTGTCCACAGCCATTAACTATGATTGTCATGTACTCTAGGAGGGCTGTGATTCTTGCCAACTGCAGATATGGGACTCTAGAGAGGGTATAAATGGGAGGGGCCCAGAGGGCCTGGGGCAGCTGCTGCTGGTCCCTGCTATTGCATTTGCTGGATTGCTGGGTTTCTGAACATTCTGATGACAAGACTGGACTTGCCCTAAGAACCCAACACCCCTAACTAGCAGGAAGCCATCTAAAGAGGTCTATGCCCACTTTCCCCTCTAGCCTTCTTACTCTCCTACTTAGTGTTGGGGGGTTGGAAGGGATCAGGGTGGAATAAGGGTTGGAAGGGAGTAGATATAAGAATCCAATAAAATAGCTAAAAAAAAAAAAAAATCCACCAACAAAAGAGCTATGAACTCATGGTAATGGGTTTAAGATCACCTTGTTCTTAGCAAAAAAAAAAAAAAAAAAGAGAGAGAGAAAGAGAGAGAGAGAGAGAGAGAGAGAGAGAAATGAAAGAGAGAGAGAGAGAGAAAGAAATGAGAGAGAGAGAGAGAGAGAGACACACACACCCTGGGAGGAAAAGACATAGCATGTGTACATGTGTATATGCGTGTGTGCATGCATGTGTTCGTGTGTGTGTGTGTGTGTGTGTGTGTGTGTGTTTATGTGTGTGTGTATTGGGCAAGAGGGTGGGAGTAAGGGGTGGGTGAGGAGAGCACAAATAAAAATGCAAATGGTAGAAAACAGCAAAATAGGAAACTAGGTAAAGGATAAATGTGTAGTCTTTATACTATTTTTGTTTCACAACTTTTCTTAAATTTGAAATTATTTTTAAGTAACACATCTGAAAAATTACTACTATAAACTCAAAACCAATGTAAATGCAAAGTCTCTGTAAAGATATACATGATGAACAAGGAGATCTATTAATGTGGATTTTAAAAGGGAACTTAGTAAATTTCTGAGATGTCCTAAGGTCCTTGCACACAGTGGCAGCTCTGCACAGCCATTGAGAGCATCTCCGACATTGTCAGCCATTATCTGACACTGAGGGCCCTGTAAGAGATCCCCCAAAATCCTGGGACTCTGCCT
Organism: Mastomys natalensis; assembly: GCA_021653895.1. Classification (NCBI taxonomy): domain Eukaryota; kingdom Metazoa; phylum Chordata; class Mammalia; order Rodentia; family Muridae; genus Mastomys; species Mastomys natalensis. The sequence goes on from JAJTUV010000077.1 coordinate 1,585,538, forward strand.
CCTGGTCTCTCAGGCCACCTTTAGAAACAGTGCTAGCATAGCTGTAAGCAGAAGTGTGTGTGTACCTTGCCCTTTCTCTGGAATCCTAGGCCACAGGCTGGGGCACTTTAAGTGCAGTGAAACTGTAAAGCTCACTACAAGGTAAGAAAAGCTCACAGGAGGATTGCAGGTGGCACATCCATCTGTGTTTTGGGTAAAGACTGCACAAAAGCACACCAGGACAATAACCAAGATTTATGGTGGAGAGATAAGACAGGTAGGTATTGTCACCAACAAGCGAAGAGCAGCAGAGTCCATCTTCAGGAAACTGCTTCCAGAAATCCCTGACTGTACAGAGAAGGTGGCTGCCAATGAAGACAGTAAAGAGAAAGAAGAAATCTGAAGAAGAGACATGGAATGAAGGGATGGTGAAATGGAAAGAACCTCTGCTTCTGCCAGCCTGGCAGCTGTGGCATCCCGCAAGCCCTAACAGATAAAGCAGAAGCCTGTTCGAAGAGTCTTCCTACACCAGATGCCCAGGCAAAGGCTGAGCACACAATTCACTAATGCAGAAGAGCACTACAGTGAAGTCTGTGTTCCTGTGATCATCATTAAAACAAGTATGTTAAGAGTCCTCCAGCTCTGCTGGGCATGGAGGCACACGTCAGGGTGGGCATTTGCCCAAGCATACAAGGCCCTGGGTCTATCCTGGATTCACTAGGAAACAAATGCTCAACGAAATAAATAAATTACAAGTCAACTGGGAACTCAATATTACTTTTAGAATTTTAGCCTAAGAACCCTTAAGAAATAGAGTTGCTTTTGTTTGTTTTGTTACAAAATAATTAATAGAAAATTAAACAGTTAAAGTATTAAGTTTGTAATGTGCCCTAGCACAATATTCCAAGGCAAAATTCCAATCATTCCCAAATCTAAGCCTTAAAGTGGTTCCTGTGAGCATTACTCACACATGGTTTACAATCATCTTCAGGGGTTGGTGAGATGGCTCAGCAGTCAGGCAGCTGCCACACAAGCCTGGCAGTTCAAGTCTAAAACCTCTGAAGAGGTGGAAGGAAAAGCCCACTTTACTGCCGTGCTCTGACCTCTACATACCAGTGTGCTGCACATGCACCTATACCCACTACTCATACCCACCCCTCTACACAAATCAATGAATCAATCTGAAACATCTTCATGCTCTGTGTACAAAGAGCATGTGAAAAATAAATGAATCACATTTAGACTTGGGTCCCATCCCCAAGACAACTCATTATTCTTAGTATATGGAATGTTTATTTCAAAATCTGAAAAGCTGGTAGTCCAGAGCAGTTTTGAAAAAGAATCCTCAACTTGTTCTTTAAAAAGAAGACAGCAGAGAGACGGTTCATCAGACAGAAACTCATGACACTCTGGTGGAGGCCCTGAGTCCAGTTCCAGCACTGACATGGGCACTGACAGACACGGGCACTGACAGACACGGGCACTGACAGACACGGGCACTGACATGGGCACTGACAGACACGGGCACTGACATGGGCACTGACAGACATGGGCACTGACAGACACGGGCACTGACATGGGCACTGACAGACATGGGCACTGACAGACACGGGCACTGACAGACACGGGTACTGACAGACATGAGTACTGACATGGGCACTGACATGGGCAGCTCCAGGGTCTGACGCCCTCTTTTCTCCTCCACAGAGACACAAAAGGATACACATAGAAATAAAACGTAAAAACAAACATGTGTCAGTAATAATCTTGACAGACTTAATTCTAGGACAGGAAAATTTAGCACTATTATATAATGCTACTATCCTCCTAGGAAAAAAATCTATTCAAATTATTTTAGAACTTCACACTAAAATCTTTGTCTGAGTGTCTGACACAACAACTTCTGAAATAAATGTAGCCTTTATGTTAGAACTATTACAAAGACAGGGATGCTGAGTGACTTATTCCTGTCACTTAGAGAATCATCTTCAAGACCTGTTGTATCTTTCTTTTAACTTTATTCCAGTCTGGGAAGCTGTAACTATCCATGAAACCTACTGCAGCTCTGGGTGCACAGACAACCCGGCAGTTATTTTTCTTCCTTGCTCCTAGCAGTAAATTCTGTTCCTAGAAGCATCTGGGCACATAGCTGAGTGTACACAGTTGGGGCAGCCTAACTAAACAGGGGTTGAGTGGGGTTTTCCAGTCTCATTCCTACTTTGTAATGTGACTCTGTGAGGTATTTTGGCTTAATTCATATTCATTGCTTATTTTATCATTATCTCTTCACTTCAGGTATTTATTACTTTTTTTATATGAATTTATGATGAAATCTTTCCATATTTACAAAAGGTAGTTTGAGTCTTCCTAGGTTGGCTGTTTGGGTCAAGTGGCCATTTGGAGGAAGTCTATCACTGGGGCTGGCTTTGAGATTTCAAAAGTGAGCTCTTTCTGCCTCTTACTGTGGGTCACGATGTGAGACCCTCAGGGACTGTTAACTTTCTGGAACCATAAACACAAATAAAGTTTCCATGGTATTTTATCACAATGATAGAGAAGTAACTATCCAGTGTGCGCGCGCGTGTGTGCATGTACCAGAGGACAACCCCGAGCATTGGTCCGCAGGTGCTGTCTTTTTTTCTCTTTCTCCCTCTCCCCCCCTCTCTCTCTGGAGATAGAATATCTTTCACTGTCCTGGAACTTGCAATAGGCTGGGCTCTGCCTCTGCCTTCGTTGTGCTAGAGTTACAAGTGTGCCATTTTCTAAAATAAAGTAAAATCCAGGGCTTCTGGAGGTTAAGCTGAGTATGCCTATCACCGCCTGGGCTATCTATCAGATCCTGTAGGACTTACTGAGTCTGTAAGAAGAGTAGCCCTGCCATGACAGGCAGAGAATGATGACTGAGTGGGTGGGGGCAGGGAGAATAGGAGTTGTTTAGCAGGTAGAGTCTCAGTTCTGCAGGAGGCAGAGTTCTGGAGACGATGGTGATGGCATACAAGATGGACCCTTAGCACTGCTGACTCACATGCTTCAAAGTACTGAGGTTGCATTTGGCAGAATCTTACCATAATTAAAATAAAGAAACAAAAGAGGAGGAGGAAGAGAAAAGACAGACAGACAGGAGCCAAAAGCAGGCAAGAAGCATGGTACTTCTAGGTACCATGTATGTATGACAGTACTGGGAGAACCGTGAAGGTCAGGACACAAAGACATCCATTTCTTGATGTGACAACTCTGGTCATATCCTGGAGCTGCCCCAGCCTCTGACATCACTAACTCCCTGACTCGCCTAGGATTTCTATCTGGTAGATGAAGTGCTCTTTGGGGAAACGGCAGGCACCACATCCCAGCAGTCTCTGACCTCACAATTCAAGGATTTCTTCAATCTGGATTCCTATTCCAGAAACCACAGACAGACAATGGAAAGGGAGGGAGAAAGGCAGGTCTTCATAGGAAGGTCAAGGGAAGGGGAAAGATGTGCTGCTGGTTACCTAGGTAACCACAGAGGGCTGTGATTGGCTGATTGTGGAACAGTGTTTCAAGGTGAAATTGGTCAGGGCAATAGCAGGGGCTGGCGGGAGTATGTCCCTTCCTTTGCTTATTGGTACCTCTCCTGAACACGGCAGTTCTCTGGGCATATAACTTTTAGAGGATCTGCCCTCACTGACATCTGCACTTCTCTTGTTAAGTCCGTATGAAAGGTACAGGCAGAAACCCCCCATTATGTAATGGGCTGGGGTAAGGGTGCTACCAAGTCTCTTTCTCACTCGCCCACACGCTTACACTCACAAATGAGCCCCGCTGGGCTGAGGAGATGGCTAGGTGGGTAAAACAGTTGTCATGCAAGTGTGAGGATATGAGTTTGAATAACCCCTCTGTTTGGCAAGATACAAAGAATTTGGAAATAGTGATAGATCCACAAGACAGGCACCCTTGACACTGCTGTCTTGCACACGTCAAAGTAAAGCCAGATGCAGTAGCATATTCTGCTATCCCCATGCTCCCATCACGAAATAAGAGGCAGACAGAAGAATCCCCAGTAAGCTAGCTTGCCTGGTATACACAGCACCAAAAGACAAAAGCCTGTTTCACAAAGTGGAAGGTGAGGACAGACACCAACCTTGTCCTCTGATCTCAACATTCTCTGTATGTGTGCTGTAGTCTACGTGCACAGACATGAACATGAATACATACAAGGAACAGAGAAATGAAGCAAAGAAGAAAGGTCTAGAGAAACTGTTGAGGTATAGGCCCAGAGTGTACCTCTATGCCTCTAGACTCCACCTTGATCTGGGCTGCTAAGGTGTCACAAGCAGAATGCTGCCACATGGGAAACCTTACTGTAACAGCCACAGGTTGAGCATCAGAAAGACCCTCCACAGGTGGACATGTGCTGTAGTTTCAACTTATCTGGAACTACAATGTGGCTCAAGACAAAACTAGGACTCATGTTTCAATATCCCAAAGAAAGCCAAGAATGAACCAAATTCCATTTCATCCCAGCAGAGACTTTTAAAGGACAAAGCTGAGGACCAAGGCCCCAGGGATCCCTCAATCCCAACTTCTAGGCTGTCAGTCTTGCCTTCTGCCACCACTATAAGCCCATGTGGGATTCCAGGAAGAAAGCTGGGAAGGTTGGGTTAGCCAACTAATTCCTATTTGTTCCTTAGGCAAAACCAGCAGCCCAGCCCTGCTGTTCCCAGGAGAAGGCAGGCTATTCCATCTCTCTGCCGGGTCTCATTATTAAGTTACTGCAGTAAGTAAGTCCAAAAGCAGATGGATGTCCCTTCAAACAAGGGGCAGTTAAGAAACAAGTATGTGCGGGGGCTGTGACTTCTTGGGCAGAGCTTCTTCAGCTGCGGGGCAATGGCATCCTTTGTCTTTCTTTTAACAGTCCATTTCTGCAGAAATTGGACTGTAATTGCTGTAATCTTGTGGCCCAATAAAAGGAGCTTGGAGAAGGAGTGACAGGAGGAAGAAGCACCACCCAGCCACCCCAGCAGTGCAGGGAGAAGGGGAAAGCTGGGACCCAGCACCCAGCACTCTCAGCCCCACTGCTGATACACACACTTCAGAGCTTAGGAAAGCGCCACTGTAGCCCCGAGACCCACCCCTCGCAATGGGTCCCTGTATAACTCTATAGGAACCAACACCTCGTTTGCAAGAAGAATGAGGGAACTGACACCAAAGGTCAGGACTTAACAGATGTTGCTTTTGCCCAAACACAGATGCAGGATGAGGAGAAAACATTCATTAACAGCACCTCAAATATAAGTCTAAAAGATCACATATGTATTTTGGAAGGCTTTAAAATATAAGTACACTAGCAAGGTCTGTGGATGCTTATGTATTTATGGTGAGCTGAGTAGGAAGATGACAAGCTACCATGTTTTGAAATGATTAGTGTGTTTGAGAAATTACAAGGGCAGCAAAATGGTCACAGGGGTCACTGGGAGGCATGCCTGGCTGAGCTATGAAGTTTGTGTCAGCTGCTTAAGCCTCTGGGGAAACCCTGGGGTCCTATTTGGCACAGTCTGTCTGTCAAGCCTGGGAAATCGACATTGGGAAAATGGTAACAGACAAGGGAAAAGTGTCTTCCCTGTGCAGGGGCAGGTCTCAGCACCAGAAGTCATGCTCCAAGCCCAGCACCCTAAGTGATATAGCAGCCTCAATAAACTGGCCTACAGCCCCTATGTGTAACAATTAGATTAGGTCTGGGCCAAGGCTGCCCTGTCCATACCACTGTTAGTCACAGCCGTGGCTGCCTGAAAAGCGTCTCTCAAGGCCTGGAACAAAAGCAGGAGCATCTTTCCAAGATGACTTGACTAGAACACATTGTGCAAAACAAGATACAGACATTGGTGTACCCATCCTATCCCGTGCCACTGTACTATGGCTAGACCTGGGTGTGAGCTGAGTAACTTTCTCCCCAGCTAGTGAAATCCTTAACATAACCAAAATAAGTGAGTGTGACTTACCTCATATTTGTCCCTTTATCTTACTGCCAAACTGATACTTAAAAGCAAAAGCTTCCAGACCTCAAATGAATTGAATATACCAAGTAAACCAAAAAGCACAACGTACACAAAAAAAGCAGGCTAGAGACCGTAGCCTTAGGAAGAGTCGGCTACCAGGAGATGTTCTGGCTAGACTCACTGACACGCGATTGTGGTATTCACTGACTATTGCCATGATAGTCATTCCAGGGGCCAACAGGCTGGGATGACAGGGTATGTGCTAGCTGTAGACCTGCGAACAGCTCTCAAAAGCAGGTAAGCAGTAAAGCAGTTTCTCAACCTCTGGGTCATAACCCCTTTGGGGTCAAATGATCCTTTCACAGGGGTCACCTAAGACACATAGTTATTTACATTATAGTTTTGAAGTAGCAATGACAATAATTTTATGGTGAGGATCACCACAGCATGAGGAGCTACATTAAAGGGTTGCAGCAGTAGGAAGATTAAGAGTCAGTGGTTAGTGCAAAGCTCTTCATGACTGTCAGCCACTTAGGACTGCGGGGCTTAGCCTGGGGCCCATAAGGCTGGACTACTCTTAGCTGGGATGCTCCAAAGAGGTTTGCATTTGTCCAAGGAGGTATGGGATCTTCCTTCTAGCCAGCAGAACTCTGACCCCAGCACCACCAAGCAGAGTCCCGCTAACACCAACACCCAACTGGTAGGGCTCCAGTTAGAGGCTCTGAGTGGAATGAGCCTGATCTCTGATACAAACAACTGGCTACTTGAAGTGTTTTCAACCCCAGGCCAAATGTTCTCCAGAGAGTTTTAGCATCTACACAAGACAGGGGTAGGTGAGGAAGGCAAATAGTCCTGCCAAGGTGAGAGAAGGCAGGTTCTGTTCTCTGAGTGCATACACACCACACAATTGTGCCTCACTCTGAACAGACGGGACCTGGAAAACCCAGCTACAGAACCTGGAGGGAGGCTGCACTTAATTGCATGACTGTAAAAATCCATCAGCTATCAAAGACATACGTTTTTACCAAACTTGGGCCCCTTTTCCTTCCCATAGCGTACTGAACACAAATCCTACCCCCAAGTTAGCAGGAATAGGAACAGCAGCCATAATGGTGAATGGAGGTGGTAACAATAGTGATGGCAGTGGCAGCAGCAGGTGCCGCCATGACATTTCCTAAGGGTCTGGAGCTGTTGTGAGGTGGCTAGATGACTGTGTGATTTAGCTCTAGTAATGCACTATACAGTGGCTATGATGTGTGACTAGCTTTTTATGGCTAGGAAACCTGGCTCCGGGTCACACAAGGTAGGACTTGCACTAGATCTGCTGTGGCACAGCCCACAGCTGCCTCTGAATGGTTGGGCTGTCCAGAATGAGGTACACTGGTGGGTGCTGAGATGAGCAGAAGCACCCAGGGGACACATGAGGAGCAGGAGAAAGACAGGACAAAAAGCCTCACTGGTTGCAGGGCTGGCGTGGGTGAAGGGGCTCTTCGTTCCCGGGTACACTCACCTTCACGCTCCCCACTTGTCTTCATGCCTTTTGAACCACCCTCTGTACCTTTAGTCTTCTCAGCGTCTTCCTGCGCATCTTCAGCAGACCCTCTCTCCTCGTCCTCATCCTCCCCAACGTTTTTGTAGTTGGGTCTCTTTTGCATCCGCTTCTTGCCCTTGTGCTTGTTCATCTCAAGGGACCGCTCGAGTGTCTCAGTGGGCTTAATGAAGCACCGGATGCTGGGCTTGGCCTATTGAGTCCAAGGAAAGCAATGAATGAATCAGGATGCTAGAATCTCAATGGATGCCACAAGCTGCCAGAGGTCCTGCCTTAGCAAGTTACTTCTAAAACAACTAACACTACGCCTGAGTTGGTAGCAGGACTATGACCAACACTCTCCCTTCACTAGCAAATGGCCAGAACATGAGCTACCATTTATGGCTTGCTATTCGAGGCCTGGTGGGAAGGCCAACTCAGGCTACTTGAGAGGCTGAGACAGAATGATCTCAAGTTCAAGGTCTGCTTGGGCTTCAGAGTAAGTTCCAGAACAAGCTGAACAATTTAGTGAGATCCTATCTCAAGAAGAAAGAAAGTCCTGGGATGTAGCTGATGGTAGAGCACTTGCCTGGTATGGATGAGGCCCTAGGTCCTCTCCTCAGTACCACATTTGAGAACATGCATGTACACATGTACACAAAAAAATGCTGCCTTTTACCATGCCAGCTCTATGCACTCCAAACATCAGCTTACAAACACAGCAAAACCTCTGGTGTGCTCTGTCTATGCCTCAGAGCTCAGACTGTAGCATCTCACTCAGAGTCTCCAGCAACCCCAAAAGCACCGTTGTCCTCATTATACAGATGAGGAAGCAGTTTGGAAATAATGATCTGCCCAAGGTCATCAAGCCAGGAGGCAGCAGAGCCTCAAATTTATACACTCACTGCAAAGTAGGCGTCACAGTGACAGTAAACTGGTATTGTTATTAACATTTTTTGACAAGGAGGAATTGAGACAGGTTTTAAATCGCCCAAACTTGCTATGTAGGAGATCTTTCTGCCTCTGCCTCCCAAGCAATAGGATTGCAGGCTTGTATCATTATGGCCATCTTACTAACTTTTACTTATAGTCAGTAAAATACTACATGTCTATGGAACCACAATAGCAGTACACCTTGCTATTACAGAAGCAAGTAACAGACAGGAAAGGCAAAGGGCCCAGATGTGATCAGGTGCCAGCTCTCCTTATAGGGGAATTTGCTAAGTGTCAGTGTTTGAATATGATTGGCCCATGGGAAGTCGCACTATTAGGAGGTGTGGCCTTGTTGGAGGAAGTGTGTCACTGTGTAGGCTTTGAGGACTCTGATGTTAAGACTTCACCCAGTATAGAATGAGAGTCTTCTGTGGAAGCCAATCTCCTTCTGGCTGCCTTTAGATTAAGATGTAGAACTCTCAGCTTTTCCAGCACTATGTCTGCCTGCATGCTGGCATGTTTTCCACCATGATAATGGACTGAACCTCTGAACCTGTAAGCCAGCCCCAATTAAATGTTGTCCCTTATAAGACTTGCCTTGGTCATGGTGTCTCTTCACAGCAATGGAAACCCAAACTAAGACAGTCAGCATTGAGCCAAAGCCAAACCAGCTCCAAAGAAAAATGTTTTCTCTAGGGAAGGCAGAGAATAAGAAAGGCCCCTGCCACCAGTGCTCATGTCCTATACATCCATAAACTCCTTATAACTATGATATGCAGAAATTATGGATTCATTTTACAGGTGAGAAAACTGAGGCTTGAAGGGTTGAATTTGTTCAGTTGCCTAGGCTGTGGAACTTCAGATGCACCAAAGCCCCAGTGCTTTGACAAACAGCAATGCCCTTCTTGGAAGCCACCTCAGCTTTACATGTAGTCTTTTTTTTTTTTTTTAAATACACACACACACACACACACACACACACACACACACACAAATAATCTGGAGATGGTGGCACATGTAGTAATGCCAGCATTTGAGAGATAGAGGCAGAAGGACCAGAAGTTCGAGTTATTCTCATCCACAATCTGAGTTCAAGGCTAGCCTGGTCTACACAAGAGACTCTTTCTCAGAAAAGGCGGAGGAATGGGGCACATGCATGGTGCTGAGCACATGGGGTACACACTTAGGGAGACTGAGGCATGAAAATCACTTGAACAAAGGAACTTAAAGCCAGCCTGGGTAGAACATGACTCTATCTCAGAGGGAAAAAGTAGTATATCCATGCAAACAAATTCATCTAAAACATGAGAAAAGACAAAAGAAAATGGATTTGTCTGGCTCAGGATTTTGATTGAAGTATTTATCTTTCCAGACTCTAAATGTTTAGACATCAATTTGTCATTTAAAGGAAGATTTAGAATAAACTTTTCCATTATCTTGGTATAGATTATCTATCTTACAAATTTATCCCAAGAGCCACCAAGTATATTCTGGAGGGGGAGGGACACTGCACCTTGCCAATAAGTGGAATTCGCTCAAGGAAAACAAATTAATTTCAATAATGTCTTCAACAAAACCCATTTGAGACCTAAATTAGCATCCAAATCCAAACATTCATTTTTATTTGCCCATTTTGGATTATTCAACCACAAAAAGGACAGATAAATTGAAACATGATTTTACTCCAGGAAACCAAGATAATATATTGCAGAGTTGGAGACTGGGCATTCTGAGCATGGACTGCTTGACAGACGGCATCCATCAGAGCCCAAGCAGGATGCAGTATGATCAGGTGTAGCTCGGGGCTGGCACTCTCCTGGAGATGGTCCCATGATGATGCAAGTACCTTGCTTCCACACATCACCACATACTTACAGTGAGTTTTAGAGCATGCCACACAGTGAGAGGGTTACCAGACTCAGACACAGAGATCAAACACACACCAAACACCTGTGTGCTAGAAGTTAAGGACAGAGATCCACATGAAGGGCTGTGACAAGTCTTTCCTAAACTCAAAGTGGCTTTAATATTCACACAACTGGCAGAAGAAAGGAAAGTAACACAAGGGCCTGGGGCTGCCAGTGGTCTGGAGGTCAGAACAACTGCCTCATCTTTTTGCCTGAAATGCATGCAGAGAAGTTCTGGCTTCTAGAATAAAGTGAAATCATGACTACCAAGTTCCTTTAGATTTGGACCTGCAGTTACGTGGCAGAACCTTTGCACAGTATATGTGAGCACTCTTGGCTGCTCACCATGCGGGGAGGGGAAGGGAGGGAGGGAGGGAGGGAGGGAGGGAGGGAGGGAGGGAGGGAGGGAGGGAGGAGGGAGGAAGGATGGAAGGAAGGAAGGAAGGAAGGAAGGAAGGACAGAAAGACGGAAGGAAGGAAGGAAGGCAGGCAGGCAGGCAGAGAGAGGCTCCTTCAGAGTAACACACAGCTCACACACAGTGCAGCAGCCACCCTTCCCTTCCCAGCCTCGAAAGAAACACAGAGAGAAAAACCAACTGCAGGAATTAATAAAAGGGGAGGAACAGGGCTCACTGTAGAAAATTCCCAAAAACAAAACAAGTTTTTTTTTTTTTTTAAAGGATGAATTTAGATGGGTGTAATGGTGTACACTTTTAATCCCAGCACTCAGAAGGGACGGCACGGGCAGGGACAGGGGCAGGGGCAGAGGCAGGGGGCCAGAAGCAGGGGCAGGGGTAGGGGGGCAGAGGCAGAGGGGCAGAGGGGAAGAGGCAGAGGCAGACAGATCTCTATTAGTTCAAGGCTAGCCAGGTCTGCATAGTAAGTTCCAAGCCAGCCAGGACTAAATGATCAGACCCTCTCTCTAAAAAGAAAAAAAAAAAAAAAAAGAAAGAAAGAAAGAAAAGAAAAGAAAAAAAGAATTCAAGAACTTTCCAAGGAAATCTACTTTTCTGTATAGCCAGGTATTGGGTGGGGGTAGGGTACAGAGAATGGGGAAATTTATATCTCTAAAAATATAATCATCTAGCAATACCTGGAAACATGTAAAGGCCCATGGATGAGGAAGGGTTATGAGACTGCCCATGGTTGCAGTGGGAATCCATGTAGATGACAAAAACTGAAGTCCAGACTTGTGACATGGCTCAATAGGTAATACACTTACTGAGCTGTTGACTGACCTGCACAATTCCTACTTCAGGCCAGGCCAGGCCAGACAGGACCTAGAACTCAGAGCCAGGAGGGAAGCACATGTTCAGGTCCACCTCCTTGGTGAGTGCCAAGCGTGGTGCTGCTCACCACTATGACCCCGTAGGCCTCACCTTGCACATCATCCCAAGGGCCATCCTATCAGCTTCTCCCTGAGGGCTGATGAGTATAGGAGACAGCTACCTTCTGTCAGTCTTTTCTGGGAGTACTTTTCCCCTAATGCTAGTGAGCACGTGAGAGCCCCACATTGCTAGGAGGACCTTGCACATTTGTGCAGGAGCTTGCCTCTGGCCACCTCACACTGCAATGGGGGAGTCAGGATGGAATCCAGTGCCCACCAGACCTCTGCTCCTTTCCATAGCACTTGTGTGCTACCCAACAGGCAAACCTCTAGAAGCACTAAGGGAAAGACTGAGCCAGAATCTGTGTGTGGTAGTGCATACTTACAATCCCAGCACATGGGAGGCTGAGGTAGGAGGACTGTGTGTTCAACGCAGGTGTAGGCTCCTTGGAGAGACCTGGTCTACAAGCTAATAAATAACGTAAGTCAAGTGTACATCTGGCCAACAGGAAAAGCAAGTACTGTGTGTGTAGAACAAAAGCTTGTGAGTTTTATTTGTTTTAGGTTTATTGGTAGTGCTGGGATTAAACTTAGGGCCTCATACACACCACACAAGTGCTTGATCATTGTGCTAACAACATTCTAGTCCTTATTTTGTATTTGAATCTAGTATGTACAGAGACTAAAACTCACACAGAGGCCATAGTGGCCTAAGTTTACAGCTGCTGTAACCAAAGGCAGCACAGCACCTAACTTTCCCCAGGCCATGGCAAGACTATTCCCAAGGTGTGCTAGGCAAGCAGACATTACATGGTCTAAACACCAGGTGATGATGGGTACACATGTGCCATGCCAAGGTGGGCAACATGAGCTACTGAACCCAAACCCAGTCATGCTCCTAGAATGTGTGACTGCAGCCAGGTGACTTGTTTAATGGGGGCTATGTCTGTTAACAGTGGGGTGCAGCACTGAAGGTGCAAGAATTTAACTTGATGAAATGCCACTCCCCTGGAATCAGAGGGGACTTGCAGAGCTCAGAGACTCCAGGGTCCATGTTTAGCACCTGGACTCTCAGGCAGCATGTGACATGATAGTACTTCCTGGGAAGTAGCCGAGGACCTATGTGTGGTCAGGGCTACAGGGAACTAGCCTCATCTCCTGCTCTGTCCACCCGACACCATTCCCAGCCTAGCTCTAGCGCCCTGCCAGCAACTGTCTCTGGCATTCAAACAAGAGCAAATAAATGTCTGTAAGATTAATGAATTTCAAACCAGCCTTTTCAATCAATCCAAGGAAAGATCTGACATCCCTCATTAAAGAATGACATGCTAAGCAGCTGATTGGCATTTTTTTAGGGAAAGACCCAGGGTAGAAACTGTACTGGATTCAGGTGCAATACTAGCAATCCCAGAGGGACAAACATTCAACCTCTAGGACCCTGGACTTGTGGGGAGACTGGGGCATAGCACTACTTTGATCTCTAGAAAAGAAGCATAAGACAAGAAATGCCATGCCTTTTATGAAGCTAAAAACAGCCCCTCTGCCAGCTCCACAGCCCAGCCTTCCCTGTCCCTAGTCCACCAGTTCCTCAAAGACTCCGTTCCCTGACCTAAGTTTGCAGGCCCAAGGCCACTTCCTTCAGGAGGACTTCCCTATGCCACCTTCTGAAGCTGTCTCTGGTCCTTCAGACACATCTATGAGTATGCGTTCACCAGGAGAGTTAGGATGGGAACACTTGTCTTATTCATTCTGGGTTCCCCAAGGCCAGCACAGCAGTTGCCTATAGTGTGTAAGTACTCAGTAAATGCTCAAAGCATCATGAGCTGCTAGCTGTCCATGCTCAGCAGGTGGACCCTGCTTTCAGTAGGGCGATCCAAGTCCTGAACTCAGTTGACTATCTAGCCTCCCAATGGTTTGAGGGAATAAGGCTTACCATGGTCCTATCTCCCCTGTCCTCTTTGCTTTTTATTTTGAGACAAGGTCTCACTCTGCAGCCCAGTCAGGCCTTGAACTCTTTAAGTCTAGAAGTGAGACTGTAGGCTTGCACTACTAATCCTAGGAAATGCAGCTGTTTAATGTGACCTTTTACTTCTACATTATGTTGGTGAATTGATATGTGGAGTTTAAGTTTACTGAAAGCAAGTTCCAGGAGTGTGGAGGGCTCTACTGACCCAGACTCCAGCATGCTTATTTCAAGTGTCCTCCAAAACCCCTTGTCTGGGATGATCTGGCCTATTTTTTCTGTATCAGGGATAGGGAAGAACAATAAAACAGCCCAAGAGTAAGAATACTGTGCCCTTGAAAGCAGCTAAAAAGGTCAACTATTTCCAACCAAGGTTACTGTTGCTTATCCCATGATATAAAAATGTCTACTGAATAAACAGGAAGCTACGGCTCCTTCATGAATGCTCCTGGAAGTCTCAATTGGAAACTCCAGTCTGTTTCAGCAAGCCTTCCCAGTCACTTCTGCTGGATACCTGTACACTCCCATTAGAGGATAACTGCTGTAAAAAATTTCTCTTTTACTTGGAAGCCTCACCTGAAAGGATGCCTGCTCCACTCAGAACTCTAACTGGGAAACCACTGCTGGCTACCTCAATGAAGCCACACCAATCTACTTCTGCTGAGTATTGTAAGTCTTCAATTTGATGTTGCTTTTATTTGCTCTCACGATTAGGCTACTCCAGTGGTCTCTGCTGAATGTTGTATACAGTCCCTGACTGGATGATGTTTGCTATCTATCTGATGCTTCTCTATCTACTATTGCTATTGATTTGATTCTGTTTGGTACATATTTAATAAATTGTCTCATCCAAAGCCGAAAGCAAGGAACTGTAGATTATTAAGAACATCTTTCATCAGTGAGTTTCAAAAGTCTTCCAGGGTGAGGTGTTGAGAGCCCAGCAAGTGCTCAGCAGTCAGGCCTGTTAGGATCTGCTAATCATGCGCCATCAGAATGCTCTAGAAACTGGTTCGATCCACCTCCCAGGAGATCAGACATGAGGAATAAAAGATGTCTCTCTGCCGCCACAAGCACCAGGTGTGTAGAGTGCCCATAAGGGTTGGTGTTTCTAGGAAGGACACGGTGATCCCTCCCATCAGTGGTTGTCCGTGGTCCACCAATACGTGGAACACCCAAACAAGAGCAAGAAGCTTTCTTTGTTCAAGAATTCTGGTACTAACAAAGAAGATTTCTGTGGCTTGTTACAGAAGAGGTATCTGATTCCTTCCCTGAGAGCTGTTATTTCAATACACTTCACTGTAGTGAGAATTCTGAAATTTTGGTCTTTAAAAAAAAAAAAAACCCACAGAAAAATTATCAGAATGTTTTCATTTTAATCCCAGGTGTGGGAAATGGGGGCTGCTTTGTAACAGCTGACTGTGATTTGGCCTGTGCTCTAGCAGAGGCGTGGTTTTGCCAGCTGCAGATAGTTTCTGCGATTGTTTGGCATTTGGAATTCTGGCAACTTTCCAGAGGGTAACATAAATGCTTGGACCCTGAGAGGCAGGGTTAGTGGTTAGTGGTTGTTCAGTGGTGTTGGTTGTGGTTTGTTAGTAGTTGTGTTCAAAACAAAACAAAACAAAACAAAAACAAACAAACAAAAAACCAAGATAGAAATTAGATGTGAGGATCTCTATCTCTCCCCCTCCCCTATATCCTTTCTTTCCTAACTAGTGATAGGGGGTGAAACTGGGAGATTGAGTGGGAAAAAGAACCCACAAAGTAGCAAAGCCAGCTACATCTCATCTTCATCTTCATCTCAGGAAACATGCCAGCCCCTGAGAGAACACTGACAGAAGAAAAGGGGCTTGTGCTCCTCTGTATCAGCATCTGAGTCCTCGAGTGGCCTAGAAGACTCCACACGCCCCTGACAGCCTCCTCTCTACTTCACACACCTCACCATGCCACTCTTCCTTGTCCTTCAGCTCCCGACACATCATGTCTTGGGGCCTTTATATGAGCTATTCATTTTGACCACAGTGGTCTTCCTCCAGGTAACTCCATGGTTCCCTCCCTCCCATCCTTGAAGTCTAGGTTCACACATCACCGTCCCACCACTGTGAACATGCTGTTGTGACTTGCCTTGTCTCCTCTTGACTGCTGCTTTCCTAGAGCCTCTACTATCTGCTTGCTGTGATGGTTACTATAGGTAACACTGTTTCACTCTCTTACTGGGCTATCTCCAGTGCCTAGAATGACACCTGATACAGAAGAGACACCTACAGTCACCTTCTGAAAAAAATGATAAATACATTGACACACACTAGAGTAACTCAAACATCTTGTTAAAAACTGCAAGCACCCAGAGAGGCCACTCTGATAACAAAATTCAGAAAAGGCCCCGCACACACATACCAGAAGTGATGAGTGTCTTAGGATTCTGTCTCCACTCCATTCTTATTTGAGGTGCTAAATGGAAGAAGTCACCAATGGTTCAGTGCAGACCAGGGAAAGTCCTCATTCAGTAGGGAACATGACATCACCTCCAACTTCGAGTCTCACCAGCCCTGTTGCATCCTCAGGTGGTTGAATCTTATCACAGAAAAACAGAAGTTTTCTAGAGTCCCTACCTTATCCTTATATACTTTGGCCACTTGGGTTTTCCCTGTTGGACCAGGTACAGGGCCCTAGTCTTTAGTTCAACATACCTTCAGCCTTGGTAGAGGCTCTCTGTCTAAAGTCTCAATACAATAGGATTCCTCTCAGCTACCCAGTCCAACTTATGCCCAGGGCTAGTCCCTGGGCATATGCCCTGGGCTAATGCAATGCTGTCTTCCTCGATGAGGGCATGAGGGCACTCCAGCTTTTCCTTCAGCACTCAGATCCTCTTCTTACAGGATGTTCAGGAGCTGAGATTCAACAGTGACTGCATAGAAAAGACCATTCTGAGACTCATTCTCTTGTGAGAATGCATGTAACTAAGTTAGTGATGGCCCCTGACTCTAGAGGTCTGTTTGCTCCTTTTGGTATTCACAGCCCTCTACCCCAAAACACGTGTGCCTTGAAGCCCTCATTCCAGCTGGAAGGCAAACTCCTACCAAGGCACTCAATAGGACACCCAAATCCCAGAGCAGCCCTGTGACAGAGCCAAGGGATGGTCATGGACACTCTGAGCCAGCAAACACATGACCCAGAGAAGCCAGGCTCCTGTGGTCTCAGATGCTGGCCCTCTACATCTTATCCTAGTAAAGTTTTCTGCTAAGCGGAGGAACGGCAGGAGCCACAAAAAGAGGTGTAGCTAACATGCAGGTGCACATGCGCTCTTGGACTCCCAGGGAACCATTTGGGTACCTTCCCAACTGGCCTGCCTGATACCTACAGAGGTAGTCAATGACTAATTTGGAGGGAAAGATCTATTCTGTCTCTTAGCTCATATTCTGAACTCCAAGCCAGCCAGTCCTGGCACATATATGAGTGGTAAAATATTTGCACCACCTAGAGGTGAAACCTGGTGGTTAAGTTGGAATTCAGAGTACAAGCTGAGGGTTTAGCTGTTACCAATGGTGTCTACTCTGGTCTTGGCTGCCTCTGTCACTGTTGTTACTGCTGATGCTTTTCCGCTTTATGCCTTTGCCTGCTTCTGAAGTGCTTCCCAGGCACATGCTGCATATACTTCAGTTCCGACAACAGCGTGCCAACCTATGGAAATAGGCCCCATATAAGGGATGAGGTTATTTGTACAGCCTCACCTAACATTCCTGCACCAACTGGTGCTATACCTAAGAACAAGCATTACACATAGGAAGGAACCATGTTTATTACTCTAGCTATAGAGGCATTGAGACTGAGGCCTGGAGATGCAGACCAACTCAACCTGCAACACCTAGGACTTGAGGCTGCTGCAGGTGTCAGATGCAGAATGTAGCATGTGAACACCACAAGAAACAGCATGCTCTGAGAGACTTCAAAACGAAGTTTACAAGCACCCCATGACGGCTGTCCCTGCCCTTGCTGCCTCATTTATTCCTGCACTGAGTACCCTTGAACACGTCTAACAAGCCCGGTGACAGCACAGGCCTCTGCTTACAAGGATGGGAAGTCAGTGAAACCATGGGCTGCTTGGAGAGAGGATTCAAATACTGAGGAAGTTGTGCCATTGAAAAAGATGGGAAAGAATTCTTCTTTAAACATACTCTACAGGACACACACATGTAGTCCCAGTGCTCATGAGGGTAAAGCAGAAAGACGATAAACCTAAGACCAACTAGCCCATGCAATGCAGTTAAGTTAAATATCAGCCTGGACTCTGTCTCCGGTTACTCCGTCTTTGGGTGGCAGGGAACACCTAGAGGAAATGAAGCACATCCCCAGTTTCAACCCACATTCACTTTGCAAACGTTAGAAGAAGTTACCTTATGAGCCTATTCTTGGGTATGTGTAGTAGTTTGAATGAGAATGGCCCCCACTGTCTTATAGTTTTGGATGTTTAGTTCTCAGCTGAATGATTTAGAAAGAAGTAGCCAGTGTGGTCTTGCTGGAGGTGTGCTACCGGGGATGTGCACTATGCTCAAAGTCCACACCAGGCCCAGCCTCACTCTTTCTGCCTCCAACTTGCAGAAAGCTCTCAGCTCCTCTCCAGCGCCTTGCCTGCCTGCCACCTTGCTTCCTATCATGATGTTCAAAGACCAACCATCTGAAACTGTAAGCAAACCTCCAATTAAATGCTTTTTTTTATAAGCTGTCTTGGTCATTCTGTCTCTTCATAGCAATATAAAAGTAACTAAAAGAGCATGTATTGCCTGAAAGGAACTATTTGTTCTGCACTAGAATCCCAGAGAGAGCTAGCCTGGAGCAGGAGCCATATGATGGTAATGCACACAGAAATTTCAATTAGACATTTATCTGCCTATTCTGATCTGTGTTAAATTTAACCCTAAATTATAGCCCTTCAGAATAATTCTGCCTCCCCTCTGCTTCTCTCCAATTTTGGTTTGGGTTTGTGAGAGGTCTGCTGGTAAAAATGAAGCAATACCAGTAACTTATCTACAAATTACAGGAAGGAGAAAGTAGGGTAAAAAAGACCAAGAAATTTAAAACAAGTTTGATCAACCACATCCGAGCCAGGCAGGAAATAATAGGAGACTGTTCTCACTCACAGGGAAGGAAGGCAACTTGCACAGGACTATTGTCAAACAAGTTATAAATGGTGGTTACCTTGCCAGCTAGTCTAAGATTTCCACCTACAGGTATCAGAAGGTGGGGCTTTGATCTCACACCTACAGAGAAACCAGCCTCTCATGTGCCAGTTCCTTCAGTTCAGCCACTCACGCAACCCGTAGGTGTGTCTCCCACAGTGGAGGCTGGACCTCTGCCCCAAGAGGAGACCATGGGGAAAAGGGACAGACCTCCTGAGAGCCATCTGAGAGGTGGTCAGTTACTATCTGCTCTGTGCTTTTGCTTAAGCTGCAAACCACAGCCTGTGTGTTATGTCCTACTTGTGGTCAGGTACTGTAGTTCTGTAGGCATCAAAATGGGATAAAACCAGGGACAATGTCTTTGTGTTATTTCTTACAGCTGCATGCAAATCTACAATTACCTCACTAAACAATGTCCTCTAGAAGTCTGCAGGCTAGCAGATGAAGTAATAAAGAAAATGGATAGAAGTAAATGATTGCTGAATGCTCAGTCATACTGGGATCTTTATACCACCTTCCTTCAAAGTTCAAGAAACATCATGGAGAAGGTGGGACAATATAAGAGCTAGAGGATGGAGTAGTGTGCTATGGAAAACTGTGTCCCAAATACAATAGGGCTACTGCACTCATGGGCTCATAATTGCTGTGATGATGTGCATAAGACCAGACCCACCAATGTTGTGTCAAGGAGTCAGGGGACTTACAAGGCCCCAGCCCTCCTGATGACCTATTGACAGTTAATGGTAGTTGGGAGGAGAGGCACAAGCTCTGCTCTGTCCTCTGTGAGGACTTATTGGCAATAGTTTCTGGGAAAGAGAGAAACATTTTCTTTAGTGGTGTAGCTACTGGTAAGGTGCCCATGCTCCTGTGGGAAGACTCTGCTAATTAAAGGATGAAGTCTACCATGACTACATAGCCTCTGGGCTCAGTGCAATATGGGAGACTACCTTCATTAGTGGGTCTTTTCCTTCTCTAACCTTATCTGGGAAATTCAAAACCCTCTCTCTGAGGAATGTTACACAGCCTTAGTTTGGTTACAGGATCAATTTCCTTTCTCCTAATAAAACCTGTTCAGCCAACACTTGAGTCCTAGAATGCTTCCCCATGTTAATGAGGCATTCCAGGTACCCTAAGCCCCCAGCCAATGACCTTTGCCCATCCTGGATGTCCCTACCCTCAGTCCCCCAAAATTTTATAAGCCTTCAATCACCCTAAGTAAAGTTGATCTGCCCTGAGAGCTGGTCCCAGCGTGGTCATTCATTGTATGTACTCACAGGGTTTCCAGACCCCTGCCCCCATCTTCTCTGCTCCCTTTGCCCTTGCAGAGTGTATGGGCTGATGATCCACGAGGCCAGGGAGACCCACGTGCTCCTGCATAGAGCCCTACTGAAACTCACTGGTTATTAGGAAAAATAAAAAAGGAAAGGAAAGCGGAAGGGGAGGTAGTTGGAAGGGAAGCAGATCATCAAGAGATGGAGGACAAGAAAGTGTAATGGAGTTGAATATGATAAAATAGTTTATATGCATGTATAAAAATGTCATAATGAATCTGTTATGTATAGTCGATATATGCCAAGAAGAAACACAAAATTCTAAAAGAAAGTGTAACATATAATACATTATTTAGCCTTTAAAATTTAAAGAAATTTGGCAATAGCAAAATAAGTAAACCTTGAGGACACCATTCTACATGTAGTAAACCAATAATAGAAAAGAAATACTACCTTACATGATTTCAGTTCTTTACACAAATATCTAAAATCATCAAACTCATAGAAGCAGAGAGTGGGACAGTACCTACAGGGACAGCAAAGTGGGAAGAGTTCAAGAGGAATAGTTTCAGTTTTGCCAGTGGCTCTAGAGCACATAGAGAGTATACTGGCTTGCACAACTAGCCTGCTGGCAACAATAATGCATTATGCATTTAAACACTTGATAAGGGGCTGGGAGATGGATCAGTCAGTAACATGTTTGCCATGCAAGAACAAGGACTTAAATTTGAGTCCCCAGCAGTACAGTAGAAACAGGCATCATGGTGTGTATCTGTATTCCCAGAGTTGGGAAAGCAGAGGCAGAGAAAGACACTTCCTTAGAGCCCACTAATCAGCCAATCTAGCTGAATCAGTGACCTCTAGGTTCAGTGAGAGACTTGTCTCAAAGAAAACCAAGTAAAAAGCAATTGAGGAAGACATATGACATCAACCTCTGGCCTTGACATGCA
This sequence comes from Mastomys natalensis, assembly GCA_021653895.1. Classification (NCBI taxonomy): domain Eukaryota; kingdom Metazoa; phylum Chordata; class Mammalia; order Rodentia; family Muridae; genus Mastomys; species Mastomys natalensis. Next base: position 1,606,545 of record JAJTUV010000077.1, read on the forward strand.
CGTGCATAAGCATGCATGCATATTTGAATGTGCTCATACTGCACGTGTGTGCGCGCACGCGTGCAGACACACACACACACATACACACACACACACACACACAGTTTATGCTGGACTGCAGATTTCCCCAGGTGCACATCTAAAGACAGGTTCCCTGTATCCCAGACCACCTGACACATCTTCACTAATGTATAATAAAAATGTTGTGGTTTTTTGTTTGTTTTCTTTTTTACTTTAGAGAAATATGATTTAGCAAAGCAAGAACTGCTTCTTATCAAAATGTAGACACAATCATAGAGCAACTTACAGAACTTCTGGGAACGTCCTGTGCAGGCTTTGTGTATGCCTCAGATAGATCACCATTGAGAATGACTTCAGCCAGAGAGTTCACCAGCGGGGCGTGATGTATAATGAGGAAGACCTGGTCAAAAGGGAAAATGGGAACGCACTGAGGAGCTCAGTCCTCCAGCCTCCTCCTCTCCAATCCAAAAGTCCCAACCCATCAATTCCAGAGAGCTTCTTCTCCACCCTGCTGCCTGTCTGGCTATCTGTTCTTCCTTGAGGGTGCTTCTACATCACTGCTGCTCAAGTGGAGCACTGCTGGAAAGGACGACCCAGCCAGCACACTCCTTCCTGTGGCATGTCAGTTCCCACCATAAAGAAGACCACCAATGACTGGGGAAGGGGCAGTGATGCTGAGATTCCAACACTGGAACTGTCCCAAACCCTGCTGTGGGTTTTATCATGTTGGGGTCACAGCGTGTTGCAGGTGGAAGCCACTGGAGTCAGAGGTAGGTCCAGTCAGGCTGGGATGTGGAACAGAAAGCACCTGTTGTCATCCACCTTCCTGCCTCACGTTCAGAAGAGTGGCTTTAGGAATCAAGGTGTTCAAAACTGACCTGTCAACACCACTAGCATGTTTTAAAATGTAAAGACGGGCCAGTGAGATGGCTCAGCATGTCTGACAACCTGGGTTTAATACCCACAACCCACAGTAGGCAAGAACTGACTATACAAAGTTGTCCTCTGATCTCCACATGTACTAACTCCTACTTCATGCACATGCACACTAATATTAAATTTTTAAAATGTAAAAGCAATGGATGTCAATAGACATAGTAGAGTGTATGGTATATCCACCTGGATCCCTGGCAGGTGTACAGATCCTAGCAGATAGATTTCTATCTATGGACTGACCCCTGTCCATGGACAGATCACTGCCTATGAACAGATAGATCACTGCCTATGGTTGAATTCCTGACTGTGGATGGACCTCTGTGGGCAGATATTTGCCTGTAAACAGATCTCTGCTTGAGTACTGACCCTTGCTGTGGACAGTCTCTGCAAATAGATGGATCCCTACAGGTGACCAGATCCTTGTAGGTGACTGTATGCAGTACTCATTTTCTGGTTCTGAGCCAGGAGTGTGGTGGGAGGGTCCCTACAGGAGATGTGGAAGTGTGCCTAGGCCAGGCCATCTGCACCATGTTCTTGCAATGAGAGGCAGCTTACTTTTAGGGGATGCCATCACCTATCACACTAAACTGGTACCACTGATATGAGTTTTCACGGTAGCTATGCTGAAGATATTTATAAGCATGCATCAACTTTATAGGGATGTAGATGCTTTAAGGGCACAGCATTTAAACTAGACTAAGTTTTTACACATTTAGGCTACATTATAACAGGGCAACAGAAGAAGGCCTCAAGATTAGTTCTGTTCCCCGCCCCCACTCTCCTTCCTTCTATTCCTCCTTCCTTCCCTCCCTCTCGATACTATGTAGTCCTAACTGGCCTGGAACTCACTATATAGACCAGGCTGGCCACAAATTAATAAAACTTGCCTGCACCTGCCTCATGAGTACGGGAATTAAAGAAATGAGCACTATACCCAGCTAGGGCTCCAAGATTTTAACTTAATTTTTGTTTTACACTTATTTATTTAATTTTGTGTGCATGTATGTGGGAATGTGAGTACTAAAGTAAGCATGTGGACATCAGAGAACAGACAGAGGCAGGAGGTTCTTACTTTCTACCATGTAGGTTCTAGGTATCAAACTTGGTTCATCAGACTTGTCCTAAAGACCTTTACCTGCTGAGGGACAGCCACAGGGGTGTGACCATGCTCCTCAGGAAAACCTTTCTGAGTGATGCTCCAACAGCTGATAGGTCATGACAAGGAGTTTCTTGGTTGGACTCCTGTAGCTTAGCTGAGCAACTGACCTGTTTGGATCCTGCCAGATTCCCAAAATTCCCAGCAGGCAATGCTGGCAGGTTTGTAATGAGTTTGTCACGGGCACAAAGGGCTGCCAGGAGAAGCTGTCCTGTGCTGAGGTAGTAGAGGGGCCTGAGAAAGAGCAGGCCTCAGACAGAGTTCTGAGCAAACTGAGTCTCTAGAATGAGGCTCCAGAATGCAAGAAGTGGTCAGGCTATGTCTGGATCTAATCAACCTCCCCATGTGGGAAGATGGTAACTGAACCTCTTCTCAGGCCAGCAGGAGCCAGCATCACCCCAAACTTGAAACAGCAGGGGATCTAAGTAGAAGGAAATCTCACTAAAAGGAACAAACCCTGCTACCATGGCAGGCATGGAAACAGAGCTCTAAGCAATCATCTGGCTACTTGCCAGTTGGGTAAAGTGGCCCACGAATCTGGAATGCTAGTAATAAAAATATTTCTAAATATTTCTAAGTTATGTAACTGGGTCACCATGGAGTTTTTCCCCCGTTCTCATAAATGTTACATAGTTACAAGATGTGAAGGAGGAAACAGTTGTTTAAGGAGGGAGGCAGGCAACTAGATTGAGACCCAAACCTCAGGCTATGGCTGTTCTAATAGCCCTTAGAAGGTGATCTGGAACCAGAACCACCACAGCCCCTCTGCATGCAGCCCTGGCAAGGCCGTGTGCTAGACCACAGCTCTGAGTGTGCACATTTCCCTCATTTCTAAGCATCGGGAACAAAGGCCACACAAGCCCATGTCTCCAGGAATGGAAGAGAGAGGGAGCAGGAGCAGGAGCCAGCTGTTGGGAGGTGTCACCTAGAAATCAACAGCATGGATGCCAGGCCTCACTGCCCTTTAGCCTCCATCCTCTCCCACGAGGCTAATCCCTTCTTGGTGTATGGAAAGCAGCACAGCTTCCCTTGTGTTGGACTTTATTTCAAGACAGGGGCCACAGAACTAAATAAGCACCTGACACAGTACAAGACCGCATCTGTGTAGGAGACATGGGACGCAGAACAAACATACCTGGGAGAGAAGATAGAGGGACACGGGCAGGCTGATCTTTGGTCGTTCTCCTCCCTAGTGAAGGACAGAGGAAATAGAGGAAGCTCTGGTTACAAAAGCCAAACAGAACACAGAAGACCACAAGTCCTCTGTTGAGACAAGAAGTGCATTCCCTTCCAGACTGGGTTAGTCAAAAGCCCGCTCTGAGGCCAGCTTTCCCCCAAGACCT